>JALHLI010000001.1:255000-902500 GCA_023349425.1 Anthopleura sola
CCGCTTTTCTGGAGGTAAGCTCATTGATTGTTTGCCAAGTTTTCCGAGAGTCGCTTTTCTGCTGACTCAGAGTTTCTTGATAATACTTTTGCTTAGCTAATCTTATCTCTTTATTGACGAGATTTCGTTGATTTTTAAAATACCTCCAATCTGTTGGATCTTTTGATCTTATTGCTTTGACTTTCAGAATATCTCGTTGATGCATTATTGTTTTAAGCTCAGACGTAATCCATGGCGACGCACGCGCGCGGACACGAGTTGTTCTAGATGGAGCGTGCTTATCGACAATAGCTATAAATTGCTCCTTCCACTCGTGCCACATTCGATTAGGATCGTCGTCATTAATCACGTGCTCCCAATCTTGAGACACAATATCGTTACGGAAACTTTCTCGATCAAAGTTTTTAAAATTTCTATAAGTTAAATAAGAGTGTCCTCTATTTAGCCCATTTATAGATAAGTTTCTGTATACAAAGACTAAACTATGGTCACTGATGCCGATATGGCGAACTATCTAGCTTTTCAATCTGTTTACATTACATCCAAAGTTCATAACGTTACTCGCGAATCTTTGCAACCAGGATTAAGTAATCACAAAGAGGTTGCCACTTACAATTGAGTTGTTTATTGGTTTAGATATTAGTAGTTTCTCTTGTATCAATTTCCCCGTGTTGTGTGGTCGTTTAAGCGCGGTATTGCTTGCTACAGTTCCCATATACTGAGCAAGAATAAGAATAGTAACGGAAAACTAGTCATTCAGCTTTTAAGGTAAGTTAAGGCCGATCAAATTTTCAGATAAATCGAGTGTTTTGGAATCGCAACACACCGATGACAAGTGTGAGCACAGTCTGTTGCAATATTCATACATCAGTTAGTAACTGCATAATGGTGAGCCTTGTTTATTAACCTTGTAGTTGGAATTACGTTCACGCGAATATACATGCTTATTTTCGCATTATATCCATAAAACACTGAATGCTCTCGGGACATTAAAAAAAACAAGTGTGAATTAGGCTTATGATGATATTTAGCGTTAAAGTTAGTTAGCATATTACTAAAACCTAGAAAACGATTAACACTTTTAGATGTGAATTAATGTTAATGACTTTCGAGTTAAGTAATACCTCGCCGCTTTACTATAAATGAGCGACAAAACGTCTTCAGATGGTTTCGATTTTAAATCCTGTTTGGACGTGTCCCCATATGAACACGATATATCATAAGACTTAGTAATTTGAGGGATCTCTGGACTGCAATAACATTCTCACAACTAAGTACGAGATTTTTAAAGTGGCTATTACAATGTAATAGCCAACCTAATCTGAGATTCTATTTTCATCGGTGGATGTTCACAAACCTTAAACGTGGTGCATAGTTTTGAGTGGTTTTGGTTAATTTGAAAAAGGTTTGTGGAACAGGAAATTACAAGTGGATATCTATGTCAAAACAGTCTCGGTTACAAAAATAAAAACTCTCGACTAGCAGAATTAGAAATCGTAAATTAAGGCACTTGTACACTGAGTGTAGAGAGTGACTATTTGTAGACTTCTGTTAGTAAGTTTTTCATGGAGTCAGTTCGTGTGGCATCAACAGGACAATCTTTCATTATGTATGCAAAAGATCTACATGAATCTAAATCCTATATAAACAACTGTAATCCTTTCTTTCCAAAAATCTTCATACAGACATTATTAAAACATTTTGAACAACCTCGTGTATCAGTCAAATAAACATACCCCCACCCCTCTCATCTTAGCGACAGAAGTGTTTTCAAATGTCTGGCAAGCGACTGCTAATTCGAACATTGAAGACTATCTTTTTATACCGTCTTTATTTGTTTATTTTGACAGCAGAGCTTTGACCTATGAGTTATGTAGTGCTTTCTTTTTAAAAGTTCAAGAGCTGTGTTCATTATCATGGATAGATTTTGTAGACATCTGTTTGGTGGCTGGTGAGAGAGAGAAAGAGAGGTAGAGCGCGCGCTTGGTACGAACGGATAATAATCTATCTATATTTCAATTCATAAAACAGATGTGCACTTTCTTGCGTTTTTTGGTGTTTATTTAGAAGCTTGACCTTAGACATTTTCTGAAGAGATCTACTTAATTATGACAGAAAATGGCTCTCTCTGTGAAGATAGTACAATCTGTCGTCACCTTACGCAACACGGCTTGTAGAACTGATCGTTACACACGTGTACGCAACAATTTCACGAGTAGATTTTTTTTCCAATTTTCACCTTTTTTGACCAAGATAATTGCTACCTAACTCTATTAATCCCTATTAACGGCTTGTCGCGCCGGCATTGCCGTCAAACGTGGTAACACGTAATATAAACACATATTGACTGGCGGGGTTAACTTGAACTTTGGGATTCCTGTGGTAGCATAAGTCACTGTTTATATCCTATGCGAACGAAATTAAATTGAAACCCATTTCCAATTTTCTTTGTTTTTCAATAAATACTTAATGCTTTCCATTACTTGATATAATATTCAACATGCTAACGTGTATGTAACATAAACATTGTCGGGGAAAGAGTGCAGAATGTAGAAACAATGCCATAGTACAGGAAGAAGGGAAACTGTCAGCGTATGAAAAGACAAGGGAAAAATAATATATTTTTATTCAATTTTATTAACATTTTATTAAATTTTTCGTTTGTTTGTGAAGGAGAAATGGGCGAAAAATTAGGGAGGAGTTAAATAAGTGACATCAAATATTCTTCTTCGCTGGACCCAGTAGAGTTAAGTAGATCGTAAGCCAGAGTCAGTTTGTAGCCTCCAGGAGAACAATATTGTGTCGGTATGAATAGCATCTTTTAATGAATGAATGTAATTGGTCTATTGGTAGTAACAATTGAAATAACGCCCTCAAAGACTCCTTTGATACCGTTATATCGACCCATATATTCAAAATGACGCCAGGAATTGGATCTCACACGTCAGGTCGTGAAGAGAGAAAAACAACGATGGTAAACAAACTTTACTTGGGATTTTGGCCTCCCTCTGCAAAGGAAAGAGCTTTAATGGGGTAACATTTGTGGAATATTAGTACTTATTCGCCGTTTGAATTGCTGTCGTTTTGTGTTTGAGGAAGACTGATCAGTCTACTGACGAGTTTGCATGTTGTGTGAAATTATTTTACCACTTTCACTGAGTTTCGCCGGACTTTGTTCAGTGCATCTTTTTTTCCCTTCGTAAAGCAAGCATAAATCTCTTCACGTCAGCGTAAGAGTCAGTTGTAGATGTAGAATATTTGTTTATCTTTTGATTTTATTACTGAGTTTTAATTATGTAAGTTTTATTTGATTTCTGGTGGTTACTGTCAATTCGATGAAATTCTCGCAGGATTTTGCCGATAAAAATATTGTCAATACTGACTCCGTTGGATTGTTTTGAGTCTTATTTGCGTAAAGTCAACCGCTTACTAAAGCAATTCAACTCCAGTCGAGACAGTTGGTTTAGTGTCACGGTCATGATTTGTTCACCTTTTTTGGTTGTTTGCATGAAAATAGTAGTCATGACTTTCTGTGTTTAGTATTTTTTTACGTTTAGTATTTTATAATTTAAAAATTATATCTTTTCGCTGTAACTTTTACAAGCCCTACCTGCCAACCTTAGAGAACTTTCTCTTGGCAAACCAACTCTTGCTTCGGAACAAACGAACAACAGCACTTCGAGATTGTATTCGTTTTCAAAGACACGCGGAATTTTCGTTGTGAAAAGATAGTTTTTTCTTTCTAGTCTTTTCTCTCTTTTACTAGTACAATAATATGATAATATTCATTAATAGAGGGAAGATAAGGTAAACTTAATCTTAAAGTCCTTTCATTGCCTCATATATACAAGGACATTTTGGATTGCCTGTGATTTTAGTGGACGTCAATCAAAGTGTTTACAAAGTATTGTCGTCCGTCTTCAAGAGCACGTGCCATGGATGTGAGTGGAGTCGTTTTGGTTACGTGAAAATTTCACGATTCCTCGCGTATTTTTCAAAGCGAGTCTTAGAATTGATTTCTGATGATTTTAATAAGACTTTTCACTGGGCAAAAAAAATATGAAATCCATCAACTAAATAGTTATGGATGCATGTCCACCAAAACTCCATCGATTTCGTGGTGTGTGACTGAACAGTGGGGGTGGCTGCTAGGGTAATCAAACCAACCGCATGTAACATAAACAATTTACAAAAACACGTGCTTTCGTAAAAAAATATGTATTACCCAGTGTCTAAAAATGGCATGCAGGTGCCGTAGTTTAGAGCTTACAACTTTTTGAAAAAGCTAGGGGGCTCGGCCTGTCAAGGTTAAAACTAGTAATTAAAGACAGCGCAGACGGGCGCCTGACACAGTCTAGTAACTCATTGTAAACAACATTCTGAAAGGCTACTCTTGTATGAAGTATGACTGTCTTCCAATCTGCGTCTGCTAATTATTTTCAATCATCCTTCCAACCTGGAGGCTATGATGTCACACGTCATGAGTAGCATTTAACATCACAATGCCATATTAACATCACAATGCCATATTAACATCACAATGCTATGTTAGCAAACATGAAATATATATAAATTTGAAATATCCCTTGCGGTAAAATACTCGATCTTTATACAGCCGATTAAAAAACGCCGCTCTGCCATGCACTATTGATAAATTAAGAAAACAAATTGAAGGGACGTGACCAAGGGCTATAAGAAAGTTCTGGAACTTACAGAATACCAACCATGCATGTTGAGGCTTGTAAAGCGCATTATTGGTAATTTGTAGATACAATTTTACACACACACACACACACACACACACACACACACACACACACACACACACACACACACACACACACACACACACACACACACACACACACACACACACACACACACACACACACACACACACATACACACACACACACACACACACACACACAAACCCGGATAAAAAACAATTTATTGGTAATGATAATTAGACTATTATAAATGTGGCATTGCTCGTGTGAAACGCTGATTCAGTCTAATTATCATTACCAATACTACTATTGTTTCTAAACAACAAAATCACAAAAGAATTCGTACATCTTTCTTCCAACAGCACTAGATTTCGAAAATGTTCGTTAGAGCAAAAACGTCTATTGTGATACATTCCATCAACTTTTTTCCTTTTTCCATACTAGTCTCTTATATTTACCAATCTTAGTCCCACCACTTTTTCCCCATACTAGTCTCTTATATTTACCAATCTTAGCCCCACCACTTTTCCCCATACTAGTCTCTTATATTTTTCAATCTTAGCCCCACCACTTTTCCCCATACTAGTCTCTTATATTTTCCAATCTTAGCCCCACCACTTTTTCCCATACTAGTCTCTTATATTTACCAATCTTAGCCCCACCACTTTTCCCCATACTAGTCTCTTATATTTTCCAATCTTAGCCCCACCACTTTTTCCCATACTAGTCTCTTATATTTTTCAATCTTAGCCCCACCACTTTTCCCCATACTAGTCTCTTATATTTTCCAATCTTAGCCCCACCACTTTTTCCCATACTAGTCTCTTATATTTACCAATCTTAGCCCCACCACTTTTCCCCATACTAGTCTCTTATATTTTTCAATCTTAGCCCCACCACTTTTCCCCATACTAGTCTCTTATATTTTTCAATCTTAGCCCCACCACTTTTCCCCATACTAGTCTCTTATATTTTTCAATCTTAGCCCCACCACTTTTTCCCATACTAGTCTATTATATTTTTCAACCTTAGCCCCACCACTTTTCCCCATACTAGTCTCTTATATTTTTCAACCTTAGCCCCACCACTTTTCCCCATACTAGTCTCTTATATTTTCCAATCTTAGCCCCACCACTTTTTCCCATACTAGTCTCTTATATTTACCAATCTTAGTCCCACCACTTTTTCCCCATACTAGTCTCTTATATTTTTCAATCTTAGCCCCACCACTTTTCCCCATACTAGTCTCTTATATTTTTCAATCTTAGCCCCACCACTTTTTCCCATACTAGTCTATTATATTTTTCAACCTTAGCCCCACCACTTTTCCCCATACTAGTCTCTTATATTTTTCAACCTTAGCCCCACCACTTTTCCCCATACTAGTCTCTTATATTTTCCAATCTTAGCCCCACCACTTTTTCCCATACTAGTCTCTTATATTTACCAATCTTAGTCCCACCACTTTTTCCCCATACTAGTCTCTTATATTTACCAATCTTAGCCCCACCACTTTTCCCCATACTAGTCTCTTATATTTTTCAATCTTAGCCCCACCACTTTTCCCCATACTAGTCTCTTATATTTTCCAATCTTAGCCCTACCACTTTTTCCCATACTAGTCTCTTATATTTACCAATCTTAGCCCCACCACTTTTCCCCATACTAGTCTCTTATATTTTCCAATCTTAGCCCCACCACTTTTTCCCATACTAGTCTATTATATTTTTCAATCTTAGCCCCACCACTTTTCCCCATACTAGTCTCTTATATAGCCTCTTAGGGTGCTCCGCGGTCCATGCCAAGTAATATAAAACAAATGAATAGACGTGATACAAGGATATAACGAAGCCATGATGGAATGTCACAATCACAATTAGTGATGCGTGCATGGAGTATTCATCATGTCTCTTCAACGGCCCACAGAAAATGAGTAAAGAATCAACTTAAATTTGACTTTTGAATAGACCTTTCTGCTTTACCACTATTTTCGACTTCGTGAACTTTAAAAACAATAGGTGAGATCAAAGATTGTACGGATTACCAACACTTCTGAGTTTCACACACGTGTATGCATAACAATGATTGCTTTAAGTGGGACAAAATCATACATGAGACGAATGTCTTATAAGCAAAAGGTCTAATGGCTGCACGTCTCAGTTTCATTTTCCGGCAAGACTCTATAAGACTCTCCACTGTTTTCAAAAGTACTATTCTTTAAACGGTTCGTTAATCTTACCTAGTCAAATAAACAAATTGTTTGATAGAAAAGAAATTTGTTGAACAAAATGCATTGTTTGAGAGATGGCGCGCACTGCTGCACACTGAATCAAGATTTCCGCGCTACTGCTTTAAGCGCATGCTCAGGGGATTAGGAAGTGGGATAATATTTTGAAAAATATGCTATATTTTAGTTGTATCTTTCTTGTCAAGTACAATTTTCACTAAATATTCAAGATCGCGTACCGTTAAGCGAATTCTGAATCAAATATACCGAAAAATTGCATATTTTACAAAATATTTTCCCACTTTTTAATCCCCTGAGCATGCGCAGGAATAAAAACAGTTTTCCGTGTATTATCCTCTGATAAAGACACGCGGGATGTGGAGAGAACACGAGAGAAGCGTAGGAGACCACGATGCGTAGCGGAGTTATTTGATATTACGCGCGCTTGATTGGTGAAAAAGCCATGTTTTATGAGAGCATAATACATGCTCACGTCATTTTTTTTCTCTCTGGAAAAGTTAGTTATTTCATAATTCGACTTCTAAAATTTTTTTAAATATCTAAATCTTCTACAAAATTATCTGATTTTAAATCTCATCGCTTCGTTGGCATATTTAGATTTTTTTAAAAACAAACGCGTGTCAATCATTACTGAGTCATTACTGATCCTATAAGCGATGAAGTACACGTGTTTTTTTAACAAACTATTTCCGGTACTGTTATGCGCATGCTCAGTCTAGTTGTTTCACGCCACATGTTTGCATGGATGGCAGGCACAACTTTACTGGGAGACGTGAGTTTTTCTAATCATTATTTGTGTAGAATCTTAGCCATCAATTCTGTAATGTCCATCGATACGATCATCCAAAGGGAATTGTTTCTTGAAGGATTGCTGTCGTTTCAGTGGTGACAGTGCTTTTGTTGAGTCATTTCTATGAGACGACTTTGACAGAACTATGTAGGCTCAAGTTTACGTGTTTGACCAAAAGACCGACTACTAGTAATATCGGTCACAAAGAACTTCAAAATGCGTGAAGGAATAGCAATAGCTAGAAGTAGGGGTGGGAATCCAAGCATTGAAAGCAAATGAGTGATTCCAGTTACTAGACAAGAAAGCACATGCTACAAAACGGCAAGGGTTAAGAAGGATTCAAGTTCCTGTCGTTGTCTCTTGCCGAAAGCAACCGTTGGTATCTGATTTAAGCCTTATAACCACCCAATTTCAATCATTTTTGTGCTATTTGCCATTATGACAGATCTAGAAGTTAACCACTGACCTGGAAAAGCTACAAAATGGTGAAAAGCGTATTCTTGGAGACGGTAAAAATTAATATTAATTAGTAAGCTTAATAGCAACGCACGTGTTGCAGCGCTCAGGTTTCTTGTCAAACTAACAAACATTTAGATTGATAATTTTACTTGAACTGTGATTTTTTTAAACCACTTTATCTATGCCTGAACGTAGATCATATAATAATATTATTTTCAAGTGAACTTTACACCTTAAAATTACAATTTAGTACGAGTAAATCGGTATTTTTTTTCCATCTATCTAAGGTAAACACACCCGGAAAGGATTTCGCTGTGTTTATATTGACCCGGGCATGTTTATATATTGCTCGTAGGAAATGATCTCATGTATATAGATAGATATCTAGACCACTTGTAGGACGATCCCAATCCACCACAATTCATAGAACAAAGCAATGTCAAAACTCTAATGAGTATTGAAATTAATTGTTTTTAGCGGAATTGCTACAATAATTTTTCCTTAGAGTAAATTGTTTATCATCATTGAGTGCTTTTCTTTAAAAAATATATTGTTAGATCTGGATTAGCATTTAAGACATTTTTTAGTGTTCTATTGTTCTGTTTTCCAGTATATTAATCGGCATTTTGTTCTATATTCGTCATGGTTAGTTAAATACACCGCCCATATGTTAATCTTTATTAGGGACTGGTCAGAAATTAGCAGGGGGGAGAGGGGGGGGGGGGGGGGGTGGAAAAAGGGATCATAACTTTTTGAGCCCCTGAAAAGGGAGGGTCATGAAAAAATAGTCAGTGAACAAGGGAGGGTCACATGAATTTATGCTCTTGCAGATGCCCCTCAAAACACTGGAAATCACATTTCCAAGGCTCTCTGAATTTAAGGTTTTCTTGGGGCGAGGGGGGCATGCCCAAACCCCACTAGGTGCTCCGGCCTCTGGTGTTCATTACCCTAACCCACCCTTCAAAAAAATCCCCTGAAAATTCATGTCTTAACTGAGAGACAATATTCATTTACTTGTTGAGAAGAGCAAGATAAAAGCTATTAAACAAATAAATTTAAAGGTTTTCTCTAGCAAGAACTCATAATTACCAGTTAATTTAGCCCTCAGGCTCAACTTATATATATACAATTGAAAAAAAACTATTTATATATACATGGTAACTAATTTATTGTATTTTTTCTTACTGTAAAATTGTCAAACTTTGTTAATTTAATGAGCAATAAATTTGACTTGATTTGATTTGCTTTGCTCAGTATCACTGTAGCTACAATACAATACAATAACTTTATTTCAAGAGGGAAATGCAATAACCTTTTACAGTTTTCTAACTTACGGCCCTCAAAAATATATATAAAGATAGACAGTATAAATTCTAAATAATATATATAATATATACTGCTATTGACATCATCATCATCATCATCACTGCCAACATTCTCATTCATGGTTAAAGGCATGTTGCTTGATATCAAAGAAAGATGCTTTTACATACACTCATATCATTTCCTAGGTTAATAAATATTTAGGGATTCTTGATATACATGTTCAAGGACAGGTCTTATTTAAGTTGTTTTGGGAGGTATTATCTGTGCAGGGGGAGGGTCAGGGTAGGGAGGGTCAGGAAATTTCATTCCCATTGCGAGGGAGGGTCATATTATTGACACTCAATTTCAAATATCCACCCCCACCCCCCCCCCCCCCCCTCACCCCTTCTAATTTCTGACCAGTCCCTTACTTGGTGCTCGTCGTTCATCCATTTTAGAAAGCGTGTCTGCCATGCTCGTACAGTTTTGTCTTCGCACTATTTCATTCTTTCTTTCCCTGTCATTTGTTTATTTATTTATTCTTTTTTATTATTATTATTATTTTATTTTCATTCAGTTTTGTTTCAAATATTAACACCTTACATTTACTTTTTGTTAATAATGTCTGGATACTCTGCGTTGAAAGAAATGAAGCAAAACATTTATTTTCAATTTTATTATCATTATTATGTGCGTGTAGCTGAATGTTTTCACGAATAATCTTTCTTAATTAAGGCCCAGACCTTGAACTTTTACCGCATCGAATCTACATCTAATTGCCTTTGAGCTGTTTTTCTCTTTTCCTGCTTTAAGTTAATTGATCTTTTTCTCATTTTGCATATATTATATACATACTTCATGCTCTATCGTTATTTTCCCTATACCCCCTGTACTTTTTTGTATATATATTTAAGTTTCAGAATAGATATAGTTTTAATTTTCATCTGGGAAAAAATAAAAACCTTGAAACCAGCGGCTAAGAAAACGCAGAAAACTACTATATATGACATCCGCTCTTTTGCTTAGTGCCAGGAGACGGTATGCGTTAAGTTAAGTCTACAAGCTTCTACTAGTTGAAGACAAAACAGCGCTCTACCTCAAAGGCAAGAGTTTGACGCATGAACTAAGCCTAAAATTTTATTTTCTCGTGAGAAATGAAACGTTATTAGTGCTAATTAATGAAGCGAGCGTGCGAGGCATTCTGGTACTGATAGTAGATGACGCCATCATCGATTGTTGCCTAGTAACGTATCATTTTCTGTTAGTTCTCCGAATGAGAATTCCAATAAATTTGATGACTATTTACTCGTCTAATTCTCATGATTAATTAGCATGAGTATACTTTGATGACATAACGCTTAGTCGTTATCCAAAATTAACAGAGAGAAACAGTTATTTTAGATCAGTTTTCATGACTCTCGTGATGATTATCAAACGTATTTGCGTGCATATTAATTATTTATACGTCTATTTTTGTATAATTTTCTTCCATCTCTCTTCCTGCCCACCTTTCTCGTTTAGTACCGCCTTCCTTACACCCATTCTGGGGAGTTTCATTCTGAAATTTTATATTTGAAATGGTTTTAATAAAGTCTTGCTGTGCGTTGACCAACGGTGTTTGATCGTTTAGAACCGTGGCTCCAATCTTTCTTAGTGAGCATTTAGTACCTGGAGAGGAATTATTTATGACAGATTTAAATGATTGAAGATTCAATTATGCTCTTTATGCGATTGGTTGGATTAAATAATAAAGTTGTGCATCCTGAGAAACGTTTTCTAAAATCGATCGTATGACGATAGTAGTTACCTCATTATACACAAAAGACTGTTTGTATGAAGCAGAACAATAGCAATGAAAGTAGCATAGCGATAAAGACCTTGATAGGTGGGATTCTTGGTACTACACCTGTCCTGTTCTACGCCGTTAATTATCTAATACCTACCTCAAAACTACCCAAATCAACTAATATTTACGAAACAAACCATTGGAAGTTCATTCAACCAATGTCTATTGAGAACACAAGTGTTGTATTGTGACTGAAATATAAGAGTCTTTGATTTGGCGCGCGATGAACGGCCAATATACTATAGTTTGTGATTGATACAGCATCTGGTTATTACGCTATAAGGCGGGCGTGTAAATCGAGACGTTAGTAGTACCTTGAGGATTTACCGGGTTCTAACCCTGACTATACATCAACTCCATGATAATTCTTATCGCTTGTATTCTAGGACGAGCATTCTGAAGATCAAAAGATGGAGCCAGACGAAAAGACGAAGATGACTGTGAACGGTGGTCCAGTCGGCGAGGAAGATGACAATAATTCCGAAGAACAAGTCAAAATTGAAGTGGAGATTGAAGGAGAACGAGAACAATGGGGGAGGAAGGTCGAGTTCTTTCTAGCTTGTATTGGCTATGCTGTTGGTCTCGGGAACGTCTGGCGATTTCCTTACTTGTGCTTCAAGAATGGCGGTGGTGCCTTCCTTATTCCATACGTGATCATGTTGTTCTTGTGTGGTATGCCTCTCTTCTTCATGGAACTCTCACTAGGTCAATTCGTTGCTCTTGGGCCAGTTACATCTTGGGCCGCTATCTGCCCTCTCGCTAAAGGTAAGAATAACATTGATACTTCCTCTAGAATTATTCAAAATCCGCGAGCTTGTCAATAATCTAATTGTGCATAATCTTTATAGTATTTTAGACCGTTTACAACTGTGAATTATATTTCCCAAACATTCACCATAGGCGATTGTCCCGACACTCAAATTCAATTCCTTTCTTTGTTCTCGATTTGATTCACTCCAGTTGTCTCAAAGAAAATTTCGTGATTGTAATTTACGACAAAACCAGGCGGAATAGGCTAAATGTCTGCCAGCGACTCGTTTCCTGTATTCTTGTAAATAATTATTCTGTTCAAAATAAAGTGATTTGATCGAATTCCGATACAAGTTTATAGCACATCAGGACGTCATCCCCTCGTTGGTGTCCTTCCTCACTTCTGAATTCATAATTCCGATATTCGTGCTCTAAAATTCAAGTATTTAGCAAGTAAACGATAACAACTTGCATGTATACATGTGCTGAAAACCTTTCGTAACTTCTCATACAAAATTCATGGTTTTGGTCCTCGAAAATCTAGCTTTGCCGCCACTTGAAACTAAATTAGGCATTCTTTCCGTCTCTTTAAGTTCTTAAGAGGCTTTTTCAGACTAAAATATAAGCAACCCCAAAACCGGCGAAACGTTTTATTTCTTTCTTGTTTGTGTACTTCAATTTCATTCATTTCTGAAACGAAACTGAAATATTATACTTTTCGATCCTTAAAAACATTATCCAGTGAAAGAGTTTTTTTTAGATATTTTCCGAATTATTTTTCTTTCTAATATTAACTCATTCTAGCATTGTTTTGAAAGGTTTTATTTTGGCAACTATAAAATGATCTAGAATGTAGCTATTTATAATGTAGGAGAAAAGATCTAGACCCGCTCTCTCTCAGCTGCTTCGAAAATCATCAATTTTTAATTTTGTGTACTTCATTCCAATCAAGTGTATCTAGAAAAAAATTAAGATTTATCAATATCTAGCTTATGTTCTCCCAAAAAAGTTGTATGACAGAATATGTAGTTTGTTTTATGGATTCTTTAGAGCTGGATTTGCGGTGTTTTTAAACGTTTCTTGGTTGGCTGTAGTAGTAGTTTTTCATCGTAACGATCTTCAAGTTATCACCGCCATTATTTCATTGTTATTTCTTTAGTGTGTACAATGTTATTTGTCACAAAATCGGTTTATTTTTGCTGTTTTTTTCTTCTTTTCACGCTACAATCTAACTCTAGAAGTTTCAAAACCAGAACATTTTTCATATCTTATCTTTACTGTGAAATGAATAATTCCCATTGACGAAACTGAGAGCTGTGGGATAGATTTAGACACCTACGAGCCTCACGTCTCACAATCAAAATAACTCACTTCTCTAAGAACAAATTCGAATTCCTTGTCAATGCGGTTTCAATGCGGTCGCATTTACATAGAAAGTATTTTTGAAGGCTTTAAAATTTTAACAGCTTACGTTAAGATCTCCTCCAGAACTCGATGATTAATCCAGTGTGCAATCAAGCCGCCATGATCAAATATAATATTTTATTTATTTCTTGCTGGCGTCGAGGGTTTTATCGGTATTTCGTGCTCGCTTTTGGATTGTTTTTGATGTGGATTTTAGTAGCCTTACCTTATCGTGCTTCACCAATCTTCACAATTAGTTTATGTTGTCTGGTATTCTCGATTTTGTTACACTCATCCTTTCTTTCTCCTTCTCTCTCTCTCTCTTTTCTACTCTTTCTTTTTTTTCCTTCCTTGCTTGCTTGGTCCTTTTCTTCCTTCTTTCCTTCCTTCCTTCCTTCCTTCCTTCCTTCCTTCCTTCCTTCCTTCCTTCCTTCCTTCCTTCCTTCCTTCCTTCCTTCCTTCCTTTCTTTCTTTCTTTCTCCTGGTCCCAAATGGAGGTCCCATTTATTTTCTATCCTAATTTTTCCAAAATCCTTCCCCGAAGGATTAATATTGAATTAGTTCCATGTTCATTGTTCTATTGCTTAATCGCGCGAAACCAAACACGACCCATCAAATATTATTCATCCTCGCTAAAGTATAAGCAAACCCCATTTCCCATCCTTTCAAAAACTACACCATTTTCCATACATTGGTCCACTGGTCACAGACAAAGTACTCTATCGAGGCCGCAAGGTAGTTTCAAAGGCTTATTTTAATTTGAACCTTGTAGCCTCGATTGGATGCTTCGTGTGTGACCAGTGAACCAATGTATGGAAAATGGTGGAAAATGATAGAAGCAAAGACCGAAAGCTATTCCGAGAAAATATATTCATAGTAATTATGATGAGAAGTTTATGAGATAACTATTAATTAGTGAGGACGGCAACATGCACGAAGCGCCTTATTGGATGATTACATATAGAAGCTTTGTGTTTCTTGAAGTGTCACTTCAGTTTTAGTCTGACGAATTAGACTCCTTTTTATCGCTATAGAAAGCGGCTCACACTAAGACGACGCAAAAAAAAATATATATATATATATCAGTTGTGGGTAAAAGGGGACTCTTGAGTAGCTCTTCAGAACTTAAAAGAAACTGAAAGAGAAGCCGATCTCTCAAAAAAATATCTTCCTTCATAAGTATAGCATCTTATGAATATTTCGCATTAGTCATCATCTTTACTTGATTTACTGATTCAGCTAGAATCAGCGTCTAAGCTCTTCCTTTTTCACTACTATTTTATTCGCACTATACGTGACGTTGATGAACGTGGAAATTTCAAAGTGTTTAGTCTTCATTTTTTTTTTTTTTTCACCATTTTTTTTCTTTTTTACTTGGCTATCAGGGACGCTATCAGGTTGACTATTATGAATGCTTTAGTCGTTACGTCGGCTTTGCAAGGGTTCGACCGCTTACAGCTTGAAGCCCTTATCCTGGTCAAACCTAAACAGTTATCAAACTGTTTTCTATTCATAAAAACCTTTTTTTTCCTTCTTCATTTTTTTCATTTCCTCTTATTATAATTATAGCTGGTTGGTGCGGCTTCTCTTTTAAATACCACATGTGTATTCTCTTCTTCTCTATACAGTTAGCGTTCGATGAAAAAAAACATGTTCTTACTTCCTTCCTTTCTTTCCTTTCCTTTACTTTCATTTCCTTTTTTTCTTTCTTTCTCCCTTTCTTTCTTTGTTCTTTCTTTCTTCCTCCCTTTCTTTCTTTGTTCTTTCTTTCTTCCTCCCTTTCTTTCTTTGTTCTTTCTTTCTTCCTCCCTTTCTTTCTTTGCTCTTTCTTTCTTCCTCCCTTTCTTGCACTTCAATATCTTATAGCAATCTTCGAAGGTGCAACAAACAAACCGTAAAAATCAAACTACTTGAGTGACGAAGCGTATGAATATTTATTTTATTAATTATGTTCTGACTCATTGGTTTATTACCCTTCAAGAATCTAGGCTCATCAGTTCTATCAGAAACTCTCCTAAAAACATTATGGTCTTCTTTTTCAAAGTCTTACACTTCAAATAAACTTAGGGTTCTTAAAATATTGATTGTCAGTGATGAAGTTTTTCAACTATGAATTCGCGCGAGCTCAAGATTGCGCTTTCGAGATTGAATGAGTCAGACCGACATAAACGGAAATGATCATTATGTTTTTCTATATTACTGGCAAACACAGTTAGAACAGTCCGTTTTAATAGGATTTGAATTGTAAATCTTGATGAATTATATATTATATATGATTTTGAATTTATATCTCATCTTGGAAAACTCGAATCGGGGAAGTCTCCAAAAAAAACATCAAAAATTTAAACTCCTTTTCGTATTTCTGATATTAGAGGCAATTTGGGACGTCAAGTTGGATAAATCATACTGTGATTTCCAAATTTTGTCCTTAATTCAGCCTGGCCAATTTGAAGCAACTACTTGCAAAATTACTTATTAATGAATAATGAACACGTCTTGCTTTATTTCTTGAAATAACAACAGATTAATAGTAAAACGAACTGAGTAATATTTCGATTTTATAATTTTTGTCTCAATCAACTTGAAAACCAAATTTCGTACAAAATAACTTACTAAAGAACTTATGAAAAACGCTGTCATAATTTTATCAAACTCATTGTCATGTACAATCATCAATGATATGAAAAATCACGAATAATCTCTGTGTGGATGTATTAGTTTGTCTGGGTATTTCTGCTGGTCTTTGTAATCATGATTCGTGTGTAATTAGTTTCTCGATTGCTGCTTTTCTTTTGGTCTTTTGATATCATTTTCCTGGTTTTAGTACAATGTAGATTGTGAATCACTACATTAAGTATTTATTCCTTGTCTATCAGCAGCTGTAGGTGTGAAAGGGTTTTCTTAGCATGTTATCTCTTTTTTTCTTTATTTAAAACCCTTTTCACACGCACGTATTTTTTTCTCTTTTGCGATAAACGCCTCGTATAAACTTTGCAACGTCTCACCCAGACGTGAATAAAACATGGCGATCTTTGTTAGCTACGATCAACGGCGAGATATCGGGTTAAAAAGAATTGGTTTTCGATTACTCTTCGCTATAAATAGTCCAGAAAATTTTAAGAAAAAAAAAAAACTGTGCCTTTTTTGGTTGGCGTGGATCAAAACTTGAATTCATCTTGATCTCGCCTCGTGAAGTGTTACGATTGAAGAGAAGCTTTAAAATGTTTGCTCTTGAGAAGAATTTGCAGGCGTCTTGAAATAGTGGAGAAACAATAACGTTTCCATCTTTTAAATGAAAGTGATTTCTCTTGGAGACAAAAATTAGCTGTGAAAAAAACAGCACAACAGATAAGACAGAAACTTCTCATCATTTTCTGCCTTGGCAAAATCTATTTTTTCCTCATTAAGTCCGGTTCTTGTCATTTTTCCCCACATGCAATCTTTAAAGTTATTTGTGTGGTTTTCTGACGTGTTCTCCTCGTGGTTTCTTCACGTCATTCCAGTTATCTTTTATTGGATTTTGCGTCTTTTGCTTATCAACAGCTCTTGAACAAAAGTGTTTTGTGGCGCAATCTTAAGAATGTGATTAAATAGCGATACGAACGTGGTCACGAAAGCATTCCGTCTAACATCTACAAGACAAAAATATCGTTAAAAACTCGCAAATTTTCTTGTGTTTTTCAAGAATTCGAGATATTTTTTGATTTGATGAGGTAGTTTGGGTTCATTCCAACAAAAAAGGAAGAATTAACCGTTATAAAATTTGCATAAAACTCGAATATTTATGTTTGAGAGAAATGCAAAAGTACTAAACTAATTAGTACTAAATAGTACTATTTAAACAATAGAAAACAAAGGAATTTCTTAATCCTTTTTACGGGTTTACTGCCAGCATTCTAGCACGAAAGCATTGCGACTAAATTCGCTTGCTAACTACAAGATGTACAAAATTTTTCTGTCTTATCTGTGAGATATCTTTTGAATAATTAAATATAAAAAGCTAGAGCGAAAATAGAAAAGAATACGAATAACACATTATGGGATTTGCATGGTCGGGTTATATTTACAATCCAATTAACTGATTTAGCTGCTTTTGTCATTTTAGCGCACTCTTTCTCCCTCCTCGCGCACACCTGATTCCTCTATTATGTAGTTGCGCCCACTTTACCTTGGGCGTAATGTTTTTCCATTTCAGACCACGTGTCATTCTCTTAAGGTGTATAGCATTCTTTGTTTGAGTTGTATCCATATTCATGTGTCTTCTCATGCGCAACTGTTAAACAAAGAAATGATACTCTAGAGAATGACGGTCTGAAATGGGAAGCATGCCTGCCCTATATTATATACTCAAGCATGAGGAATAACTAAGGCCCGGTCTGTTTTGTTTTTCAGGCGTAGGTTTTGCCATGTTGGTAGTATCATTCTTATGTTGTGTGTATTACAATGTCATCATTGCATGGTGTCTGTACTACCTTTACGAGTCCTTCAAAACCGAAGTACCTTGGAAACACTGCGGCAACTGGTGGAACACTGACAAATGTCAAAGAGGAAGACTCTCTGTTGCTAGTGGCAACAACACCAACACAACCTGTGCAGCAGTAGCAGCGAATATCACCTCCAACTGTACGGCAGCCCCGAAGCCAGATATCATTTCACCGAGCAAGGAGTTCTGGGAACGATATGTGCTGAGAATCACGGATTCGATTGATGATTTTGGTGAAATGAGATGGCAGCTTGTTGTGTGCCTCATTCTTGCCTGGATTCTCGTGTACTTTTGTTTATGGAAAGGTATCAAGTCCTCGGGAAAAGTTGTGTACTTTACCGCTACCTTTCCTTACGCAGTCTTGGTGATTCTTCTGATTCGTGGCGTCACCCTCCCTGGTGCTTCCAAAGGTCTTATATTTTATCTTAAACCAGACTTTTCCAGGCTTTCAGATGCAATTGTGTGGGTTGATGCGGCTACACAGATCTTCTACTCGCTGGGAATTGGGTTTGGTTCGCTGATTGCCATGGGAAGTTACAATAAGTTCCATAACAACTGCTTCAAGTAAGTCTTACCCTCAGCAGAATTCGGCTGCAAAATATTTTGATATTTTTACCAAAAACAATAAATAAACACGGAGAAAAATCCCCGTATACGACGATACTACCCCGAGAATCAAACGAACTACCACAGCGACGAGAGACGTCGCATTAAAGCCGTATTAAATATTATGCAAGCTCATTGCACGCTAAAATTCATTAGTTATTCACTGCTGCCAATCGAAGTCAATCAGTCAGTACCTTTTATATTTTTGACTGGATCCCAGGAAAACCAAATTCCCACAGGAAACTTGCAATAGAGCTTTTCAGCTTGGCTGTAATGTTTTCCCATTTCAAACCACTCGTCAATCCTTAGAGTATCATTTCTTTGTTTAACGGTAGCACATGAAAAGACACATGAATATGGATACAACTCAAAGAAAGAATCTTATTCTCAAGACCATGTGTCATTCCCTAGAGTATCATTTCTTTGTTTAACTGTTGCACATGAGAAGACACATGAATATGAATACAACTCAAAGAAAGAATCTTATTCTCAAGAGAATGACACGTGACAGACAGGTGGTCTGAAATGGGACATTACGCCCATGCCCAAAAGGTCTATTACTGGGTTCACGTAATATTGAAAACTGCAGTAAACGTAGCGCACACCATACATGCTTCATTGAACAAACACTCTCAACTGATGATTGATATTTCTTCCAGAGATGCAATGATCGTGTCCGCGATTAACTGCAGTACAAGTGTCTTTGCCGGCCTGGTCATCTTCAGTGTCCTTGGCTTCATGGCTGAGGTCCTTGGAAAGGAAGTAGGAGAAGTTGCTACTTCAGGACCGGGTCTAGCCTTCGTTGTCTATCCTGAAGGTCTTGCACAGATGCCCATCTCTCCCCTTTGGTCTGTCTGTTTCTTCTTCATGCTAATCACCCTGGGTCTTGATACTCAGTTTGCTATGTTTGAAGCTGTAACTACTGGACTAGGAGACGAGTATAGTAAATTGCTTAAGAATCGCATGGAGTTGTTCATCGCTTTCTTGTGCTTCTGTTGTTTTATCCTTGGTTTGCCAATTGTCTCACAGGTTTGTTATGACACTATTCTTTGTTAGGCCCCACTGTGATCACTTTAAACACAAGCATCAGCAACATCTATTAAATACCCTGAAACAACCACTGGGCTGATCTAAGTCAGGACATGACTAACTCACAGACCAAACCCTGAAACAACCTCTGGGCTGATCTAAGTCAGGACATGACTGACTCACTGATCAAATTGGCATTTAGCTTGTAGGGAGAAAAACTGGAGAACCCGGAAAAACCCTTGAATCAAGGTAGAGATCTAACAAACTCTACTCATGTGTGATGCAGAGTCCAGGAATCAAATCTGAGACCCCAGAGGTTAAGGGTCTAAAAAACTTGCGCCTTTGGCTTTGCGACAAGCATATAGTTATAGATCTCTTTACCTTGGGTGTAATGTTTTCCCATTTCAGACCACGTGTCATTCTCTAGAGTATCATTTCTTTGTTAAACGGTTGCACATGAGAAAACACATGAATATGAGATACAACTCAAATGACAAATCTTATTCTCAAGATGGGAAAACATTATGTCCAATGCTGTGAAAAGGTGTATTTCCCTCAGTAATCTCATTTTTCTGTTTTGTTCTCAGAGTGGAGGGTTCATACTGAATCTTTACGTGTGGCAGTCAGGAGGCATCTCGTTAGTATTTTTGGCTTTCTTTGAAGTGGTAGTGGTTGCGTGGTTCTACGGCGCAGATCGATTTGCGAAGGATATTGAGCAGATGATTGGACATAAGATCTGGCCCTGGTGGCCGCTGGCATGGAAATACTTCACACCTACTGTTATTCTTAGTAAGTACTTTTAATAATTACAAGGCAATCATGACGATGGTGAAATTAGTGTATGATGATGATAGTAGTGTTGTTGAGTGATGATAATTATAATACTAGTGATGGTGGTGCATGCTAGTGTAGTGACGGCAGGAGAGGATGGTGATATGAGTGTATGGTGATGATAGTAATGATGTTGAGTGATGATAATTATAATACTAGTGATGGTGGTGCATGCTAGTGTAGTGACGGCAGGAGAGGATGGTGATATGAGTGTATGGTGATGATAGTAGTGTTGTTGGGTGATGATGATGTTAATACTAGTAATGGTGGTGCATGGTAGCGTAGTGACGGCAAGAGAGGATGGTGATATTAGTGTATGGTGAAGATGGTAGTGTTGTTGGGTGATGATCATAATACTAGTAATGGTGATGCATGGTAGTGTAGTGACGGCAGGAGAGGATGGTGATATTAGTGTATGGTGAAGATAGTAGTGTTGTTGGGTGATGATCATAATACTAGTAATGGTGGTGCATGGTAGTGTAGTGCCGACAGGAGAGGATGGTGATATTAGTGCATGGTGATGATAGTAGTGATGTTGGGTGATGATGATGATGTTAATACTAGTAATGGTGGTGCATGGTAGTGTAGTGCCAACAGGAGAGGATGGTGATATTAGTGCATGGTGATGATAGTAGTGATGTTGGGGGATGATGTTAATACTAGTAATAGTGGTGCATGCTAGTGTAGTGACGACAGGACAGGATAATGATATTAGTGCATGGTGATGATAGTAGTGATGTTGGGTGATGATGTTAATACTAGTAATAGTGGTGCATGCTAGTGTAGTGACGACAGGAGAGGATGGTGATATGAGTGTATGGTGATGATAATAGTGATGGTGGGTGATGATGATGATGTTAATACTAGTAATAGTGGTGCATGGTAGTGTAGTGCCGACAGGAGAGGATGGTGATATTAGTGTATGGTGATGATAGTAGTGATGGTGGGTGATGATGATGATGTTAATACTAGTAATGGTGGTGCATGATAGTGCCGACAGGAGAGGATGATGATATTAGTGTATGGTGATGATAGTAGTGTTGTTGGGTGATGATGTCAATACTAGTAATGGTGATGCATGGTAGTGTAGTGACGGCAGGAGAGGATGGTGATATTAGTGTATGGTGAAGATAGTAGTGTTGTTGGGTGATGATCATAATACTAGTAATGGTGGTGCATGGTAGTGTAGTGCCGACAGGAGAGGATGGTGATATTAGTGCATGGTGATGATAGTAGTGATGTTGGGTGATGATGATGATGTTAATACTAGTAATGGTGGTGCATGGTAGTGTAGTGCCAACAGGAGAGGATGGTGATATTAGTGCATGGTGATGATAGTAGTGATGTTGGGGGATGATGTTAATACTAGTAATAGTGGTGCATGCTAGTGTAGTGACGACAGGAGAGGATGATGATATTAGTGCATGGTGATGATAGTAGTGATGTTGGGTGATGATGTTAATACTAGTAATAGTGGTGCATGCTAGTGTAGTGACGACAGGAGAGGATGGTGATATGAGTGTATGGTGATGATAGTAGTGTTGTTGGGTGATGATGATGTTAATACTAGTAATGGTGGTGCATGCTAGTGTAGTGACGACAGGAGAGGATGGTGATATTAGTGTATGGTGATGATAGTAGTGATGGTGGGTGATGATGATGATGTTAATACTAGTAATAGTGGTGCATGGTAGTGTAGTGCCGACAGGAGAGGATGGTGATATTAGTGTATGGTGATGATAGTAGTGATGGTGGGTGATGATGATGATGTTAATACTAGTAATGGTGGTGCATGATAGTGCCGACAGGAGAGGATGATGATATTAGTGTATGGTGATGATAGTAGTGTTGTTGGGTGATGATGTCAATACTAGTAATGGTGATGCATGGTAGTGTAGTGACGACAGGAGAGGATGGTGATATTAGTGTATGGTGATGATAGTAATGATGTTGGGTGATGATGATGTTAATGCTAGTAATGGTGGTGCATGGTAGTGTAGTGCTGACAGGAGAGGATGGTGATATTAGTGTATGGTGATGATTGTAGTGATGGTGGGTGATGATGATGATGTTAATACTAGTAATGGTGGTGCATGGTAGTGTAGTGCCCACAGGTGAAGATGGTGATATTAGTGTATGGTGATGATAGTAGTGATGTTAGGTGAGAGGGTATTGATGATAGTGGGTGATGATGACGATAATGCTTGGTGGTGACAGTGGTGATGCGGTTTTAGTAAAGATTAGGGTGGTATTGGTGATAGTGAGGGTATGAATGATGACAATGACAATAATGGCTGTGGTGTGGTGTGATGGTATGATAGTTGGAGTGGTATTGGTATTGGTGTGCTGGTGATGATGCCGATGATTCGAAACGAATGTATGTGCATGCAGATTTCGTTGCTTGATCCTTGTGCTATCAAACATTACATGATAGTTGTTCAGCATTGTATAAATTCAACGCCAAATTTCTTTCATCCCTGTCACTTTAATTCAATATTTTCTTATTCTCTTATTCTCTTTTCCTTGCAGTGCTATTTTTCGCGAGCATAGCACAGTGGAAAGGAGTGTCTTACGGTACCTATAAGTACCCCCCATGGGCAGAGTTTGTTGGTTGGGTGATGGCTTTATCTTCAATGTTGTGGATCCCAGGAGTAGCTATCTACAAGATCTGGTGCGCAGAGGGTTCCCTTTACGACAGAGTACGTAACCTATCACGAGCCGACCAAGATCAGATGGAGAAGATCGAGCTAAGAGAAGGTTTACCAAAGAGGCATGATGTCGTAAATCTCTAAGAAACACTTTTGGGGTCATTTATTTTGCTCTTGCTTTAGCTGTTCTTTTATTGTTTGTTTAAAGACAGACACTGACAAATCACGTGATCATTCACTCCTATTCAACAGGTAACATTCCGATGTCCATATTTGGTATCCAATATGGTGGTAGGTGATCACGTGACCTGTTTAGTGTTTTGCGCATCTTGGGTTTTACAATATTTAATTATAACAATAAGATTTTAAAAATAAGACTATAACGATAAGACTATAACAATAAGACTATAATAAGAAGACTATATCAATATCATTTTTGGTTCTCCATTCGTACGAACAAAAGCATCCTAATCCGTGTGCGGCTCAAACATAGAAATACTAGGTTTTTAATCTCAGACGCTCTTAACTTAAAGATTGGTAAAAACAGCATTCGACAAAGAGGATAGGTCAGATAGATAGATAAATAGCCAGCCGTCAGTCACAACAGAATAGTTAGATTCTTTTCCCTTAAAGTTCGACTCTTATAGGTCTTAACCAGTCCCTCACGGTTGTTAGCCCCTTCTCCTAAAGTCATGTGACATCTTAGTGCGAGTTCGCAAGCCAGTCTTCCACGGGTTAGCTTCTTTTTCAAGGGCCACGAGCCAGTCCTCCACGGGTTAGCTCCTTTTTCAAGGGCCACGAGCCAGTCCTCCACGGGTTAGCTCCTTTTTCAAGGGCCACGAGCCAGTCCTCCACGGGTTAGCTCCTTTTAGCGGTGTAGATTCTTTCTCATACCCAGTCCTCCACGGACATAGCCTTTTTCTTACGGTTGGGGAGTAGGGAGGGCTTAGAAATAGGATTTTAAGTGCTGTACCCGCTAACTGATAACTTGTGCTTCGCTCTGTAAAACGGCTGGTTGTACAATATTTTCTTGAAAATCCAAGTGTCTAGCGGCTTACGACCAAGTATCGATTACTATACGTCAGTCGATATCTTTCCGTCTTGGATTTTGATTGAAATAGATAACAGCTTATTACTAGAAGAGCACAGGTTATAACATGATAGGGATGACACAGGGAGCCCAATTAAGTTCAGTTCAGTATATTACGTAAAATAAATGTATGTCAATAAATTACAAATCACGTTTTTCGAGAACTTTTTCTTCTACCTTTAGTTGTGTTCGCTAGAACCAACTATTGTCCTTCCGCTATATTTTTTTATTTTGCTCGAATTTTCGGAAAAAAAGTGATTTATTATTGACAACCAGATACATTTGCTGTAATCTACTGACACAAAATACCAAGCAAAGGGAAATTATATTTCATTTGACATTTTTTTGGCAAAATTTTACTTTATTTTACTAAATTTATTTGTAAATACTAATTTTTTTCTGGTAAAACTCTTTTACGTATTTTATTTAAACAATATTCCAATTTGTAACTAGGACTGCGGGTAGGAAATATAGTTTTTAGTGCAAATGGTTTTCTCTATTTGAATGTACCAATGTACGGAGAACTGCTAAGATAGGTTTTACTAATAATTAAAATTTATGTAGCGCCATTTCCGGAAGCTCAATGGCGCTAAAAAGCGATAAAACTCTCATTCCCAGGCCTCTTGCATGTTCGTCACTATTTCGTACCGAAATGCATGATAGTATACCTTGAGGAAATTCCAAGGTGTGTGAGAATTGAATTGAACGACAATTGTGGCCTTTTCTTGGAAGTATATTGTATCTTAAAAGGGTTGGTTTCATTACGATCACTTTGTATGAACGAATGGTTCAGGCCATGTGGGATTGACTCGATTTTATTCGAGCATTCGTTATTAAGACCGCATGCGCACTCCAAGAAATCTGACCATTTAAATGCTCGTCCTTCCTTTCGTAAAAAACACTTCAAAAGGCAGAAGCAGTTCCCTGCATTCGTTATAGAATCGATATTATCATGAATATTCATTTCATTAGTTAGGCGGTATAACACAAGTATAAATCGGGATAATTTTGGGATAAAAGTGAAAATATACGATGACCTGTATTATGCATTAAATATTGAAGAGTTAGTCTAGAAGGGTTATGTTATAGGTGGTATAGGTGTCACACAACGCGTTCAATTTCTCCTGCGGGTTGTCACGCGGAAAACATTGCCGGTTATACGAGCTTTTTTACATGTACCATAAGCGCGCGCAACTTGTGTCTTCCAATTTTTTGTTGCAGGATAAAAAGAAGTATCTTACACTCCAACTCGCAGCCACCTCATTTTTTTTTCTGTTCGAAACAGAATTTGCGCGTGTAATATAGTTCCAACCTGCACCAGGTTGTTTTTTGCGAGGCAAGTTGGACGAGAAATCGTCGTGTTTAGCAGCGCCTTGGAAGTTCAAATGAAGACTGGTAACAAACTCTTCTCTCTCGTAATTGTGGGGATGAAACTAAGAACGCATGCGCAACGCTCAGTATTTATCGGCGACCCACAATTCCATACGAGAAGACTTACGACCAGCCTTGCTTTGAACTTCTGGTAAGAACTCTGTGGGTGAGATTCGGCTCCCTGTGGGTTGTCCAATCTACTTTTCACAACCATTGTTTAGAATTCAATCATTCCGTTTTATAAAATTTGTGAATTGTATATCTTGAAGAAGAACCTAGTTACTTGAAGGTAAGGTGACCATTTGGGGACAAGTCTTCGCTCCTTTGCTTTACCGGCTGGTAAACCAACAGCTAAAGTGTTAGTGCTAAAGTAGAAGGCAGTCCAGTCCCGGAACTACTTTCTTCCCGAAGGGTCACCCTACCTTCATGTAAACAGACCTTAAAGGCGCTAGAAGTACACTTGGCATGTTCCTTACATTTTGCGGATTTGTTAAAATATCAAATCCTATCTCGAAATTTTGTTGCAGAGTTTATACCTACGGTAACATCCCCTGACGATCCAACTACATGTAATACACTTTAACATTACGCAACAAACTATAGCGAGACAAGTTGCAAGGAACATTGCCTAGTCGAACAGCACAGCCATGACAACTTCATCATATACTTCTACTGTAATCATGTATAATTGCATATACGACTGCTTTTAATATCAGCAAATATTTGGCAATTAGATTTTTGACCAGCAATAGCATTCTGCTTTTTAATGTTCGCTTCTGAGGGCAATTACAAAAATCCAATTAATATGCTTCATTAGTAAATTATTCAAGTAATGTTTTCTAGGATATCAATTACGAACTCAATTCTTATAGGTTATAAATTCATTAAATAATAAGAAAAATATTTCATCCATGAATTCTTGTTTTTACGAATCGAATTTTTAGGCGTTTTTAAATTTAAATCTATTGTTTTGTAACACATTTTGAGGAATTTCTTTGGATTGCGTGAGCACGGCTATAGAGCTGTTAAGTTGTGACGTATTTCCGGGTCCGACTGCTCACAAAAACCGCTAAAATAAAGTGAAAAATTCTCGTAATGATTTTACCTCCTCCTGAAATAGTTAGAAATTTGGACAACAAATCGTGCCATTTTCGTTTTGGGCCCGGAAGTCGTTTTTCAATAGGAGTGACGTCATACTTAACATCTCCATAGGTACACAAAATGAACTGCAAAACTAGATGCAAAATCGAAGAGGGAAATTTTACACAAATTCAATGAAAAAATGCTACTTTTAGAGTCTTGAGAATTTTAAAATGCTCATGGTTTTCGGTTCATGAACAACATTAGTTTTGCATGACTAAATACTTCCAGATTCAACGCAATCCTAAGAACATTCAATTATTCTAACTTTAGGTACTATTTTATATTATTATTTTATAATTATTTAACTTAAGGATCATTTCAATTTTTAATCGAGGCCTGTCGAACTGTACTAAGCAGATATTTTGGACCACGCTTACCACATATCACGCTTATCACATCTGGTTCTTTATAGATACAGTGTCTCTGCTTGGTACAGTTTGGAGTGCGTCTCGCTCGTTAGAAATTTATACATTTATTGAGTTGATTTGAATTAACCTGCGTTGCTGGCTCTAGGGGAGCTCGAGGTGGGGATGATGACAGGAAAATGGGGTTGACTGATTCTCTCTCCCCTCCCCTCTCGTTTTCCTCCCTAACCAGCGCCCCCGGACCTTGGCTACGGAGGTTAGTTTGAATGCTATTTCCAAACTACAGAACCAAAAAACCATTCAAATTTTAAAAGTCAGTTTACTGTATGTTTTTAGTTAGTTCGGTAGTGCTGTGAATATGTGATATATTCCTTGTCGCATTATTGTAAGGGAATCCACATTCCATGCAGAACGGCCATGGAAACTTGGCCATTTCAATTGCAAACCAAAACCAATATTATTGGTGTGGAGTTTTGACGTGGAGTACGAAATCCGAAACTGAACTGGAATGCTCGGCATAAATCAGCTGAAAACCTCATTACCAGCCTTCAATGAAAGGCATTACTGCCAATTCAGATGGTCAGAATTCCACACCAGACTGGAAAATGGAAATCCAAAGTTCAAGACTTGGAATCCAGAATCCATCGCTGTTCCCGATTCAGTTCCCTTACATGTTGCGAACTTTGACGAGAAATGTTGTTGTAAAACTGTAAATAGTGTATTTTAAAACTGTTGGGGCGGGTAAGAATTCTCGTGGTGAAGTGGCTATGAAATTAAAGTTGATATTATATTATATGATACTAAATGCTATTGACTGCCTCTAGAATTATTAACAAGAGATTCGTATATACTATTTTTTGAATAATGGAAGTTTTTCTCGTTCCACTTTACTCGGGCACACTCGGGAGCAAAATGATGTTGCACGGCTTTTTTTTTTTAAGTTACAATTGCAACTTCTTTTCCTTTATGCTTCTGGGTTTTTTATTTGTTTAGTTATTCATTTCTAAGCTTCGAATCCCAACAACAAATGTCTTATCTTTAACTAGAATAAAGCAGCAGTGTTTGTACGCGGATGCTAAAAATAGTCCAACCGGGAATTCACATGGCGCGTGCGGTATTAAGAAGTTTCCTTCTCTTAATTATTTATGCTCTCTTGGATGACCCCCATACCACTTTTAGTACTTAGACGCACGGCTTGAATCTACAGATTTATTATGGTATTTTTCTCCATTATAACGCTATTACTGATTCGATTATCCTACTAGATCTATTTATCGTGCTAAGTAATCTGCCTTGGGGGGTAGGGGGATGGGGGTCACAAATAAACCATAGATGGGTCAGTCCTCGTCAGAAATTTTATTGATCGCAAAAGGAATCCTAAACGGTACCGTTGAATCATGAACCAGTACATAGAAATAAGGTAACGTTTTCATCCCTGAATGATATGAAATGTAACAGTTTTTATAATGTAACAGCATTTATAATGTTATTTCTTCTAATCCCTGGAAGGTACGATGAGTCCCTCGTCCTTGTCCCATAGGAGTCCCCTTCATGGGATAAGAGACTGAGTAGAAATGCCATATTAGAGAACTCAAAATGCCGAAACATGTCATCAACAAAATAACATAGAAAATGGAATTGGGAATGTTTACACCATGCTTAGGTCTTGTGGAAGAACCGATGATTGAAAATGTAACACGAAGGAGCTTCTTTTTCTAATATGTAACAACAGCCATACTTATTCAGGCTATTTTCCTCTCTCATATTGAGTTTAATGGCCCTGTTTTGACAACTTCCCTTTCAGAGCTATTTTCAATATCATGTCGGCTGTCAGCCAATCACTGAAATGCTACAATATAAATATCAATGACCCAATTACAATGTTCGTCTATACGACACAGCCAGCAGTCTTTGAGTTCAGTCAGGTATCTAAACATGACTAGCTGTCTAGTTTTCTATCCTAGCCATACCAGTATTTGATATTTTAGCTCCGAAATGAAGCTCAATGTTCAGTTTGCATCCATGTTGATGGTAATGTCTTTATCCTTGTGCCTGATGGATGTACCGGGTGAGTAAGAGTTCATATTTCTTTCTCAGTTGCTGTTGTCTGTTAAACTGCATGTTTTATAGGAAAGCTGATGCATCAAGTAAAACCTAGTTATTAATATTAGAAACCGCATTCACTGCTGTAGTAGAGCATGGCATGCACTATTCTTTCTTCGTCTTCTTCTTCTTCTTCTTCTTCTTTTAATTCTTCAATGCTTAACTAATCAAAGATATTTTCTAAATAGCACATGGACAAACAAGAACGATTTTAAAACTTTTGATCAGTATTTTAACGCAAACTTGTACTTAAAGCCTCCAAATGTGTTTTGAACTTTTGATTTAAAAAAATATTCCAACTTAAGAATTTTAAAGTGTGTCTATGGTGTTGGCACGCACGGCGAAGCATCGTTTACTCGCATGTCATGTGCCATAGCTCTAAGCTAGTTCTTAACTTCCTCAGCTATATTTGATTCTCAATGAACTGAATTTTTCTGAATGAGATCTGTTTTTCTTATTATTAACATATCAATACAAGTCCTTCAGCTTTAGCCAGATGGAAAACAATATTTGTTAAGGGTCTCGGAACGAGTGACCAATTGCACAACATCATAAAGCTCGACACTCTGCGTGTCAATGTACGTAGCTATTAAGAGATTTTAAAAAAGGTTATTTATGTAGGAATATTACAGGAAAGGTTGAGAGTCTATATCAATAAGGACGACACTGAGCCACTCAAACACCGGCTTTAATTCTGTTGAAATTATTGCTTTTTTTCATAATGACTATGAATTATCTTAATTTTTTAGAATTTTTATAACATTTTCAAGATGAACCTGTAAAATTGCTCATAAAGAGTGACTGAATTACAGAACAATATTTTAAATTAAGCTTCTTCTTGGCAATCATATATTTTAGCTTGAATTGCCAGTGCTCTTTACGTGTCATTATAATACGTAAACTACAAAAATATGAATTGTAACACTGAGCCATCCATACATCGGTTTCGATTCTATAAAATAAGGTTTTTTTGTCTTTTTTCTTAAGGACACTTACTTAGAACACCAGTTTTACAGGGTTATCACGATAACCTGATATTATTACTATAATCAAGGGTCTGAAATGAATTACTTGGTATTATAAAAGTATTGCAAGAACAAATACACAAAAATCATCACCAGATAAAACTATCTTTTCACTGTTTATTACTAAGGTTATTTATGTGTCAACACATAAGTTTTAATCAATTATCCCTTAAATAATTATTGTAGCTGTACAAAGCCAAGATCCAGTTTTCGATGACCAAGAAGTCAAAGGGAAAGCGATGGTCAATCACGTGATCAAGGAGATTCTTACGAACACCGACGCATCGTGTCGTATCAAGTGCCATCTGATCAGAAAATGTGTGTCGTATAACCTTGGTCCTTCAACAACACCAGGAATGATGGTCTGTCAACTGAACGACGCTGATCGCCACCAGTACCCACAGGATTACCAGGACAGACCAGGATACTCGTACAGGGGAATAAAGGTGAGTTACAACTGATCAGTTTCATGTTATTAATCTGAGTGTGTGGTTATCTGTTATGGCTTGCTGGTGTACTGGATAGAGCGGTTTTTGTAAACTCGCACCTTATCTTACCATAGGTGTACCTTATCTTACCGTAGCTGTAACTACGCGTTGTAATTGGATGAACTACTGGGAGACAATGGGAAGCCATTTCAATGTTACGGCATGCTGTACCGTGTACGTGCTGTAAGAGTCAGTACTTATGTTTCCCACTCATACGATAACCATTCTTATGGAAGCCATTTCAATGTTCTGGCATGCTGTACCGTGTACGTGCTGTAAGAGTCAGTACTTATGTTTCCCACTCATACGATAACCATTCTTATGGAAGCCATTTCAATGTTACGGCATGTCGTACCGTGTACGTGCTGTAAGTCAGTACTCATGTTTCCCACTCATGCGAAAACCATTCTTATGGAAGCCATTTCAATGTTACGGCATGCTGTACCGTGTACGTGCTGTATTTCAGTACCGTATGTTTCCCACTCATACGAAAACCATTCTTATGGAAGCCATTTCAATGTTACGGCATGCTGTACCGTGTACGTGCAGTAAGCCAGTACCGAATGTTTCCCACTCGTACGATAACCATTCTTATGGAAGCCATTTCAATGTTCTGGCATGCTGTACCGTGTACGTGCAGTAAGTCAGTACTTATGTTTCCCACTCATACGAAAACCATTCTTATGGAAGCCATTTCAATGTTCTGGCATGCTGTACCGTGTACCTGCAGTAAGTCAGTACTTATGTTTCCCACTCATACGAAAATCATTCTTATGGAAGCCATTTCAATGTTACGGCATGCTGTACCGTGTACGTGCAGTAAGTCAGTACTTATGTTTCCCACTCATACGAAAATCATTCTTATGGAAGCCATTTCAATGTTACGGCATGCTGTACCGTGTACGTGCTGTATGTCAGTACTTTCCCACTCATATGAAAACCGCTCTATAACATGCATCAATTGTCGGCAAATACATCCATCCATTTCTGTTCCAAGTCATAGTTTACACCTATTTTTTTTTTTTTTTTTTTGTTTCGTTGTAGAAGCCTTGTGTCAGCAGCCAATGTGTGGGGAATGCTAAGAGTGAGTTGACAGGATCAGCAGCTAAAACTCAAGAAGAGTGCGTCTGTTTCAGTGGATATACTGGGAAACACTGCGAGGAAGTTCAAAATGCCGATCTACCACCCGACCATCCTTCCAAGCCATGCAGCCCCCAACCAGCCATCCCTCTCGAGCACAAAAACCGCGAATGGATAAAAGTGAATCAAGAGCCCGTGTGTGTTGGTGTAAAAGACAACGCCTTCGGCACATTGGAGATTCCTTTTGATTGCAAAAATAAGCAACTGAAACTTGTCCATGTTTCTGGTAAAGTGACCCCGAATGGTAACCTTGATTCGGCATCAAACTGGGGATATACAAGGACACCAGATGACCTCTGTATTTTTATTACCGATATAAATAACAAACTGATGCTCCCTTCTTCTGGTTATCCTAAATTGAACTCTGCCAAAGGATACTTCACAATAAGTGACATAAAAACCACAAGTCCCGAATTGATTTATCCAGAACCGTTTGTGTCATCATCAAAAGGTGATCAAATCAGGATCTGGTTTGGGGAGGATTTGTACGACCTCAAAGAGGCTGACAACTATGGTAGGACTTGTGCTGATGTGTACGTTCGTGATTACTGACTTCTTAAAAAATACGACGAGAAAAGTCATTAGAAAACATTTTGCATTGCCATGAGAATTGCACAGCGGATTTACCTCATACACGTTGATGTTAGTTGGAGAGTTACAGACAGTTAGATGACAAGAGTGAGTGTTTCATCAGTATAAAGATCCCATCCTTGAACTGGTTAAGATTTGCGCAACTCTAAAGGTTTACGAACCCTTTCTATGTATAGTATTGCATTCCTATCACTCTAATGTACTCTTACTTTATCCCAGTCAGATAATCTTTAGATATAATTATGCTGAAACAGTTTCATTCTCGTTCCCAATATAATCATGAGGGATATTTAGACTAAATATCCCTCATCACTATTCATGCAGAGGGATGTTAGACCTTAAACATCCCTCTGGAAACAATGGATCCCGAGGTAATCATTATATTATTAGATATGAATATTGGTTACTGTCTGCCGCTGATATATACCACACGGTGAAGAGACTCAATAAAGGCTGGTCCATACTGGTCAAATCAAATTTTGGAATAACAACCTAGTTGACGAATTTGTATCTTATCAGCTGTTAGTTTCGAAAATAAGCCGAATAAAATTAAAAACTCAGTATCATGATAATGGAAAAGGACTGACTTGAACAAGTAAAATCTGTCATACCAAATTGTATAAAAGTAGGAAAACTTAAAGAAATCTTGTAGAAGCAGTAGTACAAAAGATTTGTAAGCAGAGTCCAATAAAGTCTTGTTGAAGGAAGATCTCGCTCATCCCCTGGTACCTGGTATACCTGGACTTCAGCGCGCGCTGCCAATAAAACACAGGCAGCCCAACCAGGGTCACAAGCGCTGGACGATGGAGGACGATGTCTTTCTTTCTTTCTTTCTTTCTTTTCTTTTCTTTTTTTTTTTTTCGCTTGCTTTTCTCGTGACTCTGTGAGTCTCAGAGAGGTCGACTTTGGAACAAGTCTCTCTGTGCCAACCTGGTGCCAGGGTCCTCCCTAGGGGAGGGGTGCAGGGAGTGTGATTCGACTTCCGTTTCGACTGGTTCCCAGTGCCTTCTCTGCATCCAACATGGCGGATCACAAGGAGTGCACAACACACTGAAAGCCAAAAAAATATATAATTCTAAGGTTACGATAGATATTTTGCCCACTTCACATCACCATAGGCTACACAGATATACTAGTAAATTTAATAGTATATTTTACCAAATATTTGATGAGAGGAACACAAGGAAAAAAAGAACAAAGTTTGGCTTACGTAACGTAGTGATATTTTAAATCACGTTGTAAGCTTTTCTTATTATTTTACTACACAAGGTAAATCTGACTGTCTAGTTCCACTCTTTCGATTTTGATTGCTATGTTAGTTGGCGGAGGTTTTAATGAATTTAATCAAAGCAAAAAAATTGGAACTTTATAGGCGAATGGACACTTATTTCTTTGTAGGAATATATCTTTGTATTGTAAAGCCAGCAAAAATTACTGATACAATGGGAATAGACGGTGATGAGAAACCCTTCAGAGACATGTATACGAATAAGTACATCCTAGCTCCCATGGTACGCATTGGAACATTGCCTGCACGACTCTTGGCCCTGCGATATGGAGCTGATTTGGTTTATTCAGAGGTTTGTATCCCTGTTATTTAAGGGAAAGTTTTAGTGTTTATATAGGTGTTATCAGACACATCCTTATGCTTGAATTGAGATAAGGTTATACCTTGATTTATCACAAACCAATGAAGATACGGCCAATCAGATTGCAAGAAAGCTGTAGTATATTCAGTATTATAATTAAAGTGTAATTTGCAATTCTCCTATAAATTTGATAGGGAGAGAACCATCAATATAAAGCCGTATTGTAGGCTCAGAATTATAGCATGACAGGAGCTAGAATGGCGATACAAAATGTATTGTGATTTTGAGTTGCCAGTATGGGTTAAAGTATATTATTAATGGTGTTGGAAGAAAATATATTCTGTATTGGTCTTCACAACTTGGCCAATATGGAAAATTTTTTGCTCAAAATCCTAATAAGTTATAAATATCTGTTATAAATCTCAGATTCTGATTGGTTGGGAGTGCATACATTATGAGAGCACACAGCACATGCACACAACTTCTATTTTGTCATTTGTGTCCAAAATAATGGCTTCTCTAATTTGTATTTTTTTTAAAGAAATCAAACCCTTTTTGTACTGTGATGTGTGAGATTATAAGGTGATTGTGAGAACAAGAGAGAAGTGTTGGGAAGCACTCTGCTATACTTTTAGTTATATAAATGATTGTAAAGGTGTTGTGAAACTCATCCCATAACACATTTCTTGTATTACCTAAGATATTAAGGTAAAGTTTCTAATGTATAAGTTGACAGGATAACTTAATAAAGAATCTTTCTTTGGTTTCTCTTAGGAAATAATTGATTTTAAGATGCTCAGAACAAAACGTGTTGAAAACAGTAAGTGACAGATGAACAACTAATGATTTGTCTTTCATTCATAAAAACATATGTTATGACATTAGCTATGTCAGTATAAAATAGATGATGGATGGATGAATGAACAAACAAATGAACTGATGTATGGATGGGTTCTTTAGGTGGATGGATGGATAGATGAATGGATGGATGGAGAGGGAAGGAGGGAGAGAGGGAGGAAGGGAGGGAGGGAAGGAGGAAGGGAGGGATGGATGGATGGAAGAATAAATGAGTGAATAAATGGGAGTTAATATCTTCTTTTGACAGAGCTGTTACAGACAGTGGACTTTGTACTGGGAGATGGAACTGTTGTGTTTAGAACTTGTGAAGAAGAGCACAGTAGAGTTGTCTTTCAAATGGTATGTACAGTATATTAGTACTATTGAGGCAAAATAAAATGGCTCTATTGCAAATACGTTTATGAGAGAGGTCTACACATTTTTAGAACTATACTCAGGAAAGAAAGTTTTCACAATACAACTATTTTTCTGTTGTTTTTTTATTTTCAGGGTACAGCAGACCCAGAAAGAGCTCTTAAAACAGCCAAGCATGTGTAAGTACTAACTATCAGATAGATGAGTGACCCTCAAATGTATAGTCCTACTTCTAGCTTGTTGTCTTGTTCATCACTGAAGCATTTCTAATTGAAATACTTGAACAATGAATCTTAGAGAACAAGATGTAGCAGCAGTTGATGTCAATATGGGCTGTCCAAAAGATTACTCCGTCAAGGTATGTGAAGTAAAAAATGCAGTTCTCTTATCTTTGGTTTGACACACAATAGACCTTTCTTGAATTCCCTTGAGTGACAATGAAACAATGGTTACAAGTCCAACCTTGTCTTGGAGCCATTGTTTCATGGTTGCTCAAATGAATTTGGGAAATGTCTATTGGCTCTCTAAGTTTAATTGCTTCTCTCATGTTCTATAGAGATTTTAATTAAGTGCAATCGAATGAAAAAAAAACACTTCCGGGTCCAAAACAAAAAGAAGTTTTATAGATTTTTCTTACTTTTTCTTCATGACAGGATTTGTTGTCCAAAGTTCTAATGGTTTCAGGTGGAGGTTAAATCATTGAGAACATTTTTCGATATATTTTAGCAGTTTTATAAGCAGTTGGACCCAGAAATACATCACAACGTAACAGCTCTATAGCTCCACTTTGTTTATATCACATCACAGAGAGAGATATCCAAACACATGTCATATAATAAGTTTTTTCTTCTAGTGTAAAGATTTTCCTTACATCAGTAAAATAGATACAGTAGTAGTAGTAAACACCAATGTTCTTGTTTTCTATTCTGTTTTTCTATACGTTTACTTACTATCTTACAGGGTGGCATGGGAGCAGCATTGCTGACCAACCCAGACAAAATATATCAAGTAAGAGATTATTATTGATGTCATGAATATCAGACTGTCAGAAATAGAAGTTTGTAGCATCATTACCTCCATTACATGTAGAAGCATCCTATTCACACACTAAATATGGAACATATTTTTCTGACAAATCACACTAAGCTGTTTTGTTCCAATAGTAAGGTTGGAATCAAGGGTATGGTGTAGCAATAGTGCAATAATAGCAATAGTCTCGGGTTAATTTTGATTCCCAGACCAGCACGACATGTTGTTAGGTCTCTTTCTTGATTCAAGGGGTTTTCAAAGTTTACCCTTAAATGATCAAAGCCATTGCAAAGGTTCTAAATCTAACATGAATTAGAAAAAACCTACTAATGGTCTATCACCAATCGAGCCCTGTGATTGGCTGAGCTACTAGGGGTCTATTAGTGATAGTCCTCTAGTAGCGAAAAGCGCCGGTTTTGAAAACCAAAAAAAATATATTTAAAGCAAAATCCAAAACTTTTTGCCTCCTTTTATTGGACTGATTAGTAGGTTTTTACAAAAACAACTAGACCTCTCGCCCTCATGGCCTACGAGTCAATAGCCCATTCGGCCTTCGGCCTCATGGGCTATTGACTCGTAGACCATTCGGACTCAAGGACTAATTGTTAATTATTTAATGTTTTGTTGAATAGATTCTTACGACACTTGTTAAGGGAGTTTATAAACCTGTAACATGCAAGATTAGGATTCTACCAACGGTAAGTGATTGATTTTGCAAAGCTTTTCATTTAATTCACTCATCTATACATCAATCAATTCATTCTTCCAATAAATCATTCAGTCATTAATTCATTCATTCATCTATCCATCCATCCATCCATCCATCCATCCATCCATCCATCCATCCATCCATCCATCCATCCATCCATCCATCCATCCATCCATCCATCCATTCATCCAATCATCCATCCATCCATCCATCCATCCATCCATCCATCCATCCATCCATCCATCCATCCATCCATCCATCCATCCATCCATCCATCCATCCATCCATCCATCCATCCATCCATCCATCCATCCATCCATCCATCCATCCATCCATCCATCCATCCATCCATCCATCCATCCATTCATCCAATCATTCATTCATTCATCCATCCATTCATTCATTCACCCATCCAATCATTCATTCATTCATTCACCTATCCATTCATTCATTCATTCATTCATTCATTCATTCATTCATTCATTCATTCATCCATCCAATCATTCATTCATTCATCCATTCATCCATTCATTCATTCATTCATTCATTCATCCATTCATCCATCCAATCATTCATTCATCCATTCATCCATTCATTCATCCATTCATCCATCCAATCATTCATTCATCCATTCATCCATTCATTCATCCATTCATTCATTCACCCATCCATCCATTCATTGCATTAGCTATTCATTCATTTATACCACCCTTTCCATTCATCCAATTCTTTCCTCCTTTACTTGTTTTTATTGATCTTATTCTTTGTTATTTCAGTTAGAACAAACCTTAACCCTAGCAAAACTAATAGAAAGTGCTGGTGTGGCTGCTTTGGCAGTACATGGAAGGTAAAAACCTTGAATTGTATGATCAGGCATCGTACCATAGCAGTAGTGCATTTGCCTCAGAGCAAACATAGACGGCGGACAATGAGGACCAGGGGGCTAGAAACCCTCCACCCCCACCCACTTTTTTCAGAAAAAAATGTTTTCTATAAACCCCCATCCCCATTGCAATTTACAGATTTTTCTCTTTTTTTTTTTTTGCTTCTGCTTTAGCAATTGTGTTTGCTTCGTTAATTTTGCTGATTTTGCCCCCCCCCCCCCCCCCCCCCAACACACACACACTTTTTAGTTTGTTGTGCACAACTGATCGATTGCTGGACTCGGCATCACAAGTGAGTAGAGTTAGGTTAGGTTCCTCCCTTGATCCAAGGGTTTTTCTCTGGGTACTCTGGTTTTCCTTCCTCCACTAAGAAGCTAAATTACACTTCGATCTGTGAGTTAGCTGTGCACTGAATTTTAACAGCCAAACATTTGTTTTAGGGTTTGATAGAATTTGAAGGTTTCCTTAGGAATACTACTTATATTGGTAAAAGAATTTGAAAAACAATCCCAATGGTATCCCAGCCACTCAGGGAACCAATCAGATTGCTGCACTTTGATCTTGACCTGCTTGCGACATAACAGGGATATTCATAAAATATATATATCTGTGGTGTGCATGATTGTTGTCTTACAGAGAAAAGCATGAACGATCAAGTGAGCCAGTCCACATTGATGTACAGCATGTAATAGCTGATACCCTATCCATACCTGTCATTGCTAATGGAGGTTCATTAGATATCAAGACATTTGAAGACATGGGAAAGTACAAATACCAAACTCATTGTACATCAGTTATGGTTGCTAGGGCAGCACAGTGGAATCTGTCAATATTTAGGTACAGTATGTGTGACTTATCATTGACACTAAATGTCTTCATCTCATCTTTTCTTTCCATTATTTAAAATCCCGGGTTTGTGCTATTGCTTAAGATTGCCTAGAATTTGAGACTACAGTATTTTGTAGGGCCCTTGAAGAGCCCTTCAGCAATTATTTCCAAGGAATCTTGCAAACAAATCCTAAAAACTCACTAAATTTGATATGAATGATAGGAAGGATGGACCACTCTCCAAGCTAGAAATGATGAAAGAATATATCAAAACTGTAAGTTTTTTCTCTTAGTTGAGTTTGTTTGATGTATTGTTCTCTCCCTTGCCATGAGGGTTTTCTCCAGGTTCTCCTTCCTCAATAAAAATCAACATGTGAGTTGAGTGTTGTATGTTGTAGATATGGAATTGTAGTGGTGGTGTGTGTGGAGTGAAAAATACCAGTTCTAAGGAATGATTCAAGGCAGGGCTCGAAATAGAAAAGATAAATGGTCAGACAGTTTCTTATTTTCGGCAGGATAAATAATTCTGGAGCAAAATTCTCCTGCCATTTTATTTTCCATTTGGCAGTTAAAAACTTTTTTAGCCTGACAGTAGTAAGACTTGACCTGCATTTTGGCCATTGGCAGGCCCCTATTTCAAGCCCTGCATGGTCTGATATCGAAAAACATTACGCTCAAGAGGACTTTTAAGCTAGTATTGACTCTCACTAACAATTAAGTTGGTACAATGATTGATCTAGCTATGTTGCATGGAGTTTACCATATTCCACCTTTTTTTCCACAGGCAATAGATTATGATAATTTATTCAGTAATACCAAGTACTGTGTTATCACTCTGGTTCATGAGGAACGAACAACTGACCTGGTGAAAAGAATAATTGCTGCAAAGGACATAGAAGAACTGTGGTATGTAGGATAATATGTACACTGCTGACACACTATCTGGGACCAGGAATACACCAATCATAATGTAGATTGAAAACAAAGCAATCCAACTTAACCAATCAGGAGCAAGCAAGGAACCTTACATCTGATTATATTATAGATATTGTCCCACATTTGTTTTCAAGAGTACTACAAGGACTACGAGGCAATTTTCTCTTATTTTTACTGGACAGTAAACGATTGAAACAATTTATAATCAAATTTCTGCGATTAGAGTTTTAAATTCTGAGATATTCTAGCTAATTTTTTGAGCTTGTGGGACATGGCAACGGTAACTAAGGGGAGTCAAAACCATGAATATTCTTGGTAATGGTTGACGGGAACATGGAAGGCATGATTAAACTATTATTTTTGTTTTTTTAGTTCTATTGCTGACCTCATGCAATACTACAAGGAATCTCAGAAACGAAGACTGGAAAAGAAAATGGCCATGAGCAAAGAGGTACCACCAACTAAACCACAAATATTGATGAACCTCTGTGACAAATATTCAATTTTTTCCACATAGTGATTATCCTCCACTTAGCACCCCAGAAACGGACCCCCTCCCCTTTCCTCCAAAAAAAACAACACTTTACTCCCAATAGCAAGGGATGTACCAATAATCTTTGCTCAGCGATAATCTTTTATTTTTTTCTCCAACGAGGTCTTTCAAGTTTTGACGAAGACACAAAGCGACCTTGAAAAAATGCCTGTTATGTGATGAACATTTAGTATTTTTTCCCCGTTATTCTACTAATATTCTTGGTTTCTTATGGATCTACAGGATTCAAAACCAAATGTTGTTAAACGAAAACTGAGTGACACAGAGATGTGTGAAGTATTAGAAATGAGGGTGAAATTTGTAAGGTAATGATGCCATTAACGAGGGATAACTATAGAACTTTTGTAGTAATAACCCATACTTTCGACTGGGACCAAATATTTTACACCAAAGCGTTTTGGTTTGGATTCTCACAGGCAGCCCAAGAAATGTTTTATAGGGGAAAGTGTGGGAGGTAGAATACAGATAAAAAATAGAATGTTTCACTCAACATTTTGCTTTAAGACTTGCTTGAGTCACTGCTTGTACCTTGTTCTATCTTCTGGTGAAGTTTCAGCGCGATTGGAAGCCGTTTTGTGTTTTTTTTTATCCTAGGATTATAGAATACACTAAATGGTCTGACATCGCGCTGAAAATTCGCCAGAAGATAGAACAAGGTACAAGCAGTGACTGAAGCAAGCCTGGATCCCCCTGCACCTTCTCCATTATCACCATCTTCATCACCGTCATTATAAAATACATGAATATGATGAGGATGACTTCGTAATGAGATCATTTTGTTGAGATTTTGATTATAATGATATTTATTTTATCCTTTATAGACGTAACTATTCAGACTCCTCGTCACCCAAGGGAATCTTAATACAGGACACGAGGTAAGTCCTTCCAATCATCAGGAGATGATAACTAGCGGTAAGCTAGTGTGGGCTGCGTCGGTGTTTCTAATGAAACAGTTGTGATAAAAAGTTAAATTTTACACCGTAAAAAATAAGAAAGATCACTTACTGACGTTTCGGACAATCATCAGTCTTGTTTAAAAGTTTTATTCTTGATTGGCTCTACTAACGTCACGGTTAATGATGGCCAATCACAATCCGCCATCTCCACATGACTTGGAGATTGGAAAAAGGTTGGAAAGTTACGGGAGTTATAGGAACAGGCGTAGCTCTGTTGGTTATAGTGTCCGGTGTTCGGAGCTCGAGATCCATGGTTCGATCGTCAGGATCTCCACGTCTGTTTCTTGTTCTATCTGTTCTGTGTAGCTTTAGCTTTGAACACCCGTAATAAGGAGCACTGATAGTTTGAGGGGGTAAAGGGCGCACCTTCAAACGCTTTATACACGAGCCTCTTGCTCGGGAGATTTAGTAAAACCACTCCCTGCGGTTTCGAAGTTTCGAAGAATCTAAACTTTGATATTCACTTTGATTTGATTTCCAGAGAGAAGAAACAGAAGCCACCAGTATATAAAACGGTAAATAGGCTAAGGGTTCTTTGTTGATTTGGGAATTTAGGTAAAGGGTTGAGAAACTTTTTGGAGGAGGGTTGGTAGGTTGAGGGCAAAATACTTCTCTATTACTCTTTGAAAATCGCCATTAATGCCAAAATAATGCCGTTTATGAAAAGAAAAATCTCTTTAAATTTCAAAAGGTAGTTTCTAGTAGTTTTTTTCTGATCACACTTCTGATCCTAAGTTGGCAAATAATCAGTCCTACCTTACCTGGATCAATCAGATTATCAATGTTGATTTACGCGGTACAACTTTTGCTTACAACTGTTCCACGCAATCTGCTTACAACACGAATTGCGTCGTGTAAACCACACCTACAACTTGCTACAAATTTCTTCTTGTCGTACACAACAGTTGTAGGGTTGATTACACGAAACTATTCGTGTTGTAAGCGTAGAGTAAGCAGATTGCATGCGACAGTTGTAAGCAAAAGTTGTACCGTATAGACCGGACTTTATAGAGTTCTTTCTCAGTTTGGGCGTGGAAAAATATATCCTGTCAAAGTGTCTTTAAAGTTAATAATAAATCCTTAAAACATCTGTTTTTTTTTTGGAAAACAAGGTGATTGATGAAGAAACCAAGACTTTTAGAAGTACAGTCACTGTGGATAACAAAACATATTCTTCGACTGAATGGTAAATCTTGAATTTGTATTAGAATATTTACTAACTCATGCACTACCTCAACTATCCATCCTTCCTTCCTTCCTTCCTTCCATCAATCCATCCATCCTTCCCATCCACTTCGCAACCATCCATCTATCCATGCATCCATCCCTGCGTCCATTCATTCATCCTTCCCATCCATTTCCCATCCATCCACTCTCGCTGCTACACCTGCTGCGCTTCCCTACAAACAACAGGTTCCAATTCTTGTTTTCCAAATTGAGCTACTTTGACGTCACGTGAAAGGGTTTAGAAAAGGATTGCTTGACTTGTTTTTATAACCTTTTTTTTCAGGGAAAAAAGTAAAAAGCACGCCGAACAAGCAGCTGCCATCGTGTGTCTTCAAGTGCTTGGAATCCATGACGGACGAATCAAAGATACAGATGAGTCACACTAACTTGAACCAATGGCAAGGCACCAAAATTCGCACCCCATCCAATAAGATTCCTTGTTTTAGGAAGCCATTGATGTGACAGTGGCGTATGTTTCCCGCCATTTTAAGATATCCTCTTTCAAACCAAGAACCGAATCAAAGCGGCACTTTCAGATTGGTCGCAAAGTCGTGTCCTAATGCTTCGAGCATTTCAGTTTTCCCCACGAAGGATTATGAAAACGCATGTTTGGGCTCCTCATGCTTCTCCAGCTTTAAGACCAGCCAGGACAAACTGCAATAATGATCTTTTGTTGCTTTATAAAGTATTTAAGTTATTGTTTTTATCTCATACCCAAGTTTTAGGTCTTGTATCTTGTTCAGTGGGAGAAGGCTCGTTTGTTACTGGTTCGTTTTCCTTAAAACAGAAACAAAGCAGCCATCTTTTATTACCACACTTTTGAGTGTACAATTAAATTATTTTGTTTTCAAAGTCATAAGAGAGCCTGATGGGTGAATACGATGCAAAAATGTCTATTTTGGTATAAAGCCTGTGACACCACAGAAAAGACGTTTGCGCATGCTTGCATTTCAGCACGTTTTCCAAGTAGACCATTTTCAAATATTCGTACGAAACCGCTGTGTTCTTGATTACAGACTCATTTACTCAGGGTTAGCCTCAATTCAGCGTCAGAATATTCACAAATACCAACAGTAAAGTAAAGAACGCAAGGTTCCAACGAAGGCCACAGGTTTGTGGCTATTAAGAGCTACCCTTGTAGAAACAAGGACGATAAATACAAACATTGCATATTTCTACATTAGCATGAAGACGTTTCAGACTTAGAGCATGCGCAGTTATTTTTAGAATAAACGTACCGCTGCTGTGGGCGAGTCCTGTCCCACATCGCTTGAAATTCCTTCGTTATCGAATGCCTTGAATCAAGATACGTACAAGTGAAAATGTACACACGTATCAATACACATCAATTAGAGTTTACGGTTACTCAATATTATTAAAATATTATTACTATATTGTTATTTTTATATAAGAATAATAATTTTTATTAATATTTATTATTACTATAAACTTATTATTATTTTATATTAGTATTATTGTTGTTGCGCATTTTCTTCATTTGGCAGATAATAAAATAAGTACAAGCGAGATTTTTCTCAAACGTGTAATGTCACATGTAAACATGTGTAAAGCTGTTGTTTATCGGGACGAAAAACTAAAACGAGAAAGTATTGAACTGCGATTGGCTTATTCTCTAGGGTAGAGAGAAAAGTACTGGGAATCATCTGTAATCTTCTACTTACATGGACCACGGAGCACCCTAAATAGTGGTGGGGCTATATCTAATATTAGCCCTCCCACTTTCCCTCTCTAATTTGCATACTATTCCCCCCCCACTTTGAAATGTGCTCTGCCGTCCCTGCGTAGGAAGAACCAGAGCTGTAACATTAAGTCCAATAAGCGCACTCTGTTAGAGTTCTTACTGAAAATAGTGCAACCATCTAATGTAAAGTGAACTGTTTATTCATTTGGTCTTACACTCAGCAAATTAACACTAATCTCGATCCGAGTTCTTGACGAGAATAATACTATGAAACAAGTCATTCCAGTTATTCTTGTACTTTGGAATGACCTATCTCTTATCAACGTTGGCCTCCGACATTCTTTTTTAAAATACAAGGGCGGATCCTGGGGGAGGGTCAGGGGGGCCCAGACCCCCTGTCATACTTAAGGTTCCATTGTTTGTTTTATCCTAAAATTTAGTTTTGCCACAGGTTGGAAGTACATTTTGTATTAATATACATTTGGACCCTCTCTCTCAACAAATTCCTTGATCTGCCCTTGAAATAGGTGTGTAAAAAGATAGTAATCAAAGCAAGGTTACAAAAGCAAACTTTATAATATTAGTTAGGCTCAGACAATGATTCGGTAAGTAAGTCTCGGTAAGTATCACCCTCACCCTCACCCTCACCCTCACCCTCACCCTCACCCTCATCCTCATCCTCACCCTCACCCTCACCCTCACCCTCACCCTCACCCTCACCCTCACCCTCACCCTCACCCTCACCCTCACCCTCACCCTCACCCTCACCCTCACCCTCACCCTCACCCTCACCCTCACTCTAACCCTAACCCTCACCCTCATCCTCACCCTCATCCTCATCCTCATCCGGAATGCGTAAGGTCGTGGGTTCGATTCCCAACTGGAGATTTATTTTCCGAGCTTATCGTAAGCGAGAGTCCATGAATCATTATTTCTATTACTATCAATATTGTTATTGTTGTTGTTGTCGTTGATGTAACCAAGACTCCATTTCCTACAGATGTGTATTGTTCTCAGTGGTATCTCTATCGTCAATTTCTTCCATGTCCGTTGCCAAGTTCTCCTATGAAACACGAAGAAGTAAATTACCCATAAAAACGCAAGAGTAATACAAAATCTTAAACTTACTTTATTTTATTTCTTGTTTAATTTTGGCAAAACTCTATAGCAATGAAGTTTATTTTTCAATATAGAACAACTTGTTCACCAGGCTATTTTTACGCTTTCTATATTTTAGGATTTTTAAGGCTAAAAGTAAGCTAAAATCATCGAATTCGAAATGTTTTAAATATCCTGAAATCAGTAAACCAACTTGTCATAATTTGTCTCTCATTTTTGTTCAAAAAAATTTAATTTAATTCTTACTCCAATTTAACTCTACTGAATCACTGGAATGGGTCTAGAATTAACGAATCGTTAGCCTATTTAGCCGTTCCGAGATTATGGAAAAACTGGGTCGAGTTTCCATTGCAGTGCACTGTGGGGCTGTTTTAGGGGAGATATTTTCATGTGATGTCTATTTCGTGAGGGTTTTGATGCATGTTACATACCAAGCTCGAAATGTGTTGTGGATCATATGTAATTAATACCATCACATGATATACCGTAAAAACGTACAAACAAAGTTTGGGAAAGTTCCATATTGTTGTGACCTTTCGCTGATTGTATTCACATCACCCATACTGCATTTCGGGCTTGGTATGCAACATGCAACAAAACCTTCACAAGCGTTCTTTGAAATAGCAGTATTTCGTCCCTAATTTTCTAGTTCTTCGCATTTTAGTCTCGATAAACAACAGCTTCGCAGAAAATCTCTGAAAGGACATGCAGTAGATAATCATCAAATAGCTGTACTACGGGGCTTCGATCTGTGAGTTAGCCATGCCCAAAGGCTGTTTGAGGCTTCGATCTGTGACTCAGCCGTGCCCTGACTTAGATCAGCCCAGAGGTTGTTTCAGGGTTCAATCTGTGAGTTAGCCATGCCCTGACTTAGATCAACCCAGAGGATGTTTCAGGGTTCTATCTGTGAGTCAGAGTTCGTTAAACGGAAGGTGTTCATCAACTCACGTGTCCTCTACGTTGTCGATGTAATTCTATTTCTCTCCTGGCGGCCTCTTTCAGTTTTTTATTACCCCGGCAGATGAGAATAGTAAGCGTTATAACAAAGAGTAGTGTTAGTCCAATCCCCAGGCAGAGGGCTGCTGTCTCTACATCTGATAGCTTTTCTTCCACTTCTGGTTCAGAGGTGGAGTTTGAAGAAGCCCCTTTGTCTATTGACGGAAACAAAGATCTTTTAAAGGTTTGGCAAATTATTCAATGTTCGTAAACATGTACAATCATATTTTATTATATATATAACTAGAATTTCATACAATAAATCTCTATTATAAAAATCTCTATGCTTTATATTTCACTGGTGAAAAATGCAATACGACCAATTAGCATCGCGTACAGCTTTTCACTGTGTAAAAATGTAACCAATCAAAATTTAGAGTTGACCAAACCAACCAATCATAAAACGAGCAATTGTGACATTTGAATGGCTTCCCGCCAAAGCAAAGTTGTGTTTTCTGTAGCTTTGTTGATGTGAACAAAATGGTGAGTCGTTTTGTGTCACTAGATGTGCCGGTAGATGAGTTTATTCAAAACCAAGAAAACAAAAACACACTAAGCAAGACGAAGAGAGACCTGGCTTTATTGACTACATATCTTGAAACAACAAATGTGCAGCACAACCTGGAAGAAATCCAGCCAAGAGATTTAGACGAGCGTAAAGAAACAACAACAAAGCGCCGCCGTTATTGCATCTTGGATTCGCCAGACAGCCACTAATTATGAAAAACAGTACATTTTTGATATTTATATTGTCTTTTTGTATATTCATTTTCCTTTTATAAACTGACTTGAGGAGTTTTTCAATTTAATTATGTACAGTTGCATGACATTTTAACTTATAAACTTAAAACTTACGAAAGTTTCGACAACATTTGTCATTTTTATTCAATCAAAATAAACGTGTTTGTATGTGAATTCTAGTTATATATATAATAAAGAGAAAACATCATAGAAAGTGCTTTGTACGGGGCTATATTCACTCGTTGTTTGTGTAAAAACACTCACTCGCTCGAAGACTCGCTCGTTCGTGTTTTACACAAACAACTCGTGAATATAACCCCGTACGCCGCACTTTCTATGAAGTAATCTATATTTATTGTATTTTTTATTTATTTTTATTTATTTTATATGCTCTTATATTCTTTTATTCTATTTCTTTTTTCATTTTCCTGTTGCTATCATACTCATAATAATACTGCTATCATAATAACAGAGGACCCCTCAAGCAACACCTGAGAGAAGCCAATTTTCTTTTATGTCTTGTTACTGATATATAGTTTCTGTCTCGGTTCTGCTCGCAGAAGAAAATTATTCCAATTTGATTAATTACAGTGGAAATCGAAAAACCGTGGGCACACAGAAATATTTCAGAAATCGTTTATCGTTTACTGAGCAATCTAAAGCAACCCTAAAGCAGTAGCTATACGAACGATTTTTTGCTTGCACAGACACTTTGGCGATTTTTTAAAATCACCAAAGCGTTGTGGTGGCTACACGAACGACAATGCTGGCGATAAATGCCACCATTTAAAAAAACGGAAGGCTTGATTTGGTTCTTCCATGTTATTGGATGGATAAGCTAAGTCGCGTTGCGAGTGCAAGGAAATAGTTGCAGGCTATACGAGCGATAAATTCGGCCCCGAATTTGTCACGAAAAATTCAACAAAAAAAAAAAAAAAAAATTTCTCGCAACTTTTCTTTGCGACTTTTACCGCTTTCGCGTCGCCTGTGCTATACAGTTGCGATTTTCAACGTGCGTTGATGTATTTTAAGAAATCGTGTCGCCTGTGCAAGCAAAAAATGCCTCGAAAAATTGCTCATGTAGCAGCGGCTTAACTGAACTAGAAGTTCGACAGATTTGTATTCATAAACATCTAGTAGTTTGAGAGTCGTTTCTGATTGTTCAACAAATCAGTGTTTTAAAAATGATTTCTGAAATATTTCTGGGTGCCCAGGGTTTTTCGATTCGCACTGTATTATCTTATTTCTTAAGAAATTAATATCATCTCGTCATCTAGTTAATATCTGTGTTTTAAAAATCTACTTTAAAAAGTTAAAAAATATTTGAAATCATTCAAAGTGGACGTAAGCATAATTTCAGCGTTTCGGGTGTAGAAGCGGAATTTGATTAAGTTTGGTGATTTATGATTCCTATACATAATTTTTTCAAAACTTATTCATGATTCCTTATAAAATTTTGCGCGATTCATGTTTACGTATTATCAAAACCATAACTCATGACTCTTAAATTTTCAACACAAAGAATCGTGATTTCTGTCCATTACGAAAACATGATTGATGATTCTCACTGATTCCGCTTCCAACCCCGAGAATTGTCGTAAAATTCATGCCATATACCAACCTCCACAGCACTGGTTGACTAACAGGACAAGCGTGACCACCACTACCACCAGAAGATACGATGAATCCTGATTAGAACACATATTATCGAACGATAGCCTTACTTCAGAAAAAATATTTGGAGGTTGAAAATATTGTTTACGATCTTTACGTTTTTGCATTTTGTTTTTGAGTTGTGTCCACTAGACCAAACGACAGTCTGGACTGTGACTGGTCAACCATTGGACAGGCAACCTTCATAGAGGTGAAGCATGAAGAAGTGCCTTTGTTATATTCCTAAATATACATTCTAATTTAAGAACTTTGAGGGGCTTCAGCTTAAAAGGTGCTCACACATTGCACTTTTTCTCGATCTACCGACGAAATTTGAATGGTCATTATATCAATCAAATACAACAATTATTCAATATAACTCAATTTAACATTAAAACATAATTATTTTCGCTTCTTAGCTATTTTAGGGTTGGTCACGTGTTTTTGGAGTTGTGGACCAAACGAGTCCCCAAACCCACCCCCAAAGGAACGGTCTGCCTGGGTTGATGAGCGAGGTCTTTTCTCCTGTGGTCGATCTGAATGTCTTCTTTTATAATTGCGATGTTCTGGAAAGGTGGGCATCATATCGGGTTCCACAGGTAAAGGTTTTTCAACGAAATAAGAGTTTTGCAGGGACTCTGCGGCAGTGGCTCTCTTACAAGGATCGTACATCAACATATGGTTCAATAAGCTCAGCCCTGCCTTACTTAACCAGGAAAACTTATGCTTTAGATTATTATATGGTTGCACTTTAAACCGCACATCTCTGGCCCCAGGTAAGCTTGAAAATCCAGGCCATATCTGATCACTTGGGGTACCTAGTAACTCAACTATCAATTCCATTTGATTTATTTCTGATCTCCCAGAAAAAAGAGGCTTGTTTCCCAGCAATTCACCAAAAATGCAGCCAACTGCCCACATGTCCACAGCTGTTGTGTGAACTTTAGCTCCCAGTAGAAGCTCAGGTGCACGGTACCACAGGGTGACCACAAGAGGAGTCATTGGCTCATAAGGGTAACCAAATGCTCTGGCAAGTCCAAAATCAGCTGCAACACAATTTATTAAAGATCAGAGATAAATATTCATTCTTTCTTATGTATTTTTGTTACTGTAAGATATCCCTTCTGTTGGGATTCCTGTGGCATTCACAGAGCCCCAACAATCTGTTGACTTGCATACAGCTGTATTGTTGACTGAAGCATTTTTGGCTTCTAAAAGAGTGCCACACAATGACTCAGTTCAACATTTCAGAATTGGGTATGTGTGACCCTTGACCCTTGATTGCCTTGTGGTTTAACAACATATCCCAATTTGGAGGCATAACATTAATTACTAACAATTCACTCATGATTGTAAGCTGCACGGCTGCTAATAGCACCTTTAAATGCAGCCTGTAAAGTCCTCCACTATTGGTCACAATGGTAAAGCGCATTGAGACACTGTAAATAGTTTCCCAGTTTTGACCATGTGTCATTGCCTTGAGTATCATAATTTTTCTTTGCTTAACGGTTGCAGATGAGAAGACACAGGAATATGGATACAACTCAAACAAAGAATCATATTCTCGAGAGAATGACACATAGCCTGGTATGGCCAACATTATGCCCAAGTGAAAAGGATCTATTATGCGCTATTTTTATTTTTTTTACTTTTTTGTCATTTAACTTACCTATTTTTAGAATACCCTTTCCAGTTAGCAACAGATTGGACACTTTGAGATCCCTGTGTACTATGAAATGTTCATGAAGATACTGAGTGCCTTTTAACAGTTGTATCACAAGACACTTGATTTGAGTTTCTGAGAATGGAGTAGACATGTTGTCGAGCAGACTTGCTACATCCTGGAAAAAAAAATGAAACTCTTGATAATTGCTAATGTTTGAGTTCGGCCAGGCAATGGTGTTATATGTGAGTAGAGTTTGGTTTTCTCCCATGATTCAACGGTTTTTCTCCAGGTTCTCCAGTTTTCCTCCCTCTGCAAACCATCAACTTCTAAATTATAATTCGATCCAGAAAGACTTAAAAGAAAATTACTGGCCAAATGGGTCAAAAGCATTGCCAAATGTCCCTGTAACCAAACCCTCTTCACTAGACATCATGTCCTGTTTTGTGTGGAATTTTTATAAGCTGAATCACAAGTTTACAGTAGAACTCTTTCTGGCTGTCAGCACATAGTGGTCAGTGTTTGGCTACCACAGGAGCAGATCCAGGATTTTGTTTAGGGAGGGGTGCTGGGCACAAAGACAGACTAAGGGGTGCAACCCTCAGAATCAAAGAAAGAAAACATTAGGTATCTTGTGCACCCCCTGCACCCTTCCCTGGATCCCCCTACTACACTGTATATACCATTTGGAGCAGAAAATGCTCAGCTGATTGAAACCCAGCAATAACATTACCAATTTGGATAGCTACAATATAAAATACTTACTTGTTCACAATATTCCATTGATAAAAATATACTATCTAAATGTCTTCCTACAACAACTTCTTTTAGAAGAACAATGTTTTCATGCCTCAAGCTCAGCAACAAGCTCATCTCCCGTAAACTACTGATTGGAATCCCATCTTTCTCTTGCTCCATACGAACTTTTTTCAAAGCAACAATTTCATTAGATTTAGTGTCTCTGGCCCTATACACTATGCCATAAGTTCCTTCGCCTACTCTGTTGAGTTTTTCAAACTCTGTGACAGGACGACAAGAGCCATAGATGCAGTCCTCGGGAATACGTCGTTTCTCGCCACCTCTGAGGGATGTTAGTAGGACTTCGCTTGTTTCTTTCTTTTCCATTATTTCTAAGTGAACCAGATTTGCTTTTTACTTAAAAATGGCGGCCAAGAGTATCAAAATATGCATCAAAGACTGCATCAAAGAAAAATCAACTCTTTGTCCGCCATCTTGGACGGGAACCTAGACTAGAGCCTGGGCCTCAAGTTAAACTTACCACAGGAAACCCACATGTAATTTAAGATACTGAGGGACGTCAGCAGGACGTTGTTGTTGTTGTTATTTTCTCTTTCTTTCTTTCTTTCTTTTTTCTTTCTTTCTTTCGTTCATTTTCATTATTTAGAAGTGAATACAGGACCAGTTATTATTTACAGGGAAGAGGAGGAGGGGGTTATTATTATTATTATTATTATTATTATTATTATTATTATTATTATTATTATTATTATTGTTATCATTATTATTATTATTTTGAGACGAAAAGTTAAAATTTCTTAGACATAAGGTTTTCCAACGGATTTTTTGTTTTAATTCACCATCCTATGAAGTTCACTCTCACCCACTGTGCAACTTAGTAGCATTATGGTTTGATGATTTAGCCCGCCTCTCCCCACAAATATCACATCGGTCCCTACGTCCCTAATCATCAATCACAAAGACACTCGACAAAATACTTGTTTGTCAGTACTCAACTTTAATTTTAAAAAACTCTCTTATTTAGTTTTATAACCCAGTGACAATCTTACCCAATCACCGATCACCTTTTCCAGCTTTTTTTGAAAGAGCTTCATACAAAGTGTTATTTATTATTTATTTTGTATTTTATGGGGAAGCACGGGTGGTGTAGTGGCGAGAGCGCTTCCTTCTCACCAAGGCTACCCGAGTTCGAGCCCCGCTGGGCTCGGTGTCGTATGTGAGTAGAGTTGTTCGTCGGTTCTCTCCTGTGCTCCCAGGGTTTTTCCGCGTTCTCCGGCCTTTCCTCCCTCCTCGAAAACCAATTCCTGAATTCCAATTGGAATGCAGTGGAGGAATAGCCACTCTGCGGATTCCACTGTTAATTGCATTTATTTCATTTTTTCATTTTTTACTGCATAAAGGAAGTCCTCATACATGGCAGATTTTCGTACAAGCTTCGCTGACCGACCAGATAACTAGCTAACAGCATTTTCAACCACCCCCCCCCCCCCCCCAAACTAGGGCTCTTTGCCCCAAACAAATCTGCGCATGCTCTTTTGAAATATACAGCCTGTATCGCGACAATAAACTCAATTTGGAGGACGCAGCAAAAGAATAGCCCAATTCCGAGATATGCGTTATTTGTCATGCACATTAAATGTTTCAGTACGAGGCTCCATGCTAAATTAAAATTATTCTTTTCTCCTGTCACGAATCACAGAGCATTTAGCACGGAGCCACACATTAAAACCTTTTAGCGTGAGAATGGTAACCTATTGCTTCGTCCTCCAAATTGAGCTGCATTCCGACGTGCTGCAACTAAGGGCCGGGTCTATAACGGCACAATGTGAAATGAGAAAGAAAAAAGGGCAATGCCAAGTCATGATGAAAGAATAATACGCAGTCCCTTTACTGTCATGAGATGCCTTTTTCATTTAGATAGTTGTCGTAGATCGGAGTATAATGGGAATCGCATACGTTCAGGTTGGTATACGATGACTTTTGTCCTTTTTTCTTTATATTTTCGAATTCTTAGATACTAGCTTTCAGAAAGCGGCCATCGCCAATAAAGTGTGTAGAACAAAACCATAGGCAAAATGTCATCTACGAAACCTTTGAATAACGTGAAGGTAGCGGAACCCAGTTTAATGTCAAATCTTTGTTTCAGTGAAAACGAAGGACTTGTGTCTAACACTTTCAGCTGACCTGAAATAGTGGCGTAGGACTGACGTTACTGCAAAACTAATGTGCCATGAAGCCTGTAAAAATTGACTTATAAAGCGGTAGGGAAAAATTGCGCGTGTAGATAGAGTAAAATGAACATTTTTTTCCTTGGCAAGGAAAAATTGTCAAGGATGAAATTTTTTCGTGTAGATTGACAACTGGGAAAACGTTGGATTTTCACTTTTGATTTTTTGAATGTATTGGCTGTGATATTCATTATTGAGTGGGAAATGAAATAAAGGAATAACCGTTTCCCGAGTCGCCAAGCTTCTAAGAATGATACTTCAGTTTTGAAAATGTTCTCCATTCTGATTGGCTAATATTTGAATTCATATCAGCTGTCAGGGGTTGCGCAATCTTGATGTAAACACGGCGTCAGTTATATTAAATGTAAAATTTGAAGAGTATAAGTGAACTTTTATTACATAACAATATCTATAAACCTTACCCTAGAATATTAATAAACCTGATGTGTACGGTTATTTACAAGTACAAATTAAGCAAAATTTTGAATATTCTTCTTCAAAAAGAATTAAATTATCTTTTTTTGAGTGAATTTATAGAAAACATATTTATAATAATACAAAATTGAAAAAAATAGCTTATGACCTGTAGTGTCGGAGATGTACGACGTGTGGATAGTCGTGTTTAGCTTCATCTGTAATAGAATTATCAAGAATATTGTTAGTAAACTAGTATAGAAATATATATATATTAGTAATCCTCTATATTATATAGAAGGAAATTGATAATTAAAAAAATATTATTGTAAAAGAAAAAGAGAGATAAAGCGCGGTGAAAAACTTATGCACAAAATTTAGATGCGCGGTGCCCCAAAAAGCGCGGGAAAATACTGACGCGCGTTGACAGAAAAAGCGCGGGAAACATGGACGCGCGCGTTAGCTGGAAAAGCGCGGGAAGCCTTGAAAAAAAAAAGACAATCAACACGACTAACACATGTACTACAAAATATTTGAATTTTTTGCTTTATAAAAAGCTTTCTAGATTATCTTTAACTAATGAACTATTCAATTGTTTTATCTCTCTTGGGAATTGAGGTAAGTATAAGTGCTTTATTGCTAAGTTTCATTGTAATTGCTCAAGAAATTCAAAATTTAGAGGAGTCATTTGTAGAGTGACTCTAAAGACAGACATGCTGTGCATACATCCTTGTTAAATCAAAGGTAAATATATCCTAAAATGTTCTGATAAAAACTTCATCAAGACTTATGAATGTATAGTACTTTCAACCTATATAGTAGCCAAGTTTTTTGAAGAGTTTACATGTTTTCAAGCCCGAATGTTACGATAATGGCGAGAGTCCTTGACGAAGAAAATTCTTGAGCGCTCGCAACGACGCTTTCCTTTAAAAAATACTTTGTTCGTCTCCTGCCAAAATATTATCTAAAAAGAATTCTATGGGAGTACAATATCGAGTTGGTAAATAAGGCAGACTACAAGAACTGTTTTTATTTGTTTGTTTGATTTTTTGGGGGGGAGGAGGAGAGGGGAGATTGGGGGAGGGGTCGTTGGTCAATATTAGACATGCATCTTCTTCAAGTGTTGTACTTACCAGTTAGTTCATTACATCCATAAACCTCTACTCGCATGCATATGGAATTTTTTGTGATGGGATAAAAGCGAACATATCTGGCCACATGCGGCTTACGTAACTGATTTGTGACTGGTGTAAAATAATCACAGTTTCCTGGTATTATCTAAATATAGAACAGAATCATTGGGCCATTAGTAAACAGGAAAAATACTATTTATTTATTGCTTTTAAAGTAGATTTTTGCGTTCAAAACTCTTAGGAAGATGTTAAAATGTTGTGCTTTATTTTAAAGTGCATAGAAGGGTTCACCAGTTTTTGTTTAATATGAAATTTCTGACACTAAAAATCACTAATCATATTTTTAATTCTGTTTCTAAAGGGTGCCCAAAACACGCATTTTAATGAAATCGCAACAGAGTAAAAAAAAAAAAAAAATTGATTATGTGATTTTTAGGGTCAGAACTTTCGTATTTAACGGCACAAACTGGTGAACACTTATATGCACTTTAACGATGTTATTTTTGTGCAAATAGACCCGGAAATACGTCAAAACTCTAGCGTCACGTAATATCTCAACCTTCATACCTTAACTTTTCCCTTTTCCATGTATTTATAGAATGTTTTACCGTCATCACTGAAACCCAGTTCATATGACTTCACGTGTTCGAAGAATTTATCTCGACCTGATGAAAGAAGATCATGACAAAGGTAAATATTGCAATAGTTTTTGGGTGTATTATTGTTGAATTAGGGTTGTTAATGAACCGGTAGTGTCCCTGTTGTCCCCTTGACAAAGAAAGCAAATGACTTGCTCTCAGTTCTGACGTACTATATGTTCACTTCATACTTCTAGCTTGGTAATAGAATTATTTGAATTATATTCATATTTAGTGTAAAACTGCAGTAATTTTATGGGCGTGACCGGTAAACAAAGAAATGTAACTCTATAAGGAGTGAAAGCTTGTCTAAAAATCAATTTCTTTTCCTCCCCTCCCTACCTCTCCTTCCACCTTCTCTCCTCTCTCTCTCTCTCTCTCTCTCTCTCATTTGTCGCGGTCTGTGCCTTTTTCAATCATACTGGTTACTGACTAGAACAATACTTACCCTGTGTTGCCACGGCAGTGATGATTCGTGGTCTTCCTAAGTCTACCTGCAGCCATTGGTTAGTTTTGTTTTTCGCACACCATCCCCCTACTTTCTTATACACCAAGTCATCCTCTTTATAAAGACGCGCGTTGTGTGCACCGAAATCCCATTTACCTAAGCAGTACAATATATCAATATCTCATAATCATAATCAATATCTCACCCGCCGTGGGTTGGTGGGTATGAACTTATTAATATGTATATATTTCAATATTGAATAGGAGTAGCTGGGAGGGTTTTTATATATTTCTATCTTAGCTAGTTATATTAACATAGAAGAGCCACTCTGTGCATGGTCCATACTGTGAATATTAATAGTATTGCATGGTCCATACGGTGAATATTAATAGTATTGCATTGTCCATACGGTGAATATTAATAGTATTGCATGGTCCATACGGTGAATATTGATAGTATTGCATGGTCCATACGGTGAATATTAATAGTATTGCATGGTCCATACGGTGAATATTGATAGTATTGCATGGTCCATACGGTGAATATTAATAGTATTGCATGGTCCATACGGTGAATATTGATAGTATTGTATGGTCCATACTTTGAATATGAATAGTATTGCATGGTCCATACGGTTAATATTGATCATATTAGTAGTATTGCATGGTCCATACGGTGAATATTAATAGTATTGCATGGTCCATACGGTGAATATTGATAGTATTGCATGGTCCATACGGTGAATATTAATAGTATTGCATGGTCCATACGGTGAATATTGATAGTATTGCATGGTCCATACTGTGAATATTAATAGTATTGCATGGTCCATACGGTGAATATTGATAGTATTGCATGGTCCATACGGTGAATATTAATAGTATTGCATGGTCCATACGGTGAATATTGATAGTATTGCATGGTCCATACGGTGAATATTGATAGTATTGCATGGTCCATACTGTGAATATTAATAGTATCGATGCTATTCTTACCATTTATTAAGGTCGAAGAAGCAGTGAAGGCAGTGTCCGGTAGTTTATAGTCCCATCCAGCACCCATAGGCTCAGCGCACGTCCCTAAGACAAACATAAATATAGACATGTTTAACACTGGTTACAAAGCGATTACTCTCATTCACGCACATTTTGTGCAATTTCAATTCTCAGTATCACAAACGCACCCCGTGTCACTCGTGTGCAAACCTTTTTCTCCAATCAAGTGATATCAAATTGAGAATCCATTCAACAACAAACGAGATGTATATACAGAGACGGGATATTTGAGCTAATAATAGGGGGATACTTGATATTCCCCCATCCCGCATCCTCTGGATACGACCCTTCTCATATTTATAATCTCATGGCATAAAGTGTATGATGTCATTCTTACCCACTGGTTTGACAGCTTCTACGTCGCATCCCTTTGCCAGACAAGCTCTGCTGCAACGACCTTTCCACTTATCACAATATCCATTATCAAGCCACATTTTACAAGAAAATTTACATAGAATTCCTGTTGATAATGTAGATAATATTAGTTATATGTGACTTGTTTTTATATCCTTTGTATAGCTATTATTTCAGACCAAGTGTCATTCCCTTAACAATAAAGGTGCGTTCATAAAGATTCTCTTTGATGCAAGGAATAGAGAAAGTTTTTACTCCTTTATTATAACAAACTAAAATTGCGCGCGGGTTGGTATACGAGCAACATTCGCTCTTAGATATATGAAGATGAGTTAGCTTACCAACAGGTTTAGCAGGTGTTGTTTTCACTGGTTCTACGAGATAAGGATAATTTGTTAGAGTGAAGAATATCATAACAACAATGAGATAGAAACAGGTCTAGAACTAAATGGATGGATGGATGGATGGATGGATGGATGGATGGATGGATGGATGGATGGATGGATGGATGGATGGATGGATGGATGGATGGATGGATGGATGGATGTGGATGGATAGATAGATGGATGGACAAATGGATGCTGCTTGTTGGGTGTAGTCATGATATCTAGATCAAAACGTAACACATATACTTACTGGTAGGACAGGCGTTGCATGTTTTAGGGCATTGGCTGATCATAAATTTTGCTCTTGACACACATTTTCCAAGCGCAGCCCAGTGCTCACAGTTATCATCATCTGCGACATTTTTGCACGTGGGATATGGGTCTTCTTTCTTTTCTACATAGCGTTGAAAAGGCTGTTAGTAGCTCTTCTTTAAACGAGATATATTCACTCATTATCTAAGCACATATTCCTCATTTTTTGTGAGATATTCATTTAATAACTTTGTATTCTGACATATTGTGATGAGATGGAGCAGCGTTCGCATTTTTATGCCTCTTGGTAATTCAATTATTTCAATAATCCAAATTTTATAACAAGTGTTTAGTCGTTTTAGCTCGTTGTAGTCTTTGACTAAAATTAAAGACAAAAAGGGGCCTTTTTCAATCACATGCGACTCTAACACTAGATGTTGATTTTTGTGGAGGAAGAATGTGAAAATTGCTTGAGAGAAAACATATCAAGTAAATTTGAATTGTGTGACGTCTTCAAAAACTCATTGCAGGAAAGAGAGAGGACGTTTTATCTCTATACCACCCATCCCTCACTATAGTTGGCCTATGTATACACGCATCAAGCATTCCGTGCTACTGCTCTAAGCGCATGCTCAGGGGATTAAAAAGTGGGATAATATTTTGTATAATATGCAATTTTTTGGTATATTTGACTCAAAATTCGCTTAACGGTACGTGATCTTAAATATTTAATGAAAATTGTGTTTGACAAGAAAAATACAACTACAATATAACATGTTTTACAAAATATTATCTCACTTTTTAATCCCCTGAGCATGCGCTTAGAGCAGTAGCGCGGAATGCTTGATTCGTGTATATATGTCTCCCTTGGGGGAGGGGGATAGTCTGTTGTAACAGGATGATAAGGCAAGCGCATTTTAGCTCGCTTTTCTCATGCAAAAGTTAATTAGTAATTAGTAACTCCTGGTAATTATGAGGAGCAAGCACCAGTAGTTATATCATGTTTATCACGGGAGGTGGAGGGTGGAAGGGAGGGGCAGGGAGAGGGGACGGGAAGAGAGGTCTAATATATACTTTTGGTTAAAGCTAACCTGGTCTACAGGCACGACATGCAAGCTTGCATTCTTTAAGCATTATATCAGGTCTTAAATGACACATGCCAATATGAGCCCAATAGGTACAAGAAGTGCGTCTATTTATGCAGGGTCGTTTTCTAGTAGTATACCTGTAGGGTTCTGGAACCATCAATGAAAAACAATCAGAACTACTGGCAGTCTTATCTCAGTCACTCTAGCTCTTCCTGGCTTTTTACGAAAACGTTTTTACTCATCTATCAATACTTGCAATCCTCTTGCCTCTTGTTCAATCAATAATCTGTTTATCTGATTTGTATTGTTTGTTTCTATTATTCTTATTTTCGGTTTTTGTTTGTTTGTTCTTGTTGTTCTTGTTTACTTGTTTTTTATTTGTTTTTGTTTGTTGTTGCTTTTTTTTCTAGTTAGTTAATAAGTTTTTCTTTTATTTTCCTTTTTTCTCTCTTTCGCTCTATTCATGCATTTCGTTCATTTATACATTCCTTCCCTATATTTTCTACTAGTTCGCTTGTCTTTTATTCTTTATTCCCTCTTTCGTTCTTCGTCATTTCCTCTGTTAATCACTAAACAAAACCAATACTTACTATAAAACCAAACTTAATTTATAAACTAAACTAACTAACTTACACTAAGTTGAGTTTATCATACCTATCATCTATATTTCACTAACATTGAAACTATGTTTTGTACTTACTGTAAAGATTCGAACCATTTCCATCACATATTCCACAACTTTTCTTACAATATTTCACCATATATAGAGCTTTAGTTTGGCAGTAATTAAGTTCAGCCCAAGTAGGGCAAACCTTGTTCAAATCTTTGCAGGGTTCTCTTTGAGCAGCTTGTAACATAAAGTAAGCAACTGTTAGTTGACTGTTATTATTTTAAAATATTTTTTCCTATGGAGGGTTTTCACAGTCACCATAAAATGTGGAGCAAAACAATAAAAATTTGCTCCGTTGAAAAATTAAATCCAATTTATTTCAAAAACTTTGCCATATTAAAAACCATATCAGACCGTGTATCATTTCCTTAAGTATTATTTCTTTGTTTAACGTTAACATAGTTTAATGCATTAATACTGATGCAACCCGTCTAATATTATTTTTTAGGGAATGGCGAAAAGAAAGCTGAGTGAGGAAGGTAACTACCAAAGGTAATAGCATAAAGACACGACACACGATGCTACATTGCGCGCAATATTGCTGAAGGTAATAGCATAAAGACACGACACACGGTGTAACATTGCGCGCAATATTGCTGAAGGTAATATCATAAAGACACGACACACGGTGCTACATTGCGCGCAATATTGCTGAAGGTAATAGCATAAAGACACGACACACGGTGTAACATTGCGCGCAATATTGCTGAAGGTAATAACATAAAGACACGACACACGGTGCTACATTGCGCGCAATATTGCTGAAGGTAATATCACAAAGACACGACACACGGTGCTACATTGCGCGCAATATTGCTGAAGGTAATATTATAAAGACACGACACACGATGCTACATTGCGCGCAATATTGCTGAAGGTAATATCATAAAGACACGACACACGGTGCTACATTGCGCACAATATTGCTGAAGGTAATATCATAAAGACACGACACACGGTGCTACATTGCGCACAATATTGCTGAAGGTAATAGCGTAAAGACACGACACACGGTGCTTCATTGCGAGCAATATTGCTGAAGGTAATATCATAAAGACACGACACACGGTGCTACATTGCGCGCAATATTGCTGAAGGTAATAGCATAAAGACACGACACACGGTGCTAAATTGCGCGCAATATTGCTGAAGTAGGATCGTTTTCTACTCTTCAACAACATTGCGCGGTGCAACATATTACGTCGTGTGACATGGTTTGCAACATTGATTGCCTGCAACATTGCACGGTGCAACATATTACGCAGTGTGACATGGTTTGCAACATCGATTGCCTGCAACATTGCACGGTGCAACATATTACGCAGTGTGACATGGTTTGCAACATCGATTGCCTGCAACATTGCGCGGTGCAACATATTACGTCGTGTGACATGGTTTGCAACATCGATTGCCTGCAACATTGCGCGGTGCAACATATTACGTCGTGTGACATGGTTTGCAACATCGATTGCCTGCAACATTGCACGGTGCAACATATTACGTCGTGTGACATGGTTTGCAACATCGATTGCCTGCAACATTGCGCGGTGCAACATATTACGTCGTGTGACATGGTTTGCAACATCGATTGCCTGCAACATTGCGTGGTGCAACATATTACGTCGTGTGACATGGCTTGCAACATGATTTCCGCGCAATGTTGCACCTTGTGTATGTAGCTTTAATAATAATAATAATAATTTTATTCTTAAGCGCATTACACAAAATCTCAATGCTTTTACAATATATACAGAAAAATAAATTAATTAATAATAAAAAATAGTAAAAGAAAAGAAAAAATATATACACCTTCCCGCAAGAACGCTGCCATACAACACCCGAACACCCACAATGCTCAAATGCTGCATGACAACGCCCTCGCAAGAAGGTGTATATATTTATAAAGGTTAAAAATGTATATATGAATAGTCAATAAGCTAGCTAAATAATGAAATAAATAATAAATAATAATAATAATACTTTATTACACTCATTTACCTTGCCCTTGGTCGCCTTGATCGAGTTTGGTACAAAAACCACACGTTTTTCTGCAATAAAATTTCATGGTCTTTCTTTTCTTCTCGCATAATCCATCTGCTTTTCTCCGCTCACAACCAACGGCGTTGTCCAGACATAATTTTGTATCCACTGATATTCACAAGCAAATGACAATTATATGTTATAAGATTTTCTACTTTTGCCTAACAAATAGTTGGTGTCTACTATAGTCAGTAGAGGCACATTCAGGAATGGTTTTCAAGGTTATTATGGACTCTTCTCAAAATTATATTGAATGCGTGGCTAACATGGAAATACGACTTACAGTCGTTCAAAAACGCTCGAGTTGACAAAGAAATGTATACAGGACACCACACATTTCTTTGTATTTTTGAATGGCTGTTTTTATAAACGCTTTTATGTTTCCATATAAACACGAGGCTAGCCAGTTCAGAACAACAGCCATTCAAATCGACCGCCATACCTCTCCATAGAAAAGTAGGGTAAGAGAATTGTGGAGTTATCTTCTATTACCTTTTTTCGTACAAATCTTGCAGCTCTTTCTACAGTATTTGTTCATAAACAATGGTCTTGTTTCACAGTATCCCAGTTTGGACCATCTGTAACATGTCTTAAAGTTGTCGACGCACCCATACTTCTTGTAAAGCTTAAAGTGTTTGTCTGTTGGTTAAATAAGAGACATTCGTTGATCCGCCGGTCATTACTTCATGTATGGCTATTTATGATGTATCGTACTACCTTCTGCCTATCAATCCTTTATTAAACTCTTACATGAATTAAAAGCCTACCATAATGATCATTCTAGTTCGACGTTTAGTTGGCGAGCATTACTGCCTGGAATATACTGCACTATAGTTATATCTTACCACATAAGCGGTATAGCAATCATGTATACACTCATATTACTGCCTGGAATATACCATACTATAGTTATATCTTACCACATAAGCGACAGGTCTTGGTGCACAACATCTTCATTGCGTCCTTGATATCTTTATCTTCTGATTCGCAAAACCCATTGTCTTTCCATGTAGGACACTTATTCTTTTCTTTATCAAAACACTTTTTAGCTGTTGAAAATCGAACATCAAAAGATGAATGTTAAGAATGTAGAAAGAAATGCAAGTGCGCGCATTAGTTATTCCCGGTTCAGGAAAAAAACTGGGTCGAGTTTGCATTGCGGGGCATTGTGGGACTGTTTTTATGGAAGTAACAATATTTATTGAAGAAATAATACTTATATTATGATTATCCGGTTGGATGTAGTCCTGAGAAGGACTGTTTGATGTGACTGACGTTTCGACAACCTGAGCGGAAGTCATCTTCAGAGTCAAGTAAAGAAAAAGTGAGGTCATTATTATACTGCCACGATACACAATAGCACAATTACCTGGTGTTGCGTAATTGGCGGTGTCGGTCTAATTAGTGAGCCACATATACAACATTGCCTGGCTGCGTAACCAGCGTGGTTGGTCCTTGTAGTGTAGTGGTTAACACGTCGGACTAGTATACCGAAACCGTGGGTTCGAGTCCTGCCAAGGGCATATGATATTTTTCTCTTAATTCTTAATTAGTGAGCGTCTAATTATTGTCGATCTAATTAGTGCGCGTCGCCGCTTCGACGTCATCTTTGCTTTTGTTTATACGCCTATTGTACGTTGTCGGTAATTTGATTGAGCAGTTGAGTGGATTCTGCTCAAACTTAGAAAACCAACTCTCCAGTAGAAGTCGTTGCTTTCTATTGTTTCAATAGGAAAGACATTTACCAGATTCCCAATGAATTATGTGGCCAATCTTGATATCTATTTGCTTACCAGGATCACCACAGAGTCCACAGCTCCTGACACAGAATGATTCCATCACTTTTTTGTAGTTAGGCCGCGTACAGTAGCGTGCGCGGGCCCATGATTTACATCGATTGTCGCGATCGATACACTTGTCTGAATCTGTAACGAAAAGTACCATTTCAGCCGTGCTTTTTCTTTGATATAACGCAAGGCTATCGGACCTTACCCTACCGGGAGGGGAAAATGCCTCTGCCTGCATGGTAGGGGTACCCGGTGTTCTTTCATGTGTTGCAAGTAATCGTGTGCGCAGAAGTCGCATGGCTTCTGTGTACCGCAAAAATCCTTTAACGATCAGGATTTGTAAACAACATCTTTGAAAACTTTTCAGATCGGTTTTCGTAGGAGTGGGAAACAATACGGCATATGCGTAGCTTTAAACGAATTCTACAGTAACTGTAGCCAAGCCTTGTGATTGGATGATTCGCAAGAAGACAATGGAAAGCCATTTGAGTATTACGATATGACGTACCGTATACGTGCTCTAACTGTACATTCCTCTCTAAATTTAAATTAATAAATTAATTACTGACACTAACCTGGGTAACACTTATTGCAGGATTTTATACAATACTTTTTCATAAAATCTTCTCTCATTTGACAGAAACCTTTCTTTGCCCAGTAACCACACGATCGTGATTTATCTTTGCAATTTACTTGTCTTTCCTTCTGCATTAATTTTAATTGCCGTTTGGCTTTCCTCTTAGCTTCTCTTCTCTTTTGCCTTCGCTCGTCGTCTGTAACGATTCTTTTACCATTTTGAATCATAGGCGAGGCGTGAGCTATGATAGTAACGCGAGGGACTTGAGTGCCACGGTAGAATTCATCTATAACAAAAAACAGTGCTTTTTTTAGACTATCAAAATAATTCTGTAGAGACTGCTTCAATTTGAATTCTCAGGAGAATGTCAGGCAAGACCCAATAGAGCCCCACAGTGCTGAATAGCGAGGGTTGAAGGGGTATGAATAAGAAAGGGAGGGAAGCGCTGATCCATCGAGACCAATTGCGCAAGCTTATTTCCCTTTGCCTTCCCTTTTGTACCACCCTGAGACATGTGTCAAGCTGTTAATTAAACATTTCTGGATCTAGTACTGATGGGTTTCAGTAGACTAATACAAGTCTTTGACCCTCATTATCTGCTCCAAACACTGACCACCATGTTAGCCTGAACGGATTATATTGAAAACTTATGATTAGCTGATGAACATTCTTTATGCCACTTTACCACTCTGGGGTGGACGGAAAGCCTTACAGGTCTAGGACCCAATTACAAGGCAACCGATAGATCGAATTAGAATTTGAAAGGTGATTTTTGCGGAGGGAGGAAAACCGGAGAACCCGGAGAAAAACCCTCGAAACACAGGAGAGAACCAACAAACAACTCTACTCACATACGACACCGAGCCCAGCGAGGCTCGAACCCTGGTCGCATTGGTGAGAGGCGAGCGCTCTCACCGCTACGCCACCTGTGCAAGACAGGAAATGACGTCAAGTGGAATCAAGCATTCTGCGCAAGACAGGAAATTAAGCAATCACAAAAGAGAAATCTTACCTGTGGAACAAGCATTACAGCTTTTCATACAGTCAATCAACATGAAATCTTTCCTCTTGGTACAAAACCCTTTGTCTGCCCAGTATTTACAGGCTTCGTCTCCTACTTTATTCGTGCACTTCTTTCGGTTGGAGTCTGTTGTTGTTGTTGTTGGGCTATCAAAATCTTCCACAACAACTGCTCTTCTCTTTCTCCGTAAAGCTGCGAGGGACGATGTCTGATGGTCAACATCTACTTCTACAGATGATTCCTGATGACCAACTTCTACATTATTATCTTCGGGATTATCTGTTAGAACAGAATAACATTTAGTTGGTATTGATTGTAGCAATAGGGCGATATTTTAGTGTAATGTTTTGTAGTGCGCAAGTAGTCCCTATAGATCACGCGCACTATAAGCTAGTATTATTATATTTACTGTTCGCTATGTCCCTTGGATCATGATTATAAGCCTCAAAATCTATGGAAGAAATATTTCCAGTGGAAGAACATAGGCCTTTCCTGAGATAGCGAATATGGTGTATTCTGGTTTAGCTTTGGTACAAACATCTATTCCGCCTTTACCATGCCTTATATGGTATTGTTTTGTATCGAAGCTATACCAGAATGCACTATCATGTTTTTGGAACTCAGAAAAGGCCCAGGCCATTCAGTTTCAAAAGCGGTCGAGATGGGCAGAGTCAGCCGCGCTATTCCTTTCGAGAGAAGACGTTGATTCTTTCTAAAGAACCATACATTTGGAATCCTGACTGGGTTCACTATATGCGCTTCCATCCTCTTGCTATATTTCTAGATCTGGCCCGGCTTAAGTTTTGCTCGGTAACGTAAACGTAGCATTTCAATTAATAGACTAAACTAAAGAAAACAGAATAAGAAAGACTTACTTGAGCAGCTGTACAGCATATTTGTCTTGTGGATGTCTAGCCGTGAGAGTTGTTTGTAAGGTCGCGCCTTGACTGGTCGTAATGGCACGATTGTCCTTTTATTTGTGCTTTTTGAGAAAGCGTTGAATGGATAGTGCATGATACTCGAATAATCGTACGGCATACGCATCGTATCTACGGCTTTCCAGTTCATCTTTAAGAAGGAATTCTCCCATCCTATGAAAAATACACAAAACTCTAAATTATGTAGACGTGAATGAGACCTCAATAACCCTCAATTGTGAGACAAACGAATAAGTTTCATTTCTATATTACTGTTATTACATATCCAAGATGAATAATATTTTTCATTCTATGAATGAGACCTTTTTCAAATTCGCTTGAGTGGTTGGACTTGATAAGATGTTACATAATTTATAATTAAGTCATAATCTTCGACTTGGAACCATTTTCGTTGTCACGCAAGCGAATTCGCCAAAGGTCTCTTCCTTGTTTTCATGTGACGTCATGGCCACCATCTTCGCTGAAATCCATAAAATATATTTCCTTGGTTTCAACCATCATAGCGACTTACACTTGTTATTTTACCCTCTAGTTTAAAAACGAGAGCCGCTTCGGGAGCGCGCGCGTTTTGACAACAACATGGCCGCACTATCGACTCTAGAGCTCTCTACCCCTTATCGCGCATGCTTCTTGAAATGCCATAGACTCTTAAAATTCAAATATCTGGTAAACTCCTTAATTAGCTATTTCGATGGTTGCTGTGGTTTTGACCGATCATTGCGCGAAAAGCTTTTGTCAGACACGAGGGTTGAAAGGGTTTTTTCTAGAGTCTCAAGCATTGACACTGATTTTTTTTCTGCAGGTCGGCTCTGGTAACCGAATCAGTGCGCACATGGTCGTTATCAGGGAAATCTTCAGGTTTTTAGGTGAGTAAACATTAAATTTGAAGGCCTTTTTTGGTGCTAGCTTTTCCTCTACAGAGTATAGAGAAAAACAAATGCAGATACCTTGCGCGTTATGACGTGCCCTAACTTTGATCAGCCCAGAGATTGTTTTAAGTTTCAATTCTTCTTGGATCACTTACCGCGTGAAATGTGCTTCCATAGTATCCTGATATGTTCATCTCTGTCAGGCCTGCTCTGTTCGTGCCAGTAGCCTATCACGTGACCTAGTTCGTGTAACATCACGTTATGATACTCACACCCATAACCCACTGACAGAATCTTCTTTCCCTTGGCTCGACCCACTGTACTATAACAGCTGTAGAATAAAACCAAGAAATAAAGCTGTGCAAATGTACGGATAGGATTACAGTTTTATAACTGACTTGCGTTTACGAGTGACTTTTGTTGGGTTTGTGAGATACATCATTCACTGTTCGTTTTAAAAAGTTTCTTTTTGCTTCCTCAAAGTTTGCTTGTACGTATGTTGTCTGTCTGTCTTTCTACCCTTCTGTTCGCAGGAAGACAGTTTCTGCTGTATAAAAAACTAAGCGCGAAAAGACTGTTGTTATAATTCTAGCGGCCTTCACCCCGGTAAGGTCATATGTTGAGCGGAATTCGAGAAGATGGGGATCGTACATGGAGAGATTCTGGCCAATATTTGCTTTAACTTTTTTTACATCGCGTACTTCAACTTTTACTCTCTACATTCTTTGTCGAAACTCGTGTTTTTGTACTGGGAAAAGAATGGGTCAGTTCGTGCGTATACCGGAAACCTGGCTAAGGGACGCAAGGATAACCGCAGTCCGCCGCCCGAGGGAGCCGTGCACCCCATTCCCCTGCCCCATCCTTTTCCCTATATCTTTGTAACAGGAGAAAGAAAAATTATTTCAGTATACATTAACAGAATAAAGAAAAGAAAAGCGTCTTACTGTGTACCCCGGATGAATTGTACATAATCCTCCTCCTGGTCTCGCTCTACGAACGTTATACATGTTTTGGATTGCCATTCTTTCATCGCTCCCTTAATAATGTCTACTAAAGCTGGCATGTTCTCTGAAACGGTAACAACCAATGATAATTAAGACTAAATGCAGAATAAGAGAAGGAAAAGAGAAAGAGGAGGAGGAAAATAGATGGGGAAACGAGAGGGAGGAAGAAAAGAAAAAGAAGACAAGAGCTAAGTCCATAGTTCGGAGAACGGAGCGAGGGAGACGAGTCTCCTAGAAAGTTTTCCTCCCTCCGTAAAGATCAACATGTGAACTGAGTGTTGATTTTTGTCAATAGTGAATGTAGTGGTAGTGCGTGTTGAGCGCACCTCACGGAAGAGTCCCGGCGTACGGGGAGTGATGGTTGTAAAATATCAAATATAAAGCTTCATACTTACTGAGACTGCAGTCAATAACATAAGGTATCACTCCTCCAAACCATAGCCTCTTCTCATGACGAGCAGCAGTATACGCCCTGCGACTGGAAGGTTTTTCTTCTCCTTTCTTCTTAGGAAACTCTACCATTTCATTTTGTTCTCCGGTTAACATGATATCGCCTTCGTATAACCAGTGCTCGGGCTTCGAAGGTGGACTGGAATTCTTATCTGTACGAGTTTAAACTTTAAGTTGATTAAATGAATCTGGCTTATCGAGGAGCAACATGGTTAGGATATTCAAGAGCAGCGTATAATAGGTACGGGGGGGGGGGGGGGGAGTAGAGGGGAGGGGGTAGAAGTTTTATGGCAAGTGGAGTATCACAGTTAGAGTTTCAAAAATCAGTACGAATCAAGAGTAATATAAAACTCTAGGGTGGAAGCCGTATATACGATGGCTTCCTACGTAACAGCACCCACCCCCTCCTGGATATCGGATCACCCCGTCCTGGATCCAACATTGGAACTGGGAAAAAAGTTTCATCTGTGCAAGTTAGTTTAACAAAACAAAAGAAACCCACTTGATGCAGAAGCATCATGGGATATTTAAGAGCCTTCAGTGCAAAATTCAGTAGTTCCCAGCTGATCTTAGAAAAAATATTAGCCAATCAGAAACGCGAAAATTCGCAAAACTGAGGTGTTATCCTCATTAGCCCAGCGACTCGGGAAACAGTTATTTCTTTATTTTATTTTCCTGCTCGATAATGAATATTATAGTAACTGTATACGAAATATCAAAAACCTCTCCTGAAAATCTAGATCCATCTCAGATATAAACTTTTATAAGTCAATTCCAACCTCAGTTTTACTGTGACGTCATTTCTACGTCACTATTTCAGATCAGCTGGTCATACTTGAAAAACCAGTTTTTGTGTAAGCAGAGGCACGTAGTGTGTATGAGCTGTAACGGTCAAACCCTTCCCAGCCACCTGTAACGACGAAGTGATACATGTCACTTAGCTGTTAAGACGAATCTTTATCCCACCCGCATTCAAATACTCACGTTCAGCCAGTTAAAGACAACCAAACAATGAATCAAACATAAAAGAAGTTACAAAGAAGTGATGCATGTCACCTGTTAAGACGAATCTTTATCCCACCTACATTCAAATACTCACGTTCAGCCAGTTAAATACAACCAAACAACGAATCGAAGAGAAAAGAGGTTACAAAGAAGTGATGCATATCACCTGTTAAGACGAATCTTTATCCCACCTACATTCAAATACTCACGTTCAGCCAGTTAGAGACAACCAAACAACGAATCGAAGAGAAAAGAAGTTACAAAGAAGTGATGCATATCACCTGTTAAAACGAATCTTTATCCCACCCACATTCAAATACTGTCACGTTCAGCCAGTTAAAGACAACCAGTTTTTGAAACAATGCATCAAACATAAGAGAAGTTACAAAGAAGTGATGCATGTCACCTGTTAAGACGAATCTTTAGAATGAAGTCACTTAACCCGTGAAAAAAAACATTACTTGTTAAAGTCTAATAACCAAATAGACAAAAGTGAAAACAATTGACTAAGGGTCTACTACAGTGTATTAGTCTAATATCTATTTCAAGGATTTATGTCTTCACTCTCTTCCATCCACATTCAAATAAAAACTTGCGAGGCTTACCTTTGAAATGTAACGGAAATGGACTGTCGAATGCATCTAAGGCTACGAAACAACTGATAACAACTACCACAACGGCAAGCTGCTGAGCCATGGTTTGATGAATCAGTACTCTGGCCGTATCTGTAGACAATAATATTGGTATTGTTCTTATATATTATTACCCTTTTTTTTTCCACGATCCTTTGACATTTCTGTCTACGTAGGATCGAACCATAATCGTGTCATAATAGCCAAAGCAGTTTTAATTATGGTACGATTGTGGTTCGATTATACGTAAGCACCAATGTCTAAGGACCGTGGAAAAAAGTACAATATTAAAACAATCAGATTAACATGCTTTTATATACTAATACTATTAAGATAATACTAATACTAATACTATCAAAATAGTGTATTAATTGGATGATAAGTGGACGTCCTTTATTAACGAGACACTTGTCAAGTTCACCATAACTTCTGTTCAGTCTAAAATTAATAAGGACTTATTCAACAGATAGATTAATTAATGGACGCTTGATGAGGACAGAATAGACTCCTAGCACGTGACGTCAAAGCAGCTCAACTTGGAGTACAAAGCCAAAAAATTTAAATCTCCGGAGAATTAGAACCTTTTTTTTTGTACTCCAAGTTGAACTTCATTCCGACGTGCTGCAAGGGGTCTATAGAAGATTTGTGCTACTGAGAAAGATGATTTTGATCAACCTGCTGTTAAATTTATCTTTACGAACCTCTTGAACTTAATCACTACTGTAGGGGTCACAACAATAAAAAGATTAACATATTGTAACAGACTTCAATCTCACTTCAAGAGAAAGCAGATCTTTGTTTTGACCCCCACGTTGAGAATTAGTTCAAGGGGTCTTTTTTCCACCGCACTGCCATTAGGAATGGTAGTATGGAAACAGGCGTACAATATGAAGACTCGTGTTACTGAAGAAAGATCATTTAAGTAAACTGATTTACCGCTACCATAAGGAGTACTAGATATGGACTGACATGGGCATTAGGGAGCATGGTGGAGGCCATTGTTGCGGCCGTCTCTAGCTATACCTTACATTAATCAGCTTTTTGTAGTAATGAAAATCACGCTAAACTTTACTATAGAATAGACAGTCCATATAGTAGACAGTGAAACATGTGGCTTAAGATGAAAGAGTTAACGACAAGGAATATGTTTTATTAACCTCTACCAATATTGCGATTAAGGGTCGCATGCAATCCCAGGAGTAGAACACTCTATTTCAAGATTGGGTTGCCTGTGGTTCGACATTTATGCACAGGAAACCCAAAGCAGATTTTTCAAAGTCGAATGTCTGTCAAGCACGACAATTTAGTAAAAAGTCGATAAATCAAACACGTCGAGACTACAGATATTTTGGAGAGCCAAGAGGACAACTCCGAGTGTACAAATAAATTGTTCTTGAACTTGGCATGGTTTTGTGAGCAACATGCTCCATCAACCCTGACCACTAAATGCCGCCCATAAGTGGTTATCTCATAAATGAATTAATAGAATCGATCCTAATCCACGGCGCTTATCAATGCTGCATTCAGTTAAACCAACAAATATTGTTCATGTTTTGTTTTGAGCTGAGCTCATGCTGAGCCAACCTTGTGGCTGATTTGATCAGATCTTCGTAGACCTGATTGCGCACTGGACTGATACCGGCGAACGTAAAACTGTTGATCTTCACCCAAAGACAGCATTGACAAACATACTCACAAATTCGAATAAACTTCAATATTATCCACTTCAGGTGTAATGATTGTTATGATGAAAAAAAATGACTGCTCTATTGATCATATCTGATATATAATTGATGTTTTTTTTTCGTCTAATGACTCTATTAAGAAGCCATTTGGAAAACATTGAAATCATTCATATGAAGATATATATAATCACTTAAGACCTTAAGACTCCGCACATGTCGAACTAAATCCTGTGCCAATACGAAAACCTCATCTCAAAGCTTATGTCCACCCAGCACTTGAAAGATATATTGTACTGGTTGGAAGTCAGCTAGGTCAGAAAGCATTGCTGATAATATGGAGGTTTTAGGAATACTAGAACATGGAGTAGACAGACACATTGGCGACATTGTCTATCCTTTTTGCTTGCTTCGCCTTCATGACGGTTTTTGCTATCATAGGATTGATTTTAGCAATGGTAATGGATTTTCTACTGGATACAATATTAATAAATAGCTAAATCTATGTCAACTTAGACTATAATATAAAATATTAGTATTATAAACCCCTATGGGACCCTTGCTAAAATGGCATTAGTATAAGATGTTCAGCAATGTCTTCCATTGTTTGTTGCCAAGGACCGCGGCCTTGTACCGATCCGTGTAATGTAGACGCCAACCGGTCTGATAACCATTTTACTTGTCACGAGAGGCTCTCACTCACAAACTATCCAACATTTCAACTGACATCTACCACATTCCACTAAACAACATAATCAAAACAAACCTTCGATGTATATTCTTTTTCTCCTCAGAAGAAGTGGTGGATCTTGACTTTGACTCAAACAAACACTGACCGTGCGAAGCCGGTTAACCTAGAGGTTATACAACACCGAGTTAACTAACTCTATGATCCTAGACTTCTGTATATATATATGTTGTACTCCATGCATAACTAAACAGGCACTTCAGAATTTATTTACACCGAGTGCTTTTAGCCATTAATGTGACAGGGCATCGAGTCACTAGGATCAATGGTATCCAAACATGTCTATATACGTTGGAAGAGTGTCTCAGTACAAGCCACCAGAACAAGCCACCAGACCAGGAGGTTATACAAATCAGACTCTATAGACACACTCACTCCTGATGAAAGAAACCTTTCATATGTAAATCTTAAAACGCAAACCCCCTTGCTTTGTGCTTCAATTTTTGGTTATTTTTTGGGTTTTATTTTAGAATTTCTTCTCCACAAAAAAAGAATCAATAATCCTCAAATTCTTCGCTCTACCAGGCCGAACAAGTTTCTGGAAGTTTCAAATCTTTCGACAAGACATTTAGTTATCGAAATATTTCAGTTTTATCGGATGGCTGGCCACTCCTCTTTGTCGTTATTGTCCCAGGGCTTTCCCTCAGGCCTTCGAACACTAAATCATTCATCACCATAAACACTAGTAAAAACGATAAAAACACAACTGATAACCTGCTTCAAACGAACCTAATAATCTTGAATCTTTTGACTTTTCATTTAAACTTTACCGACATCAGCGATTTCAGACTTTTTAGTTTAAATAGTTGAAATTACTGATCTAAAAGATTTGTTTGTCGATCGTATATTGTTTCGCTTGTTGTTTTCGCTGGGGTGTTAGTGGCCGTTAGTAAAATCTTTGTTTGTCATTTCGATATTGACTCATCGTTTTCTATATTTGCTAGATCTTTATCCTAAGATTCTTTCATGCCTTCAGTAAGCTAAGGGATTCAGAATGACTCCTCCACGTTAATCTATAGGTCTAATATCCTAACTACAACACAGTCATAGACAAACAATTCGTTTTATCCACACTTCAGCTCGCATCTTGGTAGTTTATTTAAAAAAAAGCGATCAAGTACGAGGCCGGTTTAAGTGTGAGTGGGTCTAAAAGTTCCCATACCAGGTATGGTGGGTCGCGATGCACAGTGCGGATACTTCGAGTACATATACATAGTACTAATCAGTGTTGCATAACTATTTCTCCCGGCATCAAAGCTACAATAGCTAAGATATACATAATACATTAACTCTATTCCTTGTATGCACGGATTACAGTTACTGATGCACTATTGTCGACATTAAGAACACAAGTCACTCAAACACGTTACATAATAGAGACATACCAAGTGCGCATGCATAATACCATGTAATGGCTGCAATATTGTCGACGCACATATATATTGAACACTGACTGATATAATCACGCTACGATACCTTACTATTTATATGGTTCAGACTCACGTCAATGTAACGTAATAATTTTTCCTAGTGAGTTACTATTACAGTATCAGTATTAGTAAAGCGGATAATCACAAAACTATTACTTTGCAGTGGTTTTGCAATTAACAAATGTGGGGTTAGGGTTAGGTTAGGGTTAATTAAACAATTAATAGGCCAAATCCAGAGGTTTTATGGGTTGTTAGCGGTATTGCGCCAATCCTGCTGGTATTCGATGATGCGAGCCGTGTCACACGACGCAATTTGTTGCACGCAATGTTGCTGAAGTAGAAAACGATCCTAGTTAGCAACATGGCCTGCAATATTACGCGCAATGTTGCACCGTGTGTCCGCACCTGTCGATGCATTCTTAAGAAGTATATTTCTTTGGGATACATAATACTAGGGTAAACACACTCATGCTCACTATTACACAACCCTATATCTGTTTAATATTAATAGTATTTCAATTTTACCATTTTTGGATCGGATTTGATCACTTTAGATAAATCTTATTGCAATCTATTGGCAATCCGAATCTTATGACAGTTTTAAATGTGGCCAATGTAACATAATGAGGCAGGCGTTGCTGCACTACCTCTCAACTGAGATCAGTCTGTCGCTGTTTATTTCAGGTCTGTTAGTGGGTTTTTGATTGATTGGTTCAGAACGAAAACACCAAAAGTCGCGTTGCGGTAACCCAAATTTTCAACTTGTTCAACATCTTCCGGCTATCTGCTTGGGTATTGTCAAGCAGCAATTAGAGTTCCACTAAAAATATGCTTGGAACCTTCCTAAAATGAATACTCTAAACAAACGCGTCTAGCTAGCTGGACAAAGGAATCTTTGTCAAATAAAACTGACCATTTCTTCTTAAATGTACTACTATATCGAGTGTTGGTTGGTAAATATTTGGATTAAAAAGATTAAAAGAGTCATTGCGCAAAGCCGGCAACTGTTAATACAGGTTTTAATTTTAATCTGTCTTATATTATTAATCCAATTGTTATAATCCCAAGGAAAATGTACGCGAAGATAACAGCCAAATTGTTGTCAGTCTGATATCCTTCCCCTCCCCTATTCACTTCTTATTCAGTGATGTGCATCTTTCAAAAGTGTAAGAGCTTCTGTTCCAGCCCGTTGTTCCATTCTTAATACTTTTTAGGAAGAGAGCATAAATAAGAGAAGGAAACTTCTAAATACCGCGTGAATTCCCGGTTGGGCTATTTTTAGCATCCGCGTACAAACAATTTTCGCCATACCCTACTCTTGTGCGTCAAAAAAATGTGTGCTTCATCCAAACCTGGCAGTATTTTTTTTTGGGAAACATAAATTTCGCATCTTTTTGAGTGTTCAACAGCCTCCGTCGTGTTTTATAAGAGAATAAATCATAAAATATCCTGATCTTTTTGCTTTATCTATAGGTTTGGTCGAAAGAAGTTAGAAAAAGCGACGAAAAGTATGTTGTTTTTGAGCACGCGCACACACGTACACGCCATCAAAAAATTAAAAACCAAACGACTAAATGGACTAAATTGGATGCTAAAAATAGCCCAACCGGGATTTCACATGGCTCGCGCGGTATTAAGAAGCCAAGTTTCCCTCTCTTATTTATGCTCTCTTGTTTTTAGGCAGAGGGGACAAATAGGTGGAAGGGAAGGAACATAATAAAATGCAGTTGGTTTTTCTGCTGCTGATTGGCTGGCATTGTTGTGATTTATTAAGTGATGCATACTGTTGCTTGTATCGAACTCGAACCAGGACAGATATACTTTATTTATCGAACTCAGAAACAGCTATTCTCCTATAAATTATTATTATAAGATCGCGTGCTTTTCTATTAATGTATTACGGAATCTACCTTCAAGTCACGTTATCTAGTAAGGGAATCTGATCTCTTTGTGTTTCTTTGGCAGGATATTTAAACTAATGAACAACGGGAATAGGAAGATAATGTACCGACGTTTGGCGACAGTCCATGCAGGTATGATATATTATATACACGACGATAAATACTGCTGCATTTGGAGGCCATGATACGATGAGATACGTTATAGAATCATATCGTTCTTCCTAGTCCAGATAATATCAGTGTATAAGGACTGAGATATCGACGCCCGTTTGGTGAAGTACAGTTATTGTATTAGATAATCTTCAAAATTATATAATTGAAATGAATAATAGAATGACTAGGCACTTTCCTTATCATGATCACTTCTAGATTTTCTCTCCTTTTCCTCCTCCTTTACGCCTCGCAGAATAGTAATTTGACCAAAAATAGCATATATCAAACTTTGTTGGGTTTTTCGACCATATGTTAAGGATAATCTGGTACCACGTGACTGACCTTAGGTATCTTGACTCGCGCGGTCCTACGGTAATAATAAAACACACCGTAACAGACCCCTTGTAGCATGTCAGAATGCAGCTCAATTTGGAAGGCAAAACAGTAGGTTCCTATTCTCAATTGATTGAAATTCTTTTGTTTCAGTGTCCTCCAAATTGAGCTGCTTTGACGTCACGTGCAAGAGGTCTATAGTAATTTCTTTATCGTTGTTGATCATCGATACAGCGACCTGCGACCAGTTAATTATTTTTTCAGTAATAAACTATAAATGTTATAAATACTATAAATACTATGGTCAGCGATACAGCGACCTGCGACCAGTTAATTATTTTTTCAGTTATATACCATAAATGTTTGGGTATAAAGTAACTGACCCTATATATAGATTTTAGTCCTGTGTTAACGAAGCGAAGTATCACTAGAGGACCTCTTATCTGTAAAGACATTAAATCGATCAATAGGCTTATTCTGCCATATGGTATGGATTTACTGGAATAACGTTTGCAAAGAAACAGCCCATATCTTAGACATCCCCTTATCTTCACTCTTAGAGGCTATCTGTACATTACGTATCACGTGACTGATCTCAGGGGCGGATCCAGACCAGAAGTTGACGGGTTTTTGAACTCAACAGGAAACAGCAACTCTCTACCCCACTCATCTGGAAAATTGCGTAAATTCCCGTAAACGGTTGCAAACCGGTCTGGATCTAAAGGAGTAACATACTATTGTATACAGAAGTGTGTTTACAAAACAAAGTAGTATTAGGAGATCTCTAGCCTGCGTGCAACCCGACTTTAAATCTGGTTAAAGATCTCTTATCTTCCCCGTTAGACTCGCAGACCAGTCGATGGTTGATTTGCCATATGGTATGGATTTGTTCAGATCACGTGACTGATGTTAACGTGTTGTATGCTGTTGTGTATCATTGCGGTCACGAAATACAATAGTCGGTATTAGGAGAACCGGCCCCTAGCTTATCTTCACCGTTAGACTGGAAGTCCGGTCGATGGTTTATTTTATTTAGCCAAATGTTCTGCACGGATCTACTCTGACACTTCACGTGACTGTTTGCAAGGTAGCTGTATACTCTTGTCACCGTGGTAACGAAACAGAAGCGCATTCATTATCAACACTATTAGAGACTTTGACTCGCGAACCTGTCTATACAGTGTATTGTATTTGGCCATATGTTCACATCACGTGACTGACCCTTACAGTTTTGTGGTAACGAAACAACATAGATGTGATCGTGAAGAATGTGGCAACTCTCCATGACGCCCTCCACCAATCGCGAGTTTCATGTCGGACAAACTGTTATGCTTTTCATAGACAACACACATGATTGTCTTTTCCCTACTGGCCCAAAACTTGCGTTTCTTTAAACCATTGGGGTATCCCTCTAGACTATATTAATCAAAAGACTACGGAGCAGTTCGCCTGGGTAAAAGTACTCCAAGAGAAAATCCCCTAGTTCTTGATAAAGCCTTCAAAAAGGTTGTTACTTGTTGAGTGTCGTTTCCGAGCTGTCGCATGGGAGCATTGAGCAGGAACCTCTAGTGACCACCGATTCTTTTATGATTCTAAAGCTAAATAACTCGACGACTTTCATTTGATACCTCGAATAGTTCAAGACTCTTCCGTCTAGCATTGCACTAGAACTCACTTAGAAGTCACTCAAAAATTATATTAGAAGTAATCCTATATTTGTGAAGTTATAGTCAGGGAGTTAAAAAGAAGAGAGAACAGAGAGGCAACACTTGAGGTGTGCCTATACTCTGCAAGCTGTCATAGCTCCAGTCTTGTCGAAACTGTGGGTGTGTTGTGCCGTTAAAAGTACCTATTAGACATCCATCCCATTACTGGGTCTGTGAGTATAAATCATCCAAGGATTATATTTCTGTTCTTGATCGCGATAGTGCTTAAATTATCTGCAACGCATTCAAGACCATATAGCTATATGTAACACACTTGCATCGCGGAATACTGATAATGCTTCACTAAAAGAGTCTTAGCTAATTTTCTTCTTTATGTAAAGAAGAAAACAAACAGTTTGTCTAATTGTAAATGAGTGAGGAATTCAAGAGTCTAGAGCAGTAATTACAGACAAATACAAGACACCAGTAGCGCTTCACGTACCTTGTTTGTAAATATACTAGATGCTTTCAAAATGTACAAAACATTTGTACAATATGAACCCAATAGACACAGACCGACCGTCTCACACCACACTTCTTCGTGTAAGTGTCCCTTGATGCTTTAATTAACAAGATATAATATAAAAGGCTTTCTCTGTTCTGATGACCTTTGTTGACATGCCAATATATCGGGACAGAGTTTTATTTCATTGGATTTCATCCGCCTTACTATAAAAAAAAACTCCGTCTGATCATAGCAATCTTTCAAAAACTAAGAAAACTTGCCATTTCATTTTCAAAATCTAACGCTAACATTTCAGCATTGTACTTAAAATTCGCGTCTAAAATTTGTTTTTTCCTCGTGTTACTGTGTATCGATATTCAAGGTTGCAGTAGCCCTTAAGCCCTAGATCCTATTAAATTGCCGGAAAATAATGTCAGGAATTCTCCAAGTAAGATAAGTGACTGTAAGCATAACATGTTCAGCTCTGCGGTTACCCACTGGAATTTGAAGTTCGCGAGTGATATCTCTTATGTTGTTATGTTGAGAAGAGTCTTGCTAAGTTGCTGCACTTTAGGGTATTAAAATACTTATTTCCGATAATAGATCAACGCTTGATTAATGACCTTCTTTGATACCCTATATGGAACTCGTTTTTTCGCCATAGTGCTCTAGAGAAATCAGTTCTCTGGCACCGAAGATATGCCTCTCCAGGGAACTCATGTGATAATCAAAGCCAGTGAATAAAGTTGAGAAACAAAAAGAAAAGGAAAAGGAGGAAAAGGAAAGGAAAAGAAAGGAAAGAAAAGAAAGGAAAAGAAAAGGAAAAGAAAGGAAAGTAAAAGAAAAGGAAAAGAAAGGAAAGGAAATGAAAAGAAAAGTAAAGGAAGGAAAGGAAAGGAAAGGAAAGGAAAGGAAAGGAAAGGAAAGGAAAGGAAAGGAAAGGAAAGGAAAGGAAAACAAAAGGAAAGGAAAGGAAAAGAAAGGAAAAGAAAAGGAAGGAAAGGAAACAAAAAAGGAAAGGAAAGAAAAAAAAACAAAAAAACGAAGAAAATGAAAGAAAAACCGTCTTCGGCCTTGAACACTTCAGGAGATGTAAGGAATTTGACAACACTTTGATTAAGTGGATTAAAGACTAACAGCATTATATTTATGGATAATGTTCAATTATGGATAACGTTATAGTCATGACTACTAGGAAATCTAAAAATGTTTTGGGCTTTTTAAAGTGTTCGCACCTGGCACTGATATCAATCAAACTTTATCTTTGTTTCTTTTCTAAGAGAAAACGAACAGATCACTAACTGAGGAAAATATACAAGAAAGGAATGCGAGAACGAGCAGGTCGAGCCGAGGGGAATCACCTTTCACTTGCCCGACCAATTATTGAACCACAAATGATCCACTGACGCGCGCCGCGTGTACTGATCAAACTTATAACTATCCATTATGTTCTGCTTACCAATCAGATAAAACACCCGACAATATTGTTTAAATGAATAAAACAAATAACTAATAGAATACCAAGGATCCTAATTCACCAAAAACCGAACTAAAACTAACTATAATTTAGAACAGTGTTTTTCTATACGGGTTGAACAACCAAGTTATTTTGTTTCAGTGTAAAAAAAACATAAGGTCACATCAAGCATACCTCGGATGATCACAGTTGGGTGTAAATTGCTACCGCATGTGAAACGAATTCCTGTGTCTATAATTATTAAATTCTAGTAATGAATTCATCGTCTATTTAGTAAAACAGCATCGTCTAACAGACGTGTATAACTTACAACGGATGGTGTTCACAATTTCGCAAGGTTACTAGGGTTACGGGTTTTTATTGATGATTCAGTAGTTTTCGCGGATATAAAGTTTGAAATTACCCGTCACCACGTCGGCAACGCCCTCCAAAACAGAGTGCCAGCCAATCGAGAAATTACGAGCAAACTCTGTGTATCTGTCATATTTATTCTTTGAAAAAAGACCTTTTCAGCTAGGGCGTAATGTTTCCCAAACTCCCATCGTATCCCAGTTCTATTTCCTTGAGTATTAATATTACCCTGTGGTATTCGTAAAGTCATGGAAGGTACACCATTTTCCCCCTGTCTTAGGTACTTCTTCTTGGTTAAAATATATGTAATCTGCTTTTCTTCAAACTCTCTCTCTCACCTTCATCCTTTCATTACTTCCTCCTAGTCTAATAAGTCGAAAAGGTCGATATATCTAGACATTACCAATTAGATGGATAGGATTAGTCTCTAGAACATTTGTCACTCCATATTTAATGGATTTTCAAATCGTTCATTGGCCTTTCAGAGCAAAACAACCCCAGGTCGTATGGCTCGTTATCTACCGCCCGGCAAAACATTATAATAATATTACTGAAAGCAATAAAATTCAAACAAGATGTGCTGCTTTCTACAAGCTCTTACATGAAAATTACAGAATATTTGGTAACATTCTTACATGCAATGTAGGGTTCTTTCTTACGTGGCAACCATCATGTTGGTTTCCCCCGGGCAGCCTAACTTAAATTGCTTTTGGAGAAGTTCACCTGGTATCAAAAATTATTTTTATTCTGGTTGGAATAAACCTGGCTGTTTCATATTTTCGTGGTCAACTAAAAAACTGAATAAGTACGTTTTTCGCATGAGGTTTCACTTTTGCTTGTGACGGCTAAAAATAATGTGAAATTTAAAAGTCGCGAAAATAAATAGCCAGAAAAATTGAAATATTGAACGTAACTAAAAGAGACTGAAGCTGAATAAAGATATAGACATATAAAGGATGCGCTAGATTTTGTTCTCCAAGTATAAGAAGCTTGCGTACTCTTGACCTACCATAAGTCTTTGCGAACCGTCGAGACTACATCGAATATCTGTGGCTGAAAAATGCATACTCAAATGAAATTCAATGCTTATTTTCACTCTCGGCTGACAATTGCAGAAAATCACTGCCAGATGAATGGTTAAACGCGTTCAAATAATTAATCTTTGTGTTATATGACAGTTTTATCATTTCTTCGATACATAGAAGAACTTATTTTAAATTTAGCTTTTAACTTTGATTATGGCGATAAAAGTTTGATGTGGTGTCGATAAAAGGTTCAACTGTTGGTCTAAACACAGTTCGAGATGGAAGTGTAGATACCATCAAAAACACATGACATACTCGAGAGCACAAGTGGTTGCCTAATGAGAAAAGACACTACGATGATAGAATTATAGTGGTTTAGCAGCAAACTTTGAGCAGAACACTAGATTATTGATGAAGTACTAAGATAAAACCAGGCAAGACAAAACACAGGACAGAATGGTAGAAAATAGACTGCTGGAAGCCAAGAAAACAGCTTTTCCTTGGGTGTAATGTTTTCTCATTTCTTTATTTAGCGGTTGTGCCTGAGAAGACACATGAATATGGATGCATTTAAGTGACGGTCGCCATTTTTGATGTAACCATTCAAAAAAATCTTTTGCGCTCAATTCAAATCATGACACGGCGGCCTTGGAAGCTAACTTTTGTTGTTTTCCTATTTCAGACCATGGGTCAACACCTTGATTATTATGTCTTTCTTTACCAACCAAGTCACATTAGTATGGATGCAAGCCAAACAAACAATCTTATTTTTAAGAAATGGGAAAACAATACGCGCAAGGTAAGGAGTTCTATCTTCTGCCATTATCATATTTTATTGAATTGATGCGATCTTATGCTGATCAAAGTCATGTTACAACTAACTTGACAGATCGAATCGGCCGATAGTTTTGCAAAGGGAGGGGAAAATTAGAGAAATTGGAAAACTCTCGCGAAATCAAGGAAGTGACCCAACAAATTCTACTGACATGTGATGACGACTCCAGACTCAAACAGACAGAACCGCATTTTACGTCGTCATACAAGATGGGCCAAAGAGTTAAACATTTGCAGCCTATTTTTAGACAAAGGCAGCACCTTCTTATCAGTTATTTTAAGACCCTAAATGATATATCTTAAAGACACAAAAATGTTTTGATGTGAGGCCACTGATATCGACTGTTTTTGTCACTACGTCGTTAAATTTCATTAACTGACCGACCGCTATCTCACCGTCGGGTCCAACTACATAGAAATTCTTTTGATATCTAATCAGCATAGGGTTGGGACTTCCTTGAGCTTGTTAACAGCTACCTACGTTAAAACATCTGAATGACGCATTCATCGAACCGTATACTACTGACCAGTTAGAATACTGTGTGACTGTTTTAACATTGGCAGAGACGCACACATCTGATACGTCTGTATATTGTACTTGCTACCCACGATCAAGACACATCTGATAAACTCAATAAAGAAGTCAAGACAGGTTCGCGTGACTTGTCATTGGACGTGGCCAGAAATGGTCAGGAATGTGGATGCCAATTAATGATAACATTAAATATCTTACTAGTGCCACTTAGCAATAATAGAGATTCTGGATCTATCACGCAAATGAATGAACATATAATTAAGTGTTGAATTTATCTTCAGACAATAGTAGATGGACTATAGTTTTTGTAGTGCATTCCCTTGTAGACCGCATGATTTACTTTTGTCATCTCAGGGTCAAGAATATAGTTTTTCGAGATTCATGAAAGACCCACGTAACATAGCCTTTGCGTTGAGTGTCCTTGCCATTTCGAGAATTTTCTCTAGGTTCTTCGATTTTCCTCCCTCTGCAAACCCTAACAAGCTAACTTTCAGTTCAATCTGTAAGTTAGCCATGCCCTGACTTAGATCAGCCCAGAGGTTGTTTCAGGGTTCAATATGTGAGTTAGCCATGCCCTGACTTAGATCAGCCCAGAGGTTGTTTCAGGGTTCAATATGTGAGTTAGCCATGCCCTGACTTAGATCAGCCCAGAGGTTGTTTCAGGGTTCTATAAAATTTGACGGAATTTGAAAGTCTTAATGTTCTGCGACTCCACAAAACATCATAAGCAATTCTTAACTGAATCAATTTTGATTTAAGATAAAATACTCCCTTCTTGATTCATATCCGCGCAAGATATGATACAATACATCTGCGATTTCAAACAGAGATTTTCAAACTATTCGACTTCATTACGATATAATCTTTCGCAGTTGGAACGTCTTTTTTTTTGTTCCGTCATCTAACTATATACATTCTGTGTTAATTATAAAGTACGGGCCCCACCCAATACCACACGCGGAAGCTAAACCTTGCCACTATTGTTATCATGACGTCACTATAGATATCATGACGTCATGTGTATGAGTAAACACGTGCACAAGACTTGAAATAGAACTTTTGCAAGGAGTAGACAATGTACAAATCGGAAAAGCGTTTGTTTTGTGTACATAAAAAAGAACAATTCAGTCTAAACTAAGAGACCCTTGTAAACTGCGACGTCAAACAAAACGCACTTATCCTACCTTAAGAGAGATAATCGAGACTCGTCAATCACATCGAATATTTTCGAGCCAATTTCCAAATATACAACTGTCACCTTGACATTCTAATAATAAATAAAGCAAATATCGCAGCAGATAAACTGCCATACCCATTCTAGACTGTCTAGATGTTAATCATTGAGTTAATCTCCTCAATAAACACACAATAAAAGGAGTGCTAACTATTGTAATATGTTTATGGAATTACAATAGCTGATATGATTACTATTGGTTCACGGCTACCGTTAAAAAGAACTTCGTCTCCAATCAGTCTATTCCCATCACCTTGTGACACTGGGGACAAAATTACTCGCGTATGCGGCAACAAGACGTCTCATTGACGCAACCTTTTACATCAGCAAATATATGTGTGTATATATATATAACGATAGTAGAGTTATGTGAACTTTGAAGCGAACGTCAACTTGGCTGGGCAGCAAGACTCGTCTTACAAGGTCACTAAAATGTCATTGAAACCGATAAACAGAAAAAACACGTTCCGAAAGAGATCACTGACTGACTAATTTACAAAACAACATATTAAACTACAACATAAACCAGTCTGGTAATTAAGACTTCTTCTATAGTGTTGAGTTAGTTAGTCTAAAATTCACTAATGATTTTGGAGAGTAATCTGACTTAAGTCTGGTCTTACACGAGTAGTGAGAGGCGTGCATAATTGGTGAAGGTAGAAAATACACAGATATGGCGCAACCCTACGAGACAGACACCAAGGTCTATTCACTAACCTTAGAACGGCTTCTTGGCTTGTACGATCCACAAACAGAACACTCCAGCTAGTTTATACAATATGGACGCACTCAAATAAAGCAATGATACTTCTAGGAACTTGCTGCAGAAGTAGTAGTCGTAGTACACTGTAAAAAGTACTAAATCCAAGTTGGACAGATGTGTTGTAGAGATCCTCCCTAGTAATAATACCGAGTATGATCTCTTAGCTGGCGTTAAATACTGAGGAGTTGAGATAATGAAGTCCAGAAATATTTGATTCAGAAAGCTTAAACTTTTGACCCGCTACATCCGCCCGGCAGGTTGGTTTCCGGTTTAAACTATCCACAAACCTACATACTTGTACAAATAGGACGATCTTGCTGACAACCAGGCTGACAACTGCAGGAACTGTGACAAAAATTATTCTAAACAATGGAAAAATTGCCAGTAAATACGACACCACGTAGAGAATCCCTTTATGAGGAATAATGTAAAGTATGTCCACGCGCTCGCAGTATCTTAGAATACTGATGGTATGTTGTACAGGTCTTAGATGAGGATTTCCATCCTCGCGGCGGAAGGTTTGATTCGTCTGTCTTCACCTTGTGACAGACATTTACATAGTGCGTATTATGTGAATCAGTGAAGGGATAGATTACATTTTAGTCTATCTAGAGAACCCCCTTGCTGCACCGTCTACCGCCTTTCTTTCTTAGGATCCAAGTGATGCACCATGTTGGTTAATACCAACCTAGCGACTATGAAAGCTATAAACAATGAACTAATTTGTATTGTTTTTCCATTTAAGACCACAGGACATCCCCTTGATTAGTATTTCTTTATCTACCAGTAACGTTAGGGAAGGCACAAGAATATGAATACAACTCAAACAAAGAATCTTACCCTGAAGGGAATGACATGTGGTTGGTCTGAAATGGGAAAACATTACGTCCAAGCTAAGAGGTCTATTGACCATGAGATTGATGCACTCAAACTACAAGTTATACGATCTTTTACATTGAAGGATAACATTTTATAATTAAGGAGTATGATAACTTGTCTGATGGCTGATGAAGGATGAGGGTTAAGGGGAGATCAGGCTGAGATGTGGCTTTGATTGGGAACGGATGGCAAAAACATCTCATGCATGGCTAACGAAATACTTAACCTTTACTGAGGCGCCAATAGAGAAAGTAAAGACGTTTTTAGTCAGAAAACTTTTCCGCTTATGTACTAGAACAAATCTATAAACCTTTCAGTTTTCAACAAAAGCTCAGAGCGGGTCGATTATAAACAATACTCTTACTGATTCGACGCATTTAGTTCAAATTTCCTTTTCATGACGCCGTTTTTCAATTATTTTAATATGCATTTTGCAGGTCGCAGATACTAGACAGCCCTTTAAAGACTATTGATCGATTCATGGATTTCATCGTTTTTTCCCCAGTACGACTACGAATAGGAGTGGCGCGGACGGATTCTGACGCATCCTTATAAAATAGATAACTTCTCAAGAGCACGTAATTCTTTTTAGAACTTAATAATGAAATAAGTTTTTGATTTAACCCAGCAATTCATACAAAGATTTCCATTCGAATTGTTCTTTACATTGTTGATAAAAGTTCTAGACTGTTAATCATGGTATGTACACTAGAATTGTGACTGAACAACCGAGAAGTCGCCAACGCGTCGGCTGCGCCTTTTCCACACCGTCAGGTTAGGCGTCACCGGTTGCCAGGTGACTCTTCAGTCAAGTTTCACGCATTTTTAACGGAAATTCACACATACTTCAAACGGTACTCTGACTATGACACGAGGGCGATTTATATATTGTTAATTATTTGTTTCCATCTTAGAAATCTTAGAAATCAACGGATAAAACGGAATCTGAATCATCTCACGTATTACGCATATTCCAACGGTGTTATTACTCTCGAAAAACAAAGACGATGTATATATTCTTAATTATCTATTTCCATATTATAAATCTTAAACATTAAGGGACAAAACGAACGTCTTAACTTTCGATTCATTCAAGTATCCGACATTTAATTAAGTTCAAACAGCACCTTCAGTGTTGCCGTTTCTTGACTTCTGTGGCCGGTCCCACGGACGGACGTTACATTTTCAGCCAGACTGACGTCAGAATAAAGCCGTTTATGCGAGACATCTCGATGTTAATATCCTCGTTGACATTCTGCGGGTTATTTCATGGTTTTCCCTCCTCAAAAACCAACGTTAGGTTCCGCCAGTTGGCTCAGAAATCACGATGAGTCATATAGATGATTCCGCGGACATCTAACTCATGGGAAAGAACGATCCCATATTTTTTTCCCTAAATTTCTTTCATACCCATCGACTCAAATCGGTCTTGAACTTTCGAGTCTTCGAAAGTTCAACTGATATATCAAACTTTTGTTTTGTTTGAGCTTATGCTAGTGATAGTTTATAGTTAATCTGAACTGAGCCGTTAATTAAAGACTGACCACGTCCAGTAGGTCAAAAACCGAGCCACGATAGCCAGCTTTCCTAATACACTAAAAACGATCAAACTTCAAAATTATTATTAGGAGACATTGATCTGTAGTTTCCATTATAATTTTATTGAACAGTGTACTTACTAAGACAACTAAGGTGCGTCATGTGTTGGTACCTTTTGGTGTTTTTTTCATGGCAGTTGAAATGGGTCTGATTCGCTGGGATCCGAAGACCCTGACCATATCTAAGACAAGAATATCTTGAAAAAAACATACCCTATTCAAGGCACAACACTGTAACTTATAAGCCTATCTTAGACTCAAGAGAATTCTATAAAGTGAATACGCCGGCACAGTTGAAAGTTACGTGCCAAAAGCTTTTTGGCGGCGAAAAGAACTAGTTTCGAAAAAATGTTTAAATTGAATGCCCTATCTAAGATGAAATAAATAAATAAAATTTTAATACCTATTTCATTTAGCTATTGTGGTCTAGTGTTCAAGTATCACTCACAAACTTCCTCTGACTTGCGATTTGGGATTGACAGGGCCCTACCCACTTTTAGTCCACACGACTCTTATTTCCTTGGTGAAATCATCAGGAAGAAATGTACCAAATTTGAATAGCCTATATTGCCTATTTCAGGCGATGCCAATTCGTTTGTCCTATGACGCATTTCTAAGCCTTTATATAGTCGAGTCATCATTTTAAGCGTTCATGTCGAGCAAACGGATTCTATATTTATATGTCAGTGTTCGCACAGTTCACAAGAGCAGAAAGCATAGGAAATGAAATAGTAGGTTTGGTGTGTGTTGGTTTGTGTGTATTCTGGAATTAAGCTATGGAAACACGGAGCAACATGATTGCGCGCAACATTGGATGCAATGGATGATGCGACGCAATTTGTTGCACGCAATGCATGTTGCTTAAGTAAAAAACGATTCTACTAGTTTGAGCAACGTTGCCTGAAATATTGCGCGCACTGGTGCACTGATTTTTTAGACTCGATACGTTTTGTAGTTGGCTTTTGATTGGCATGCAGGTTCACTCGGAGGGGAACACATTTGAGATAGTGGTACTGTACGGCACCAACTAAACATCCAGATTCTAAATCCGTCAAATCTAGATATTCACCAGGTCATTCATTCACTAGGTCCACTATATTCAGCTACATTCGACATTCTATGCATGCTGCTCTTAACTAACATTCTGTATGGGTGTTCTTCTCATTCATGTCTCACTCTCCTTTCAATGTGAAGGGTATTCGTAACAAAATCTAATATAAATCAATATTAAACCCTATAAGAGGAAAATATCAATTGCCCTTGGTATGACTCGAAACCACATCTTACTTCATTCATCGCCTGAACCCAGTCCAGAATCAATACATTAGTCTTCCAAATCAACATTTACGAACAGACGTTTGTTATTTCTTTCTTTTCGCATTCGAAATTCGTCATTCCTTTGAGAATAGAATTCTTTATTTCATTTGCGTCTAAACAAAGAAATAATACTCAAGAGAATGACACGTGGACTGAAATGGGCAAAAAATCACACCCAAGCTAACAAGGTCTATTCGAAGCAATGTTAAGGGCGGATGCAAAGGGATGGATAGGTTAGCTAGCGACCCCCTTTTCGACTTTTATAGGTAAGAATAAGGTGTCTTCAGTTCTATAGGCATGCATCTCCCTGTTCCCTGAAATATCCTGGATCGAGAGTCAAAATACCGTATTTTTTATTTTATTTTTTATTTTAATCAATTTGCCACAGTGGCAGGGATAAAGACACAGGGCAGAGCCCCAATTGCTTGGCAATATCCCCTAAGAAATAAGATACAAATTAAATGCTATAAGAATGACAAAAAAAAAAAAAAATCAGTAATGGTAAATTATATACAAGAGAAAACAGCCAGAGGTGGAGACAGTTTATGGTGGCTGGTACATTTGCAGTTAGTTATAATATGTATTATATAACTGTTCTTTGTATTGCTTCAAGTTGAGATTCTTGAAATGGGATGGCAATTTGTTCCAAAGCTTTAGGACTCTCGGAAAAAAGGAACACATAAAATAGTTTTGTTTGTGCGAACTAATCATATGATAATTATTTGGATCATAATTACGTGTCTTGTATTTTGACTGAACAGGAGAGATATATTCACTTAACCATAGTTAGTATGTTTCTCACTCACACTCTAGATCTGCTTTTCTTAAATAATCAAAATACCAAAGGTTGTTCTGACAAGAGTTCGTGTCGAGCAGTTAACAGATGTGCTGTTTATGCGATTTACCGCTCACTAGGGAGCGACATGAAACCCAGCCAAGAATAGACTAAAAAACTCTGCCTTGTATCATGCTGAGGAACTATTGAACTACAGGAAAAACGACAGGAAATGAGAAGAATAGCGAGGGAATGAAAGATCTGTACATCTGTACATCGGTAAATCTGTCACGAGAGTTGTATAATGTACATTCCAGCGCTCTTTGATAGTTTGTTATATTGTAACTATCCACTTAAACTATTGCCACTAACATCAACATCTACAGCACCAGCCACTTCTAGTAACAATCAACAACAGCAACAGCAGCAACTGTAACAAACCTAATCGTTTTCGCGCACTATGTAGTGTTCATTTCTATCACTCGGGTGACTCACTCTTACAACTATGTTAGACTTAATCTACACAGTGTCCAAAAATATTGAATATATTTCTGAATGGGTCTAGATCTTCGCGTATGTATTGAACAAAGTTAACAAAGCTATTAAAATAGTCAAAGAAAAAAAAACCAAATTCTCGTTTCCAATATTTCTTCGTGACAAATGTCTTCTTTGCAGCTTTCGCTAATCTGTCGGTGATATTATCTCACCCTTTAACGGAAAGGGGACAGGAAGTTCTGCGGCCGATACAAATGGAGTAATAAAGAGGATGGAGACTACATGGCAATTGAAATCGCAATCAAAAGTTTCCAAGGTTTATATTTCTTAGAATATAGTTTATGATATTTGCAATTTATTTCTATTTATGTCAATTATGATCGGAAGGCATCCAAACCATGTTTGGCGAAAAGAACCCAACATCTTTAATATCATTGACAAGCAGCTGATCTTCAAATATCAATCAAATTATGATAGAATCCCATCATTAGTTCCTTTTGTTCTGTGAGGTCTTCCTGTGTCGTACAAAATACACAGGAATACCAAATGTTTAATTTTTTGTTTGTTAAGTGAAATTTTCTTCTCTGTGTCAGTAACGCATCGGTCTAGTACATTACGTCAGAGTTTTTCAGAGATCTCTTTTTTCTTTCAAAATATTCATACATTTAAGCGAAAACCAATTGTTGCTGCCGTTGTTGTTGCTTTTGCTGTTGATGTCATTATTGCTATAGACCCCTTGCAGCACGTCGGAATGCAGCTCAATTTAGTTTAAATTTTCAGGAGATTGAAATTCTTTTGTTTTGTCCTCCAAATTGATCTGCTTTGACGTCACGTGCAAGGGGTCTATTGTAGTCGTGCAACTCTTACTTTTCTTGTAAGTTCATTTGAGTGGTCGCACCTCCAAACCTAAATTCTTTTTTAAAATGAAATCTTAATTCGAAATCTCCTTAATCCGGGGATTACATAGAACTAGAGCAACGATTACAGATAATCACCATGGTCCAGCTGGTTGTTAAAAAATGATGACAGGCTTCAAATATATTATCTCACGACCACTAGGGACTAGTTTGGAAAAAGGTAATCAGTTAGCCGAGTCTTCTATATTCTATATTCTATATATCTAGTACTATTACTTCAATCTAACTCGTAAAACGTTATTTTCCTTGACTTCTCGTTTAGGGCCTGCCTATTCTACTGTAAAAGGAAATTATGCCAGGCTGATTGCGCATGCTCTCATGGGGTAGATTCGTACATGCATATGTACTTTGCAGGCTCATAATAGCATTTGTCAGGCTAATACTTCATGTGGGATAACCAATAATGGATTGTAACAGTTGAGAATAGAAAGCTATCTGTTTTAGGAATTTTAATTTGAGCCTGATTGATAGATTTAGTCATCAGAAGGTGTAGTCATATGATTGTCGGTATTTCACAGTTATATACTCGAACTTGGCAAAACATCATTTGCGGTAAAATAGCTTTGAAAAATCGCTCATCACATTCGCATACAACTTGAATAACGGATCTTATCTATGTATGCAAAATAGAAAATCTGCCATCGATTAGTATTCCTTTTCATAACTCCGTCACCATCAACCCGACGTTATGGACTGATGATCAGTATGTAGCTACGGTACGAAATATCTGATTCTCTCATCTTCTCTCCGTGCGAATGTGAAGCAAATATAGCAAAGTCAACATAAAATATTTTGAGAAAATCTGGTGAATCCACACTTTGGTTACCATGTTTTCACCCATAAGTAAATGTGGTATTCACCAGTTTTCTATACGTTCTTTCCATATTTGCACCACATTTGCATCGAGCGAAGGTGATTGAATCTATTTTTTTTTTGTTCAGTGGGCCGGTTACTTGCAGTATAGATTTTCTTTCAAAAGGGGGAAAAAAAGTTAAAGAAAAAAAACTAAATTCACTGGGGCTCAAAACAATGACAAATATTAACAACAAAAACTGAAATATTTCAATCCACAAGAAAAGAGATTAATTCTTATATTAGAAAGGACCGGTTATTTATATATAAAACCCTGTTTCCCTGCTTGCTTGTGTGTAATTTACCTGAAAATATAGAGTCCCTTGTAATAAGAACTGCATGGACGGCAGTTGGTGATGAATGTAGTACAACTTCTTACCGTGTTCTTTACTGAATGGACTGTCAGATTTATTGGACTCTATATTTTACCCTATTGTCTAAGTTTTCTCCGCCCCTTTGGTACAACGTTCCATTGCTGCTGGGGATCAGCGAACAGCATTGGGGGTAACAGGACTCCCACTAGCTAATTACGACGAGAACTAAGACAGCAATATTAGCTTTTCACATAAACAAATTCCTTCTTTCCTTTCAATTCTATTCATTCATGATCACATTTTCATAGTCCTATTCTAGTTCCTCTATGCCTGTTGCTGCATTCTCTTTACTTCCTATCATAACATTTGCAATTTACCCGTCCAGGTTAATTGCTACCTCGGTAACTTTGCCGTCATGTCCCCAGCAAAGCTGCACATGAGTAAAAACTCCCCAAAGAAGATAATTATCAAATAAACGGCAAGATTAAACAAGAACATGAGATTCTTAATGGAGTACAATATATACATGACTCTACTGTTTATTTTCCTTTGTTTCTCGAGGAAATGCAGATTAATAACGTTGCCAAAAGTGTGACACCCGAACAAACCACAAAATATTGTAATCTAAAATAAATACCACAGTTGGCAAAACGTACAAGAGGGGTTATGTTATTTGGAACACCAGAGGAAACTGTTATTAGGAAATGACCTTGTGTTTTCAAATTGATTCAGAGTATTCTCACGCGATACCCGCATGAGAGGAAAAACGGGTGGATGAAATAAGGTTCTGTTGATGGAATCCCATATGGTGCAACATTCCTAAAGATATAAGTATGCTATGCATGTGTTCTGTATAAAACATGCGCAGTTTGATGGATAATTAGGCCCCTTGCACTGAATCGTTATCTGGCGGGTCTGATGGAAGAAAAAGAGTCACTGTTCTTGTTTGATGAGCTTGACTGCTATCCTAGACTGCAGACTCCAGCTTCATAGTTTTATTGTGTCAAAAACCCTCCATACACTGTGCCAATAGCAATTCAACGAAATGTATGAGTCATCACTTATATCTCTGAGTGATTTATTAACGAGTTTGTGTGGTCATTGAAGGCAGTGGTATTTATCCGAAAAGGGCGAAGAATTTCTCTCCTCGAACTGGTACGGTTTTATTGGCCTTACTTTGCTGATCAAGTTTCAGGTTTTCATTAAATGGTTGTCATTTCATCCAGGAATTTGCATGAGGTCCTACCCCAGGATTTGTACTTCTTACATTTGCGTGTGTTTTCTACTGGACCTTTAACAAATATTGTCACTTTATAAAGTTTTACTCAGACGGATACCTGTGCGCGTCTGATATATGGTGATCGTGCACACTCTAATATTTTTGAAGCACGCATGCGTAATACATTTACCTATCGTGCATTAGACATGCATGACGCATTTCCTTGTTTCCATATTTAACATTCTTGAATTTTATTGAGGTGCGCATGCGTAATACATTTACCCATCGTGCATTAGACATGCATTTCTTGTTTCTATATTTACCATTTTTTAGTTATTACGGCGCGCATGCGTAATAGATTGGTACACTGTACCATAGACACGCATGACGTATTTTCTTCGTTTCCATGCCCTCTCGTCAGGTCAGACAACAAATAACGCTTTCATGATAGTAACTGATTTAGTACACATTTTCACGAACAGTACCTCTAAGAAAATACCATCCTAACTCTTGCTTTTCCCTTCGTTATCATTACCTTTGCGGCATGATATTTGAACTTGATTATGACATGCTGATGTTCTCAGGGCGTTATTCAATAGTATCGCTAAAGTTTTTTCTATTAAAATCATATTATATTATTGATTCTATTTTTTTACCCTTCTTTGGTCCCTGAGCCGCGCGTTGTCTGATCCTGGTTCATCAAGTTTTTTTGGCCACTTGATTCGTCCGCTTCCGATATATTAAGCTTACATTCCCTTTCTTAACTGCTTAAGTTTGGATCCCTGGAAGCTCTATCTGGTTCTACTTGTTCACTACTTAAACAAAAGCTTTCGTCTGAGAACGATAACCAAATTACACTCACACGTTAGAACTTAACGTCTACAAAATGCGCATTTGGGATTTGCAGTTTTATTTAAGATATGAAAAGCTTTATGACAGCGAACAGACCTGCTTCACACAGGAAAACTTTATATCTGCCTATAGTTATGATCTTTGGACTTACCTTTAATGTTGAATTACGTCTAGTTTTCTTCGCTTGCAGGTCCTCAGTGTCTTTGCTTTCCCAAACCAATCACTAATATGAAGTCCAAGCCGCTTGCAGTTTACTTGTGATGTACCCAGAAGTCAGAACAGACTGGCAAGTGTGTTGTGTTTCACCTCGATTTCAATCACTCAAGGCAAAGCAATAATGAAAACCTCACTGTTTAAATAACACTGTGAACAAGAACTCAACGTAGACCACCTCTCAGGTATGCTGAAACTCCTCCAAGTATAACCCTCATTATTTCACAATTTAGTTAAGACACATTTTACTCGTTGTTGTTTTCAAAACTCGCGAAAACAAAAACAGGCCAAGCAAGTAAAACCAATAACGTTGAAGTGTCCAAGTAGTGTACAGACTTCGTGGGGTCGAAGTTACCCTCTGTTTCTGATAGTTGATTAAGGATGCATCATTGATGTCAGACGAGATAATGTCTCACAGTACAAAAGGCATTGAATGAAAACCTAGGAGATTGAAACAGTTCATGTGGTATTAAAGCACGACTCTAGTGACGCGATTATCCTAGATTATCTGCTATGCTTTAAAACTTATTTAATCCAGCAACTGGACTCATAGTTACTGAGATACAGAAACAGCATCTGTCCCTAAGCCACGGCGACTCCAGCCAATGTTTCTGTCGTTGGGATCTTTCAGTGTTTACTCAATGTTTAGTCTATTTTAAGATCATTAGAAATAATAGAGTTAAGTAGAGGCAAGTGCCTGAAGGTATGGAGCACGCCCCTTTCTAAAGTCTTCAATTTGTCATTCAATCTAATAAAAGTTAAAGCTCATGTAAGGTGATCAACAATGCACTTGATCCTATAGATGACGTTACAATAAGCCCAGCAGTACCACACGAATGCCACCAGAAAAAGGTCTCCCAGAACTTCAAAATTATCTGCTCGTTATTTTTGAAAAAAAAGTCTAATAAGTACTGACCAAGTGCTAATTCGCTAAAAGACCAAGTGCATTTGTAGAGCAGATTTTCCTCTATTCATTTTGATATTTAATCTTATGATCTTTATTGCACACAAATAATTAAAAAATATGCTCCAGGAAAACTCTCTCACATTGGTGATTTTCAGAGAGGTCCTGGAATTAACTTAAAATGAAATAAACGAAAAAATAGGACAATATATTAAAATAGAATATAAAACTGAGCATAATTATTAAAAATAAATTAGGCTAGAAGAAATTACGCTAGATTTACAAGAATTCCTTAGCAAAACTTGTCATGCTTATCGAGAGTCATTTTCTGAACTAATGACGTCCACCTCTTACAACATAACCATAAGTGATACACAGAGCCCTGCATGAAGCAGTTCATGTGTGAGGGGACTGCAAATCTGAACGGCTGACTTTGGGTAGTTTGCATTTTGTTTGTTTGTCTGTTTTGTTATCACTGATATGATTCGTATATACGCATGCGCATGCTGGGTATGCATACATTTCACTTGATACATCAAAATGTCTCTTTCAAAGTATTTTGAGGGATAACACACAACGACAACAACAACAAAAAATCAGTTCTGATATTCACCCCAAGCTGATCTGTGCATACGAGTCACGGCTGGTTTTTGAAAACACGTCCCACATGGAAAGAGTTAACCATAGTGGCAAAACTATCAGGGACACAAGCGAGATATTTGGGTTTGCTGGTCATAGCAAGGGGTTAATCATTTACGGTCTAGGGGCCGACTAACCTCTCCCTTAGGCTTCGGCCGAGCTTCCTGATCAGTTTGTAATTGTTCCTCCCGGATAGCGGTGTTGGGGTCGAAATCTCCAGCGTAGCCGTAAGTCCATACGATGCTACAGCACTCGATGTCTGGAAGTATGGTCCTGGTTCAGTCAATCAATAAAAAAAAAATCAATCCCAAAAACCTGTGTCTCCCAATTTTGTGTTTTGCCCTGAGTAGTTTTTTTCTGACCATACTTCAACAACAACAACAAATACTTCAGTCAAATGAATTCCAATAAGGTGTTGTTTTTACACAAAAGTTGATGTTTTTAAAAGAGGAATCTCATAAACGATGCTCAGAAAGATTATGCATGCAATGGCCCTATACAACTACCTTGTACGCCTCTTAAAAGAAAGTTTCAAACATTAGAGAATCGAAACAATTATATATAACGGTTATAACGATTTTACGTTACGACTATTTTTAGGTCTTTTTGCACCTTACGGATAACCCCATTGCGCAGAGATCCTCTAGTCAAGCAACTTTTATGACAATTTTATTTGTTGCGTTATTGAAACTTAAAAACACTGAAACTGAAATTTTGTCCCCACGCATCTTCTTGTTCTTTAAAAGTCTTGTTTCATAACATTTAAGAATCGTTGAATCTTGTGTACCATGCACCAGCACCAGATAACAAACCAGTCAAGTTTCATTATACTCCCATCACTCGAACAAGAAGAGAATCTTTAGAAAGCAGGTCAATCTCTAGACTAGAGGTTATCGCTAGGCGAAAGTTAGTAATATTGGAGATAACTAGGGCAAACGTGAGGTATGGTGCTCATTGCCCGATTTCAAACCAAGAGAGGCTTAGGCCTATCCCCCCCGAAAAAAACCCAAACACACACTTGTTTTGAAAGAAAAAAAATTGCAGTTCACAGGAAAGAAGAATGAGATTTACATCGATTAAGCATCGAGAAGATAAAAAAGATTCTTGAGGAAATTCCCGAGAAAAATGGAGCTCGGCATTTGTTCTGAGTTCAAAATCACAGGTTATTCATTGTGTGCGTCTCTCGCGCAGTTCCAATGACAAACCACTATTAATATTATTTAGGTTTCAACCTAGCCCGTTATACACCTTAATCCAAAATGGCGCACATTACATGGAAACGAGGCATCAAGGGCCAAAATGCAAAGAAACAAATGAATATAGGTATTCAATCACCAGTCCGGTCTTTCTTTCCCCCTTACATTCGGGAACACAACAGTTTTGCGGCATTAGATTATAAGAAACACTGTAAATTTGTAAATTTGGCCCTGGATGCCTCATTTTCATGTAACTCACCCGGCCGTGTGCCATTTTGGACTTAGGTGTATGATGGGTTCCCGGTTGTGCTTGAATATGATCCCTGTGTTGAAGAAATGAGAGAGAGATATCCAGGCACATCTCAGCCCGTTATGATGGGTTCCCTGTGTTGAAGAAACGAGAGAGATATCCAGGCACATCTTAGCCCGTTATGATGGGTTCCCTGTGTTGAAGAAACGAGAGAGATATCCAGGCACATCTCAGCCCGTTATGATGGGTTCCCTGTGTTGAAGAAACGAGAGAGATATCCAGGCACATCTCAGCCCGTTATGATGGGTTCCCTGTGTTGAAGAAACGAGAGAGATATCCAGGCACATCTCAGCCCGTTATGATGGGTTCCCTGTGTTGAAGAAACGAGAGAGATATCCAGGCACATCTCAGCCCGTTATGATGGGTTCCCTGTGTTGAAGAAACGAGAGAGATATCCAGGCACATCTTAGCCCGTTATGATGGGTTCCCTGTGTTGAAGAAACGAGAGAGATATCCAGGCACATCTCAGCCCGTTATGATGGGTTCCCTGTGTTGAAGAAACGAGAGAGATATCCAGGCACATCTCAGCCCGTTATGATGGGTTCCCTGTGTTGAAGAAACGAGAGAGATATCCAGGCACATCTCAGCCCGTTATGATGGGTTCCCTGTGTTGAAGAAACGAGAGAGATATCCAGGTACATCTTAGCCCGTTATAATGGGTTCCCTGTGTTGAAAACACGGGAGAGAGATATCCAGGCACATCTCAGCCCGTTATGATGGGTTCCCTGTGTTAAAGAAACGAGAGAGATATCCAGGCACATCTCAGCCCGTTATGATGGGTTACCTGTGTTATAGTGACTTAGCAAGACCAGGGACTTGGCCTCTTGATTTGCAGGTCAGCTCACAACTTTCACAATGGGTTACTCGTGTTATGGCGAGACAAAGATTTTCATACACCAAGATTGGTCTTATTTTAGAAAATACAAGACAAAAATGAGGGCAAATAACGTACGTGCATGCGACTGTGTGCATGCACTAAATAAATCGTCTTTATAAATCACTCAGTTGGGTTCCCTGTTTTAAAATTGTTGAGAGAGACTAGGATTTGAATCCCACAAACCAGTTCGATGCATGACGTTTTACGGTTTTCCCTTATTCTAAACTTATAGCCCATGCATATTGTCCTCATTTCATATATACAATCTTATACAATCCTTCTTTCTGTGTAAACTATTGGCTGTCATTACAGTTGAGCCTGCATTCAAGGCTGCCGGTCAGTAGAATGTAGAACTAAACAAACCGCTGACAAATGTAATATTGGTCATTCACTGCTGACTCATGCAAGTCCTCTAAACAGTAAACTGACGTTTCGACTCTACTGTTGTATATTCTCCATTAGAACTATAGCAGGTTGGAGTAATAAGAACGTTGTTGTTATCCCTTTGTTGGCTATATATATGGCCGAGTACATAACTGTGGCGGAAACGGGGTATTTTTCTGGTCAGTCGATCATCCGGTTGGTGCTATTGTTTGGAGCAGATGTTCAAGGGTGCAACCGATATAAGCCCTCCTCCGCACTCACTAGAAGATGAATAGCTGTCAGCAAATAAAAGCACCAAGCGACTCTCCCAGTTACCGCTGACATGCGGCGGACTATCACCAGTAATCACCATTCTTCACACTTCCGCGCGCAAACATATCAATCACTATAACTTCACCTTTGTGTTAGTGTGGTTAGAACGTGGTAGATACGTGGAATTATGCGCCGTTCGAATCTTAACCTTGAATATACTGGCTCAGCCGCAGATCTTTGGTTCACTGACGGCGCTTTCTTTGTTGGTGCTTTAAACCAGACATGTCGTGATTGTGGCCGGCCAATATAATCAGTTTCATGGTGTATGGGTGTATTTATCTTTCTTTGTATGTTTCTGCGACGTCTGAGGGTGACTGCTGAGGCGTTTAAATACTTCCTGAAAGGTCTTTAAATGGTTTGTATCAAACGTTGGATTGCGCTATGACAAATAAGATCGTATGGCCAAAACAGACCCTTGTACATACATTGAAAGCTGTGTTTCTCATTTCAAACGTCTTGGGTAGTATGTGTAAGTAAATCCACACTAATGTATTTTCTTAAGCATAGCCAGTAAACAAAGAATCAATACTCAAGAGCCAGTGAACAAAAAAAAAATGGTATTCAAGAGAATGAACGGAACATGCACGTGGCATGAAACGAGGAACATTGCACCGGAAGTAAAAGGACGACAATTCTAGGAAACATTGTTTTCCTGCTTCCCTTCCGGTCGTCTGCACACCAAGACAACTGAATCGCACCGTTCAATCGTAGTCCGCCTCTCTACACTCTACATGCGTGGAGTATTAAATAAAATAAAAGGAATAACTGACTGTAACTACACTCAGCTTGTAATCCTTTTATAAGAAATCAAGGGTGGCGTAGTGGTAGTGCACTTGCCCGTCACGTACACTGGGGGCTCTGGTTCGTTTCCTGGACTCAACATCATCTGTGAGCAGGGTTTGTTAGGTTTCTTCCTTGATTCGAGAGCTTTTTTCGGGTTCAGCAGTTTTCCCCCTTCCACTCACCCATGACAAGCTAAATTTCGATTCAATGTGTGAGTTACGTGTCATGGCTTCCCTGAGGCTGTTTCAGGGTTGATATTTTAAGTTGGGGTGAATTATTTCTCGATGATAAAACAAACACAAACAACGGGATTAGTGAAATAGAAAAAAAAAATTTGATTTCGACTTGATATTTTTACTGGAGGTGAAACTATGCTGTTTTCTTGGAACGTGACATCTTGAGGTGTTGAGAAGCTTCGTTTCTTCGCCTTTAATTAGTGTCAGCTACTTTTTCCGATTCAAGGTTTATTTTCAGAAAAAGACACGACGTCACCAATCCAGTGTTACATGTCAACTTGGGTATTGATCGGTTGTCTGGCGGGGCCAAGGTCTTGAAGCCGGAAGAAAAGACGTAAAGGGTGCACTATAGATCACTCAATGATGCGACGTTAGACTGCACTGAAATGTTTTACTTGGCAGGATTTTAGATATGGAATAACGTCATTAAATATTCTGAATTTTAAAGAAGACAAGAAGGTTTTAGGCATAGGGGGACTTCGCGTGTCTAGTCTCCAGTGGCACTTGGTTCTAATATCTTTTAATAGAAGTAGATATAAGTAATAAATAGGATTAGGATGCAAGGTTGTTCGCAGCTCGCGCTTGCAGCCTTCGTGTTGGCGGCTGTTCAAGTATAAACCGCAGACCGAGCTAATTTAATAACAACTTGCTTACTTCTACTTGATCAATGACTTACTTCTCTTTGGCCAAGGTCAAGGTAATGTTCTGTACTGAAGACTGCCAAATTTCAAAATCCTCTTAACAAAAAATGTAAAAATATACATCAGCCCCTCACTTCCCCGGACAACCCCAGGGTATCCTGGTGCCCTTGATCAACCCCTGGATGTCCTTCATTCTTCGTTCTCAGGTGGATATATTCAGTGCTTTTTTGATAGACATTTACCTGAAAAACATTGAGGTAATTCAACTACTGATAGGTTCTAAAAGTGGTTTCACTGGGAGATTAAACAAAACCACAGGGTCCCCATAATCACTCACCCTTGAAAGCTTCTTAAAGTAGTTCTAATGAAAGAAACGATTTGATTTCTAAACAAATAAATGATACTCAAGCAGACGACATGCGATTCTAAATGGAAAATACTGCTCGTAAAGTGTCAACAAACCACAGGGTTCCCATAAGGTCAGTTGCGGCGCGCATACCAGACTTCCACTCACCCGTGCCACCTTCCTTCATCCTGTAACTGTAGCTGTTTCTAACATTCATCATTTAACCATGAACCTACTTGCATTGATTTTCCTGTTCTTAACAGAAACGGTTGCGTGCAGATTCAAATGATGTGATTTCTATCTTCTGATCTGGATGATATCGCATCGATAATTTATTGGTTTTAAACAGCTACCGAGCCAGAGAACGACATGGGTGGTCTGGTGAGGCTGATGGTCACAGATAGCCTTGACTTTGCTTTACTTGAGCGATTAGTTTATCGAGCTTGGCAACAGCACAAAAGAATTCAGTAGAAGGGCAAGCATGACAGTCATGATCTGACTAAGGGCACATAACTACGCTAATACCAGACCCACAAATGTATTGCTTTGTTATCTTTGGCATTTTACCTTTCACAGGGATGTAACAGAGATTACGTGAGTTTCTCCTAGTCCTCTCTGACCACAAAAATGAATCAAATTCATCGTTAAAACTTGTCTTCGCGTGAGACCATGGAACCCAAAGCGCAAAAAGAAATCCTCCTCTCCCAATAATTTTGTAGGTTTTACAGTTTCCACGTCGCAGTTGTCTTTCCCTTGACTATTATTTCTTTTTCTTTGTTAACCGGGAACATGCAAGCTAGAAAATAAATGTGGATTTATATAGACTCAAGAAGGAATCTTTCTGGTAAAATGTCTGTAGCAAACCAATACTGCCTGGCATAATCGATTGAAGGCTTAGATTGCGCATGCGTAACTCATACGCTAACCCAGAGCTTGTGTTTCTCTTGTTTGGTAGCAGCATCACAGCGCTGACCATGGAGAATGCAGGCAGGCGTTACTATAAAGGGTTGCATGTAACGCCATAGCCACCATGTTGTATAACTTGAGTAAAAGATTTGGACTTAGTTTCAGTCTTTCGTTTTATCGACCTGCATGGCGGCCAGTCTCGTGTGATTTTCTTGGTCTGGATGGGATGCACTAATACTGATAAATAAATATAATGGTGTCATGCAGGCGTATTACTTATGCTTAGCGGTAATCACCTTCGCCTTTCGTTACATCATCCAACATGGTGGTCATGTTTTCAATCAACATTATATTGCTATTGACCCCTTGATGAACATTCCCAACACGCTGAACACAGTTCAGTTTGGAAGAGAAAATAGAATTTTACTCTAATGTGAATTGAATTTCAAAGCAACTGTCCTCCACGTTGAGGCTGCACTGGGAATGGTACTGGTGGGTGCAACTCAGTTATTAAGGAGACGCAAAAACTAAAGTATGAAAATACAAAAAGACTATCTATTGCCTACATTGTGATATATGACAATACTGAATAAAATTCTTGGCCACGACACAGACACACAGACTAGTAGAAGCAGGGATTACAGGAATATTCAACTTTCAAAGAAAGAAAGTGGTCTCATTCAGGAAGATAAAGAAGAAGAAGAAGAAAAAGGAGAAGAAAACGAAGAAGGAGAAGTAGAAAACGAAGAAGAAGAAGAACAAAAACAAGAAGAAGAACAAGAAGAAGAAGAAGAAGAAGAAGACGAAGAAGAACAACAAGAAGAAGAACAAGAAAACGAAGAAGAAGAAGAAGAAGAAGAAGAAGAAGAAGAAGAAGAAGAAGAAGAAGAAGAAGAAGAAGAAGAAGAAGAAGAAGAAGAAGAAAGACAACAACAATAAAAACTGATATAAGAACAAGACAATGAAAGTGATGATAATGTCATAAAAGCCAGCAGCCATAAATGCTTAAATAGCTTACATACAAGGAATATTGAGACACCTCTAGCCAGACAGACGTTGATATACGGTATTAGCATGGCTGATACCAAAACGTTACCTCTCATCATCGTGTGACTTTCTCAATCAAGTAAGACGTGCAAACTGACATGCATACCGGTCTAACAAACATTCTCTAGCAAACTTAGGTATTTGTAACTTGTTACAAATTTACTTTCGGTCACCAAAGTCAAGCAGGTCTTTCTTGTCACATCTAATTTAGGTTTTCCATAAAAAACCTTGAAAATATTTGCCTCTAAAGGTTTTTCTATTGAATAATGTGGAAAATTATCAGTCACACTAAAGTTTTCCATCAAAAAGGAAAAATGATAATACTTTTGAATTTGTGATAAATTTAATGTCTTTTGTGGTGCAGTTTGCCTTGAAGCTGGCGATTAGCTAAGCAAAATGAACCTATTCTTACTAGACGCTTATCTATCGTAACTTGTTTGGAAACGTTAGGTCGACAAGGGTTGACACACAATGTTCCCAGTCACTTCAAGTCTGGTTGATATATATAGCCCGCGGTCTGGGAATCTAGACACCGAGAACGGAAAATGAGGAAACGGCAAATCTTCGTCCTAAAACGTGAGCACACTTTACTTTATTACTGTAAAAAAAATGAATAAAAAAAACCAGGACAATAGGGCGATCAATGTCGCAAATCAGGCGCATTGACTAGGATCTAGAAGACTTTCAAGTCCAAATTTCCCCATAAAAACCTTCACCCTTGAGATTAAAACTCAGGCTCTTACAAAGATGTTAGTTTACTCAGAAAGTCAGTTATACCAAAGTGGTAAATGTTATTTTTCCGATCGAAGTTGTTAGTTTTCCCCCTGGAAAGTTACAAAAGATATTGCGGTAGCCCACATATAGATAATGATTTCCGAGTACGGAACAGTTTAATGGATTCCAGCAGAGTTTTGGGTGTTTTGATTCTGTTATTGTCAGCTTGACAATTTTCATTTAGTTAAAACATCTTGTTAGGTCACGTTTTCAGACCACTACCAGTACTCCAAAGTATGCACTACTTGATCCCAGAAGCATTGTTATCGTATTGTTACGTTATCTCATTGTCTATAACCATTCAAAACAAAGAAGCCTTTTGTTTCGGAAGTTGTAACATTGAAGTGGCTTTCATGTGGTATGACAAGTTTCGTTGCCCTCAAAGGGCTTCCATTTTTATACATATTCTTGTCCCTATCGCAAGAATTCGCTAATTCTCGCTAATTCCAGGTGCAACATGGCGGTCATAGTTGCTAAAATAGTACTGGTGTTTCAAACTCAGTCAGTTGAGCTCAAATAAAATGAAATGTGTTCTAGTACAATCACGCCTGCATTCAAATGGTTTGCACGCACGCTAGCACTCTCAAGATGTAAATGAGCAAACAATAGAGAATGAATCTCAAATCATTGAGTTTGCGTGACTACACATTAATTAGAATAACATCTGTATACACATAAGATAATAACAACTATAATAATGTAAAATATAGAGTGAAGCAACACGCAATCTCGTATTTTACGGCAACAATTTTCCACGCTTTCGTAAAAAGTCCCTAAATAGTCAGTCCCCCAAAAGGTATAGGAATTTACTTCAAGTACAATTTTGTACGACATTATCCATTGTTACATGTCTCCAGATTTATTGCATTTTCTTTATTATTCTCGCATTTTAATCTTTATAATTCTTTGCTTGTCTTTCTCTGACATCCATGTCATTCAGCCTCTAGAAAACGCCGGTTGTGCATGTCATACACGTCAACCATTCTGCAGAATCTGTCCCACACGAGGAGGAGAATATATAGAATACGTATACGTCAGAGATGTCTGGGGGGAAATTTAGCAGGAAAAACTTTAAATCTAAAAAAGGAATAGGTAAGAAAAGATTTACGATTCAATGAATCTGTTTTCAGAAAATGTGTTCAATGGTGGCTAATAACCGTGAAGTAACAAAACAAGGCTTATTATATAAAATCCATTGATCCATTAACCTATGACAAGGACGGACAGCCGGTCTACAGAGTTTCGGCCGTCTTCAAACACGATCGTAGTCCAAGGCGCATAGTTTCCCCCGCAAAAACTACTTCTAGAAGCGAATAAAATCAACATAATTAATTTCCAAGAAAAATAGGAAGATGTGATCTGTAGCCAGTGTTTGAGGTATTTTCCTCCTTTACCCTCACTTGTAGGGGTCACTTCCGGCATAAGGTGAAAACGCAATAAGCACGAAAGAAAACAGTGTACATGTGGTCGACTGGGACGCGACGGTATTCGTACCACACGCGATACTGACGACGGCCTTTAAGCATCTGTACGTACACGTAAGACAGTGCCGGTACACCAGACAATAAACCATTTGAAATCTCAGTATGAATAGGCAATTACAGCAGTCACTGTCTCAAGGAAAGTCTCTAGGCAAGAGACAGACCACCTTTACCTAGACCATCAGTTTTAGAATTATATTGAACTCTCGCAAATGATCATCTTAGGAATATTTTGCCTGTTCTTGTGATTTCTGGTATACCGCTTCGAAAACAAACTTGTACTGTGTTTATAGCCTCGCGTGAGTTACCAAATCCCTTAAGCTAATCCCTCCATTTTAGACATTATTTTTCGATCTCATCTGAGCGTCCGTCTCCTTTTGCGACCAGTTTCAACTTGCTAAGAAGTGAGCTAGGAATCTCAAACATATACGACCGCTTATACAAAACTTTGCCCTCCTTTAAACGACTACCTTAACCAACTGAGTAGCAACGTTCCGAACGTCCTTCTTTGATCCTTGTGATATGAATTAACGAGAGCGACCATCTTCCTTAAACGACCGCTGCTGTGTTCAGCACCCTATATAAAGCGACCTTCTCCTATACGACCAATTGCGTTCACTACTCCACTTAAAGCGACCGGCTCCCTAGCTTAAGCGACCGCCTGATTAATCGGCCAAATTCCTGAAGAGCTACTTTTGATTGTTTTTAGCCTTAAGTGTTTTGGATTGGTCGAATCTGATACCCCACTGCAATAAATAAATATTGATATATTGTAAAAGAGCAACTGAACACGACTGCCCTAATTTGTTGTATAGCAATTGGTTTTGTAAGCGACATCGACCACCTTGAAGACCAATGTAAGCCGTGTAAGGTCAAACAGGTACAAGGTTATTTATTCATCAATCCATCACCGCCTTGATAACAAAATAAAACGTTTAATGATTCAATGTAAATTCGTACCGGTTATCCATTCATCACCTAGGTAACCATGATAAAAAGTTAAGGTGTCAGTGTAGTAATGAGCCAATGGAAGGAGAAAGCCCGTTTAGAGTTGAAGTCATTGGTACTAGATTAAGGGACTTTGGCGGCTTGGAGAGAGGAAATTAGATAGATGATCTTCCCCTTAGCCATCCCTTTCCCTTATCATTGCATCGCGGTAGATCTCAAATTATTGTGCAAGTAAAGCAAACAGGAATATACAAAAAGTCACACTTTTTCTCGTTAGTGTTAAATCCGAGATAGTTTTCAAAGGGGTCTACGCGGTCCACTCTAGTGAGATGAATATTCCATTGAATTACGTCTTTTTCAAAGCAAAAATCAGGTCTTTATCTATTTGCCAAATTTTAATTCGATGTATGAGGTAGCCATTCCCTGGCCTTGAACATAGCCTAGAGGTTGTTTCCCGGGGGGTGGGGGGGGGGGGGGGGGTTGTTTCAGGGCTCGATAAAAATTGTTTGGTTTCAGGGACGGTCATTCCACTTTTTAGGAATGAAATCTTATTTTGTCTTAGTTTGAGATCTGCATGGAAAAAACAAATTCTAGCTCTCACACTTTCAAATGTGCTCCGCCGTCCTTGGGTTTGGATTGGTGCCGTGGTTTAGTAATTGTTAAATAAAAGAGCCAGTTGCCGATTCACGATGTTTGGTGTTTCACTGTACTCCAACAGGGTTTCCTCAGGATACTTATATGATTGGCTGCTGTGAGATGCTGTGCACGCTGTGATAGGTCGAAAATGTTGGTGACTGTTGGAGGAAAGAGTTTTTGAGTTCACTGGAGCATTTCGCTATTTTCAAATATGATCGAATATTTTATGACGAAACGTAGTAAAACGACCGATTTTGTCTATAATATGTTAAGATAGACAGCTAATCAGAATGCAGGAAAGGCCTTACTTCCGGTTCATTATCTCAGTCGAGTAATACACCGTGGTTTACATATCCGGCCACGCGTGCTTCATTTTCGCTAATAACTCGCCTGACTGGTTGCACAAGTGACGCGTGCGATATTACATGGTATGCCACTACAAAACATTGTATATACAGATATCGGACTCGAACTCCAATGAATGGTGTCGTAGAACCGTTGCGCAATCGACACACGCGAGTTTCGTATACGTAATTGTCTATGATAACGAGCATTTTGGTAGTCTATGTAACACTTAATCGTCTTAGCTGCACTGATTCTTAATTTTACTGCATCATATTGAAAAAGAAAATATATCGGAAAGGACCGGAAAGAGTAAAGGAATTGAAAAAAAATGAAACGAAGTATACAAAAAAGAGAAAGAGAGACAAGAAAGCGAAAAAAAGGAAGGAAGAAAAAAGGGAGGAAAGAGGCGAGATGAACAAAAGAGAAATTACTTTAACTTCCTAACAATCCAAGATAGCACAAAAGATGTGTAATATTCTATACTATATATTCTATAAGCAATTGTTTTCTTATAGGCCGTATAGATATATTTTCAAATAAATTTGTAGTGAGCAAAACGACTTTACTTGAGCGAAACTTTCTCCAAAACCACGCTCTCAAGTTCGTTGCATTGTTCTGTTAATAATAGGCAAAAAACCTTTCATGAATTAGAATCTACAATAATACGACTGCTTTATTTACTTGGAAAGTTTTCCTGGTAAAAAAAATGGCTCAGTTATTTTGCTGATAAAGTTCAATGCTTTGAACTTTAAAAATGGTCTTGATCGCTATAAGAACGACAATAATGCATTGCTCGCCTTATCCGAGATCACCTGGTGTGGAAGAATAGCTTCTTCGCGGCCATATTGAATCGGTTTTAATACTAACATGTGCAAAACTGTTGACCGCCTCCTTTTACAAAGGCTTGGTTCCTTTGAAAGTATTCTACTTTCATCAAAACGAGATTCCATTAAATTACAATGTTTAAGGTTAAACAATACTTATTTGCAGTATTTTTGCAGGTAAGAACCAGCACAACCAAGGCATCTCGTACATTGAGCCTGCGTTACTTTCTCGTTATGATCTCCGCGCACGCGCAATGGACGAAAACAGGATTAAAATGCGACTGAGAGGAGTCGAGGTTTGGTTCGGAATAATCCCGTAAAAAAGATTCTATTTTAATAAGATTTCTCAGACAACATTTGATCGTTTCCTGTTTCGTATTTCTTTCGTCATGGAATACACGGAGCGATGATATCATCTGTGATCCGTTGAAAGCAGATGACTTGCATTTTCTATCACGTACTATAAGAAACGGAAGACGACACGAAAAAGCGCTTTACTTTTAGTTTTAACTTACTGAATTACGGAAACGTTTCTCATAATCTTGGTTACTTTAGATATTCTATCTGAATAACTGAATTACATGGGGATTACGGCGAAAAAAATGGCCGGAAAAATGTATCAAGAACTAGAATAATAATAAATAAAATAACGAATGATCTACTAAAGGATAATGCTAAATCACGGTACGTACGAAGAGCTAGGTTATTGACTACTCGGCTAGTAATTTTGGGTGGCTTTAAAGAATGCCGACTCTGTAAAGCGGCTACCCCTGCGATAGCGGCCAGTTGTATCGTAATCATGTTTCTTCAACCACCAATAAGCACAAGTACAGTAGTGAAGAATTATTCGTCCAGCAGTACTTTACCTTTATATCAATGTGTTTTCAGAAACACTCCCCGGGTAATACAACATATATTCCCGGTATGTCTATCAACCGGAAACATTCACTAATCTGGTGTACGAACCCCGCTTATACCGGACACCCCCGTCCCCAATTAGAAACGCCTACAACTGCAGCCTAGACACTCTAAGTTTTATTCCAGTGACAAGAAACCTGCTTAATACAAATACGCTGTCAATCCAACTGCAGGTGCCTAAGACTAATATTAGAATCTTTTATAGAATTTGCTTCTGTTCTCAATAAATATTACCTTCTTTTTTTCCTGCAATTTCAAGTAAATTACTCTGAAAGATAAACCGAATATCGTTAAACGCCACTTTGTTTGGAGGGTGGAAGAGCCAAAAACCGACGAGAACGGAAAAAACAATGCCAGCGCTGGAAAAAGATATTCTTTAGAATCCTAGCTTAGTATAATTTGGTGCAAAAGAACCGATATATATGGTGCATGGAAAAGACTTTATGAACGTGCGTAGAGCTGAGCTGAAAAACGCAACCATCCTGTTTTTCGTAGAATTATAGTGATCCGTTTTTCTTGGAAAAAATACTTTGCCAAATAAACATGGTGTCATTTTCGCTGCTACAAGCTTTATTGGTATATTATCGCGGCTCACGACGTATAATGAACATAAAACAAACACAAAACGGAAAAATACAATTTTCGCAGTAAAAACATATTTGCTTAGATTTGCAAATATCATTTTATTTTTTTTCCAGTAAAATTACTCATCACATCGTTGTAGAATTACATCACTGAGTATGACCTTTCATTGACTGCGATTATTCTTTAAACCAATCAGGCTGATAGAGGAACAAGGCCAAGAAGACAATGAATATTCGAGCGAAGTCATAATGATTCATAATGCTATTGTTTCAAATACATAAGCTGTTGACCTTTGAAACGGTATTCAAAAACGTCCAAGAGCATAAATATGTTGTGCTACCTTTGTCAGCCCTTACCTGTCGGTATGCATTTTCGTCTAGGATTACAGCCCACCGGGAGACCTATTATAAAAGGGGATTTCTTTGCTAAATATACTCAAAACAAGTCATTAAGACTGCGTACAAAACGGCTTATTCCTGAGTAGGCGCGCGCGTAAACACCATCATAGCATAAATAAACTTGATTGAAAAAGAGTTTTGTTGACGTTCAACTATTGAAAGAAAAAAATCGTCGAAATGCTGCGAGCGTAGTTTTGTCCTGATTGTTGAAATATTTATGCACACACGATTTGATTCTTTACTGATTGAGTTGTGTGGGAGATAAGAAAAGCTTTCTTGTTTGACATAAAACATCCTGATTGCTTCTGGTTGCCTAGCCAAGGTGTTAAAGAAGAACACGTGACGTGTTGTGTAACATGTAAAGTCGTAAACAGTCCCTGTGGACTGTGACGCAGTGGAAAAACACTCGATTACGACCGGAAGTGCCAAAGAAAGTTTATTTCTTTAGTCATGGCATTTCGCCAAACAAACGAATCACAACTATGCCTATTATGTTGTCTTTGTTCGGTCATCAGAGCACAACAATGTTTTGTATTGGGCAAGGCACAAGTGAGGTCTCGTAGGCCAATGTTAAGGCGGTTTTTCCTTGATTCTCGCTTTGAGATAATACGATTCTCCAACACGTTATCTAATTAGGATGCCGAATCCAACTTCCTTTGATCGATCGACCTCACACCTTGGAAAAAATACGAGGAAAAAGAGATCAAGCTACGATCGCACTAATGTTGAGTAGCATGACTCTTTGTTGTTGTTTGGATCTCGACCTTAATAACTTTGTAGAAAACCAGTCTATTTACAACTTCCAAATTCATAAGCATGCATATGAGAACAATGTAAGTCGACGAGCTATTTAAAACTGCGTCAATGAAGCGTTTTGATTGGCTTAGTGCACACAGTTTTTGTCTTGATTGACAGTTTTCTGTGTTACTAAACAAAGACATGACCATGTGAATTTCGTTGTACCCCACCCACGGAGCGATCTGATTGGTTGTATAAAACACTCTCAACTTCAAAGGGAAAGCCGTGGAATCGTGATTGACGCTTCATCGAACTAACAAGTTTGGTCAGCATCACTCACACATGTGCTCACGTATCATTTGGACTATGTGTAGTTGGCCGGCAGTAGCAAAGCTAACCGAGATCTTGAAATCGTAGCGCGGGAATCGGCAGATCAATGCGTTTCACATCTTTACAAATGGCGGAGGGATCTAGTCAGTTGTATCGGGATCCAGAAACGTGCCCAAATTGTTTAAATGGACTTGAAAACCCTAAAGTTCTACCGTGTTTACATACTTTCTGTAAGCAGTGTTTGACTGAAGCGTTACACCGCGATTTGGATGGACGTTTGAATTTGAAATGCCCGAAGTGCCAGAGAGACTTTCATCTTCGAGATGATGGCGAAGATCCTTTAGATGAATTTCACGAGCCTTCACCATATTTGAGTAGAGATATATTTAATGTATTTCCACCACAAGAAGACATTGTCAATAGCAGTAGCTTAATACGAGCCGTGATACGCGATTGTAGCAACTGTGGAGAAGGCACTTGGGTGACCTCCTATTGCAAAGACTGCAGTGAATATCTCTGTGAGAATTGTGTTCGAGCTCATCAACGAGTACGACTCACTAAAGATCATAAAATTGTTTCTCTGATGGAAGGAGCGATTCTTCAAGGGAAAATGAAGGTGAAGAGTTCCGAAGAGGAGATCAGTGTTAGTACTACATCATCTCGTAAACCTATGGCTCCTTCGTCACTACAACCGGAACAAGGATCTTCGAACGGTTTAACTCGTTGTGAAATCCACGAGAATGAATATTTACGGCTTTTCTGTGATACTTGCTATCAACCGATTTGTAGAGAATGTATGTTTAGCGATCACAGAGGACATAACTTTGTGTATCTACGTGACGTAGCAGAAACTACTCGAGGAGCTGTAGGCAAACTTATCGAAGACTCAAGACTCGAGGCTAAAAACCTAGAAGAAGCGATAAGTATATCGCAAAGAACATTAGAACAAGTTGAATTTAAAGCTCAGGTTGTGTGCAAAGAAATCAGATCAACCACCCGAAGGCATAAACTGGCATTAGAAGAACGAGAAAGAGATCTTCTACGACGAGTCGAAAAGGTGAGGCAAGTAAAAGGGAAGTCCTTACAGATGCAGATTGAACAACTTCAAACATATTTATCCAAAGTTCTAAGTGTTACCGAAGGTTCTGAGATAGCTCTAGAACAAGGATCTGACCCAGATATGTTGGCTGTTAAAGCCCGATTGACTGAAACATTGAACGAATTGCGTTCAAAACGTGGTTTACTACAACCTCATGAAGATGATTCCATTGTATTCACACCTCCTGATCTTGCTCTTCAAACAGCTATCAGCTCACTGGGAATCGTAAGTAGCAGTGCTTTTGCTCCTTTATGTTTTGGTAGTGGTGAGGGTCTACGTCGAGGAGTACGTGGAAAAGAAGTCATGTTTGTAGTTCAAACTAGAGATCATCATAACGAAAATCGAGGTATTGGCGGGGACCCTGTACATGTAGTAGTTGAAGGACCTGACGGGATCTTCTATCGAGGGGAAGTCTCTGATCGTCAAAACGGGGTATACATCGTAACTTATAAACCTCAAATCGAGGGACAACATATAATTTCAGTGACAATTCGTGGGCAACACATTCAGGATTCTCCCTTTCATGTAGAGATAAAGAAAGGTCGGAATTACACTGGCATTGGGCCAGTTCTACTCTCGTTTGGATCCGAGGGTGAGTCTGGTGGACAGTTGTGTAGGCCTTGGGGTGTTTGCTGCGACAAGGATGGCAACATTATTGTAGCTGATCGTAGTAATAATAGGATTCAAATCTTCGATAAATACGGAAAATTTGTTCACAAGTTCGGTTCTGCAGGCTCTCGCAACGGTCAATTCGATCGGCCGGCAGGGGTGACTTGTGATCAAGAGAGAGGAACAATCATTGTAGCAGATAAGGACAATCACAGGGTGCAGGTCTTTAAAGTGGACGGTATGTTTGAGCTGAAGTTTGGAGAAAAAGGCAGCAAGAATGGGCAGTTCAGCTACCCTTGGGATGTAGCCGTGAACAGCGAAGGAAACATCTTAGTTTCTGATACTCGCAACCATCGAGTCCAGCTCTTCACATATGATGGTCAGTTTATTAACAAGTATGGCTTTGAGGGTATCCACTGGAAGCACTTTGATTCGCCCCGTGGCGTGGCCTTCACCCATGATGGTAGGATGATCGTTACAGATTTCAACAACCATCGCTTGCTAGTTATCTCAGGAGACTGCAAGAGTGCACAGTTCCTTGGCTCAGAAGGAAACGGGATTGCGCAGTTCGTACGACCCCAAGGTGTGTGCGTGGACCAAGAGGGGAATATCATCGTTGCTGATTCAAGGAACCACCGAATTCAGATCTTCCAACCCAATGGTAACTTCCTCTGCAGTTTTGGGAGCCACGGACATGCATTGGGACATCTTGATCGACCTTCAGGTATCTGTGTTACTCCTGATGGACTTATTGTAGCTGTAGATTTTGGTAACAACCGTATACAAGTATTTTGATGTTATAGTTCTATTAAGTTGTTTATGTAGAACTTAGATATGTCAAATCCTGACTTAGTAAATTAAGGTCTTAAACGCATTTTCCTATGCTGTATTCGTGTTTATTTTGGGAGGTTATTAGGCGTAGAAATCATGAAATTATGCTCGAATCCTTCTATTTTCTTATCTAATTGAATAGTTTGGAACCTCATTCATAGTTGTCAACTACAGTTGAGCTCGTCTCCAATTTCGTATAGAATTTTTGTTCAATACTCTCTATTGTCAAAGTTTTGTTAGTTTTCAATGTTTTTTCGTCTTCTTAAAGTAACAATATTAAGGATTTTCAAATCTTATCTAAGTCAAAATCATTTATCCTTGCAAATTGCTAGAGTCATTTGAACAAGTGGCCCCAAATCACAATTCAATTTTGTTGACGAATTTGGTATTCTTTCGACTTTAACCTATGCTACAATCACCACAAAAGAGTGACATTCAAAGAGAAAATAATAGAAATCTTTATGTATTTTGTTAAATATTTATTTGATTGGCCAAAGTAAATGCGTAGCCTTAACGCGTATTGAAATATGAGTACAGAATTATAACTTCGCGAATATAAGCATGTTGAGGAATTTTATTTATCGTATATTTTCATTCATGATTATTTATGAAGAAAAATTCAAATGAAGAATATATTTTTTTATTGTTCAAGCACAAATGGGACACTATATTTAACCCAGAATGTTTACAATGTCCAACAAAACAAAGCACAAACGAGCCGCTACATATTTGGTGTAGGAGAGAGGTGTTAACTTTTTAATGAACCAAGCTTCAGTAGGTGTTTTCATATGAAAGCTTGGCAAGAGCGTTAGCATATAATTTGCCGCGTTTACAAATTGAATTCTCTTACATCCAAAAAGACGCTATTGTCGTTTGTATATCAGCGATAGTTTGTCAAGATGCTGTTGTTATTGACCTAATGATTTATTTTAACAGTGCCTGGAAATGTTCACATTTTGCTTCAGTAGTTAGTGTTTGCCTCCACGTTATGGCGTGGACTTAGAACACAAATGATCTATTGTTATTCAAAATGATTCATTTAAAGCATTTTTCGTTAACGGAAATGTTTTAAACAAGAACTAATTTGCATCGTTTGCCATAGAAACGTTATCGAGGTTCTGTAAATTCGGCATATTTCTATGCTCTAGCAACGCTACGCTAAGCTTGGACAACTTGTTCCCACTTGTCAACACCTTTGAATCTTGGATAAAAATGCTTTGGTGGACATTTGCGCAATGATTTGGGGACGAAGGGACTCTATACTTTTCGTTCCCAGAAGTTACTTAACTAACAGATAGACATGAAATTATCTAAGTGTGTCGATCGAATTGTTATTCCTTCTAATTAATGTTAGTTGGAATGACTAAAGCTTTTTTCTCTCTGTTATCAGAGATACACAAAAGAATCAATTATACTGAATATATTTCTATTTTGAGAAACAGTAATGGCCAATGCCTGATCTTTTTAAACCAGAGTATTAAAACAAACTAAAATACAAGCGCTCTAAAAAGCGTTATAAAATTACTCTACGATTCGTTAATTAACGAAATGAAACAAACGCCCAAGGTTGTTGTGATATTTTTCTATGAATGCTGTATATCTTTAGAATAATATTGTCAATGGGTTGATAAACCACACCCTTAGCACATGGTAACTCATAGAGCTGTGCTGGTATCTGCTCATCAGTAGACCTTTTAACCAACTTTGTTGGTAATTCAAAATAGTCCTTTAGTATTAGTAAGTTCCTGTTATGAAAATTAATTAGTATATCTTTTTCCAATTGTTTAGTTATTCATGATTGTTGCAGCATTAAGTGCTGTCTTGATTCAGATTTGATCTGCCTTTGTGATATTAAATTGTTTAAGATTAGCTCCAATTCTTTACCAGTAGCAGGTAGCAGAGGACACTATGTACACATGCACAGATGGTTTGGACCTTAACCTTGCCCCATAAGGTGACACTGGGTCTTTGCCAGGAAAACATTTCCTGTAAATTAGTTTGCTGTCAGTAACCATTTCCTGAGCTGCATTCCTGAAGGCTGGTAAAGAATTTGAGTTAAGCTACCTTGATGCTGTTGTAAACTGGCATCACATTGCTTATCATCTTATATTTTTCTACCTTTAACAAATAGTTTACCAACCATAGAATTTAATTATGTGAAATTTGTGTGCAGTGTTCAATAAATATCAAATTATTCAACTAATCTAATATATTTGGGCAAAGCAACAGTTTTAAGGCTTCTAACTGTCCAGGACTTCAAGTTCACTATTGGTGATACACCTTCTTAGAATAGAGCATTGTAACCACAGATCACATGAACAAATGTTGAGAATAAGACTTTTTGTAAGATATCATCTTGATGGATCACAGATCTTGTTGATAAAATATTCTAGGGTTTCTCCAATTACGACACGACTCTTCAAACATCTTGATAAGAATGATAATCTCATTATGAACTGAAGGAATAGAGGTATCCTGCAGTTTTAAACTTTTCAAGGAAATTCATTTAAGATACTTTGTAGTGCTATTCATGTGGTCGATAGTTCTTTTTTGAAGTCTTGAAACTGTTGCAGCCAATTTTAAAATTGCTCTTTAGCCATTCAATTTATGGTCATTAATGACCACTTTATTAATGTAATTTGATTGGAAATTATGATAATAAAGAATTATTAAAATGTTTTTGAAGCTTGTTTTATTATGGAGTCTTGGGAAAATGTTATGTAATTCCTTGTTGGTCAAAAAGGGAACCCTTCATGAATGTCGATGGTCTGATCTGAGATGCAATACAAGAACAATGAAGAAATACTCAAGGTAACTGCTGGATGAACATTATACCTCTTGTCTATTAGCTAGTACATTATATAAACCAGTTAGTGAGTCACCATTAGTCTTGCTTCTCCCTTTATATTGTTGTGAAGGAACTAAGTGTATATATAAAGTGTTTTTTGGTGAATGAGGCCAGGGAAGAGCTCCTACTTTTTTCATGAAATTTCAACAAAAAAAATGGTCATTTTCCCTTGATTTTTACAATAAATTATTTGTATTGTTCATTCCACTTTGCAATTTACAACTTGACATGATGAACCAATATTACAGGCTTGTCTTTTTGCCAAATGAGTATATTAATGAGCAGTAAATGTCCTTGGCCTTAAACTCTCAATAGGAAATGGGAGGGTTTTATAGAGAAAGCCATATATATATACAAAGGCATGAATTTTGCTAAGATTTCATTCTTGGTTAGCAACAGTCTGTATATTAACATCTCAGTCCAAAAGACTTTAGCAAGTCTTCAAATCCTATTCACTACACAAACAATAAATATTCTACACGAAGTTTTCCAGTTGAAATTATGTTGACTACAATGTTGTTACTCTTAAGATATTCTTTGCTGCAAGTGTTATAGAAACAACTGCACAAATAATGGATATTCTAGACAAAGTTTTCCAGTTGAATTTATGTTGACTACAATGTTGCTACTCTTAAGATATTCTTTGCTGCAAGTGCAAAAGAAACAACTGCACAAATAATGGACAAAAAATAAATAGAAGTAGATTTTGCTTATTCCTTTTATATGATAATGAACAAGGCTATGAGAAATCAGTTGAGAATGCAAATAAGAGTATTACTGGATAGGAGATCAAATTGTAGTATCACTAAAGACCACTAAAAGCTGTCAAATTCTGTAAAATACAGAATTTAAAAAAGACGTTTTTGCAGCAGAAATAGAAGATGTAGCAAGCAATGTCCTGTTAGTAACTGGAAGTGGTTACAGTAAATTTGTTATGAGTAACCTCAGTTAATTCCAATTGGATGATTCTATATTTTACAATCAAATGTATTGTTTATTTTTCAATTTTATGACATTTGCTGATCTACTCAGTTTTTTTCTATACACAATAAAGCTAAGTCATATTTTTGTGACATCAGATTTGTAGTAAATTTAGGAAGGATTTGAAAAGCAGTCCTTGTGCCCTGCATGTCTTGAAAAGAGAAAAATTCAGCTTGGGTTAGTGTGGAGTGAGAGAAGAATTTTAAAGAATTATTTCTAACATTGAACAATAATGTCACTTTTCATGAGCAATTTCAGAACCAATTTCTTCAATTGATATCTAAACAATCCTTTAAATATTTTTTTTCCAGAATGATCTTTAAATATTAGTAAAAACAATTTTAACTTCAAAACATCCTGTTTTGCACAAAACATTGAGATTTTATCAAGTTGTTTTTGCCAAAAAAACACGTACAAACGTGCCCTTTGAAACGTAAAAGTTGAAAAGTTTAAATGACCCTTATTCCTATTTCCAGTGTTGCTAAAATTGCCACAAATTTAGATTGATCAGACTAAACAAATTATGAAAAGAAAAAAGGGTCAAAGGTGGAGATGCTTAGTTAAACATTTGCATTTGCGTTTCTACTACGCATATTTTGTCTGTTAAATTTGAATACATTTGAATATTAAGAAGCCATAACTTCTTTGGATTTTATCCTTTGATTTATGTCTTTGTTGTTTAAGTTCCTGTTCTTAGTGTTGTTAAGGTAAACTCTGTAACTGATCATCATTATTAGTATTACGTAGTGGGTTTCCTGTGGTAATATCCTGATTTTTTTGTTCAAAAAATCAGAAATAATCAATCCAAAATAGCTCTCTACTATATTAGGCTATAAATAGTACGGCCAATGAGAAGATAAAATTTGCATTACTATAAAATCCCAGGTATAAGACCTAGGCCTTATAACCATTCATGCAGTCATTTGCATCTAAGCGTGAACACCAGACATAATAACATGTTCTAACTGTTTCCTGAAACTTGTACATTTGTCAGGTAAGAACGTCAACATTTTTTTATTTCAAGCAAAACCGCCTTTTATGTTGATGTTTTACCCTACAAACATATAACTTTCAGGAGACAGTTAAAACATGTTTTTGTGTCTGGTGTTCGTGCCCAGATGCAAACAACTGTATAGACTGTTTTCATGTGACGTCAGAATGGCCATATTGGCGACCCAAACAATACATTTTCTATCCCCCGGAAATTGAACTATATTTTTATGCAAAAACTGTTCTATTGTTTGGTACACCAATATGGCCGCCTTGACACATTAGTGGAAACGATCTATAGGTTTTTTTGATGGGATTTAAACTGGAAGAAATCAGAGTTTGAGATGAAGAGGAAATAGACTCTGAACAGTCTTTCCTTTTCTGTCTGGGATCAGTCACCTCAAGTTTTGGTAGACCCAGATGTTCAGGGAATGGGGTAACTCGGTGTGATTATTGCAGGGGAAAAAGAAGGTATTATTCACAGTCTAAAGAGGAAATAGTTCTTTCTTACTATTATTTTCCCAATTAATCAGCATGGTGACCATATATAACTGCAAGACATGTATACCAGAGGTGGGTTATGAGGATAATTGCATTAGTAGACTAGTCGGCTAGCTTATGAACAGTATTTAGTTTATATTATACAGATATGTTCTTACAATAACGTTTGTATTTGGAATCAATGTGGTACAGCATAGCATTTAGCTGTCTTCCTGGTCCTACTTCATAAAACATGTTTGGCTTCTGATCAGCTATCATGTTATTGATGAGTGTCTGCCACTGAACAGGCTGAACAACTTGTTCAACTAATAACCTGTGGGAGAGGGAGGGATAATTATTAGATATTAATAAGAGTCAATATGGCAGAATGCTTATAATATGAATCCTTGAAGCTCTGGGCAGATCTAAGTCAGGGAATAGCTAGGTCGGAGAGTGCTTTCTTTGAAATATTTATTGACTGCAGTGTTTGGTTTTGCAGCTGGATAGGAATAAAAACCACAGAACTTGGAGAACTGTAGAATTCATCTTCTCAACATCTGAGGGAGTGTATTGAAATATAGTATATATACTAGACCAGAAAATGTTAACCAGTAGTGGATCTAGGGGGTTCATCCACACCCCCTAAGCTGCAAATAAGTTGCAAATCTCCTTATAAAAAAATAACCAATGTAAAAGAATTTTTTGTTTTTCATTTGACAATTTGAATCACCTCCCCTTTTTTCTCTTTTTTTGGTTCAGTGGTTTGTCAGTTAAACTTCTCTAACTGAAATTTCAAAGCCCTTGCAAAAATCTGCCTCTGTAAACCCCCCATAAAGGGCCTCAGAAGGTTATTTTGCTATGGTTCATTAAAGTTGAGGTAACATTCACTATCAGTAATGGGAAAAAAGGTAAATTATTTCATCATTGTACTAGACCATATGAAGTGATCAAGTCTTCAAAGCCAGAGGCTTGTGACTAAATTGCTCATATTATACAATATTTTACTATTTTTGTATCCCTATACTCACTTTCTAATCTCTTCAACTGAGCTGAATGGTTTTCCAGTCACATTAGAATATACTGGTATTTGTGGAAGAGAGACTTCAATAGCATCAAGGGTGTCCTTTAAGACTGGCTGGGCTGAAGCCATGAGTGGAGTGTGGAAAGCTCCACTGACTGACAACTGTTTGACATCTTTTGCTCCATGCTGAAAATTACAAAAACAACTGTGATAATTATTACACTTTCAAAATGAAAAAATCTAGAAGCCTATGTAATGAGGAAAATTTTAAACTCTTTTAGAGTCAGATGTTTCATAATATAAAGAGATGGTCACTTTTTTTTGTTTACAAATATTTTGAATTTTTCTATCAAACCCAGAAAGGTTATGACTATTTTACAAATGAAATTGGAATAGATTTTGAGGAGATAGAATTTAAACAGGGAACCTGGAGAAAAATCCTCAAGTCTAGGTATTTAGGGATTTAGCCATTAATAGGATTGGGATTTTGCAAAATCTCTAACTCTAACTCTATAACTCAGACTGAGATTTTGCATGACTGGGAGTGTGAGATTTTGTAAAATTTTGGGCAGGGAAATGGGATTAGGATCCCCCTTCAGGACTCTCTTTTATAGAAGATTTCTTTATCACGAAATTATCTACTGAAAGTAGGGGCAGGGCTGCAATAAGTTTAAATAGGCTGAAATGCTGATAATAATTCTTAACAAATCATAGATATTTGAATTCTATCTAATTTAACATACATTTTGGTTGTTTTTTATCTTACTTTTATTTTCCCATTCTCTAGGATATATTTTATAACATCCAGTGTCCCAGCAATAACATGGCCCTTTGGATATAGAAAATTAGCAGCCATTGCCACTGGTGGTTGGATTGAAGCTTGAGAATGTGTTACAATCTTTGCTGCCTCACAAAGATCTTGAATAGCTTCATCCTGAAGTCCTTTAACTGTCACCATACCACTTGGATGTGTTTCTGATGCAATTTGCATTGCTCTTGCTCTGACTTGTATGACCCTAATACCTGTAAAAGAGCAACACGACATCTAATAATACCGTAGAATTTTGGTTATAAGCCCTGCCCTTTTCATATCAGAGTACCCCCATCCCTCCAGGACTGAAGCTGGGGGCAGGAGCAAATAGCCCTCATCTTCCTGGATTTCAATTTCATAAAATTTGATGACCACATTTCCTTTGGTCTCCTTTCCCTTCACCAACCCCAAGATTTCCCTTCATGAAACTGTACAGGCCACCTATCGTCTATACCATACCTATTCATATGGTAACAAGAAATTAATCATAAGACAAGTATTAACACTGACTATTTACCATCTTCCAGTGAAATTGCTTTTGCAAATACTAAGGCTGCAAATTCCCCAACACTAAAGCCAGCTGTTGCACAGACAGAGCTCAAGGACTGCTTGTATTCAGAGATATGTTGAGAAAGAAAAACAGATCTTAATGGATTTATGAAAAAAAGTGTGCTGCTGAATACATAGTTTGAAAGCTTTGGGATTAAATCACTTTTTTTAATTTTCATTTTTTTCAATAGTGGGATACAAATTCAGTAAATGAGTACTGGTTTCCAATTTGGCCCACTGTCACACACACACTACCACTAAATAAATTCAATGTATTTTTTCATTGCTTCTGCCCCTGTAGCCTGAAATTAAGGGTTTTACTTAAATGGTGAAGAAGGATGGTTGTAATGGAGGTGGTGATGGAGGTGGTGGGTGAGTAGGGGGGGGGGGGGGGGGGGGGCTGTCTCACCCTGAGGTATTTGAATTAAGGTACTAGGAATTTATGAGCTACAAATTTCCCAAGGGGGTACTTTGAGGCAATTCAGAGGGGGATACTCCACCTTGACCTCTTACCCTTTAATATGCCAAATTTCAGCAACATGGTACTACTTTTCTATACCTTTTTGCCTGAAAAGGTACACCTTTCATATATCTTTTCTATACCTAAGCGAATTACCAACCCTCTTCTATACCAAAACTCACATATCCCCCCCCCCCCCTTTTTCTATACATTGAGCATCCCCGTATACTCCATTATAGGTAGAATCCCCTCAGGCAAATTTCAAGCTATTGAGCCTCTCCCTATCCCACCCTGTTTAAGTCTTATAGTTTATGCTGTGGTCAGGATCTAGGGATGGCGAGGGATGGCTCAAAACTAGCCTGATTAGTACTCATCAGTCTAACTCCAAACACATTTTGGCCCTCATCCAGTATCCTATGTTATACAGACTATAATTTTAGAACATAGTATATCATTACAAGAATTAATGTTAACCTTGGCTCCTCAACACTTCCTCACCGAATCACCATGGTAACGGTACCACTCCAGCCCAACAAGAGATGCCATTACCACTGCCAGCTGACAGTTTTCTGTCTTCTGTAACTCTTCTATTGGTCCTTCAAGGCATAGTTTTAATAGGTCAAAACCGATGATCTCGTTCGCTCTGCTAAAAAGACTTTGGAGCCAAGATTCTTTGATAAATCGCCCACACATTCCTACAAACTGGGATCCCTGCCCAGGAAAAAGAAAGGCCTGTCTACGGACGTCACTACTTTCTTTGGAAACAAATCTCCTATTTCCCTGCAGCCATCTTATGAGGGCAAAGTTCCTTGGATAAAACATTCAGAAAACTTTCTTGGTAACTAAAGACAATTTTAAGTGCTTTTTAGATAGTTAGAATTATTTTTGGTTGAACAATTTTTTTTCTTGGGCGCCGCCATGTTGAATTAATTACCCACAATGCCTTGTATAAATAAACTTACCACAGGAAACCCACCACCAATTATTGTATGTTTCTCGTACAAAAATAGAACTACAATATTTTATTGAACTCATATAACGTGAATTATTAAACAACAATTATTTAAGGAAATATTTTCCTAGAGAAAAATATATTTTCAATTTAAAATCTAGTAAGTTCAGTTATATTTAAAGATTTACCAAATGGATTTTTTCTTTACAAATATAATTTGAATAAAAATGAAAATGGGCATTAAATTAGATAAGAAAAGAAAGAAAGAAAAGGAAAAAGGAAGAAATATGAAGGAAAAAGGGGAAAAACGTACTATGTGTCTGCGATATAGAAGGGCTGAGTCAGCGGTTTTGTGTCATGCGTTGTCACGAGAATTTTGTTTTTGCAAAAAAATGGAGGAAGACGTGAACTTGAAGTTTGACGGATACGACGAAGATTTGAACGAAAATCCTTTCTTCAAGTACATAAAGACCAAGAATAAGCCCTTGTTCGATGAAGTAGCTGATAATCGATGGATTGTAAGTAGTCTGGATAAATTTAGTTTCGATTTTTTATCTGTTCAGTCGAGTCTTTTCAACCCTGTTTAGTGTTGTTGCTTTGGAAGTTAGCCATAATCTTAGAAAGATTCAAGATTTCTTTCTGTAATTATTCTGTCCTGCTACTAAGATTTACAGAAAAGCTTTGTGCTGCATAGGACAGGCATTTCGGATTCCCTTGTGTTGGACTTTTAACATTACATTGCGAAGCGAAGTTAACTGAACCAAATAATCAGATGACATTCCATCAACATCAACTATCAGTCCAGACTCAACCACCTAAATTCTGTATGGACTGTACTAGCCGTTTAATAACGATTTTTCTTTGGTTTAAGATCTGTGTACCAAGAAAAGGTACTCTATCTCGCTCGAATCACACAGTCAACGATGTAGAGAATCATTTGCTGCAGCCACATCCTTCAGACGATCGCTCAAACTTGACTGTCTTCAAGACTCTCAATGACAAGGTAATAACATAACATCTCATAATATGCAGGCAACTGGATACGTTTAATTCATATTGTTTAATATATAATCTCCTTGGATGAATGGGCTGGTTGGTCATTTAATATTTGCAGGGGGAAGGATGGTGACATGCACAAACTTCCTGACTGGCCCCTCCCATCACACACCACTCATCCTTCACTACCTTTCTGCAGTAATTTTATACTCAAACATTATCTGCATGAATTACAGTGGACGCATATTCTCACTGGGGAATCGGCATGCAAAGCCCAAAACCACAATATTACACCCTCAACTACAACGTGTTGTCGTTACATCTATTACCACACCTCCTCTCCCTATACAAGGGTCCTAGTTCTGCCTTATCTGAAGGTACAGTAGTGTCTAGGAGACGATGAAAGAGGAGAGCAAAATGCCTTCTAGCCTCCCTGCAGTGATAGAACTATAATACAAAACCTTTCTGCATGTGAGCTAACCACTCATAAAGCCTCAGGGGCTGCCGATTTCTTCACATATCTTATTCCTCCTGTGCTCAAGGCTTTGTGTGAGGATTTCCCCAGTGAGAATGGGCTTTTATCACATGGCAGCCATGTTTATCCCCGTGAAAGCAAAACCCTGTGTTCTGAAACACCTCAAAGCAAGGACATTGTTTCAACTAATAAGAATCCTATTAATTTTAATTAATATGGGTGCCTTGTGATAAAAGCAAACACTAGTGTATTCAAGGGTGGTTCGGGGGGGGGGGGGGGGGATTGAGTGACTAGTCACCCCTCCCCTTGGAGTTGAATATACTGTAATAAGAATAAAGGATAAGATAAGACCAAAAAAAGACACTATGTAATGCCTTGCTAGGTACCATCCCCCTTAACATCATTCTGGATCCACCACTGTATATTCTCTTTTATGCAGTTGTATACTGTTATATAATATTTATTTTTATAGACTGTTAAGGTAAATGAAGGATTCATTGTGACAACTGAAGGCTTTGAAGATGTTAAATCCGTAAGTATATTGCTGTGGAACTAAATTCTTGTAACTTTGTTTAATGGATGACAATGTAAAATAAAAGTCCCGTTCATTTAGAGGCATTAAACATAGAGGGCTACCAGTTTATCAGTTGAGACTGTCACGTCACACTCTCTAAATAAAGTTGATTGCTTTTTTCCTCGGAGGATTGGGATAATTTTGTGTACACAGCTAAAGTCGAAATGCAGAAATATATCCTATTTCAGTTTAAATTTTTAAAACAATTTTTTTAAATTTTTAGATAAATGTGTATAGAAAAATCAATAATGGACACCCAGTTTCAAGCATTTCGACATGTCTCTAAGGGGGGGGGGGAGGGGGTATTTCCTGGTATCACCAACACCATCAATGAAATTGGGTCTCTATTTTGGACCACTGTTCACATTTTCAGTGAACATTTATTCTCTGAGTGTTTACCTAGTTTGGGGCAACAATGAAAAAGAAATGTGATATTTTCACCCTATTTTGACATGTAAGATAACTTGACTTATTTAACCTTCCTCTTATATTACAAATTTTTATTTGTTTTTGTTTCTTTGTTTGGTTTTCAGGTCAGGATCTTGTTTGAGGAAACCTTTTTCAATAATGATAATGAAAGTTTCCAGGTTCTGTGTCTGGATCAGCCATTAGAAGGAGAAATAGGTAACAATACTTAGATCTTTTTATTTTGATATTCCACTTTTTATTAAGGTAATTCCGTAGAAATAAAACCGGACATAGAATTTCCCTGAAAATTCGTACACTTATTAATCAAGTTATAGTCATTCCAGAAATAAAATAAAAATGGGGGGTAACCGTGCTCGTTTCGGCGCTAAATGACGTCAAATTTCGATGTTTTGGGTGAAGTGTGAGAACAACATTCGAAGCATAAAATGAAAGAAAAATACTAATCATTCGCAGGATATCTTTGCTATCTTTGAATTATTGATATTATTTTCATTGTAATATATTAAATTTACATTCAGATGCCAAAACTCGACCAGAAAATGAGGCTGTAGTAAAAAATAGCGACGTTTCATTAGTGTGTGCGTACTTCGATATGACACGATACTATTGCCTTTTCAGGAATATCTAAAAATCTGGACATAGAATTTTGTTTAAATTCAGATATATTATGGTAAACCTATTCCTTATTGATTTACTAAAATAAAAAAGATAGGTAACCGTGCTCGTTTTCGCACTACAGCTCGCTAAAGTACGAATTTTGTCCTCGAAATGTAGTGACCGAGAGGGGACTAGGGAGAGTTTAACACAAAAAATATCAAAAAGACTGTGATCTCTTTCTAAATTTATACAAAACTCTCATATCAATGCCAGATAACCTTCGTTTGATAATTTGCTGGTTGTTTTCTGTATTTTGTGTATTTTTAACAAACTAGAACCGTGCGCAGTAGCGCGTGCGCAATGCAAAACTACGGAATTACCTTAATACCTAATTTTTTGTAGAGTTAAATGCACAAATATCTTTGAATTTTAAAAACCTTCAGATTTTATCAAACTCTGAAACAACCTCTGGGCTGATCTAAGTCAGGGCATGGCTAACCCACAGATTGAACCCTTAAACAACCTCTGGGCTGATCTAAGCCAGGGCATGGCTAACCCACAGATTGAACCCTTAAACAACCTCTGGGCTGATCTAAGCCAGGGCATGGCTAACCCACAGATAGAACCCTGAAACAACCTCTGGGCTGATCTAAGCCAGGGCATGGCTAACCCACAGATAGAACCCTGAAACAACCTCTGGGCTGATCTAAGCCAGGGCATGGCTAACCCACAGATAGAACCCTGAAACAACCTCTGGGCTGATCTAAGCCAGGGCATGGCTAACCCACAGATTGAACCCTTAAACAACCTCTGGGCTGATCTAAGCCAGGGCATGGCTAACCCACAGATTGAACCCTTAAACAACCTCTGGGCTGATCTAAGCCAGGGCATGGCTAACCCACAGATAGAACCCTGAAACAACCTCTGGGCTGATCTAAGTCAGGGCATGGCTAACCCACAGATTGAACCCTTAAACAACCTCTGGGCTGATATCTAAGCCAGGGCATGGCTAACCCACAGATTGAACCCTTAAACAACCTCTGGGCTGATCTAAGTCAGGGCATGGCTAACCCACAGATTGAACCCTTAAACAACCTCTGGGCTGATATCTAAGCCAGGGCATGGCTAACCCACAGATTGAACCCTTAAACAACCTCTGGGCTGATATCTAAGCCAGGGCATGGCTAACCCACAGATTGAACCCTTAAACAACCTCTGGGCTGATCTAAGTCAGGGCATGGCCAAGTTTTTGATAATGAAAAAACAACAATATTGAGGCTGGACATTTTGATGATCATTGTTCATTTCTCTTGTCAAATATTTCATAATACTTCTACTTACCAGATCTTTTTATTTTACAGGAGTTAGTGCAGAACCTGTTGTACAAGCATTAGACAATCTTCAAGGATGTATTGATTTCCTATGGCCTTCTACAGGTTAGTTAATAAACTTTATTGTACATAACATAATACACAAGAAGATCAATGCAAGTGAGGTACATCCACAAAGCAATTCAAGACAAGGTTCTGAAGAAACAATGGGTAATTTAATATCCTAATATTTAATATTATTCTATTTCCCGGACCCTACTGCCTTGGATTACTTTGTGTATGTCTGATCACTCCACAAGAATATCAAAAGTGGGCTATTCAAAATTTTGATTGCCTTTTCAAATATCCCAGGTCTTTGCTTGCAATGGGGTGTTCACACTGAAATATATTTCCTTATTGTGAGTTCTTTTTTTTTGGGGGGGGGGGGGGAGGGAGGGGTACATTCTTTACACTTGCCAGTGAATGGTGATTTGAATTCCCCATCATTTCCAGAGTATACTCTAGTAATTCAGCCTATTTGTTTTGTACAATAGACCATTTTACGGTTGTTGTCACTCAACCTCAGTCTCGGTTATGTGTAATTTATTCTTTATAATTTGACTAAAACCTGTGGAAGTTTTAAGTGTTTCAATTGGTATTTTTGAGAGCACTTGTGCATCTCAAAAATGGTCTATTGTGGTCTAAAATGTAGTCAATTCTAAAGAATATATTACACGCTATCAAGGCTGAGGTTGAGTGACGACAACCATGAAATGGTCTATTAATGGAAGCTTGGGGCAGCAAGGATAAGGAGCCCAAGGGTGATAAAAAAAACACTTATTCTGGGAGGGGTGTGGATATTGCATGGTATACAAGGCCATCTTTACAAATGATCCTTTCCTGTTCTCTCTCACTATAATTTTAATTTGTGTTCAGGAAGCAAGCACGGCCAGAAACAAATAGATGAGATTATTAAACTGTTCAATTCAACCTATCAACAGTTAGAAGGAGAATCACTCAGACATCTCATAGTATGTATTCAATTTAAGGCCAGATATTGGCACACACATACTAGATAAGAATCAAGGGTGCCATAGCAATATTAAACTTGTGCTCTTGTGTTCAATTTGTGGACTCAGCATCACATGAGTAGAGTTTTTTAGGTCTCTCTCTTGATTCAAGAATTGTTCTCTGGGTTCCCCAGTTTTCCTCCCTCCTCAAAACCTAAATTCCAATCAATCTATGAGTTAGCAGTGCCCTGACTTTGATCAGCCTAAAGGAGGAAAGGGAGCAAAACTGGAGAACCCAGAGCAAAACCTTCAAATCAAGGAAGAGATCTTAGTTAGCAAACTGTCTGTATGCTGAGTCCAGGAAACAGTTTTTCATGTGCATGCCATTGTCCTGTTTTACTGCCCTTGCTATCTAGAACATCAGTCTGTTGATGTTTTTTCATGTGCTAGAGAGAATGACCAGGATGAGTATGAACAGCATGTACATGAAAAGCCATTTTCAAAACATGATTGCATCACCAACCTGGCATCACTTTTCCTGATGTTTGTCAATGCTTACAGTCCCTATGGTTGCACTACCAATCCAGGTTTTGCTTAAGGTAGCTAGTGGGTAGCTGGCAGCATTAGATGTTCTAGCCAATCACAGTCTGTTGTGATTTTTTATGATCTGCCCTGTGTTCTAGCACTTTTTTCTACCTGAAACTATTGACAATTATACATTTTAAGTCTTAGAAAAGTCCAAAACTTTTAATCAAAGTGATATTTTAATCTGTGATTTATCTGAAGAATACTTGAGAAATTATTTTCAAACAAAGAGTGAAGGGCCACAGGTTTTGATCAACATTTTTTTTTGTATTAGTTATTCTCTCAGCTGGTCCTTTATATCAAAAACACATTTTTAGCTTGTCCAACGTAACTAAGGGGTTGAACAATGAATTCAGGATCAGTGTATTATCATCCCATCAACACTGCCTAGAGGATGGATGGATGAATGGATGAATGGATGAATGGATGGATGGATGAATTATTACAATTGAGACTCAACCAAATAGCTTGATGTGACAAACTGTTCATTCTACAGGATGCAGCCAATGCGACCTATACAAGGGCAATGCAGGGAGCACTCAAGAATTCACAACTGGTAAAAACTCAACATTCATTGACACAGTTCATATTTATAACTGTAAAAATTACAGTAAGAGCCAGGTCAAAGTTTAAGAATCATTTTCAGTGCGTAATCCATGTGATTTAATCCCAAATTCCTCACCTTCTTTTGTTTAAACCATCTTTTGTTTTTAAATTAATGAAAGAAGGTGAGAAATTTGGGATAAAATCACATGCACACTGAAAAGGATTCTTAAACATTGAACTGGCTCATAAACATTACCATGATTGTGATGTTAATGTGCCAACCATTTTGAACAATTTCTGAGATTGGGAATTTAACGAAATGAGCAACCAAAACAAATTTGTCATTATATGCCAAGTTATTGCTAGCCTTCTCTTGACTTTATTTCCTGTCTCGTGCGGAATATTCATCAGCTGAATTACAAGTTTTTAAAGTAATTATTTCTGGCTGACAGCACATGGTGGTCAGTGTTTGAAAACCATTTGGAGCAGATGATGAGACTTTTATCAACTGATTGAAACTCAGAAAGTAACTGATTAAAAGCAGTTTTTGGAAAAACAGAAGCAGAAAAGAAAGATTTAATAATGCTTTAGAAGCAAAAGATAATTGCTAATAATTCAATGATAAAATTCATTTTCTGTTTTGCAGAGAAAATTAACTCAAAATGATAAAGCATATCTTGATAATGTAAAGTTAGCTATTGAGGTGAGTAGAAAGTATTGCAGAAAATAGCCACAAGATGCCTTTGTTCCCATTCAAATGCCAGTAGTTCTCTGTGACATGTGGCTAGTTTACCAAGCTGTTAAAAAAGGTCTCTATTATTACATGAATGCAAGGTCACCTCATGTCTTGCTTCAATGCAAAGTTACGGCTACCTCTCAAAGTGGTGCAGAGAACTGTGAACTGTGACTGTTGCAATCATTTAATATGTACCAATATATTTTTTTTAACAAATGTATTTCCCCAGACATATGTTATTCATGGTCTTAACATACAACTCATGAAAGGAATCAGTTCTATTGTTGGTAACGAGGTGAGTCACAGTACTGTACTCCCTGTAAATAAACTGACATGATTATATTTCAAAATGGAAGACTTGATATATTGTGTTAATATTTTATTTTAGGATGCAGCACTGAATAAGATAACCCGTAATTTAGCAGAGATTCAAATCAGAGACCTTGGAATAAAGCCTGAATTTTGGTAAATAATTATGAAGTGGGGGAGAAATCAATGATATTTGAGATAAATGAATGAATGTATTGAAATATGGGTTTTATTTTAATGTAAACTTTACAACCATCACTCACTGTAATTAGGGGCTCAAGACTCCATTAGGTTTGCTCTACACACACTACCACTACATTCTATATTTACAACTCTCAACTCACATGTTGATTTTTATGGAGGGAGGAAAACCGGAGAACCTGGAGAAAAACCCTTGTGGCAAGGGAGACAACAACACATCAAACATGCGACCCTGGGCTTGAACTACACAGTGCCATACTGTAGCTCAGCGCATGCTGCCATATACCTACAGTATGTTCACTGCTAATGTGATACAGTCATGTTCTAGATCTTTCAATCCTGTCATTATTATGTGAGCAGGTTTTTTATTGGTTCTGTTCTCTGCTTGAAGGATTTTTTTCCTGTGTTCTTCCCTCACTGATCAACTGTCAGTATTCCAACCAGGCTAAGCTGAGTTTAAATAATATCAGAAATGTTTGACTCTAATTGTATTTATTTCAGTATGAATCTTCCTAGAGGCAGAAGAATTTTATCCTTTCTCAACAAGGTAATGGAACTCATTTTATGTACTATAATAATGTATAAACTAAGTCTATCTTATAGAAACCAAAACATAAGCGCGGCAGGTATTTGTATTTGGTAGCAAGTTGTTGGTTTTATAGATGATTAGTTCTCAAAAAAAACCTTTACCAGTTTTGCTGTTCTTCCTCATATAAGCTGAAAATTATCAGTGAGCAGTAAGCAGTGCATCAGGAGAAACTTATCTTTTTTCAAATTCTTTTTCAGTTCACTTCTCCATTAGAAAAATTCCATTGCTTGAAGAAATCTATCACGATAATAACTGAAAGAAAAATGAAAGAAAAAGTACCAGGTACTGTATGTGGAAGAGTACCTAATGTTTATTTGCTGGTGTCTGTCCTTATAACACTGGGTTTTTTTCCATTCATGCTATGCTTCCTAAATAAAGGAAGGAAGGAAGGAAGGAAGGAAGGAAGGAAGGAAGGAAGGAAGGAAGGAAGGAAGGAAGGAAGGAAGGAAGGAAGGAAGGAAGGAAGGAAGGAAGGAAGGAAGGAAGGAAGGAAGGAATGAATGAATGAATGAATGAATGAATAAATGAATATAAAGAAATAAAATAAATGGGAATTAACACATGATTCCACCAAGTGGCTCTTCTTACACTGGATTCCAATTGGAATTTAAACCCTCCCTCCCTCCCTCTCCCTCCATCAGTGTACCATTTCGTGTCTTTCTTTTCTTTAAGGGACAAGAGATGTAACTACTGCAGATGATCTTCTTCCTGCTTTGATTTTTCTTGTCATAAAATCTGACATTCCAAACTGGTAGGTTTGATATTACCCCATATAGGAATTAATAATTTAAAATTGGAAGTTTTGAAAATAAATGATCCCTGAAAGGTATTGTACCTGAGTCCTGTCCAGATGGGCGTGGCAACTAACGATTTTTACCCCTAAAGGTACCAAACGCTCATTAGCAATATTGTAAATTATTGTATAGTCATTAATCGATGGGTGCTTACTAACAGAAGACAGATGATGAACCGAAAATAGATATTTGAGTTCCCCCCTCCCCCCAGGGAAATTACACATATTGTTTTATCTCCAGTATTCATTGATACTTTGTGATTTGTTTCAGGCTGGCTAACATTACCTTTCTTCACAACTTCCACTTCTCTAAATGTGGATACAATGAGTTCCAGTAAGTAAATGATGCACATGTGTATGGCATTCTTTTATCATTCTCATTGCCTATTCATTCTGCTCTTGGGTAATTAAGTACATACTTATTGATACATTCATTTTCATAATTGTGAGCAAGCAAAGTTTCAGATTTCTGGGTTATTGGCTTCCATCAATAAACAAAATACTAACTCAGGAAAATTTGATTGACAGAAGCCTGTAACATAGGTAGTTATGAAAATGAAAATAAGTGTTATAAATACATGACCATCTCATATGCCATAGCTGACATATTCTGTTTGGCCAGCCAATCCCATGGTTTGGAAAAGGCTAATATTATTATTGTAACAAACTACATAATATGTTGATATTTTTTCCTCATACTTTTATCAATCTTATTGTATTACTGTAGGTTTTACCTTGCATCTCTGGAAGCAGCAGTAGAACATGTACGCAGTGGTTATGTTAGCAGTGAATTCAAGGGAGGTGCTCCATTCAAGGTATTATGACACTCATCATACAGTACCTCAGTGATCCCATAAACATGGTTTTGGCCCAGAAATATATTGAATACCTGTAGACCAATTCACGGTTTTCGGCTGCCATTTTGAATTGGGGCAAACCTGGCAAAATATATAGAAATCTGGATCACTTTGACTTCCCGTAACTCCACTCAATTTTGTCAGATTTTCAAAATTTAAATGTCAACAACCAGCAGACATGAACAGCAGCTGTCGAAGTGAAAATAAGATCAATCTGAGTATTTTAACTACCATTTACGAGTCACTCGTTTTCCTATGATTTTTATAACTCACGAGCCGATTGTTTTATTATGAAAACAAAAATCTTATTTTCTCAATTTGTAGCTTTCCAATATCCATTATATTATAGGTCATGAATAACAACGGACATATCTTTTGAAAAAAGTTCAAATTTTGAAAATTTGACACAATTGAGTGGAGTTACTTTTCCCACTGTCCATGATAATTGTCAGTAGTTGTTGTCTTATAAATATTATATTGTTCATGTTACAGAGATTACAAAATGGTGTTGATGGATCTCCATATCTATGGCACCCAGTGGACCATGATAACACTAAACCTACAGCTCTGGATATGCTGTTTGAGGTATACTGTACTGTATAATTTGTGCCCTATTTCCCAGTACACATGCATAACAGATGCTTTTATTTACCACATTTTCAATAATTTGAAGAATCCAAGAATCTGAGCATTTTTGAATACTTTAATATGTATATATAGAACACTGCTGAAGGCAATGATGGTAAAGTTGAAAAGCTGCTATCAAGTGAAGATGATGATAATGCCAGACTGGACCAAATGTGTCATCCACTGTGCTCTTGTGATAAATGTGAGAAGCTATTGTCCAGGTTAGTGGTATAATAAGGTCATAATTTAATCATTCCTCAATTAATAATTTGACAGAATTTTTGTTAAAAAAAATGATTTATCTATAGTTTCATTAAAATAATAGTGTTATCTTTTAGGGCTAAAATTAAACCAGGACCACACACTAAACCTCTCTTTATATATGTATATATTTATTATATATATTTTTTGACGGTCATTCCCACCCTTTCTACGTGGGAGTACCCCTTCAGGAGGGATGTTTTTTTTAAGACAATTTTTTTTTAAAAAGTGGGTTTTTTTTTCCTGTCAGGAAAAGAAATGATCCATCAGCTGTGACTGTGTTCTCTAGAGACGACATGGGAAGAACAGTCTTACATGTTGCTGCTGAATATGGTGAGAGAATACACTAACAATCTAAATCTGCCTACTTGATAACTGTTAGAAAAATCGTGAAAAAATGTCCCTTGCACTTGAACTCCACCCTCCTCCCAACCTCACCCCTTCTGCTTGATTCCCATATCTTGGGAACAATAACCCCCTTCATAGTTCCCTGTGTCATCTAAGCATAGTTAATGGAGCAGAATGGTTTGGAAACATATTGTCCTAGGTAGACCTTTTTAATCACCTTGGACAGTTATTCAGGTCTCTATTATTGGAAGGTCACGTCATGTCTGGCTTCGATGCAAAGGCACAGCTACTGTACCTTTAAGATGGTGCAGGGATCTGTCAAGGGGACTATTCATACTGCAAAAGATTAAAGTCCTGATAGTTGAAGCTACAACAAAGCAAACATTGTTGATAAATGACACCCATTCTATGTAGAGAAACATAGGTCATGTTTACATGAGCTGCCTCCTGGTTGGCTCAGTTGTTTGGCCACCAGACCATTGTTCAAGCTTCAGTGACCAGACCAATGCTCAGGGGCCTAAATATCTGAGTAGTTGTCTGTGACTGGGTAGACCTTGGCTGTAGCTGGATTGACTCATTTAGAGACATCAAACATACATTTAGAGCTGCATCTACATGAGCAATTTTTTCCTTGACAATTATAGTCTATTTATTTATGCCTCAAAAAATAAAATAAGATGATATTGATTATTTAAATGAAATAAGTTAAGGGTTACTTTCTTGATTGACTAGTATCATTGACAATTTGCATTGCTCATGTAAACAATTTTTTATTGACAAGCTTTTCTTGCTTGTATAGATGATGAGCAAGTTTTCCTTCAATAGTACCTGCAATGCCTTTTCCTCATCTACTCAAGCAAATAAAACTCGTCAAGGTTAAAATTCCTTATGTAGATGTTGCTTTACGTCACTATCGCTAAATAAATTATTTTGAATGTACTCCCCTTCATATGACTTGTGATAATGTTTGCTTATATTTTACTAGGCCATACCAGCTTGACCTATTTGCTAGTACATAAGGGTGCTGTAGTGAATGCTATGGATTACCATGGTAGTACTCCCCTTCATATGGCTTGTCTTAGAGGCCACAGTAAAGTAGCGGTAAGACATCAGATAATAGAGTTATTACATTCATTTGAAGAGTTAAGATTATATGTGCCATGTCTCAGACTGTGTCATTCCCTTAAAGTCGTTACTTTGTTAACCATTAACCCTTGAGAAGATACAGTTAAAATATGTTTTAAATTGGAACAGAAGAAATTGTTCATGTTATAGAACATTGCAACAAATGAATAAGGTCTGTTGGATCACCATCAATATCATTATCATCATGCATCATCATCACCATCACTACCATTATCATAGTCATGTATCATCATTACCACCACCATCATCATCATGTATCATCATAACCACCACCATCATCATCATGTATCATCATTACCACCACCATCATCATCATCATCATGTATCATTATCACCATCACTACCATTATCATAGTCATGTATCATCATTACCACCACCATCATCATCATGTGTAATCATCATCATCATCATCATCATCATCACTACCATCACTATCATGTAGAGTAGTTGCTTCATTCTTAATTAATGTGATGTTACCTTATTATCCTAGCTCATTCTGTTGCATTACAAGGCCGATGTTAATGCACCTGACAATGATGGCAACACAGCTTTACATCTTTGTGCTGCCAATGGACATGAGTCGGTAAGATTGTTCAACAAGATAGAAGTTTATCTGAGTCCATTCAGTATGGTACAATCACATATGCATTTCATATTCCATCAGCATATGCAAATCATGTTTATCAAGATGGGTGTATGATATAGACCCCTTGCCGCACATCAGAATGCCGCTCATATTGGAAGGCAAAGCAAAAGGATTTCAAACTCCTGAGAATTGGAACCTATTGTTTTGCCCTCCAAATTAAGCTGCATTCCTACGTGCTGCAGGGGGTCTATAGAATATGGCAAGGTATGGTAAGGTGTAGCAAGGTATTAAGGTATGATGAGGTATGGTTAAGTGTTGCGAGGCATGATAATGTATGGTAAAGTGTTACAAGGCATGATAATGTATGGTGTGATGAGGTATGGTAAAGTGTTACAAGGCATGATAATGTATGGTGTGGTGAGGTATGATTAAGTGTTACAAGGCATGATAATGTATGGTGTGATGAGGTATGGTATAGTGTTACAAGGCATGATAATGTATGGTGTGGTGAGGTATGGTATAGTGTTACGAGGCATGATAATGTATGGTGTGATGAGGTATGGTATAGTGTTACGAGGCATGATAATGTATGGTGTGGTGAGGTATGGTATAGTGTTACAAGGCATGGTAATGTATGGTGTGATGAGGTATGGTATAGTGTTACGAGGCATGATAATGTATGGTGTGATGAGGTATGGTATAGTGTTACAAGGCATGATAATGTATGGTGTGATGAGGTATGGTATAGTGTTACAAGGCATGATAATGTATGGTGTGATGAGGTATGGTATAGTGTTACAAGGCATGATAACGTATGGTGTGATGAGGTATGGTAAAGTGTTATGAGGCATGATAATGTATGGTGTGATGAGGTATGGTATAGTGTTACAAGGCATGATAATGTATGGTGTGATGAGGTATGGTATAGTGTTACAAGGCATGATAATGTATGGTGTGATGAGGTATGGTAAAGTGTTATGAGGCATGATAATGTATGGTGTGATGAGGTATGGTATAGTGTTACAAGGCATGATAATGTATGGTGTGATGAGGTATGGTATAGTGTTATGAGGCATGATAATGTATGGTGTGATGAGGTATGGTATAGTGTTATGAGGCATGATAATGTATGGTGTGATGAGGTATGGTGTAGTGTTACGAGGCATGATAATGTATGGTGTGATGAGGTATGGTATAGTGTTACAAGGCATGATAATGTATGGTGTGATGAGGTATGGTATAGTGTTATGAGGCATGATAATGTATGGTGTGATGAGGTATGGTATAGTGTTACAAGGCATGATAATGTATGGTGTGATGAGGTATGGTATAGTGTTACGAGGCATGATAATGTATGGTGTGATGAGGTATGGACTCTTACATGTTTTGATCATTTAGTAGTGATTGGTTTCTCCCCTTTCCACAGTGCTGCAAATCGTTAATATACGCTGACATGAACCATAGTGTTTTGAAGATAAACGTAGGCAATGAAAATGGAGACACACCTCTACACCTTGCTTCAAGATGGGGCTATGGTAGGTAGATGAATTTCAATCTCTATTTCATTAGTTTTCCCCCAGAAAATCTCAAGAGTGAGGACAGAGGTTGAAACCTCGCCCATACTTACATGTGTGCCTGTGTTTACATACTCAAACGTAATTTATTCTTATCAACTCACATTACGTACGTACCATACACGGGCTAGCCTCTCCTTCATGACCACTTATGCGGTTGTTTTTTGGCACGCTAGTGTAGCATTATGATCGTCAAAGCGGGTGTTAAATAGAGTAACACAGAGCTAGCTAGCACTGATTAGATTAATTGTCGTTTCTTCATTTGTTTTGTTGCAGTGGATGTTGTCAGCTTGCTGCTAGAAAGAGGGGCATCTGTTGAAGCTCGTAACAAGAACAAGCAGACTCCTCTAGACTGCGCTACCAATCATCAGGTGAGAGGGTGACAGTAATTATGCTCTTATTCATCAGTGCTTGATAAATATATAAATAAATAAAAATATATAGTGAATGGCTTTTCTATACTGTACGGTATGCCTTGAATCTCAAATGAAGCACGGATGGTGTGCCTGTCACTGCTGTGGTCTGACGTTCCGACAACCTGAGCGGAAGTCATCTTCAGAGTAATGAAGTGTTATGGAGTGTTCACCATGCGGCTTGTTCTATATCTTGCAGGTCAGTGAAATCCTTCTTGACGTCACTGCGTCCAACATCGAGAAGGAAACCGGGTTATTGAGTCTTCTTCCTGAAAAGGTGAACACACAAATTAATTATGAATTTTAAGATCCGTAACAACCATTCCTATTCCGCTAAGTTCTTGTTTTAGACTAAGTTTGTTCTTTATTCTACAGACGTCATCAAAGACTCTTCAGATTCCATCGAAACGCCAAAAAAGAACAAGCTTAGCGGGCTCCCCTGCGAATTCCTTGGAAAGAGAAACACCCCAAGAGGTAAACATTAGAACCGCCTAGGAAGCTGGTGAAGGTGGCAGGGTAGTGTAGGGTGATAGTGTAGGTGGTGGTGTAGGTGGTAGTGTAGGTGGTGGTGTAGGTGGTAGTGTAGGTGGTGGTGTAGGTGGTAGTGTAGGTGGTAGTGTAGGTGGTGGTGTAGGTGGTGGTGTAGGTGGTAGTGTAGGTGGTGGTGTAGGTGGTAGTGTAGGTGGTGGTGTAGGTGGTAGTGTAGGTGGTAGTGTAGGTGGTAGTGTAGGTGGTGGTGTAGGTGGTAGTGTAGGTGGTAGTGTAGGTGTTAGTGTAGGTGGTAGTGTAGGTGGTAGTGTAGGTGGTAGTGTAGGTGGTAGTGGAGGTGGTGGTATAGGTGGTGGTGTAGGTGGTGGTGTAGGGTGGTAGTATAGGTGCTAGTGTAGGGTGCTAGTGTACCTGGTAGTGTAGGTGCTAGTGTAGGTGCTAGTGTAGGGTGCTAGTGTAGGTGCTAGTGTAGGTGGTAGTCTAGGTGGTGGTGTAGGTGGTGGTGTAGGTGGTAGTGTAGGGTGGTAGATGGTGGTGCTAGTGTAGGTGCTAGTGTACCTGGTAGTGTAGGTGGTAATGTAGGTGGTAGTGTAGGGTGGTAGTGTTGGTGGTAGTGTAGGGTGCTAGTGTAGGGTGCTAGTGTAGGGTGGTAGTGTAGGTGGTAATGTAGGTGATAGTGTAGGGTGGTAGTGTAGGGTGGTAGTGTAGGTGGTAATGTAGGTGGTAGTGTAGGGTGCTAGTGTAGGGTGCTAGTGTAGGTGCTAGTGTAGGGTGCTAGTGTACCTGGTAGTGTAGGGTGCTAGTGTAGGTGCTAGTGTAGGGTGCTAGTGTACCTGGTAGTGTAGGTGCTAGTGTAGGTGGTAGTGTAGGGTGCTAGTGTAGGTGCTAGTGTTGGGTGCTAGTGTAGGTGCTAGTGTAGGGTGCTAGTGTACCTGGTAGTGTAGGTGCTAGTGTAGGTGCTAGTGTAGGGTGCTAGTGTACCTGGTAGTGTAGGTGCTAGTGTAGGTGCTAGTGTAGGTGCTAGTCCAGTGTTTTCTAGTGATTGTTAACAGCTGTATCAATGTAACCTTGTTATTTCTTGTCAGGTCGATGTTTTCTTGCGTACTGTAGTTGATGGTGATATAGAAATGGTAGGTACCCCTCTCTTTGCAGTATAGGTGAGATCGTTTGATTGCCGTTGACGAAAAAAGCACGATGCAGCTTTTTCTGGTGACAATTGTTGAGTCTGGGTTAATTTTTTCGGAGCATTTTCATCATTAAATTACTACTTATTTCTTTTGTTATTTTAGGTTCGTTTTAGACTGAACCTTGATGAAGAAGAGGAAGAAGATGGCGGCGAAGAAGAGTGTAAATCAGAAGAAGATCTTTGCCATCCTCTTTGCCAGTGTGAAAAGTGCATCAAATGGCAAAAGGTAAGGGAACATCTGTGTTAATATGGAGGTAGCTGTGATTCGTAAATAGCTTCCAGTAAATTATTTAATAGAGGTATCACTGTATATGACTTTGGTGTTTGGTCCACAGTTAACCCAGCGATCACTGGAGCGTTCAGTCCATGTGAACTGTGCAAATGAGGATGGTATCACTCCCTTACATGTAGCAGCAATACGTGGATATACTGATATCACTAACCTTCTGCTAAGACATGGAGCTAACCCTAATGCTAAGAACATCAGTAAACAACAGACACCTCTACATCTGGCATGCCAGTACAACCATCCCGAGGTATGTGGCAATGATCATCATCATCATCATCATCGTCGTTGTCGTCGTCGTCGTCATCACCATCATCATCACCATCATCGTCGTCGTCATCATTATCACCATCACCATCATCATTGTCATCATCATCGTCACCATCATCATTGTCATCATCATCATCACCATCACCATCATTGTCATCATCGTCACCACCACCACCATCATCATTAGCCATCACCATGTTTTCATCATTCATCATCTTCGTCATCAGTGTCATCTTCATTACTGTCACTACCACTGTCACCACCAGTGTTATAGTGTTTTAGTTATAGTTTCTTTTTTTCTTCCTCAATCAGGTGGCTGAATCATTACTCAAGTATCAAGCCAAAGTCAACATCAAAGACTATAAACACAATACTCCACTCCACTTCTGTTGTATCAATGGAAACCTTGCACCAGCTTTGGTCCTACTCGAGGTATCACCCTATCAGATTTTAATATTAAAATACTTCTTGACAGTATAGGGGTGGAAATAGGGAAGTTTCGCTCAATCCCTCATCTTGCCCAAGATGTGTAAAACATGCTCGATCTGGTATCTCAGAAAACGTAACATTTGTTTCCAAGGTGGCTGAACTCACTATTAAAATTTCTAGAACTCTGCTAGCTCTGCGGTAAACTATACATTTAAGAATTTGCTAAACGAAATCAACACGCATCGATTTGATAACTCCTTGGAGGAAGTGTGTATTTGTTGAACATTTAAAAAAATGCGTTCCAGTTCAATTCCAGTCCACACTATAAGCTGTGGTATCAAAAAAATTATGACGCAATCGTGATTCCACTCGTCACGAAGCTGGAACAATTTTTGTAACGTGTTTTCACAGAAAACTGCAAAACAGCTTGCAATAACTATGTATTGTCTGGTGAGACACCACCTAAAAGTGCTCAATTATTTGTACAATTCATTTTTTTCTCCAGTACGAACCGAATGTTGACGTACAGAATGAACGAGGAAACACTCCATTACACGAGGCAGCAAGGTAACGTTGAATTGTAGACGATTGACACCCAACATACTCTACATACATATGACGATGGGACCAGGACTCGAACCCGACATCCCCTGAAATAATCTTTGAAGAACTTGATCATGTGCGGGGTTACCCCCTTAGCAACGTGAATTTGAAGGTTGAGCATTGTTTGACTTGCGCGATTTTAGTAGAGGCCACCACAATCTTAAAATTCGCTTAGGATGTCCCCCTCGGTAATTCTGTGTTATATCTTCGCTATGGCAAATTGAAGGGGTATTCGAGCAAGTAAGCTTGCCATCCAGCATTTTTCCCCCATACAAATCCATATCAGAACTCCATAACTTCTGTCCATCTACAATATAAAATGTTGTATTTGATGCCATTTCCTATGTAGTAAATTGTAAATGAGTAAAATAGTAAATGAGCTAAAGGTTCGTCTTCTTAAGGCCCATTTACACTAACGAATTTTTGCTACAAGTTTTGCTGCGATTTTTTTGACGAATTTTGAAAATGTAATGAATTTTATCTTTTGGTTCTAAAGAGACATTTGTGCAGTTAATCTTAGTGATCGGAACGAAACTTTACAAGTGAATCCTTTCAGTACCATTCTTGACTTTGATCAAAATCACAACTCAAATCGCAGCGAATATCGCCAGTTTTTAAACGGGACTTTACTAATAACAAGATGCTCTTTTCATTTGTGTTAGCCATTTTGATACAAATGTTCATTGTGAGGGATAGGGACACGTCACCTAACCTTCATGATCTTGATGTTTTGTTTCTCAGATGGAACTTTGTAGCTCTGGTTCGTGTTTTACTGGAAAACAGCGCCTCAGTTACAACAAGGAATAAGATGCAGTTAACACCAATGCAGTATGCCAAGGTATGTATGTCATGCATGTTTAACGTGCCCCAATAGATAGCACCAGACCTATTTCAAATACACCCTTTTGATCTTCCCAGTGGCCGTGAGATAATGATTATAAATATAACTTTACTTTAGTGTGTCGAACAGTCAGGGCCCGCGGAGCAAGCTTAAAAGTGGGGAGGCTAAGGTTTCCTTCGCGCCCAGGGCCACAGAATTTTTGATCCGATTATCATCATAATTTGTGGCAAAAAGTGTGGAGGGGGTGGGGGCAGCCCAGCCCCTCCTTCTCCACGGGCCTGACAGTTATATATATTTGATAAAATGCACTTGTCACATTGATGGTAAGAACATACACCATCTAGTCATGATAGACTACTGATACCTGTACTGATACCTGTACTGATACCTGTACTGATACCTGTACTGATACATGTACTGATACAAGTACTGATACATGTACTGATACATGTACTGATACCTGTACTGATACCTGTACTGATACCTGTACTGATACATGTACTGATACCTGTACTGATACCTGTACTGATACCTGTACTGATACATGTACTGATACCTGTACTGATGCCTGTACTGATACCTGTACTGATACATGTACTGATACCTGTACTGATACCTGTACTGATACCTGTACTGATACCTGTACTGATACCTGTACTGATACCTGTACTGATACCTGTACTGATACTTGTACTGATACCTGTACTGATACCTGTACTGATACCTGTACTGATGCCTGTACTGATACCTGTACTGATACCTGTACTGATACCTGTACTGATGCCTGTACTGATACCTGTACTGATACCTGTACTGATACCTGTACTGATGCCTGTACTGATACCTGTACTGATACCTGTACTGATGCCTGTACTGATACCTGTACTGATACATGTACTGATACCTGTACTGATACCTGTACTGATACCTGTACTGATGCCTGTACTGATACCTGTACTGATACCTGTACTGATGCCTGTACTGATACCTATACTGATACCTGTACTGATACCTGTACTGATACCTGTACTGATACCTGTACTGATACCTGTACTGATACCTGTAGTGATACATGTACTGATACCTGTACTGATACCTGTACTGATACCTGTACTGATGCCTGTACTGATACCTGTACTGATGCCTGTACTGATACCTGTACTGATACCTGTACTGATACCTGTACTGATACCTGTACTGATACCAATAGAATTCATATAAAACTTTAAGAAAGGCGAGGAGGGACTTCAGATATTCGAAATCTGGAGTATCGAGTCCCTCCTCAGCTCCGTAGTGTCTACTACTCATAACTGCAGTACTTATCAATCAATGTGATTTCTGTCTCTTTAATTTAGCATGATGATGTAGTCAAAGAGTTCGATAACAGCGAGAAACTCACAGATCTGTCACTCTTCGACTCACCAAGAAGAAATACCTGGGCTGGTGAGTTTTTCCCTCCATCAAATTTGCATATTTGGAAAACTTTTGATATCTCTGCAGCAAAAAGAGATATCTATTTATTTATTTATTACGCTTTCAACTTTAAAGAGATATCAACAAACTGTAAACGCCATTCTGACTTTTTTTAAACAACTCTTTCATGTTAGCGTTAAAACTGGAAGGAAAGTTTTCGTTTCATAAATATATTAATGAACTTTATTTTGTTGAACCCCATATTGGGAGGTAGGGGTGGGTAAAAAACATAGCGTATCTAGAATATAAAGCTAACCCCTTTAAAGGGAAGAAAACTTTCCTACACCCAGGCTTCACCCTGTGCATTGGATACGATATCCATATTAGGAGGGGGGAGGTGGGTAAGAGACATGGCGCATCTAGAATAATTAACACTACCCCCTTTCGATGGGAGGGCAACACTTTCCTCAAAACTACACCCATTGTATTGGTATCCATCCCTATATATTTCCAACAATTTGATAACTCCAATCGTCCATCCGCATGTCTCCGTCACCTAATTAACAATTAGTCCCGAATGCCCGAAGGCCGAATGGGCTATTGACTCGTGGCCATGAGGGCGAGAGGTCTAATTGTTTTAGTAAAAACCTACTAATCGGTCCAATAAATGGATGCAAAAAGTTTTGGATTTTGCTTTAAATATATATTTTTTGGTTTTCAAAACCGGCGCTTTTCGCTACCAGAGGTCTATCACTAATAGACCCCTAGTAGCTCATTAGTAGGTTTTTTCTAATATATGATAGCCCTGTCACTGTAGTCTGACGAGGTCATTTGTTTTACTGAAGATAGAAAATAGAAACCGAGGCCTCAGATACATTAAAGAGGCTTTGTACTTTTAGGTCTTTTGCACTTAAAGCCGTTTATCATGTTTTTAGGTATTTCAAAAGATTCAAAGGGGCAGTTCGAGGTCTATCTCGCACATCCTGTGGAAGCCAAAGCCCCACCTCCAAAAGCAATTCCAAAAGCTCAGCCAATGAAAACCTATAACAAGGCGACCTCGACATCCAATGAGAGCACGCCTAGCAGCACGCCAGAGGCGAAAGGGAAAGAGACTCGCCCCAGATCTTTAACCGAGAACAGTGCGTGTGATACAAGTATTGTGGCTCCTCAGACGAAAATGAATCAGATATTTGAACAGCTTGAACGCGGTGAAGTGGAGAAACTACAGGAGATTGCTAAAGCTGTACGAGCATTTGATAGGTAATAGTAACGCGCCGAGTTAAAGACAGTGCTTAGAGGTACTCGTATACCCGTATCAAACTTTGGTCCATTGTTCGGTTGTAATTTGTTAAACAATGGGCTCGTTATCATAATTCGTGAAGTGTGGAATTTTCCTGACTCGATGACAATCCGAAGACAATCTGAAGACAATCCGAAGACAATCCGAAGCCTTTTCGTAAACACGTCGAATTCAAATCTATTGTTTCGTAAACGTTCGTTCGGGTTCATTGAGATTAGCAAATCAGTATTATTATTTGTATTTTGAGTTTCGCGCGGTATGTAGAGTCCTTTTGTTTACGATAACGAGTTAGGCGATTAACAAAGGAGCCATTATTTTTCAGATTGCATACCCAAAGTTTGATACGCCAACTTGCAGTTCCCAGACCGTGACGATGATTGGCTGAACAGTGGTCTCCCTTCAAATAATGTCATCTATTTCATGCCTTGATAGTCCCATTTACTGTGACGTTTCACAGTCGTTCAAAATTGAAATCCATTGTAAAAGGAGTTGATATTTCAAATATAACCACAACTATGTTACATGATATTCATGTGGGCTTTGAACCAAAGCTTCGATGGATTTTTCGCCTGCTGCAACTGTAACTCAAAGTAAGACTCTGGAACGAGGATATTAACATGAAGTTTTTTCCCTCTCTTTCCTTAAAGGCGCAAGTCTCTGAAGCATGCAGTCACGGTGGATAAGAGCAAGCCATTGTGTGCTTTGGATGTGGATGAAGAGGTGAGGTGATCTTGAAATTACCACTTACTCTGGACTTCTTTCCCTGCGCCATCTTTGTTTATATCGGTCCAGTCTCTTCTTATTGTGACTCATTATTATCTCAAAGTTTTCCCGCCTGCATGCCTGTCTGTCTGTTTGTCTGTCTGTCTGTCTGTCTGTCTGTCTGTCTGTCTGTCTGCCTGCCTGTCTGTCTGTCTGTTTTTCCTGTCTGTCTGTCTATCTGTTTTTCTTGTCTGTCTGATTGTCTGACTGTCTGACTGTCTGTCTGTTTGTTTGTTTTTTCTATCTCTGTTTTTAGCTGTGTCTGTCTGTTTGTCTTTCTTTCTTTCTGTCTGTCTTTGGACCTTACTTGGTATTCACTTTTCCTCCTACTTACTTCGTCTGTCTGTCCATTTCTCTCCTTGTTATTTGGCCAGACATTTGTAAAATGATTCAACGTCAACCCCATGTTTGGTGACCCAATAAAAGGTTTGCTTTTTTATTTTTTACAAGGTTTTAAAAGAATTCGACCAAACTGCCTTGCGCAAGACACCCCTGTTATTCGACCAACGAATAAGCGTCCCAAGCAACACCCCAGAACTACCAGCTGGACGAGTCAGTCCAAGTCCTCTACTGAACAGGGTGCGTAATGTTTTGATGGTTAGTAATCTAGAACCAAAACCAGAGGGACCACTTATTAGTCGTATAAAGAATATTCTTACTGATGATCCAAGGGATGTACCCTGTACTATCATTGAACAGGAGGATGACACTGAGTCTTCCAGTCCGGAGGATTCGAGTGTCGGCAAAGATGAAGAGGGCGTTGGAAAAAGGGCTGATGTTGGTTGCGAAGAACTGGATTCTTTACAGGAAAAATCTAAATTGCTTCCAAATGAATTGAATAAAGAACATTTAAAAAAAAATAGTGGTGAGGGAAATGAAGCTCAGACTCAGGCAAATAAAAGTGACAGTCTTGCACCCGTGGATAAAGAATTGCAGTTGTTTAACCCCGAGAAATCAGAAGATATCGTTACTGAGGATTCAAACGACCATAAGGAATCTTACAGCGAAGTTGAAGCTAAGTTACCAGCAGATAAAAGTGACGGTCTTCCTTGCATTGATAAAATTAATTCCGAGAATTCAGAGGATTTGGTTACACATGATTCAATTAATCACAAGGAATCTTGCAGCAAAGTGGAAGTTGAACCACAGCCTGATCAAAGAGTTGATATTACGTCCGTGGAGAGAGAGCCTGTACAGGACGATTTGGTAAGAAGTGATTCACTTAAGAATATACATGATTTACATGGTGAAGACAAAGCTGGTTTAGAGTGCGCAGAGGGATCTCAAACAACAATTAACGAGGTGGGCGACACTACTAGAGATGAATTACACGAGCATGCAGATGATATGGATGACACGAGTGCCGCAGAAGAAAAGGGACAAACAGCTAACAATATCAAAGATGATTTACACGAGCATGCAGATGATATGGATGACACAAGTGGCGCGGAAGAAAAGAGACAAACAGCTAACAATATCAAAGATGATTTACACGAGCATGCAGATGACATAGATGACACGAGTGGCGCAGAAGAAAAGGGACAAACAGCTATAAACTTTTTACAACATGACTTAGTAACTGTTATTCCAATTAATGAAATGAATGAAGAACCAACAACCAAAGATTTTGGTGACATTTTTGTTGGAGAGAAACCATTGCCGACAGAGACTTCTACTGTGGCAGATGATTGTAGAGACGATGAAATTCGTGAGGAGAAAGCAGATAAAGTAAATAATCCAAATGAGGATAGAAGTTTATGTAATGAAGAGGAATATGAAGATATTGAAGGGATTGATGCTGAGACGTCTTCTGGTGATACTAGTGAACAGCTTAGAGAAGACAATGCATAGCAGGACCGAAGGACGTAAAGAGGCTGGAATGTGACAGCTTGGCAGGCTTCTGATACTAAGGAGAATACCTTTAACGAAAATAGAAGTTTTGCTAAGGGCTTTTAGATACAAGAAAATAGTGTTCAAAACCTTGGCTGGATCAGTCTTGACCGCGGAGGAACTGGAAATAAACAGAAAGTCTCTTAACCGGATGGTTGGTGATGAGGACAGGTGATGATTCAATCTTACCCTTAAGAGAATATTAAACTAACTAGCGTAAGATACTGCCGCCAGTACTTACAGCGAATCTGCAAACTCTGTATTTGCGAGTTGTTGCCCGTTCGAATTTGGTTTTTCTCTGCCGCCAGTCAAAAAATATGAAAGATACTGATTGATCAGTTTTGATTGACGGCAGTGAAAAAACAATTCACAACAAGCCGTTGAAATATCTGAGTTTGTAGAATTTTGAGAATCGCACTAAAGATATTTTTGGTATAGAATAGAAACCGATGTAAGATTAACCCGCAACATGGCGGCCATGACGTAACATGAAACTGTAGAAATGGAAAAAATAAACTTTAGAAGAGTTAATGTGATTGCAAATGAACTGGAAGTTATCGTCCTCATTTTCCTTCCAAATCTGTGCCAACCATCATAATAATGTTCACTGTCAGAATAGAGCTAGGAGTAAATATCTTGACCATAAAAGCTTTGCTTTTTGTAAGTCATAATGCACCTGGTATATCAGTGTAGTTATGTATCTAAAGAATTCGTAATTTTTTGCAGATGAAAAATATCAATGAACCCGTAGTTATTAAAAAAGAGAGAAACTCTATATATTATCCGCCATCTTTGTTTTGTTTTGCCTCCATGAAACAATGTCTATATTAAATTCAAAGGCCAAGAAAATGACCAACTTGTTAGAAATATTTAAAATTCATAATCTTAAATTAGAATATATGCCACTTTATCAGTCTTATCACTCTGAGGTGGATGGAAAGCCTTACAGGTCTAGGACCCAATTACAAGGCAACCGATAGATCGAATTAGAATTTTGAAGGTGATTTTTGTGGAGGGAGGAAAAACCGGAGAACCCGGAAAAACCCTCGAAGCACAGGAGAGAACCAACAAGCAACTCTACTCACATACGACACCGAGCCTGGCGGGACTCGAACTTCAAAACCCCAAACCCTATTAGTTATAGTTGAAAACGTTGAGGAATCATTTGAGGTTTATCACCAATTCTTGATTGAGTGAGGTTGCTGGTAGTGTAAATGTTTAGAAGTCAAAACCTAATTGTTTTTAAAAGGGATTGAAGGTCGAGAGATAATCATTAGGAGATTCACTGCCATAGTATGGATGACTCATCGCCTTCAAGGTGCAAAAGTAACAGGTCGTAGGCGAACCTCTACAGCAAGTGTCCTATTATTACTATGTTTCCATGGAAATATGCGAAAAATTCCACTCACCTCTAAATAACGGGTTTTAATGATGGTGAATTTTAGTATAAGGATTTGAAATAAATCATCATATAACATAAAGGAACAGCAAGTCCAAAAACACGTAAAGAAAGCAAGAAGCGAAAAGTTTAGAAATGTTCCGGGCACCAGGCACAAAATTCAAGTTAATAGTGGGCGGATCTAGGACTTTGAATAATGTGGCATGCCCTTAACACCCTCCTATCCACCACTGGGTAGAACTAAAGCAAAATGTCCTTGTTGCATAACAGTGCAGTACTTTAAAAAAGTCTAATTGAAAGAACGACTTTATAAACTGGCTTCCAGAACTATATATCAATTTTATTGAGAACTCTGATTGATGCGCTTACTGTACTTATTTGCCAATGCTTAAAAGTTGACATGCTCCAACACTAAAGTCACTGATTACGAGATCCATGATCACGGGTCGAAGCTTCTGAGAAAATATTTAAAATTTTCCAGTCAGACAAATAATAATAAAACATTTCTATTGAGGATACAAACATCACAATCAGTGGTTTACAATTTGTGAATCAGAATAATGAATATTGACTTCAAGTACGACTTCTTTGGTTAGTATACGTACAAACAAGGTACTTTTTATTACATCAAGAAAGGAAGTAAGAGGCTATGATCACAATCAGGGTGACATGGTTGCGTCCCCGGGGGGGGGGGGGGGGGGGGGGTACTACCACCCCAACTTGGGTGGGGGTGTACGGTCAGGTCCTCAAAACCCTGACCCTATCCCAGACCTAGAATTTTGATTTCATATACCCTACCCCAGACTAAACCTACATTTTGTTGACATGCAAAAAACGATTATTCAATAGATTTCAATAACTATTTGGCAATTGTTTAATTGAATTTAGATCGTTTATTTTTTGTGCCGGCAGAAAACGTAGCCTACCAGGCGAAAACAACTAAAACATAACCCTATCCCAGAAAAAATGTCAAAAAGATACCCTATCCCAGACAAAAACCTTCCCCTTCCCCAGACAAAATGTAAAAAAATGATACCCTACCCCAGACCTAAAAGCCAAAAAACCATACCCTATCGGGCGGCACATACCCGTATAGCAAATATAGGGGAGTACTCCCCCCGGGGTTGCGTCAGATCATCATGTTTAGAATGTGTAACAGATGATGTTGCTATTATGATGAAAGATTGGCATGAATAGTTAAAGGCCTTAGACCATTAAACAGGTTCCTCGAAGGACAACGTTCATTTACTAAAGAGAACAGTTCAGTTACACAAGCTTACTACACGACCAAGGTACATCAGCATACTTTCTTTTGGATTGGTGAGTAGTACTTTCTTTCGTTCCTTCGATCGTTCCTTCCTTCCTTCGATCGTTCCTTCGATCGTTCCTTCCTTCCTTCCTTCGTTCCTTCCTTCCTTCGCTCCTTCCTTCCTTTCCTTTCCTTCCTTCCTTCTTTTCTTTCTGTCTTTCTTTCTTTCCTTTCTTTTCTTTCTTTGTATGTTTCCCATTCTTAGTGTTGCATCACTCACGACTCAGTCTAGACTGAAGAATAATGAATAAGCCCCTTAGCTTTTCTGAACATCCAAGCATTTTGGTGAAGGAGGGATTGGATCAAAAATCTAACTTGTCTCGACTCACTACTATAAATTTCCTGTTGCATGAGTTTATTATCGATCTTCTCTGAATCTGCTGAATGCTAAATTATTCTTTTCGTTTCTTATATATATTTCGAACAACAGAGACTGTACATCTGTAGGAATAAAATGTTGCAGGCGTCGTTCATCTTCCTGTGTTTGGTCGGCTCCACTTTATCAGGTAACGTAAAACTGTCTTGTTGACATCATTATCAAAAAAAAAACCATCTGCTAGTATACTTGATTTTACACAAACTATTCAACAACAAAAAATAATATTCAAGACAATTTCTGGAATGGAATTATTTATACATTATATTGAAATAATAGTTTTGAAATCTCTGTTCCAATGGATCCTTCTCAAAATTGTATTGAATGGCAAGCTAACATGGAAATACAAGAGAAATGCCAGAAATTCCATCGAGAAAAAGTGTGATTTCTTTTGTGTTTCCTCACTCGTTTAAACTCACGGGAAGCGAACTAGAACCTCTGAATCCCAGGGTAAAGATAATTTTGAGAAGAATAATTTCTTTTAAATATTTCTAATGGGCTTGTTTGATATCGCACTCGTCCCTTGTATTTTCTTTGTATACACACTCGCCTAAACTAGAAGCTACAAATGACTCGTAGGATATTCCACGGTATGCCGCTCGAAACCATTGTATAACTAGTATATATATATAAATACTAGTTATACAATGGTTACGAGCGGCATACCGTGGAATATCCTACGAGTCATTTGTAGTTTCTAGTTTAGGCGAGTGTGTATACAAAGAAAATACAAGGGACGAATGCGATATCCACGGTGTGCCACGAGAAACTATCGTATATAACCATTTTATCCCACACCATAGAAAATACAAATGCGCAAATTCAACGCGCATTGCATGATGGAAAGGAAGAGTGAAATGCCGACGAATATACAACGGCTTTCCTGCTTTCTGATTGGCTGTATTTTTTATATTTTTTTGTAGATTATCAGCAAGTGGCGCTTGATTTACACAACACGTTCCGTGCGGTTCATGGCTCCCAACCAATGACACTGAACCAAGAAATGAGTGCTCAGGCAGCTCAGTATGCCCAAAAACTTGCTCAAATTGGAGAGCTAGCCCATGCGGCGAAAGAGGAAAGAAATGGGCAAGGAGAAAACCTTTCTATGGGATGCAGCACAATGAAAGGCCAGACAATTACGGAGGCAGTAAACAACTGGTAAAGATTTCTATTCACACTGTATTCAGTGCTCAAATGAATGTATCGTTCTGCTATAGATTGGCCACATACAAACGGCATATGAGGAAGAAAGCTTAATCTTATCTACAAGATGCTGCAAGAATTTCTATAATATTTCAATTTAAGTGGGGGTACTTTATCTGTCGTCTAACTTTTAATCCTTGGTACCAGGTACAACGAGGTGTGTGACCCTGGTTACGACTTCAACGTTGGATGGGGTCAGAATGGAGCAGGTCACTTTTCACAATTGGTGTGGAATGCCAGTACAGAACTGGGTATTGGTAAAGCAGATGTGACAATACCACATATGGGTCTGAAGTGTACGTACTTCGTTGCCCGGTTTAAACCAGCAGGAAACGGAATGTTAGGCGGGTACAAGAAGAACGTTAAAAAAGGAAGCTTTGATCCCCAGGCGTACTGCAGTGCTTTATTTAAGAAAAGCTCCATTCATAAAAAGAAGATTCCAAACGAAAATAACAAAGAAGCCTTTAAGATGCCTTTGGGCCAAAAAAAACATGCATAATTCTTTATAGGAATAATAAAACACCGCTGTGTTCATTGAACAGACTCATTTACTCTGGGTAACACAGGGAGTTAGGTTTTCGTTGATATATATATATTGCCTTTGCTCTAATTAGAATTGGGTTAGCAAACTTGTCCGTTAAATATCTGAGATTAAATATTATGTGACAAGAATTTCCCAATAATCGTGCGAGAGCTTATTTTCGATGGTATACGATGCATGATGTCAATATTTTCCTACTCTCAAATTCAGTCCTACGAGTTGGCCAGTTTGATAACCATCTCGTCTAGATCTTCAATGCTCTTCACTCTCATTGGTGAACTGTAAAATGGTGGGAACAGTTTTCGTTCATTGACATTTCTTGTCTAAAGTTGAATTTAGGGATTCTAAAAATAGCCTTTTTTTCTTGTAGAGCTCTTAAGTTGTGACGTGTTTCCGGGTCCAACTGCTCAAAAATACCTCTAAAATAAAGCGAAAAACGTACTCAATGATCTAACCTCCTCCTGAAACATTTAGAACTTTGGACAACAAACTCTTCGTAATGTATAACTTATGATTATAAACATGTGTACATGTTGATAAATTCACTGCCATAGTGACCGTCCTTCCTGATTGGATGAATCATCGCCTTCAAGGTGTACAAGTAACAGGTCGTAGGCGAACCTCTACAGCAAGTGTCCTATTATTACTATGTTTCCATGGAAATATGTGAAAAAATCATAAGATGAAGGACAAAAAAATATGCAAAGAAAGAGAGATCGGCACGGTTAAGAAAATTCAAGGACATCATGACTTAGCAAGTGTTGGTTTTATACTCTGGGTACCAGAGGTTCCTTGTCTTTGCGAGGAACTCGTCCCTCTGCTCCTCGACTTTCGTTTCCCGTCTGCATCAAGACTCAAGTATATAAATTAATCTCCCGAGCCAAAGGGTTTTGACTGACCAAAGCGCTCGCCATTTTAGTCAAATCTAAAGTATCTTTATCTTAGCCTCGTCCCGGGCCTCGTCCCCAGGCTACGTTTCTCCGTTGCGGTTCAGCATGACGTCATGAATGTGCTTCTCAGATGAGTAGCCTGGCCAAATCCTTGATTTCAGTAAATCGAGAGGTCTTTGTTCAATACGTACACGATGTGAGGGGTGATTTTGTTTCAAGAGAGACAAAGAAAAACGACTAAAATCAGTTTTGTACAGAAACAATATTGTATCTAGTTCGTATCTGTTACATTTGATAATTAATCATGTGTGTTAGAGCGAAAACACTAGAACCATGAAACAAAATCAAATTGTTAGTGTGTAATAGTTCTTATTTAGCGACTATTAGTTACTATAAAAGACAAGTAAAGTTGTAATGAGGTATTGTTTCCTTTTGTATTTGTTGTTTCTGGTTGAGTGATATTGACTAAATAGTCACTAAATAAAAACTATTAGTTAGTAACTATTTTGTTTTTATTTCATGGTTCTAGTGTTTTCGCTCTAGTGCAGCCATAGTATTTTCTTTCTTTGCCTTTCTAGTTTAATCCTTTGTCCCTAGAGTATTTCAGTAGTTTCTGTGCCTATTCATTCTACCCTAGCTTAGTTTTTTCCCTTGTGTTTACTTCATGCAAATTTTGTTAGTTTTATCAAATTTCCTTCGAGTTTAATTTTCACTTTTATTGCAAAAACGTTACTGCGAAGAAGTTAGTCAAGTTAGTTGAACTTTGCGTATTTTGCGTCGATATTTGCGATATTGTCTTAGAGCGGGACAGTTGGTAAGTTTAGTGTGCAATTTATATTTTTGTTGTTCTGATTCACTCTGTAATTTATATTTTTTTGTTAGTTTTACGTTTAGGAATAAAACCTAATCAGTTAAGATCCACATCCGTAATCTCTAAGACTAAAGTTACAATATAGAATATCATATTTTGATATAATCATCACGCCACGTTCATCTTACGCATACATATTGATATTTCTTTTCTTCATATTTCATTCTTACTTATATATCAGATCTAGTAGATATATACTTCTATTGAGCTATGTATAATGTGCCAGCTGTCTGGTTTAGCCTATGGCTACTACTGCTGATTTAGTACCAAGACTTTGTAAATTGTAATCATTTATGTCATACTTTATTTTGTAACTTTCAATTTTGTAACTTGTAATTTTAACCAATTATTTGCAATTATTGTACTAAAATAAAAGATTGATTGATGAACGTGATTGATTGATGAACGCGATTGACTGATTGATTGATTGATGAACGCGATTGATTGATTGATTGATTGATGAACGCGATTGATTGATAAAGACTTTGTGAGTTGGCTCTGAAGCGTCCTTCATTTTTGATGTTAAAGAGCTCACAATGAGTAGCCTCATTGCCATATTCAAATTCATTACTGTTATACTAGTAACTATTGACTTATTCTTCTAGCCCGAGCAGAAAGACCTCTAATGCTACAGGAAAGGATTCTGAAGTAGATGGGTTAACCCGTCGTCTGTCACAGGAAGACGAAGAGAACCAAGATGCTGATGATGATGAAGAAATGTTGGAGCCGTAAGTGAAAGTTTGAATACAGAGCAGTTTTCGTATGACTATGAAAATCTTATGGCAAAGACTGCGCCGCGCCGTGACCGTTTCAGTGCCGTGCCGTGTCCGCGCCATGTCGTAACCGTGCCGTGTCCGCTCCATGTCATAACCGTGCCGTGTCCGCGTCATGTTGTAACCGTGTCGTGTCCGCGTCATGTTGTAACCGTGCCGTGTCCGCGTCATGTTGTAACCGTGCCGTGTCCGCGCCATGTCGTAACCGTGCCGTGTCCGCGTCATGTAGTAACCGTGTCGTGTCTATGTAAATGGCAAATATTTGTGTACTAAGCAAGGGTTAGGGAATAAATGCGAGTGCTTTATGGGATTTAGAGCTCCGAGCATTGATAGAAAGCCACGAGGGCGAAGCCCGATCATTGCGAGGAGCTTTAAATCCCATAAAGCACTCGCGTTTATTCTCTAACCGATTTAGAATATAAAGTCATACTCACGAGATCATTGTTTGTATGCATTTGTTTGCTACATTTTTTGTTTCCCTCCCAAGAGAAAATGAATCTTTGAATGAAACTATACGACATATTTTTTTAGCTTTGAAATAAAAAAAAAAAACAATGAAATGCTCTGTTCATTAAGAACATGTATGTGATGGTCTGTCCCCCGAGACTTAAGAATTTTAATCGAGAATTTACATAGTCAGTTGTAACTGTAACGGGAAGAGACGTAAGCGGCCAAGGTTTCTGTCGACAAGTTTCAATATAATTTCAAGACAAAATTGTAAGTACAAGTTTTGAAGAAAAAAAAAACACGTTTTTGAGTTTCATCTTATAAATTGTTTAAAATATTAAAAAATTGTCTCATGAGACATGTCTGACAAAATGTTAATATTATATTTATTTCGAATTACAGTTTGACTAGATGTCAGAGCGAATGTAAAAGACCATAGTATGTCGATAACAGTCAAAAATTACTCCAATGCCATGTGCATACGCCGGTAAAACTTATCTAAATTAGTAATACGTCAAAGAACGCAAATAAGTTGCCGTTTGAAAGCTGAATATTGGCAAGTCGTGGTCTAGAATCGATTCAAAGAAATGCTTCCAAAATTTGATATTTCGATTTTACGGGAAAGACACAAAGCAATTCGTTTCTTGTATAATTGGGCCAAATATCGTAAAGTTAGTACAAGTGCCAAAGAAATTTATATTAAGCTACTGCCTGTTAAGATTTACTTTAGAAATAATATACTTCTGTTATAATATATAGCTAATTCAATTAAATGAAAAAAGCCTAAAGTTTAAACTTTATTTGAGAGGACATTGAGAGCGGAATCATGAAACTTATTTCACCTTGGCATTATAACAATCAGAAACTCATGTTTCTGAAACCGATGTAAGATTAACCCGCAACATGGCGGCCATGACGTAACATGAAACTGTAGAAATGGAAAAAATAAACTTTAGAAGAGTTAATGTGATTGCAAATGAACTGGAAGTTATCGTCCTCATTTTCCTTCCAAATCTGTGCCAACCATCATAATAATGTTCACTGTCAGAATAGAGCTAGGAGTAAATATCTTGACCATAAAAGCTTTGCTTTTTGTAAGTCATAATGCACCTGGTATATCAGTGTAGTTATGTATCTAAAGAATTCGTAATTTTTTGCAGATGAAAAATATCAATGAACCCGTAGTTATTAAAAAAGAGAGAAACTCTATATATTATCCGCCATCTTTGTTTTGTTTTGCCTCCATGAAACAATGTCTATATTAAATTCAAAGGCCAAGAAAATGACCAACTTGTTAGAAATATTTAAAATTCATAATCTTAAATTAGAATATATGCCACTTTATCAGTCTTATCACTCTGAGGTGGATGGAAAGCCTTACAGGTCTAGGACCCAATTACAAGGCAACCGATAGATCGAATTAGAATTTTGAAGGTGATTTTTGTGGAGGGAGGAAAAACCGGAGAACCCGGAAAAACCCTCGAAGCACAGGAGAGAACCAACAAGCAACTCTACTCACATACGACACCGAGCCTGGCGGGACTCGAACTTCAAAACCCCAAACCCTATTAGTTATAGTTGAAAACGTTGAGGAATCATTTGAGGTTTATCACCAATTCTTGATTGAGTGAGGTTGCTGGTAGTGTAAATGTTTAGAAGTCAAAACCTAATTGTTTTTAAAAGGGATTGAAGGTCGAGAGATACTCATTAGGAGATTCACTGCCATAGTGGCCGGTCATTCCTGATTGGATGACTCATCGCCTTCAAGGTGCAAAAGTAACAGGTCGTAGGCGAACCTCTACAGCAAGTGTCCTATTATTACTATGTTTCCATGGAAATATGCGAAAAATTCAACCCACCTCTAAATAACGGGTTTTAATGATGGTGAATTTTAGTATAAGGATTTGAAATAAATCATCATATAACATAAAGGAACAGCAAGTCCAAAAACACGTAAAGAAAGCAAGAATCGAAAAGTTTAGAAATGTTCCGGGCACCAGGCACAAAATTCAAGTTAATAGTGGGCGGATCTAGGACTTTGAATAATGTGGCATGCCCTTTACACCCTCCTATTCACCACTGGGTAGAACTAAAGCAAAATGTCCTTGTTGCATAACAGTGCAGTGCTTTAAAAAAGTCTAATTGAAAGAACGACTTTATAAACTGGCTTCCAGAACTATATATCTATTTTATTGAGAACTCTGATTGATGCGCTTACTGTACTTATTTGCCAATGCTTAAAAGTTGACATGCTCCAACACTAAAGTCACTGATTACGAGATCCATGATCACGGGTCGAAGCTTCTGAGAAAATATTTAAAATTTTCCAGTCAGACAAATAATAATAAAACATTTTTATTGAGGATACAAACATCACAATCAGTGGTTTACAATTTGTGAATCAGAATAATGAATATTGACTTCAAGTACGACTTCTTTGGTTAGTATACGTACAAACAAGGTACTTTTTATTACATCAAGAAAGGAAGTAAGAGGCTATGATCACAATCAGGGTGACATGGTTGCGTCCCGGGGGGGGGGGGGGTACTACCATCCCAACTTGGGTGGGGGTGTACGGTCAGGTCCTCAAAACCCTGACCCTATCCCAGACCTAGAATTTTGATTTCATATACCCTACCCCAGACTAAACCTACATTTTGTTGACATGCAAAAAACGATTATTCAATAGATTTCAATAACTATTGGCAATTGTTTAATTGAATTTAGATCGTTTATTTTTTGTGCCGGCAGAAAACGTAGCCTACCAGGCTAAAACAACTAAAACATAACCCTATCCCAGAAAAAATGTCAAAAAGATACCCTATCCCAGACAAAAACCTTCCCCTTCCCCAGACAAATTGTAAAAAAATGATACCCTACCCCAGACCTAAAAGCCAGAAAACCATACCCTATCGGGCGGCACATACCCGTATAGCAAATATAGGGGAGTACTCCCCCCGGGGTTGCGTCAGATCATCATTTTTAGAATATGTAACAGATGATGTTGCTATTATGATGAAAGACTGGCATGAATAGTTAAAGGCCTTAGACCATTAAAACAGGTTCCTCGAAGGACAACGTTCATTTCCTAAAGAGAACAGTTCAGTTACACAAGCTTACTACACGACCAAGGTACATCAGCATACTTTCTTTTGGATTGGTGAGTAGTACTTTCTTTCGTTCCTTCGATCGTTCCTTCCTTCGATCGTTCCTTCGATCGTTCCTTCCTTCGTTCCTTCGTTCCTTCCTTCCTTCGTTCCTTCCTTCCTTCGCTCCTTCCTTCCTTTCCTTTCCTTCCTTCCTTCTTTTCTTTCTGTCTTTCTTTCTTTCCTTTCTTTTCTTTCTTATTATGTTTTCCATTCTTAGTGTTGCATCACTCACGACTCAGTCTAGACTGAAGAATAATGAATAAGCCCCTTAGCTTTTCTGAACATCCAAGCATTTTGGTGAAGGAGGGATTGGATCAAAAATCTAACTTGCCTCGACTCACTACTATAAATTTCCTGTTGCATGAGTTTATTATCGATCTTCTCTTAATCTGCTGAATGCTAAATTATTCTTTTCGTTTCTTATATATATTTCGAACAACAGAGACTGTACATCTGTAGGAATAAAATGTTGCAGGCGTCGTTCATCTTCCTGTGTTTGGTCGGCTCCACTTTATCAGGTAACGTAAAACTGTCTTGTTGACATCATTATCAAAAAAAAACCATCTGCTAGTATACTTGATTTTACACAAACTATTCAACAACAAAAAATAATATTCAAGACAATTTCTGGAATGGAATTATTTATACATTATATTGAAATAATAGTTTTGAAATCTCTGTTCCAATGGATCCTTCTCAAAATTGTATTGAATGGCAAGCTAACATGGAAATACAAGAGAAATGCCAGAAATTCCATCGAGAAAAAGTGTGATTTCTTTTGTGTTTCCTCACTCGTTTAAACTCACGGGAAGCGAACTAGAACCTCTGAATCCCAGGGTAAAGATAATTTTGAGAAGAATAATTTCTTTTAAATATTTCTAATGGGCTTGTTTGATATCGCACTCGTCCCTTGTATTTTCTTTGTATACACACTCGCCTAAACTAGAAGCTACAAATGACTCGTAGGATATTCCACGGTATGCCGCTCGAAACCATTGTATAACTAGTATATATATAAATACTAGTTATACAATGGTTACGAGCGGCATACCGTGGAATATCCTACGAGTCATTTGTAGTTTCTAGTTTAGGCGAGTGTGTATACAAAGAAAATACAAGGGACGAATGCGATATCCGCGGTGTGCCACGAGAAACTATCGTATATAACCATTTTATCCCACACCATAGAAAATACAAATGCGCAAATTCAACGCGCATTGCATGATGGAAAGGAAGAGTGAAATGCCGACGAATATACAACGGCTTTCCTGCTTTCTGATTGGCTGTATTTTTTATATTTTTTTGTAGATTATCAGCAAGTGGCGCTTGATTTACACAACACGTTCCGTGCGGTTCATGGCTCCCAACCAATGACACTGAACCAAGAAATGAGTGCTCAGGCAGCTCAGTATGCCCAAAAACTTGCTCAAATTGGAGAGCTAGCCCATGCGGCGAAAGAGGAAAGAAATGGGCAAGGAGAAAACCTTTCTATGGGATGCAGCACAATGAAAGGCCAGACAATTACGGAGGCAGTAAACAACTGGTAAAGATTTCTATTCACACTGTATTCAGTGCTCAAATGAATGTATCGTTCTGCTATAGATTGGCCACATACAAACGGCATATGAGGAAGAAAGCTTAATCTTATCTACAAGATGCTGCAAGAATTTCTATAATATTTCAATTTAAGTGGGGGTACTTTATCTGTCGTCTAACTTTTAACTTTTTAGTTTCGATAGTTTAGAATTCAATTGTATAGGTAGCCAATTTATTGATGTATATAATTTAATTTATCGGGCCAGATTGGAAAAAAGTTCAACTTTATCTGCATGATACCCAATAAAGATTTATTATCCTTGGTACCAGGTACAACGAGGTGTGTGACCCTGGTTACGACTTCAACGTTGGATGGGGTCAGAATGGAGCAGGTCACTTTTCACAATTGGTGTGGAATGCCAGTACAGAACTGGGTATTGGTAAAGCAGATGTGACAATGCCACATATGGGTCTGAAGTGTACGTACTTCGTTGCCCGGTTTAAACCAGCAGGAAACGGAATGTTAGGCGGGTACAAGAAGAACGTTAAAAAAGGAAGCTTTGATCCCCAGGCGTACTGCAGTGCTTTATTTAAGAAAAGCTCCATTCATAAAAAGAAGATTCCAAACGAAAATAACAAAGAAGCCTTTAAGATGCCTTTGGGCCAAAAAAAACATGCATAATTCTTTATAGGAATAATAAAACACCGCTGTGTTCATTGAACAGACTCGTTTACTCTGGGTAACACAGGGAGTTAGGTTTTCGTTGATATATATATATATTGCCTTTGCTCTAATTAGAATTGGGTTAGCAAACTTGTCCGTTAAATATCTGAGATTAAATATTATGTGACAAGAATTTCCCAATAATCGTGCGAGAGCTTATTTTCGATGGTATACGATGCATGATGTCAATATTTTCCTACTCTCAAATTCAGTCCTACGAGTTGGCCAGTTTGATAACCATCTCGTCTAGATCTTCAATGCTCTTCACTCTCATTGGTGAACTGTAAAATGGTGGGAACAGTTTTCGTTCATTGACATTTCTTGTCTAAAGTTGAATTTAGGGATTCTAAAAATAGCCTTTTTTTCTTGTAGAGCTCTTAAGTTGTGACGTATTTCCGGGTCCAACTGCTCAAAAATACCTCTAAAATAAAGCGAAAAACGTACTCAATGATCTAACCTCCTCCTGAAACATTTAGAACTTTGGACAACAAACTCTTCGTAATGTATAACTTATGATTATAAACATGTGTACATGTTGATAAATTCACTGCCATAGTGACCGTCCTTCCTGATTGGATGAATCATCGCCTTCAAGGTGTACAAGTAACAGGTCGTAGGCGAACCTCTACAGCAAGTGTCCTATTATTACTATGTTTCCATGGAAATATGTGAAAAAATCATAAGATGAAGGACAAAAAAATATGCAAAGAAAGAGAGATCGGCACGGTTAAGAAAATTCAAGGACATCATGACTTAGCAAGTGTTGGTTTTATACTCTGGGTACCAGAGGTTCCTTGTCTTTGCGAGGAACTCGTCCCTCTGCTCCTCGACTTTCGTTTCCCGTCTGCATCAAGACTCAAGTATATAAATTAATCTCCCGAGCCAAAGGGTTTTGACTGACCAAAGCGCTCGCCATTTTAGTCAAATCTAAAGTATCTTTATCTTAGCCTCGTCCCGGGCCTCGTCCCCAGGCTACGTTTCTCCGTTGCGGTTCAGCATGACGTCATGAATGTGCTTCTCAGATGAGTAGCCTGGCCAAATCCTTGATTTCAGTAAATCGAGAGGTCTTTGTTCAATACGTACACGATGTGAGGGGTGATTTTGTTTCAAGAGAGACAAAGAAAAACGACTAAAATCAGTTTTGTACAGAAACAATATTGTATCTAGTTCGTATCTGTTACATTTGATAATTAATCATGTGTGTTAGAGCGAAAACACTAGAACCATGAAACAAAATCAAATTGTTAGTGTGTAATAGTTCTTATTTAGCGACTATTAGTTACTATAAAAGACAAGTAAAGTTGTAATGAGGTATTGTTTCCTTTTGTATTTGTTGTTTCTGGTTGAGTGATATTGACTAAATAGTCACTAAATAAAAACTATTAGTTAGTAACTATTTTGTTTTTATTTCATGGTTCTAGTGTTTTCGCTCTAGTGCAGCCATAGTATTTTCTTTCTTTGCCTTTCTAGTTTAATCCTTTGTCCCTAGAGTATTTCAGTAGTTTCTGTGCCTATTCATTCTACCCTAGCTTAATTTTTTCCCTTGTGTTTACTTCATGCAAATTTTGTTAGTTTTATCAAATTTCCTTCGAGTTTAATTTTCACTTTTATTGCAAAAACGTTACTGCGAAGAAGTTAGTCAAGTTAGTTGAACTTTGCGTATTTTGCGTCGATATTTGCGATATTGTCTTAGAGCGGGACAGTTGGTAAGTTTAGTGTGCAATTTATATTTTTGTTGTTCTGATTCACTCTGTAATTTATATTTTTTTGTTAGTTTTACGTTTAGGAATAAAACCTAATCAGTTAAGATCCACATCCGTAATCTCTAAGACTAAAGTTACAATATAGAATATCATATTTTGATATAATCATCACGCCACGTTCATCTTACGCATACATATTGATATTTCTTTTCTTCATATTTCATTCTTACTTATATATCAGATCTAGTAGATATATACTTCTATTGAGCTATGTATAATGTGCCAGCTGTCTGGTTTAGCCTATGGCTACTACTGCTGATTTAGTACCAAGACTTTGTAAATTGTAATCATTTATGTCATACTTTATTTTGTAACTTTCAATTTTGTAACTTGTAATTTTAACCAATTATTTGCAATTATTGTACTAAAATAAAAGATTGATTGATGAACGTGATTGATCGATGAACGCGATTGACTGATTGATTGATTGATGAACGCGATTGATTGATTGATTGATTGATGAACGCGATTGATTGATAAAGACTTTGTGAGTTGGCTCTGAAGCGTCCTTCATTTTTGATGTTAAAGAGCTCACAATGAGTAGCCTCATTGCCATATTCAAATTCATTACTGTTATACTAGTAACTATTGACTTATTCTTCTAGCCCGAGCAGAAAGACCTCTAATGCTACAGGAAAGGATTCTGAAGTAGATGGGTTAACCCGTCGTCTGTCACAGGAAGACGAAGAGAACCAAGATGCTGATGATGATGAAGAAATGTTGGAGCCGTAAGTGAAAGTTTGAATACAGAGCAGTTTTCGTATGACTATGAAAATCTTATGGCAAAGACTGCGCCGCGCCGTGACCGTTTCAGTGCCGTGCCGTGTCCGCGCCATGTCGTAACCGTGCCGTGTCCGCTCCATGTCATAACCGTGCCGTGTCCGCGTCATGTTGTAACCGTGTCGTGTCCGCGTCATGTTGTAACCGTGCCGTGTCCGCGTCATGTTGTAACCGTGCCGTGTCCGCGCCATGTCGTAACCGTGCCGTGTCCGCGTCATGTAGTAACCGTGTCGTGTCTATGTAAATGGCAAATATTTGTGTACTAAGCAAGGGTTAGGGAATAAATGCGAGTGCTTTATGGGATTTAGAGCTCCGAGCATTGATAGAAAGCCACGAGGGCGAAGCCCGATCATTGCGAGGAGCTTTAAATCCCATAAAGCACTCGCGTTTATTCTCTAACCGATTTAGAATATAAAGTCATACTCACGAGATCATTGTTTGTATGCATTTGTTTGCTACATTTTTTGTTTCCCTCCCAAGAGAAAATGAATCTTTGAATGAAACTATACGACATATTTTTTTAGCTTTGAAATAAAAAAAAAAAACAATGAAATGCTCTGTTCATTAAGAACATGTATGTGATGGTCTGTCCCCCGAGACTTAAGAATTTTAATCGAGAATTTACATAGTCAGTTGTAACTGTAACGGGAAGAGACGTAAGCGGCCAAGGTTTCTGTCGACAAGTTTCAATATAATTTCAAGACAAAATTGTAAGTACAAGTTTTGAAGAAAAAAAAAACACGTTTTTGAGTTTCATCTTATAAATTGTTTAAAATATTAAAAAATTGTCTCATGAGACATGTCTGATAAATTGTTAATATTATATTTATTTCGAATTACAGTTTGACTAGATGTCAGAGCGAATGTAAAAGACCATAGTATGTCGATAACAGTCAAAAATTACTCCAATGCCATGTGCATACGCCGGTAAAACTTATCTAAATTAGTAATACGTCAAAGAACGCAAATAAGTTGCCGTTTGAAAGCTGAATATTGGCAAGTCGTGGTCTAGAATCGATTCAAAGAAATGCTTCCAAAATTTGATATTTCGATTTTACGGGAAAGACACAAAGCAATTCGTTTCTTGTATAATTGGGCCAAATATCGTAAAGTTAGTACAAGTGCCAAAGAAATTTATATTAAGCTACTGCCTGTTAAGATTTACTTTAGAAATAATATACTTCTGTTATGATATATAGCTAATTCAATTAAATGAAAAAAGCCTAAAGTTTAAACTTTATTTGAGAGGACATTGAGAGCGGAATCATGAAACTTATTTCACCTTGGCATTATAACAATCAGAAACTCACTGTATGCTTGGAAATTCTACGACTTGGACATATATTCCTTAATTTTTAGATAGCCTACAGTGAAGTTTGTTGACAAAAAACTTTAATTTAATTTGCTATCATGAGCTGTATATTCAATTATAACCCAACGATGAATTTTCACGCGCTGTGATTGGTTCAAATGGGTCACGTGCAGGACGGGTATCAGGCGATATCCCCCGTCCGAAGTGATAATCGTCAAGTAGAAGGGAAAAACGCAAAAAAAAAAAAAAAAAAAAAAAAAAAAAAAAAAAAAAAAAAAAAAAGAAAAGAAAAGAAAAGAAAAACCACGGAAAACAAAAAAACTCGGTTTTACAAACAAGTGAGAGTAAAATACAGACTGGTTGAGAAAACTACGCCAGGAAACACGAAAAAATTAACAAAATATACTGTGAACGTCTTCAATGGTAAGCATCCATGTTTTCGTGAATGAAGTTTTTGGTTTGTTTTCGAAATCAATTTTATAAACTACTAAAAACCAACAAACCTTTCGACAACTAATGTCAAACAATAGAATATTCAATGTCAAACAGCTTTCATTTACCAACTGATAAGTGATTTTATATCCAGTTTTGCCGGAGTCGAGAGAATTATTTTTTGAAAACTCTGGAGATGATAAGTCAATGCAGTTTGCTGAATCCATTCCAGTGAAGTCGTTGGGTTATAAAATAGATAAACCCCTTCTGGCTCACTGGAATAGCGGCTGATATTAATGTCCTCAAATGGTCCTCAAAATATCACCATTTCTAATGTTTGATTTCGTAGTTTCCTTTATTATCAACCGTGGTATCAATAGTCGTACATATATCCATGTATACTGTCAGATTCGATTGTATTCCTTATAGTCTCGTTTCCAAGTCACTTTATCTTATCCATGTTAATCGTTTTCAAATCTTTTATTCTCGCTCTTTTTAATTTTGTTAACGCTTAATTTATCCACAATCATTACAAATCGTTTCCTTTAACAAGTGTTCAATATCATATATTCATTTCTCTTCCTCAAAGCCTGTTGGGTCCTTCGCGGGCTTCCATGATCTTGGACCTTTCATTATTCAGGAAACCTTTATCAGACTTGTTTCCTTCAGCCTATCAAGAAAGTTGATAATGACACGATGTTACTAGTTGGTGGGGACTGCGTTAGTGTTTGGAAACTTAATTAGGTATAATCGAACTATTTTCAGAATAATTATTACCAGCTTAGTACGAAAGAAAAACAATGAAGTTAGAAACTACGGTACTGTGTGTTATACTCTATCGCGAGTCTACATGCCTTTTCTGAGTCAGTGATTGACCTCTTGCCGCACCACAGCCCAGGAGGACACTTAACGGGTAGAGCTACCGAATATGATTGTGACACGAATAGTGTTAAGAGCAGCATGACGGCAAGACAGCTAACTTTCATTGTATCAACTGTAGTAGTATGGACTGTAGAGAGAAAAACAAGAAACAAAGGAAAAGTTAGAGAAGAAAGAAGAGAAATATACATACATTCATACATTCATAGTTTATTCCAACCGCAAATGAAATATGATCAACTAGTAAAACAAAGAGTAGATACGAGCAAAAGCGTAGACTTGCTTCAAGTCGTCCACTCTCTTTTTCTCTCCCTGTTCATGGATGTAAAGAAAATTTGGTGAGAGTGTATGACGAGGGACGAAGTCGCGAGTGGACGACTTGTTTCCCTTGGAGGGATTCGATTTCCGTTTCGCCAATCTCGGTTGATTGTCTGTTTGATATATTTTATTCACCGACGGAAAAAACCGTCGGTAAATTTGGCGCGAAGCAGAGATGAAACGTCCTCAGTCCCGCCAGCAAAAAAAAAAAAAAAAAAGGAACAGAGGACTTTTGGAAAGTCTAACAAAAGCGATACAAATGAAACAACGAAGCTGAATAATAGGCGACTTGAAAGGAAGTTGTGAGGTTATCCCTATGTACAATAAAACTCCCCAAAAAGAGTAAGGAAAAAAGAGAATATATAGGAAAAATGATAATAATAACAAATAGTCATTGTTTTACGAGTGTAAGTATGTATGTAGCCAGTTGCCTTCGTTCAATGATTGAAGTGGAATTTAGAAGTTGACTCAGTTTTAAGGAGGAAGGGAAACTGATCGAAGAACCTGGTTAAAAACCCTCGAAGCACAGGAAAGACGGAACCAACAAGCAACTCTACTCGCATATGACAGGGCAGTTATGACCTTATTATAGGAAATTAACGCTCCATGAAATTAACGCGAATTTTAAAAAATCGCGATAATATAAGTCGTGCCCATTTCTTTTAATGTTCATTTCCATATCATTAATAAAGTGGAACGTTAATTTTCACGATATCAAATTCTAGTAATTTTATCTTTAATCTACTTTTGAAAAATTATTTATTTTAAAACTGAACATTACAGCTAGTCACTGTTGTCGGAAATTATATTTTCGTTTTTCATTCTACAAGCTCTTCATTTTCACTTTCAGACGAGTTATCTTTGTGTCCATCGCGTTAATTTCATTTAAATGGAATTTTGGCTTCTCTTTTGCGTTAATTTTCTTTATTTGGAAGTATTTTTGCCCTCAATTCGCGTTAATTTAAGTCGCGCTAATTTCTAATACTTTAATTTCGTGGAGCGGTATATTTGAACCGCATGCATTTTATCAAAGCATGGAACAACCCCTGTGCTGATCTATAGTCAGGGCACGGATAACACACAGATGAAATCTAGGTTTAGTATGTTGGTTTTTGTTGAGGGAAAGAAAAGCTCGAATTAAGAGAAGCCCGACCAACTGTTTACTAGATCAACAACTAAACTCAAAATACCTTCAAAGACTAAGAGTATTACCTTGAAGGTTTCTTGATCAATCTCTTGGTCCGTCGTGGTTTTGATTGTCGATGGGTAATATAATTAGTACTCCTAAAGACAGTGAATATATACCTAGTCTTGGTCTAATAAATGTTATGTCATCCTAAGATCTATAAATGATAAATGAATTATATAATATAACAGTGACTACATTTTGTTCTCAAGGGGAAGCAACAGGTTGAACAAGTACCTTCATGGGAAGAAAAAGGGGTAAAAAAGAAAGAAAGAAAGGAAAAATATGTGACTAATTATCTGATTTATCAAAGCTTTCTATGAGGGAAAAACAATGAAAATTAACAATATTTTTTTTCTCAGGAATATCGACAATAATAGCTTTAAAGTTTCACGAAAAAGGTGTAAAATCAACGTTAATATGCCATGTATTTTCCATTGCGTGGTTATGGATTTTTTCTTTCAAGGAGACGCAACAAGTAAACTGCATGAGTACCTTCTTGTAAAGATTCTTTACCTCTTCAGAACCTGTTTTATGGCATGCATTGTCACGTAGCCCTGATGTACAATGGCATGGGAAACCATTGGAAAATGATATAAACGTGTTTTGCAAAGACAGCTCAAATTTTCATACGGATTAGAACTTTGGAGCAGTTTTTCGTGTGAATGTTAAACTCGTAGCCATATTGTAACTACCCACTGCGATTGGATAAATTACTATAATTACTATACCATCTACTGTCTTTCATTCCCCACTGTACTCTGAAGATGACTTCCGCTCAGGTTGTCGAAACGTCAGTCTCTACCAACAACAGTCTTTCTCAAGACTACACTCACCCGGACGATCACACTACTCACTCAACAATTACTATAATGTCGTACCGTGTACATGTTGTAACATAAGTACCGTATGTTTCTCTATTATACCATAATGGCTTTAGGGCATGAAAATTGTCGTTTCCCAAAATCGCTGCACAAGTATAATATATAAATTTAGGCACTGCCTAAAGGCGGAGCTCCCAGTTCAATTTTTATAATTATTCAATAAATATTTCCTGTATAGAAGAAAGGATTTTATCTAGCAATTGTTATGTTAAAACCTTTTTTTGAGGTCGGAAAGTGAACGGCTTTCATGAATGTTTTACGGCGGCAAGATTTTTCGAAAAATATAGTTTTTTTAATACTTTACTTTCAGTTGAACTTCACGTGCAAGAACAAAATACAGATTTATTACAGTGAAAACGGCTCGAGTATACCTCCCTAGGCTCGAGCATACCTCCCTAGGCTCCAGCATACCTCCCTAGGCTCCAGCATACCTCCCTAGGCTCCAGCATACCTCCCTAGGCTCCAGCATACCTCCCTAGGCTCCAGCATACCTCCCTAGGCTCCAGCATACCTCCCTAGGCTCCAGCATACCTATATATAATGCTATATCTAGTGCTAGTCACAGACTGTTATATCATATAGTTTATCTATTATTTACAGATCTTTGGATGACATAGTAACATTTATTAGACCAAGACTAGGTATATATTCACTATCTTTAGGTGTACTAATTACCCATCGATAATCAAAACCACGACGGACCAAGAGATTGATCAAGAAACCTTCAAGGTAATACTCTTAGTCTTCGAAGCTATTTTGAGTTTCGTTTTTAGGCAACTGAATACTCCAGTGGCGGATCCAGAGGGGGTTCCATAGGGTATATGAAATAATGAGAATGCGTCCTGCAATGAAGTTTTACGTATCAGTTGTTGAAAGAGTGAAGACGAAATGGAACCCCCCCTTTGTAAAATTCTGGATCCGCCACTGTACTCTGTTTCCCTTAGTAGTTCCTTTTGTTGTCCTTCTTCACACACCATTGTCTTGCGACTCCCAAAAGAGTCTAAATGAAAGAAAGAATTTTCGAAGAGGATTCTGTTAAGTAGCCGGTCAGTATTACGATAACGAGGAGCAGGATTCCTCAGTTATGCGGAATCAAGCATAACAAATCTCAAATATAATAGAAGCAGTGTTCACCAATGAAATTACAGAAACCAAACTATCTCGATGAAAAATACTGTAAACAGTTTTTGGGGCATCTCTCTTGATTCGAGCTTTTCTCCGGTTTTCTTCCCTCAGGAATTTCTGGGCACTAATATTTTTGTGTTTCCTCCACCCCTCCCCTTCAAACCTCTATAGGATGTAATGATGTTGTTGTAATGGCCTTTTATTATCGCAAATATACAAGCGCAGTGGACTGAAGAGGGTTATAAACAATTATAAACGAACCACAAGAGTTGTGACCCTTGTAAAAACAAAGGGTAAAAACAGGTACGTAACCTGTAACCTGCCGACAATGACATTTCAGTTTTCCTTCCGGCAAAAATCCCTTTGTAAATCCAAATGCGTTCTGGAGGCGAGTGTTTTAGCCCAAAGCCTTTGGCTCGGAAGACTGAAAAATCACTCCCTTCAGCTTCAGTAGCTTGAAGAACTTTATATTTCTGTTAAATATTTCTATGCATGTACCTTTGTTACAGACACAGCATGTCTCGTCTGCTTTGTGCCTTCCTTCTTCTGAGCTGTATCCTGTTGGCATATATTGCTGAGGCAAAAAGTACCAAAAGCCCCTATCTAGGCAAGTTTGAGGGCAGAGGAAGGCTATTTGAGAGGGAGGGCTTAAAAAGTATATTTATAGATTTCCCCTTCGGGGTGGTGGTGATGGTGGTGGTGTGTGTGTGTGTGTGGGGGGGGGGGGGGGGGGGGTGGTGTGTGTGTGTGTGGGGGGGGGGGGGGGGTACTTATTAAAATCTCCCTCTATATATATTTGAGAGGGGGGCACAATAGGCGAAGTTTGCAAATGAGATCATAGAGCGGGAAACGAGACGGCGAATAGCAGATATCAGAGTTACACTCCATGCCTTCAAAACAATTGAGGCATTTGGGTCAGTAAATGAATAGAAACGGACCCAAATACCATGACTGAAGGCATTTGTTTGAAGGCAATGGAGTGTGACTCTGATTGATAGTTCTATTGATAGTTCTTATACTGTACCCGCAACATATCTTGTCGTAGCCGTAGCTACTCGTTGTGGTTGGATAAATTACTGGACCCAAAATTAGGTTTATAAAGGGGGCTATAAAAAAAATTGTTAAAACACACACTGATGCTCATAGCCTCCCCCCCCCCCCCCCCCCCCCCCCGGTTTACAACCGAAGGCTGTACCGATGTTTAACCATCGTTTTTAAGCAAAAGAGAGCAAAATACTTGAAGGAATAGCTTCATGAAGCAAAGTCCGTATATATCTCAAATAGTATTGTAGCTTGTGCATGCGTTATACAGCCTATGAAAAATGGCGTGGCCAAAGAGTATACGGCCGAAATTAGTAATCTCCAAAAAAATCAGTTTGGTAACATAGTATTACGGGAGGGTTCTCTCGGTAGAGGAACAACCAAGGAGGAACAACTGACAGAGTTTTGGCTGGTAAATCTTTTATTCTTGCGTTCGCTTTGATCCAACTCTATTCTCTCACTCTTAACTCTTCTATAACTCTTTACTCAACTCTTCTCTTAACTCTTCTCTTACTTAACTCTTGAATAGTTTTCATGCATCCCTTTATATAGGGATTTTACAAGGATCAAATTGAATGACAGGTTGTCAGAATTATCCGTTATTAACTAGTAAATTTCAGGAGGCGTTGCCTCTAAATCAAATTGGTAAAACCTAGAATATTTAGATGGAGAATGAATGGTTCTAAAATACGTTTGCATATGAATAGGCTGCGACCTACAAGGAAGCGTTTGGTCATAGAAAGGTCAATTGTTACAACGGTTTAAACGGTATTTAGGGCACGGATTAAGTACCCGATTTACTTAATAAACATCAGGGGGCAAGTAGTCATAAGTCGTAGGGCAAGTTCAGGCCAAACCAAGAAGGTTACATAAGACCAAGGTAGTTCAAGGTCAGATCCTGGCCATACGTGCCACTCGTGAAAGGCACATGATTTACAGGTTACAACTTGCCTTTTTGACTAACGCGGGCTTGTATATCGTATTTAAGACATGCGTGAACAATAGTTAATGAATATCTAATCGAATAATAAACATATATTTGTAGTGAAAGATCTTTGATTAATTCTTGTCCTGTAACAATAGAATGATAAAAAGCTACAGCTGTTTGACATTAGAAAGATTTGTATGGAAACAACAACCAAGGGCCTATCAGCCTCGTTTATATGTTTCTGGTGCATTTCAAATGCTTATAACTCTGCAGGAATATTTTGGGGGCGTGACGGAGGAGTAAAAGTAGATTATTTTGGTATACGAAAACCGAAGAATAAAATAAAGAATCACTGAAAGTACGATTCGTAAGAAAGCTATTGCTAGTATTATTAAAGTAATAGCATGACTTGAGGGTGATTAGTGATTAAATGTCCCCGAAAGCCGAGGGAGGTTTTGTTGAAGTCCCGACGCCGAAGGCGGAGGGACTTTAACTAAACCTCCCGAGGCTTGAGGGGACATTTAATCACTAATCACCCGAAATTTCATGCTATTAGTTTGTAATATTATGATTACCAAGGAATAAAACTGCTCTTAGGAAATGTGTTAGCTTTCGTACGATGCATAAATTACAAAGTTTTACAAAGCTGTTGATATGCGGCATACTTAAGGGAATTCGCCTTTGTTAAATGCGACAATGGCGAATTGAACCAGCATTCATTCATTCGTGGTGCTTTATTCTAATTCACTTTGGTTGGCCTAGAGCAGTATTAATGAATTGTTTTGAAACCGTCTTGATTATTATAAGTAATATCATGATTACCTCGGGATCCATTGTTTCCAGAGGGATGTTTAAGGTCTAACATCCCCCTGCATGAACAGTGATGAGGGATATTTAGTCTAAATATCCCTCATGAATATAATCATGAGGGATATTTAGACTAAATATCCCTCATGAATATAATCATGAGGGATATTTAGACTAAATACCCCTCATGAATATAATCATGAGGGATATTTAGTCTAAATATCCCTCATCACTATCCATGAGGCATGGTCCCTCATTTGACAATCACCGGGACCATGGCTGGGTAGCATCGACCCAATCGAAACTTTTGCGCAATGACTCTGGACTACACACTATTGAACACCCCAGCACTTGTGGGATCCATTGAATAATCTTTGCGCATACGTTGACTAGCCGAGAATTTTTCTTACTATTTGTGACGTAATCAAGACGGTTTCAAAACACTTCAGTAATACCGCTCTAGGCCAACCAAAGTGAATTAGAATAAAGCACCACGAATGAATGATGCTGGTTCAATTCGCCATTGTCGCATTTAACAAAGGCGAATTCCCTTAAGTATGCCGCATATCGACAGCTTTGTAAAACTTTGTAATTTATGCATCGTACGAAAGCTAACATATTTCCTAAGAGCAGTTTTATTCCTTGGTAATCATGATATTACAAACTAATAGCATGAAATTTCGGGTGATTAGTGATTAAATGTCCCCTCAAGCCTCGGGAGGTTTAGTTAAAGTCCCTCCGCCTTCGGCGTCGGGACTTCAACAAAACCTCCCTCGGCTTTCGGGGACATTTAATCACTAATCACCCTCAAGTCATGCTATTACTTATAATAATAGCATGACTTGAGGGTGATTAGTGATTAAATGTCCCCGAAAGCCGAGGGAGGTTTTGTTGAAGTCCCGACGCCGAAGGCGGAGGGACTTTAACTAAACCTCCCGAGGCTTGAGGGGACATTTAATCACTAATCGCCCGAAATGTCATGCTATTAGTTTGTAATATTATTTTACCGAGGGGTAAAACTGCTCCTAGGAAATATGTTAGCTTTCGTACGATGCATAAATTACAAAGATTTACAAAGCTGCTGATATGCGGCATACTTAAGGGAATTTGCCTTTGTTAAATGCGACAATGGCGAATTGAACCAGCATTCATTCATTCGTGGTGCTTTATGCTAATTCACTTTGGTTGGCCTAGAGCGGTATTAATGAAGTGTTTTCAAACCGTCTTGATTACGTCACACATAGTTAGAAAAACTCTCGGCTAGTCAACGCATGCGCAAAGATTACTCAATGGGTCCCACAAGTACTGGGGTGTTGAATAGTGTGTAGCGCAGAGTCATTGCGCAAAATTTCCGTTTGGGTCAATGCGACCCAGCCATGGTCCCGGTGATTGTCATATGAGGGACCTTGCCTCATGAATAGTTGTGAGAGTAAATATCCCTCATGATTATATTCATGAGGGATATTTAGAGTAAATATCCCTCATGATTATATTCATGAGGGATATTTAGACTAAATATCCCTCATCACTATTCATCCAGGGGGATGTTAGACCTTAAACTTCCCTCTGGAAACAATGGATCCCGAGGTAATCATGATATTATGTCACAAATAGTAAGAAAAATTCTCGGCTAGTCAACGTATGCGCAAAGATTATTCAATGGATCCCACAAGTGCTGGGGTGTTTAATAGTGTGTAGTTCAGAGTCATTGCGCAAAATTTCGATTGGGTGAATGCTACCCAGCCATGGTCCCGGTGATTGTCATATGAGGGACCATGCCTCATGGATAGTGATGAGGGATATTTAGACTAAATATCCCTCATGATTATATTCATGAGGGATATTTAGACTAAATATCCCTCATGATTATATTCATGAGGGATATTTAGTCTAAATATCCCTCATGAATATAATGTTGGAGTGTTGCGTAAATCTCCCATAAACCTAAATATTTATATCGCGCACGCTCTTCTGTGCGGAAAAATATATATCGAGCAAGCACAGTAGTAAGAGTGGTTTCAAGAAGCCAGTTAAATAAATTATAATTTTACATGTTGATTTGCTTGCATGTTCAGTCAGTGTCGACTTCAAATTTTGCCCAAAAGCCCTTCTTGATCAACCAATCAGTAATTGTGCCCTATGTATGATTAATAATAGCGGAGCTCCCGCGCGGGCCGAAGGCCCGCGCGAGCGGAGCACCATACTTAAGAAAAAATGGTAACCCATCGACTTGATTTTTCATGGCTTGACTTGTCCATACATACATACATACGTCCGTGTACCACTTTGCACAGGGTTCCCGCGCGCTTTGCTTACTCACAAATGCACAGAAAAATTGCAATAATGTAGTCAATGGATCAAGAAGTATTTTTTTTCTTATTTTTGCAATGCGAAAAATACGTTTAATCGAAGTCATGTCTGTCTTAAAGTGAACAAAAACAGTTTTTCGACTTTAGCGACTTGTTAAAGAAGATTTAGCGAGGGAAAGCGAGGGAAGATTCTTAATCTTACGATGAATTAAGTTTCGTGACTGAAACTTCAGTGAGAGAAAAAGTGGCCTGTAGACCAGAAAAACCTGATCATACTGCAAGAGCGATATTTCAGTTTCGTAGAAAACACTTCATGGAAGGTAAATTCATTAAGTTTAACTAATATTTCGTAAAAAATCGACAAGAAATGTGTAAACTAGCTGGAGAAACTCTCAGACAAGCCAAGGACGTTGGTTCGGCAAACATTGTCAGAGAAACTTGGATAGTTTGTCGTTTTTACTGCATTCTAGATTTTTAACATCTTTTTCTTCATTACTTGTGAACCAAAAAAGCGATATTTGAAGCTTTGATTATTTGTTTTTGATCCCATTTCAAGAAAAAAGGCTAAGACTTAGTAAAAAGACTTGGTTCTTTGAAAAAATATATTTGACGGCCAGCGAACCTTACGCGAAGTCAAAACAAGATTCCAGTTTCATAATCATATGAATATTTTGACATTTTTATAGATAATTTATTCTAATGTTGAATGAAATATGAAAAAGGAATACTTATCACACCAAATATTTGCTATTTATCGGGCTTTTCCAGCTATTACTATTACACAATCGCAAAAATGATGAGCTTGTTTTTTTTATGGATAAGCTTATGTTTTTGTAAGATTTTTCGCTCGATAATAAAGTTAAGAATAAATCTAAAAAAAATACTTTACAAAGACCAACTTACTAACAAAGAAAATTATTATCTTGCATTAATGAATGGGTCTCTTTTTACGTGTGAAGTTCAAGTGAATGTAAGCTTAAGCTTATCAGTAATATTTTTCGACAATTTTCAGTGTAGTTTACTTTCCACCTAAAAAACTTACAACTTTGATTACTAAGATTTGCTGAATAAAATCCTTCGTTCTATACATGTATTCATGTGTTCTACAATCTATAATTATTATTCTTCGAATTGAAAGTTCTCTAATGCTTTTGAAGGCTTAAAATAATGGTTTTTCTTTTAGTTTTTCCTCCTGAATTCTGGTAAAATCAAACAATGTGGTAACGCTATAACCAGCGTTATGCCGCGTCACACAATTGTCACGCTTTTAGCACTAAATATACTATTTATGGGAGCTCCGCTTTTAGGCAGTGCCTAAATCTATATATTATTAATGATTCCATACTAGTTTTTTTTTTTAAATATCGTGCAAAGTTATGTTGTGCAAAAAAAAATAACGTGCTGAGAGTGGAAAAAAAAATATTATGCAACTAAAATTCCTGCAGTCCCCCCCCCCCCCCCCCCCATCAATTATCTAATTGTCCGTCCCTAACGTAGTTGTGCTCGTTCAAGGCAGAAAAATATTTAAAGCATCGACGTTCCCTTTATTTTTCTGTTTTTAGCTTTTTGCTTCATGGAAAGAGGAAATTCTGAAACATTTGCTACGTAAAATGATTTTTTTTAGTTCTGTTTTAAAAAAAACTCTCTATCAAAAGTGAGACTTTCCTGATCAAAGTATCTAGTGATAAAAGAAATAGTTCTTTTAAAACTATAATTACACATTTTGTTATTAATAAATGGTAAATTCTGAATTTGATATGTGATCCTTGTTTGTTTTTCAAGTTTTCATGGGTTAAATCCAGAGAAACGGTTATAAGCTGTAGCCAGAACTATGAATCACATATGCCCTAAATTGCATAGTATTTAAGAATTAGTGAATTATACTTAAACTTCAGTAAAATATCTCTTGAACAGGACTAAGTTACGTAAAACCATGTGCTTCTTAATATTTTATTGAAGATCAGTAAACGCTATTTTTCGTGAACCTCGAGTAAATCATGAATTTTAAAATCCGTCAAAGTAGATGCTCAGTACCGTGTGCGCGTCAACAATAGTAAGCACCGTCCTAAATAGAATAATAGGTATATGAATACCTATGCAGCAGACAGGAAAGAGTCTTATTAACAGGGTGTACCCTGTAGTAAAGTAGAGTAGTGATACAGCGGAGAGGCAATGCTTATAAATAGAATAAGAAGACAAAATAAACTAGCAAAATATGAGGCACTTGAAATTAGATAGAATAATGTTTTCTCTAAGGCTTTGGCAAGGGACACGCCGTCACATGTTTGGGATAACTTGCCATACGTAATATTTATTGGTCTCGTGACGCAGGTATAAAAACCCCTGGTTCGTCAATTCTACTCGAATTACAGCTTCATGCTTGAACAAGAACGTTCAAGTAAGGTGATTGTATCCTAGGTAAGCCATGGTTTAGCGATAGCTTAGTTGAAAAATCATCCTCTTTTAGTCTCTTTTCTTTCACGTCTAGCGAAATTTCAGAGAATAGCGAGAGTTTCGAATTCTCTTTGATTTTTTTTTTTCACAATGAGCTAACGTATTTCAATTTCGCCTGATGTTGTCTTTCCACTTCTAGATTACAGAAGAAAACCGAGCAAGTCACCTAGTTAGAGGCTGAAGTGATTAAACATCGTGTGGCGAATATAGGTAAGTTGTTACAGGCTTTTACAAGTCATTAAAAGAACCATATCAGACATGAATCTTGAATGAGTCACAACAAATACTAAAAATCAACATTTGATCGTGAGCATACTACATTGAGTGAAAAATTGTTCCCATTTAGTGCGAAAGCGCTAAACGATTCTTCTTCGATTTGTTCAGAATGAAGGGGTCGATCCAGGATTTCACAAAGGGGGTGGATACATGTGGATAATCTTATTCAAAGCTCCTTTAAGCTATCTATTCTCCATCAGAGTTCAGAAATTACATGCGGTAATGGTAACTGTCCAAGCCCAGTGTTAATGACGCCTTATTTATTGACGATATAAAACGCCTTCTGCATAAAATAACTTTCTTAGAAAATGTTGTAATTACTCCTTGCTAAAGTAGTTATTATTCTAGTTATTCTATTTATTATTCCGGCCCGTGTTCCATGGTTTACATACAGGCCTACATACACCCCTTGGAGTAGCTGTAAGGTCAGATGCATGTCACTTCACGTCAAGGGTGAAGGATTGCGTGAAATTGCACAGAATTGAAAAGCATCGTGCCAAATACCGACTTTCTTTTGACAATATTCTTTATATTTTTCTTTGTTTGTTTTGACAAAAGGTAGAGCGTCCAAAATTAATGTGTGTTCTGCATCGTCCATCTAGTATGCTTTACTTGTTTCTTTGTTGAAAAGTATCTTATTCTACTGAAGTTAAGGGGGCGTGTTTGTTGTTAACTTCGTCGCAGTATATTCGAATATTCGACCAGGAATTATTTTGTATGCAAACTTAAAGCATCATCTGATATCATGAATATCAGAGGCCAATCAGAGAGGGTGAAAGGATCAAATTATTAAGTACATATCAGAACTAAAAAACTAAAACTTTCTTGGAACATTCATTTGTTTGTCATAAGAATAGGCCCTTTGCAGCTAACAGTCATGTGATGATATATCACTTCAATTAGCGAATGGATTGAGCTTACAGTCCCTTGGGGAAGGATTCACTGGAACGCAAACAAACTCGGAAAAGCTTGATATCTTAAGATCAAAAGCGTGTTATGAGGGTACAGCAGGATTTAAAAAAAGGCTTCACCCAAGGCATTGCAATTTTAATGAAAATTGTTTTCAATAAATGAAATAGGATTTTTTACTCTCCAGTTACAGTCACATGATCATTAGCTGCAAAGGGCTTATTGCGAGTCTCCTTTATCAGTTTATGCTTGCCGAGTTTTTTAGCACATTTTTATTTCATTTTTGCTTCATTTTTTTAAGATCAAAGGCCGAGATCGTGACAAATTACGTGCAAGCACCAAACTTGGCATAGAGATTGTTCTAGATATAAGAATCATTATTAGAAGGGGTGACAATGAAAACAAAGTCAGGGGAAGAGAAAAATAGACAAATTTATTCTCCTCAGGGGGTAGGGGTGCTAAAACTTTTAAACTTCGAAAATAACCCCAAATCAAGTTTCAAATCACCTCAATGGATATTATCTGTGCTTTGCCACATCTTTGCTTCATATTAATTAAGTTTCTGTCATCATTTCGAAAATGGCAGATAACTACACTAGTTGATAAAACTGAGGGGGGAGGGTTGGGTACAATCTTGATCTCTTCTGAAAACAATGGACAGATAGCATAAATATCTATCTGTCGAGAAATTAATGTCCAATCAATTTAGAAATGATTTTAGCCACATGCCTCCATGTTCAGAAGCTTATGTCATGCTGACATTGTCATCGTGTATAAAAGAAATAGTTTGTAAGGGCGAGACTGATATTCTTATTTTTCTTATGTGTTTGTTTAGCATTATTTCATTTGATATTTGATATAAAACCCTAAAGCGCTGATGGAATAATTTTCTTCGCTATAATTCTCTCAGCTGCTGAAATACATCTGGGATATATTCAATTCAGAACTCGAATTGCAAGGGAATAAATATTAATCCGATATAATCATTAGTTCCCGCTGTCGGAGAAACCATCTTTAATTCTATACATAATATGCTTAATGGATAAGTTGCGAGCCTTAATATGAGTGACTGAAGAAGACTGCCGTAAGGCCTTTGACAACTTCAAGTCGACTGAAAAATGAGCCAGTTCAACTAGAAACCGTGGACAGCTGTTTTGGCCTTTATTGGGCCTCGTCAGCACGGTGTGTCTAGTGGACTGGTAAGATCCCACGAAAATTAGTAGATGAGAAGTAAGGCACTAGGCCATGTGGGATAGGCTCAGAGATAATAATATGCGTAATGGATAAGTTGCGAGCCTTAACATGATTCTGTACACTCTGTAAGCCTTTAATACTGCTTCCTTTTTGTTTCTACATTATATTCCTTTATTAATCTTTTCTTTTAATTAAAGAGCTATATGTCACAACCTTTAATAAGCTTATAGGTATATGTTGGTTTGGTAGAGAATAGTAAGCGATTCTTCGGAGAGCTAAAACTAAATGTAGTCCGAAATATAAGTGAAAATGAAAATGAATGCAGCCTAAATGTAGACGTCCAAAGCATCGCTCATAGTGACATGTCATTATTGAAATATAACTATTTATCTATCTATCAGGACGGGGGCCCCTTTTCTTGGTCTTTTCATCCCTTGTGTCACTCTTCACAAGTCACATGTGTATATATATATATATCCACAGGTACTCCATTCGTCATGATGTTCAGAATAGTGATACTCATCGCGATTCTCTTAACGGACGTCAGTTTATCAGGTAAAGATTAACTCGTTCTTGATTTGTTCTTAGGGACTGGTCAGAAATTAGCAGGTGGGGGAAGGGGGGGGTTGAAAAAGGGGGAGGGTCATAACTTTTTGAGCCCCTGAAGATCTCCCTCAAAACACTGGAAATCGCATTTTCGAGGCTCTCTGAATTTAAAAACTTCCCCTACCGTCGGCGGCCTCGTTGTTCATTACCCTTACCAACCCTTCCAAAAAAATCTCCTGAATAATCATGTCTTAACTGAAAGATATATCAAAGCTTATTATCCAAGAAAGATGCTTTTACATACACTCATATCATTTCCTAGGTTTATAAATATTTAGGGATTCTGAATATATATATGTTCAAGAATAGGTCTTATTTCAGCTTTGTCTAGGAGGTATTATCTGTGCAGGGTGCATGATATTTTAGGCCTACCCAATGGGGAGGGTCAGGAAATTTTATCCCCACTGCTAGTATAGGGAGGGCCACATCATTATCGACACTCAATTTCAAATCTCCATCCCCCTGCTAATTTATGACCAGTCCCTTATACACTTTACTATTCGTTTTCTATTTCAGACCACGAGTCATTCCCTAGCGTATCATTTATTTATCCAACTTTTGCGCATGAGAAGCAACCTCCTGTGCTTCGAGAGTTTTTTTCCGCGTCCTTCAGTTTTCCTCCCTCCGCAAAAAAAAAAACACATTTAAATTCCAATTGGAAATAATCCATTGGTAGAAGAGCCACTCTGTGGAATCCACTGTTCATTTTTATTCATTTATTTATCATTTATTGTTCTTTTTTACATGAATATTGATATAACTGAAACAAAGAATCTTATTCTTATGAATAATGAAAATATTTATATTTTCTAAAAATATCATTGACTTCTGCTGTTCATATGAATTCGATCTTTTCAGCATATCAAGAAGAAGGGCTTGATGTACACAACAAGTTCCGTGCGGTTCATGGCTCCCAACCAATGACACTGAACGACGAAATGAGTATACAGGCAACTCAGTATGCGCAGAAACTTGCTAAACTTGGACGGCTGGTTCCTTCATCTCACAAGGACTTACAAGGGCAAGGAGAAAACCTTGCTATGATATGCGTCACAAACACCCAGACAACCGTGACGAAGTCTGTTATCAACTGGTAAAGATTTGTCTCTTGTGTGTTTGGGTTGAACAAAATTTTACTTTACCATTCAATCATCTGCAGCTAAGCTGACCTTCAGAACGAACTCAAGGTCAACCAATCAGAATTGACAGAGGATTCGACATTGTATTTTGATTAACATTCTCCATGGCCCAAAAATAGTTGACCCATGATTCCTTTCGGGGATCAACTCGGCTGGCTCAGATGGTTCGTTTTAATGTCTTTTAGATAGGCCGCTTTGGACAATCTTTACCTACTAAAATCTTTTCATAAGCATCTTTCAACACCAATCAGCTCCAGATAGTTACTGACTAAGATAACCGGCCTTTCATGCCTAAAGTGAGTCGGGCCCGGGAATTGAATCTCCGAATCAGTTCGACTATCTCGTAAGTGGGCAGCCATTTTACCAAGATAGTTTCATATCTGGTTATGTTATACTCAACAGGTACAACGACGTGTGTAAACCTGGTTACGACTTCAGCATTGGACGGGGTCAGGAAGGAACAGGGGAATTTACACAAGTGGTGTGGAATGCCAGCACAGAACTGGGTATTGGTAAAGCAGATGTAGAAAAATCGGGTCTCCAGTGTTCGTATATTGTCGGCCGGTATAAACCACCTGGAAACTTCTACACCGGTCACGACGACTACAAGAAGAACGTTAAGAAAGGAAAATTCGATCGCAAGGCGTACTGCAGCTAGCCCTCTGTAGACTTGTGTGAACCACTATATGCATCATTGATAACTGATCGTAAAAATCTTATAACCGTTGAAAACATTTTGAAATAGAGGCTCAGTTCAAATACCGAAGTAGTTCGTGTTTTTTTTGTTTGTTCCTTTGTTTCTGTTTGTCTGTCTGTCTGTCGGTCAGCCTTTCTTTCTTTGATTTTTCTGTTTTTCTATCTTTAACAGCAAAAAAGCTGATTGAATCTTGTTTATATGGAATTGTTTGACTTAGAGATTTAATAACGACTGTACACCTCTCTATAGCAGTCTTGTAGCATACAGTCTTGTAGCATACAGTCTTGTAGCATACAGTCTTGTAGCATACAGTCTTGTAGCATACAGTCTTGTAGCATACAGTCTTGTAGGGTGGGTATACTTATGCATGGTCATCGCAAGGCATTCTCCTTAAACACACATGCTCACTTTGGACTTGTACCGTTTCTAATTTGTTCTATATAAAAGTTCGTCTACTCACGTCTAGTGACTAGGGAGTTAAAAGCTGATTTTGGGATTGTAAAAACGTTGCTTTATTGTTGCTTGATAGAACCAGGACCATACTTCCAGACATCGAGTGCTGTAGCATCGTATGGACTTACGGCTACGTTGGAGATTTCGACCCCAACACCGCTATCCCGGGAGGATTTACAGACTGATCAGGAAGCTCGGCCGAAGCCTAAGGGAGAGGTTAGTCGGCCCCTAGACCGTAGATGATTAACCCCTTGCTATGACCAGCAAACCCGGTATGTCGATTGTGTCTCTGATGACTAAGCATCTAAGGACACTCCTTTCCATGTGGGATGCGTTTTGAAAATCTAGCCATGAGCTATCTTTACAAGTGATCTTGGGATAAAAACCATTAATAAAGGTCTTTAATTTATTCTAAGACCCTTTTCCCTGAAGCTTCTTTTTTAACATACATTTGAATATAGTCATACTCACTTGACCAATCAGCAATCAGTATTTCAATGCTCTATATCCCGGGCCATAGAGAAACTAGGGTGTCAGGTGGTGGGGGTCTTGAAGCACAGGGAAAATACGGGGTTATTAATTAGTTTTTTCTAAGTTAGACATTAATATCCCCTTTATAGTGATTACTAATAAGGCCTTTTGTTTTCTTTTTGTTTCAAGGTCTTATTAGTATTTACTATATAGGGAATACTAATGTCTAACTTAGAAAATACTAATTGAATAAACCTGTATTTTCCCTGAGCTTCAAGGCTCTTTTCATTTTGACACCACAGTATAATTACTCTATTGGATATACAGAAAATTATTCAATGTCCCCCTTACCAAAATATTCAAGTCCTAGAGTTTTAAATCATCTCTGATATATCGTAATATATAGCTCATGATAGCAAATTCAATTAACGTTGTCGTCGGTAAAAAAAAACCTAAACACTATTTGCTTTTTTTACCAACAAACTTCACTGTATGCTATATAAAATTAAGGAATATATTTCCAAGTCGTAGAATTTGCAAGCATACAGTGAGTTTCTGATTGTTATAATGTTACGGTGAAATAAGTTTCATGATTCCGCTCTCAAATAAAGCTTTAGACTTTATGCTTTTTCCATCCACAACGTTAATTGAATTAGCTATATATTATAACAGAAGTATATTATTTCTAAAGTAAATATCTTAACAGGCAGTAGCTTAAAATATATTTCTTTGGCACTTGTACTATAACTTTGAAAATCAACAGAAACGAACAGCTTTTTACGATATTTGGTCCAATTATATACAAGAAACGAATTGCCGTAAAATCGAAATATCAAATTTTGAAAGCATTTCTGTGATTTCTTTGAATCGATTCTAGACCACGTCTTGCCAATATTCAGCTTTCAAACGGCAACTTATTTTGCTTTTTTTGACGTATACGTATCACTAATTTAGATAAGTTTTGGTTCCTTACCGGCGTATGCACCGGCATGGCATTGGAGTAGAATGTTTGACTGTTATGGACATACTATGGTCTTTTATATTCGCTCTGACATCTAGTCATGATCAAACTGTATTTCGAAATAATTATAATATTAAGAGGGGATGTCAGCAAAAATCGAACATACGCCGTCAACAGTCAAAAAATCGATTTCGCTCGTATTTTGGTATTAGGTAGGCCTATATGCGAGATATATCATGGTATGTTTCATTTGTCGAAATATGGCTTCATTTCCGAGAAAAACGAGAAAAACGAATTTGTCAATAATTGACCCTTTGAGAGAGCCAAAATATACTTCAACTTCGGGGAGCTCGCGTGCCTTTGCAAAAACATCTACATGTTTAATTCTTAAACAACTGTTTTATATGATATTTTAACTTCAAAAAGCTGAAATTTCATCATTGTCTTCCAATAAATTTATAACGGTGAAAAAATTTATTTACCAGGGTACTTTGACGCCTCGTGAAAAGTAACGAATTTTCAAAAAATGTTTTCACCGTGTGCTAAATAAAATAAAAGACCGATATTAAGAAAATGAAAAGTCGAAATGATATTCTAACCGTGACTAAAAGCTTTTTTGGGGGGTTTTTATTCTGCGACGAGATATAAAAATTTAAAGTTGGAGAAATTTGTTATACTTGGCGAGACTTTTAATGTTGACTGTTTTAAAATTTATCTAACAGCCCGTGGTAAACACATTCTTTCTTTTTATTTCTTTCTTCTTAAAGCGTATAGGTACATAATTACTGTCCGTAAAAATCCTTGTTGGTCCAGTAAAGCCTACTTCTATAAAAGCTGAAACGTAGAAGGATATTTCCAGTAGATTTTCCCTTTAGTAAATGCGAACATGACATGTACATTCGTGACTCGGCGTTATCAAAGGCCACACCTAATCTCTTTGTAGAATTTTCATTCACGGCTTTATTTCACGGATATCGAATTTATCCAATCACAGCGCGTAGTTACGGCTACAATATGGCTACAAGTTTAACACGCACGTGGCAATGCTTGCTGTAGAACAGGTTCTGAAGAGGTAAAGAATCTTACCAAGAAGGTACTCATGCAGTTCACCTGTTGCATCTTCTTGAAAGAAAAAATCCATAACCACGCAATGGAAAATACATGGCATATTAACGTTGATTTTACACCATTTTCGTGAAACGTTAAAGCTATTATTCTTGATATTCCTGAGAAAATATTGTTAATTTTCATTGTTTTTTCCCTCATAGAAAGCTTTGATAAATCAGATAATTAGTCACATATTTTCCCTTTCTTTCTTTCATTTTTACCCCTTTTCTTCACATGAAGGTACTCGTTCAACCTGTTGCTTCCCCTTGAGAACAAAATGTAGTCACTGTTATATCATATAGTTTATTTATCATTTATAGATCTTAGGATGACATAACATTTATTAGACCAAGACTAGGTGTATATTCACTACTTTAGGAGTACTAATTACCCATCGACAATCAAGACCACGACGGACCAAGAGATTGATCAAGAAACCTTCAAGGTAATACTCTTAGTCTTTGAAGGTATTTTGAGTTTAGTTTTTAGCCAACCGAATACTCTGTTTCCCTTGTTACATCTTGTTACCACTTCGGCCAGAATCTTTTACGTAGTTCCTTTTGTTGTCCTTCTTCACACACCATTATCTTGCGACTCCCAAAAGAGTCTAAATGAGAGAAAGAATTTTCGAAGAGGATTCTGTTAAGTAGCCGGTCAGTATTACGATAACGAGGAGCAGGATTCCTCAGTTATGCGGAATCAAGCATAACAAATCTCGAATATAATAGTAGCAGTTTTCACCACTGACATGACAGAAACCAAACTATCTCGGTGAAAAATACTGTAAATAGTTTGTGGGACATCTCTCTTGATTCGAGCTTTTCTCCAGTTTTCTTGCCTCTGTCACAAGGATTTATGTTCCCCCGAACACTGGAACTAGTATTTTGTGTTTCCCCACCCCTCCCCTCAAACCTCTATAGAAATGATTCTTCCCTCCAGGTCAAAAACATAACTGAGAGAAATTTGAAAGAAGTATTAAACTTATTATCAGTTAAGTTCCCGTTCAGGGTAAGAAAATTATATAAAAAGTAGAAGTACTTCAGTTCTAGTTGTCGAAAAGATTGGTTTCTCGGCAGCCATGCTGTAAGTTCAGTTATTTAACTTTAGTTGTGCAGCCTAGCGATTTTGGGAAAGGACAAGTTTCATGAAGAATGCCGTCATAAGGCGGTTATCGTATTAGTGGGAGACATACGTGACTGACTTACAGACTGTACACAGTACATTCAAATGGCTTCCCATTCTTTTTCCATTAATTTATTTATGTAACTAGTTTTCAATTGTCCCACCAAGTGTTGGGTTTTTGAGAGTTAACTCGTGGCAATGCGTGCTGTAGACCAAAAGGTTCTGAAGAGGTAAAGAATTTTACCAAGAAGGTACTCAGTTCACCTGTTGCGTCTCCTTGAAACACAAGCACATGGAAATGTCATGTCATGTTAACATGGAATTTTTCGTCTCTTTGTGAAACGTGAAAAGTTCTATATATGAATGATATTCCTGAGAAAAAATTGTATTTTTTTGTTGTCATAGAAATTTCAGCAAAAGCAATGTTACATTTACAGGTTTTTTTTCCCCTTTCCTTTCCTTTTTTTCTTCTTCTTTTCTTCCCTAACATGGAATAAAAAATCAGCTATATTTTTAAACTCGGCAAATATATTTTGTGCAACTTTTCGACAGCTTCCTTCAACTAGTAAATTGTTTTCATCCTCTCGAAATGAAGGAAAAAGGAGGAAAAAAACCCAAAATCTCATATCTTTAACAGTCTTTTGTTCTTCTTTGCGTAAATCCCAATTCCATCTCAAGCTGCGAGCGCTTCAGTCAAAAGCATTGGAGTCAGTCCGGAGAAAGAAAAATCCATCCCTGAGTGATCGACCTAGTTTTACGGATCGAATCAGCTTTAGTGGTTCGAATAACTTTGTTTTTCTGCTGATTAATATTTCGCTATGGATTGTTATCTTTCTTACAGAACATGTCTCGTCTGCTTTGTGCCTTCCTTCTTCTGAGCTGTATCCTGTTGGCATACATTGCTGAGGCAAAAAGTAAGTTTTCAAATAGAAATATATAGAGCGCACGAGTACGAAACGATACGGCAAAGTTGATAGTCGTACTGTAGCCGTGCCGCATCTTATCCGCGTAACCGTAACTACACGTACCAGACTTACTATGCTTTCTCAAAATACAAAATGTTTTGCTAATTAGTTTGAAATTCAAACCTCGCCCCGCAATTACCGTTTTGGGATAGGAATGACGCAATAGAAAGTGCGCACGCGTGCTGTGTGCTCTCATAATGCAAGCACTCTCGACCAATCAGAACGCGAGATTTATAACAGTTATTTATAAATCTTTTTAGAATATCAACAAGTAGCACTTGATTTACACAACGAGTTCCGTGCGGTTCATGACTCTCAACCAATGACACTGAACGAAGAAATGAGTGATGAAGCTACTAAATATGCGCAAAAAGTTGCTGGCATGAAAACGTTTAGACATTCACCTGCACGCCAAAGAAAATGGCAAGGAGAAAACATTATTTCTGTCTGCGGCAAGCAGGAAACATCAAGCAAAATAGTTACAAAGGCAGTTACCCACTGGTAAGGATTTCTATCCAAATTGATTTTTGATCAATGTATGATATGTAAGACCACTTGAAGCTAAATCAGTATACTTTCAGCATCGCCAGAAATGGTTCGGAATTTCTGGCGATGGCTTCGGTTAACTATACTTATACACTTGCACGATGCAAGACTATCTATAACAGGTGTTTAAAGTAGGTAACCATCTACCTACAGTTGTTTATCTTTCTTCTAACTTTTCCTTACTGTATTAGGTACAACGAGGTGTGTCACTATGACTTCAACGAGCCGACGGACGACAATTTGAATCCGATAGGTCACTTTACACAAGTGGTGTGGAATGACAGTACAGAACTGGGTATTGGCAAAGCAGATGTGACAATGCCATGGGGTCAGAACTGTACGTACGTCGTTGCCCGGTATAAACCAACTGGAAATGTCTACTCCATTGGTCACCACGGTCACGACTACTACAAAAAGAACGTTAAACAAGGAAGCTTTGATCGCCAGGCGTACTGCAGCTAGGGTCCTTCTGAGAACAGCTATGCATCCTTTATTATTGATCACAAAAATCTTATAACCTTTTGAAATAGATGTTCAGCTAAAATACCGAAGTAGTTCGTTTGTTTTTTCTTTTGCGATAAAAAAGAAAGTTGTTTTTTTAATTGGTTGACGTAGAATTTAAATAACGACTTGGAAATTAAAACGTACTGGTTTTTTGGATCGTATTTGTTGATTGATAAAACCAGGACCATACTTCCAGACATCGAGTGCTGAACCGTCCTATGGACTTACGGCTAGGCTGGAGATTTCGGCCCCAACACCGCTATCCCGGGAGGAATTACAGAGGAACCCCGGCCGAAGCCTAAGGGAGAGGTTAGCCGGCCCCGTAAATGATTAACCCCTTTCTATGACCAGCAAACCCGATAGTTCGCTTGTGTCGCTGATGAGTATACTAGCAAGATCCCTCTTGTCCATGTGGGATGCGTTTTGGCAATCTAGTGGTGACGTATCTTTACACCTGAACTTGGGCCGGATAAGAATTAAATATAAAGGTCTTACGTTTAATTTGAGGCACTTTGCCCTGAACCATTATTCAACATACATTAAAAACTGCACAATCTGGCTAAGTGAACAATGAAACCAACGTGCAAACCCACAGTCTACTGTTCAGATGTTTGTCTTAATATAAAATCAAGAACGAGTTGATCTTTACCTTATAAATTGAAACAGCGTGGTTAACACTAGCACAGAAGTGAACCCATTTTTTACTCATTAACTAATTTAAGTCTCGGAAATAAAACGAAAACAGCGCGCGCGCATTTGAAATACATTAAAAAAAACCTTTTATCTTTTTAGGCCATCTTCACCTCGCGCGCATCGATAAAAGTGGGCCCGTTTTTGACAAGATCAATATGCGATCAGTTTGGACGTAAAAAGTATTGTCAAAAAAATCATAATTTGGTAGGGTTACTAGAACTCATTTATTACAAAAGCTTTGATTGGTTCAAAACTAGTTGGTTCAGTTTAGTTTTAGAAGAGAAATGATGACCATAAAGGTCCGATGATCTTGTAAGCATGCATATCACTGATACGTTTTCTCTTATTCTTAAGGTAACTAACTACTTTTGAATGTTCAATTTGAGCCCACGGTGTGCGCGCGCACAAAAATCGCTCAAAACCGCATAACAACCTTCAAAATTTTATTGAGGAACCATACACGTTTTGAACTTCAACAGGGCAAAAATCCCGAATTTTGCACGGGATTCTATATTTTTCTTTGAATTTCCTAAAACAACAGGTAAAATTCAATCTTTTGAGAAAGTTTGAGAAAAACTTAATTATTAGAGCTCGGGACACCCCATTTTTCTTTTCATTTTTGGAATCAGTGTTAAATTCTGTGTAAAATATCTTTCTAAGAACATTTTGTAATTATTCCTTGCTAAAGTAGTCAGCCGCCTTAATGAGCACAACAAGTTCTGTGCGGTTCCCAACCAATGACATTGAACCAAGAAATGAGTATACAGGCAGCTCAGTATGCGCAGAAACTTGCTAAAATTGGACGGCTGGTTCCTTCATCTCAAAAGGAATTACAAGGGCAAGGAGAAAACCTTGCTATGATATGCGTCACAAACACCCAGACAACCGTGACGAAGTCTGTTATCAACTGGTAAAGATTTGTTTCTTGTGTGTTTGGGTCAATGAACCAAATTTTACTTTACCATTCAATTATCTGCAGCTGAGCTGACCTTCAGAACGAACTGAAGGTCAACCAATCAGAATTGACAGAGGATTCGACATTGTATTTTGATAAGCATATTCCATGTCCCTGCTCGGAAAATGCTTGACCCATGATTCCTTTCGGGAAACGCGATCAACTCGGCTGGCTCAGATGGTTCGTTTTAATGTCTTTTAGATAGGCCACTTTGGACAATCTTTACCTACTAAAATCTTTTCATAATTTCATAAGCATTTTTCAACACCAATCAGCTTCAGATAGTTACTGACTAAGATAACCTTTCTAGCCCAAAAGTGAGTCGGGCCCGGGAATTGAATCTCCGAATCAGTTCGACCATCTCGTAAGTGGGCAGCCACTTTACCAAGATAGTTTCATATCTGGTTATGTTATACTCAACAGGTACAACGACGTGTGTAAACCTGGGTACGACTTCAGCATTGGACGGGGTCAGGAGGGAACAGGGGAATTTACACAAGTGGTGTGGAATGCCAGCACAGAACTGGGTATTGGTAAAGCAGATGTAAAAAAATGGGGTTTCCAGTGTTCGTATATTGTCGGCCGGTATAAACCACCTGGAAACTTCTACACTGGTCACGACGACTACAAGAAGAACGTTAAGAAAGGGAAATTCGATCGCAAGGCGTACTGCAGCTAGCTCTCTGTAGACTTGTGTGAACCACTATATGCATCATTGATAACTGATCGCAGAAATCTTGTAACCGTTGAAAACATTTTGGCTCAGTTCATGCAAATACCGAAGTAGTTCGTGTTTTTTGTTTTGTTTGTTTGTTTGTTTCTTTTTTGTTCCTTTGTTTCTGTTTGTCCGTGTCTGTCGGTCAGCCTTTCTTTCTTTGATTTTTCTGTTTTTTTTTCTATCTTTAACAGTAAAAAAGCTGATTGAATCTTGTTTATATGGAGTCGTTTGACTTAGAGATTTAATAACGACTGTACACCTCTCTATAGCAGTCTTGTAGAGTACAGTCTTGTAGCATACAGTCTTGTAGCATACAGTGTTGTAGCATACAGTCGTGTAGCATACAGTCTTGTAGCATACAGTCTTGTAGCGTACAGTCTTGTAGCATACAGTCTTGTAGTGTACAGTCTTGTAGCATACAGTCTTGTAGCATACAGTCTTGTAGCATACAGTCTTGTAGCATACAGTCTTGTAGCATACAGTCTTGTAGCATACAGTCTTGTAGCGTACAGTCTTGTAGCATACAGTCTTGTAGCATACAGTCTTGTAGCATACAGTCTTGTAGCGTACAGTCTTGTAGCATACAGTCTTGTAGCGTACAGTCTTGTAGCATACAGTCTTGTAGCATACAGTCTTGTAGCATACAGTCTTGTAGCATACAGTCTTGTAGCATACAGTCTTGTAGCATACAGTCTTGTAGGGTGGGTATACTTATGCATGGTCATCGCAAGGCATTCTCCTTAAACACACATGCTCACTTTGGACTTGTACCGTTTCTAATTTGTTCTATATAAAAGTTCGTCTACTCACGTCTAGTGACTAGGGAGTTAAAAGCTGATTTTGGGATTGTAAAAACGTTGCTTTATTGTTGCTTGATAGAACCAGGACCATACTTCCAGACATCGAGTGCTGTAGCATCGTATGGACTTACGGCTACGCTGGAGATTTCGACCCCAACACCGCTATCCCGGGAGGATTTACAGACTGATCAGGAAGCTCGGCCCCCAAGCCTAAGGGAGAGGTTAGTCGGCCCCTAGACCGTAGATGATTAACCCCTTGCTATGACCAGCAAACCCGGTATGTCGATTGTGTCTGTGATGACTAAGCATCTAAAGACACTCCTTTCCATGTGGGATGCGTTTTGAAAATCTAGCCATGAGCTATCTTTACAAGTGATCTTGGGATAAAAACCACAAATAAATGTCTTTAATTTATTCTGAGACTCTTTTCCCTGAAGCTTCGTTTTTTAACACGCATTGCTGATTCTTGCGGGGGAAGGAAAAGCGGAGAACTGGAGAAAAATCCTTGAAGGACATGAGAGAACCAACAAGCAACTCTACTCCGGCGTTGCTCGAACCCGGCTCGCATATGTGTATTATCTTATTCTATTGATTATCGTAATAACTTTATAGGGCATTGTGATGTATAGGGCATTGTGACGTATAGGACATTGTGATGTATAGGGCATTGTGACGTATAGGGCATCGTGACGTATAGGGCATTGTGATGTAAAGGGCATTGTGACGTATAGGGCATTGTGACGTATAGGGCATTGTGACGTATAGGACATTGTGATGTATAGAGCATTGTGACGTATAGGGCATTGTGACGTATAGGACATTGTGACGTATAGGACATTGTGATGTATAGGGCATTGTGATGTAAAGGGCATTGTGACGTATAGGGCATGGTGACGTATAGGACATTGTGACGTATAGGGCATTGTGACGTATAGGGCATTGTGATGTATAGGGCATTGTGACGTATAGGGCATTGTGATGTATAGGGCATTGTGACGTATTTTGCGGACTAAAATGGGAAAATAAGTGGGCTAAAATTATTTTAACCCGCTGGCATCAGCCAATCGGAAACGAGAAATGGCGAGAAAATAATCTGTTCAGCCAATGAGATGAGATTAGCTAGCTCTTTGTTTGAATTGAATAGCTGCATCTCGAGCTCTGCTTACAAAATCAAGCAAAAATGAAAAAATTCCAATCCAAAATTCCTGTTTCTGTGGCCAGAACTTTTCATCAAAAAGCAGTATCTACTTAGAATGAATTGAAGAATAAAAGATTTACCAAAGCAATGGAGAGAATAAAGGTTTGGTAGCGGCTTTGCCCTCAGGTAAAAAAACTATTTCAACACTGGCTAATAAGTCCTTTCGCTAGAATTATAAATTCTTTGTCTTTATACTCCAGCTTTCTTTATCATGATTAGTATTTTCTATACAAGTCTGAACAAACTGACTTACTTTTGAAGATATCTTGTACTTTACTTCTTGTACGTTAAGCAAGATTTGAGTGTTATCGTTTGCCAAATAAATTTTTTTCGCTCGTTTTTCGTGGATGTTTTCTGCCACGAATCCACATATTTTCACATCCTAACCAAGCTTATCAATAGTTCTATCTTCTCTTATTAATGTTATGTATAGGATGGTAAGAATAAGACATGAATGACAAAATAAGAAGGTGATTTTTCCTTCAAAAGCGAACACACGGGATTCGCTTCGCGCGCGCTAAAATGAGCCTGAGTCGGCCGGGCCAAAAACACATTTTCTTATAATGACTAAGCTAACCACTATTTAACAATTATTCGCCGAAAGCGAAGTGAATAATTGTTTTAGTATATACCAATAAGGGAACCTCTAAAAAAGTTGATTAAAACAGTTTCTTTTGTGTAATTTATTTCTGAATGTTAAAAGCCATGACAAATGTCACGCTCCAGCCAGATATGGAAGCCGTTACATTCTTGCACAACTCATTTCCATAGACACGAGTGAAAAGCACTCTGCGCATGCTCAGAAGTTCGTTGTGTTTACAAAGAAAACCATTGGAGATTAATTACCTGCGTTTAGTAAATCTCTAAAGTTAAGTATGGCTTAAGTATGGCTTAACTTTTAAAAAATACAGATTCAAAAATACTTTCTGCATGCTGCACAGAATCGATCAAAATTGATAAAAGCGACAAATATATCTTTCCAAGTTAAGTTCAAGTGCAGCTGTTGAACGACTCGCCAGAGATCAGAGCATGTGCATTGGATGTCAGTGTTGAATAGACCATTTTCGAGATGTGCGAGCGCTTTCTCAGTAAAATATCAATAGCGCGCGCGATGTTACCCGAAAATACATAATTTATTACGCCTTGAATTTTTCTAAAAATCATATTTTATGGCTTTCCTTGTGTTTCCGCAAAACATTTTCTGGATTTTTCCCCATTGCAATGGCAGCAGATTTATGGAAAGAACTGCCACTACCTTTAAAACAAATTAATGCTCATCAGTCTTTTGCTAAGAAACTAAAAAAATTTTTGTTAGAACTCCAAATTTCCTGGAAAGAAATTTAAATCGTTTGGTACAATAACTTAATCAAATATTTCTCAACTTTCCTTAATTTATTTACAATTCAAGGTCTATACTTTCTTCCTTCGTTCTCTATTATGTAAATTGATATATTTATTGTTGATGAGAGTTAAGGCGCTAGGCCATGTGGGATAGGCTCAGAGATAATAATATACCGAAACAGCTGTCCGCGGTTTCTAGTTGAACTGGCTCATTTTTCAGTCGACTTGAAGTTGTCTTCAGTCACTCATATTAAGGCTCGCAACTTATCCATTACGCATATATTTTTTGTGGTGTGTGTTGGCTCATCAAAATGTAACTCACAATGTTAATATCTAACTAGAAAACCTAACGGTTCATTTAGATACTAAACATTTTTCTATAATCATAACTATATTTTTGCTAAAAAACAAAACTTTCAAAATACTTGCACTGAAAAAAAAATTAATCTGTAATCAGTCTGTAATTCCTCCCGGGTATAGGGGTGTTGGGGCCGAAACCTTCAGCGTAGCCGTACGTCCATACGATACTTCAGCACTAGATGTCTGGAAGTATAGCCCTGGTTAATCAAGCAACAAAAACAACTACAATCCCAGAAAGCAGTTTTAATCTTAATTCCTTAACAGACGAACTTTTATATTGAACAATCTAGAAAGTACAAGCCAAAGATGAGCATGGCTTGCAATCATACATAAAGTATACCCTACAAGACTGCTATGGTTATTCAATCTCTAAGTCAAGAAAATCCATATAAATGAGATTTCTTTTTTATTGTTGAAGAAAGGGGGAAAAATAAACAAAGTCATCATAAAGGCATAACTGTTCTCAAAGGATCAGTCTACAGAGAACTGCAGTACGCCTGGCGATTAAAGCTTCCTTGTTTAACATTCTTCTTGTAGTCGTCGTTACCGGTGTCGAAGTTTCCAGCTGTTTTATAACGGGCAACGATGTACGTACACTTCACTTGCATACCCATAAGTGGCATTGTCACATCTGCTTTACCAATACCCAGTTCTGTGCTGTCATTCCACACCACTTGTGAAAAGTGACCTGCTCCACTCTGATACTGTCCAACGCTGAAGTCGTAACCAGGGTCACACACCTCGTTGTACCTGGTGAATGTCATAAAATAACAAGATATGAAACTTGCAGAGATATAAGATGAGCAGTTAGGAAGAAATGATAGAAAACTTATTCAGTAGACACTAGTTTGTGTAGAGGCTCGGAAAAAAAAAAAAAGTCCACCTGACAGGAATCAAACCCATGACCTTCTGGATACGAATCGGATGCTCTGCCACTGAGCTACAGGGAGATTCATGTGGTTATGGTCACTTTACTGGGCCGATATTACAGACCGCCTGCATGTGAAACTTTCATGTAAAATTTGGATGGGTGAATACAAGAAGGATACAAACAGATTGTGGAGACCATTAAAACACTAGGCTTTAATGTCCGCCATCTTAACTCCAACAACGAACCGCCGGTCAGCGGTTACATAACACAGGAAACCCATAACAGCTGCCCACTTACGAGATGGTCAAACTGATTCGGAGATTTAATTCCCTCGACTCACTTTTGAGTTAGAAAGGTTATCTTAGTCAGTAACTATCTAAAGCTTGGACCATGAGAATTTTAGTGAGAAAAGACTTCAAATGTGACCTATTTAAGAAATATTAGCACGACCCATGAAGCCAGCTGATCATGAGTTGATTGCTTCCCTGAATGGAATTATGAGTTGATCATGAGTTGATTGCTTCCCTGAATGGAATTATTAATCGATTATTTTTTGGGTCAAGCATTTTCTTTACCAATTATTTACTGCCACCGTAACTGTCTGGCCATTGTTGGTGCTGCATCCCATAGAAAGGTTTTCTCCTTGCCCTTGTCTTTCGTTTTGCGGAGAATGGACTAGCGATCCACTTGCAGCAATTTTCTGCGCATACTGAGCTGCCTGAGCACTCATTTCTTGGTTCAGTGTCATTGGTTGGGAGCCATGAACCGCACGGAACTTGTTGTGCTCATTAAGCCCTTCTTGTTGATATGCTGAAAAGATTAAATACATATGAACAGCAAAAGTCATATTTTTAGAATATATAAAATGTTCATTATCTTTTTCTCCAGATTGAGCTATAGCCTTTATTTTTAGATTAAGATTCTTTGTTTCAGTTATACCAATATTGTATAAAAAAAATAATAAATAAATAGAAGACGAATAAGGTATCTAAGGCTAAATCAAGAATTAATCTTTACTTGATAAACTGACGTCCGTTAAGAGAAGCGCGATGAGTATCACTATTCTGAACATCATGACGTATGGAGTACCTGTGGATATATATATACACATGTGACTTGTGAAGAGTGACAAGATTGAAAGAAGTGAAAATGTATAAAGTATCAAGAAGGGGAGTTTTTACAACTTCTTAATAGTATTAGTCAAGAGCTGAGTGCAAATGTGTTTTTCTGTTGCTCATTGCTCATTGAAGAGTTAGTATCCGATTGACCTTATTCCCGGGGGAGGGGAGGGGTACTTAGGGTCGTTTCATACGGGGATGGTTCGCCCGGACTCTCAACCCCTTACCCTTAGATATACCAAATTTCAGCAAAAAGTTACCCCTTTTCATACCTTTTTGCTGAAAAACTCATAAATTTCCACCCCTTTTCTATACGTGCGGCTTGAAAAAAGTACCCCTTTCGGGCGGAGCATCCCCGTATAGTCAATTATAGGAAGTACCCCCCCCCCCCCCGGGCCTTAATCAATCAATCACAGTATTTCATTCTCATAGGTGTTTGTCAGAAACACGTTCAGATCTTGGCTAAGCTGTTGGGTTCACCCTGCTTCTTCATTTCTGTCAAGATAGCATAAATAAGAGAGGGAAACTTCTTAATATCGCTCGCGCCATGTGAATTTCCGGTTGGGCTATTTTTAGCATTCGCATAAAGTCAATTTTCGCCTTACCCTACTCCAGTGCGTCAAAAATTGTGTGCTTTATCCAAACCTGGAAGTAGCGAAACCATGTTAAATTTTTTGGGATAAAACATAGATTTCGCGTCTTTTCGAGTGTTCAACAGCTTTTTCAAGATCTTTTTGCTTTATCTAATAGATTTGGTCGAAAAAAGTTAGAAAAAGCGACGAAAAGTAGGTTGTTTTTAAGCGCGCGCGCAGACATCCACGCCATCAAAAAAATTAAAAACCAAACGACTCTGGATGCAAAAAAATAGCCGGCGTGCGCGGTATTGAATGAAGTTTCGCTCTCTTATTTATGCTCTCTTGTTTCTGTTAAATGGCTTGTGTTATTGTTACACTTATTTTATAGCGAAGTCAATGACATAAATAAAAATAGATAAATGCTCTGTTAAAATCTACGGCTATGAAAAGTGTGAAGGACACTGGAAAGAAAACGATCTCTTATTAACGCGTGAAAAAAAAAAAAAAAAAAAAAAAAAGAGGAAAAATAAAGGAAATTAAAAAACGAATAAAAAAACCAGAGGAAATAAACGAAAACAATACCAAAAAAGCACCAAACTCTACCGGTGTACGAAAGTCTAACAACAAGCACACTATCTGAAACAACACGATAAAAGTCACTGAAGTACTCCACCACAAGAAACCCTAACGATGAATTGTACAAAACCAGGAGTACAAACAAGATATCAGTCGTTCATCGTGTAGCCATCCACTCGAACCAGTACAGGTAGAATTTTGTGAAATGCTTTTAGGAGTAAGTAAAAAAGCCTCGAATAATGCATGCCGATCTGAACTAGGGCTCTTCCCATTGAGATCTCACGCAGAATTAAGAGTAATTAAAGTTTTGATATAATACATGAACTGTAATATAAAATCAAAGCTCTCACAGCAAACAATAATTGATAATCTTAAATATAGTTCTATAAAATCTAGTTGGACAGAGAAAACAAAATCAGCACTCGACAGACTAGTTCTAAGTTGCTTATGGCAGCAAAATGTAGGTGGGGTTGTATGACAGAATATTAGCTAACTGAGCTGACGAGAATTATTGAGCAAAGAATTGGAGACCAAGAACTTCAAAATTGGCGTGCTGACATACATAACGATTCGGGAAGGAAGGACTCACAGAAAAAGAAACTTAGAACGTATAAAAAAAATTAGAACAGATTACGAACAAGAGAAGTTAAACACCGAATAAGTCTCACGAAATTCGATAGAAATAACTGATCAGTGATTACGAATTGAAGTACGACCATACACTAATCCCGAAGAAAGGGTGTGTCAAATATTATTCTATCTATACCCCTGAAATCAACCCTTTCTTAAAGAAACAGTATGGATAAAAAGTTAAATTTCTTAAAGAGATCAAAAAGACACCTACCTTCTTTCACAAGTCACTGATAGTAACGAACAAAGTCAAATCGAATCGATCCATCCATTTATGGGGTTGCCCTCTGCAATTATCCCTATTGTTACCATAGCAACATCTTGCGTGAGATCATTAAGGTCATTATCAGGTGAAACAGCTTGTATAGTCCCAGATTTAATCATAGTTTCTTCTCTAATTGTTTCAATATTATATATATTGGTTGTAGGTATGATAACAGAAAAACATCTCGAGTGAGTCTGAGTGCTTGTCTTTATTCAACTCTCCTCTAACTCAAGTAAAGTGACATAATACACGTAATTACAATACATATTACAACACCCCCCCTGTTTAAGTGTAATACTGTAAGTATACCAAAATATGGGCAAGAAACAGAACTAGTGCTGAATCACTGTTTTTTGTTTAAATCTTTGTTTGTCCTATAATGTCTAGACTAATCAGAGATACTGTCTACTGTCTTCCTCCATTAAGTCATATAGTCACTCAAGTAATCAATCAATCAATCTGAATCAATTTTTATTATCACATTTAAATACGAATTAGACAAAATAACAAAACTATGAATAAGAGATGAAGGGTAAAACACTTCCCGAAATAGAAATTGTAATTAACGTGATTTAAGGGATCAGCTCACACTAATCACTAGATTGCATTTAGTTTCCGTAGTCATCGGAATCCCAACAAAATATACATTTTCTGAAAGGTCTTTTAATAAGAATTGCATATCTGTTAATCATTTTTTTTAATATTTCATTTTGGAAATACAGTGGTCTCTATATACAATGCTTAAGGTTGACATGCAGATTTGACGTGGACGGCTCCGTTGTTTATCACATCTTATTCTACAGATGTTGATCTCTCAAAGTATGTCTGCGTTTTGTTTTTTATCGCTCTATTATTTTTTTATCGAATTTCAAGGTAAATTTACATATTTTACGTACAGTCTAGTACATTCTTTTCTAGATATATAGAAAATATAGATTAACACTGTACACTATATCTATACATGCGGATATAATAATAATAATAATAATAATAATAATAATAATAATAATAATAATAATAATAATAATAATAATAATAATAATAATAATGTTATACAAAATATAGATTAACACTGTACACTATATCTATACATGCGTATTTACATACATACATGTGTGCACATATAAACTCGTTTCCAAAAAAATTGAAAATTTTGGATGTATATACATATATGTGTTATACCGCCATTTACTTTGAATTTCATGACAAATTTGTTATTTGTGCGTATATAATGAGGCTATTTAACATGTTTGCAATCGATTTGTTTTTATGGCGATTTTCCAACAATGAAGCTAAACATATATGTATATATATACCCAAAATTGTCAATTTTTTGGAAACGAGTGTATATATTTCTACATATATATTTACACAAACACAAACACACCTTAACAAATATAAATGTAATTTAGATCTGGCTGTCACCATTGCCTTTTTCTATGCTTTGTTTCCAATTTGGCATGGCTTTATCCTTACAACATCCCCTGGGTTCCCGGGTTACAACAGTGATCCCAAAAGGGGAAAAGAAAGATGGAAGAGAGAAAGGAATGGAGAAATCAAAGCTAGAGAGCCATGTACGATGAATATTTACATAGAGACACGCTAAGAATACACCGATCCCGGCTTCGCTTGAGTGACCACCAAACAATGGGTAGTTTTCCCAATGGAATGTAGAATGTCCGACAAACAAACTCGAATTTAGAGGCATTTTTAGTAATTATCGACTTTTTCCCCTTAATTTTCCTTTAGAAAGCATTTATTCTAAGACAGAAATTTGGGGTTGTCAGCAATCAGTGTCTGTTCCATGTTGTATATGAAAAAACACATTTGAGCTTGTCCGACGTAGCAACAGTAACTAGGGAGGTAGAACAATGAATTCAGGATCAGTTTTTTTAATCATCATTGAGTGTTTTTTAAAAAATCTATTGTTAGATCTGAATAAGCATTTTACACATTTTCTTTAAGTGTTTTTTAGTTCTGTTTTCCAGTATCTCAGGGTGGCAAAGGTTACGCGTGAGGCGTGACTTGGCCATTTTTTGGACCGTGATTCGTGAAATTCAACGATTTGCTCATTTTGAAGACCGTGACTCGTGAACGTTCGTAATACACCCACAATACTTGTATCAAAGTTATTCTTTAATCGCATTTCGTGATTCGTAAATTCAGGAAAAAATTGTCTGTGATTCGTTATCGATACCCCTAATGTGCCACCCCGCGTGCTAATACTCGTACCTGGTATCTTAGTCATTGTTCTATTTGTCAAATTCTTTAGTGTTTTTCGTCATTGTTAGTTGTCCCTCCGTAGTTAGTACCACTTATACACGGCCAATATGTTGATCTTTATACAATACAAGCAAGAGATATAAATAAGAGAGGGAAAACTCCTTAATACCGCGCGCGCCATGTGAATTCCCGGTTGAGCTATTTTTAGCATCCGCGTACAAACAATTTTCGCCATACCCTACTCCTGTGCGGAAAAAATTGTGTGCTTCATCCAAACCTGGAAGTAGCGAAAGCATGAAAAGATTTTTTTGGGAAAACATAAATTTCACGTCTTTTTGAGTTTTCAACAGCCTCAGTTGTGTTTTATCAGAGAACAGAACATAACCAATCCTGATCTTTTTGCTTTTTGTTTTTGAGTGCGTGCGTACACGTCCACGCCATCAAAAAATTAAAAACCAAACGATTTTGGATGCTAAAAATAGCCCAACCGAGAATTCACATGGCGCGCGCGGTATTAAGAAGCTAAGTTTCCCTCTCTTATTTTTGCTCTCTTGATACAATACAATACAATAACTTTATTTCAAGAGGGAAACGCAATAACCTTTTACAGTTTTCTAACTTACGGCCCTCAAAAATATATATAAATAGATAGACAATATAAATCACAAATAATATCTACAATAATACTCAATATTGGCCCGAAATATATATAAATATAACGACCGTTAAATTATCAAAAAGTAATATATATCAGTACAATACGTACTACGATATTGGTTCGAATTTTAAATATAGCAAGAATTGCTAAATATTGACATATAATGATTATTAATTAATACTGTAATGTATATTTGATTGTGTAGGTTTTAGTGTGAAAAACAGTTGCAGTTTATGGCACCCTTAAGTCGTGGCCCTGGTACGACGGCCTAAAGTTCTAGTGGTTTCAGAAAGGAACTGGAATCTACTTTTGAGACAACTTGGTGCACAGGGATTTAGGAGTACATTGAAAAGGAATCGAGGGGAATGTAGAGCCTTGTAGTCAGCGCAGCTCGTTTTTCGAGGACGAAGGAGCCGCAGTAGAAGCGGTTGTTAGCTGAATCCCAGAACAATATATGAAGTAGTTGATTATGCAAGAATTATAGAATCGTAAAGCAGGCCTGGGTTAAATTTTAGATAGGGTTTCATAGACCCATTCGAAAAATGGCCGCTTCTAATTTACATATTTTGTAAATTTAATGTCTCAAGAGAAATGATGCATGTCAATGGAAAGAAGATAATAAAAATAAGGAATTCTGTGAAAAATCTGTGACAAAAAAGTGATTATTTTAGGAGTTACTGCAGTGTAAAGTGTGAAAATGACACCAAAGCGAGGCCAGTCAGTATTGATCAGCAAAATCTCATACTTATATCTGTAAATTAATTCCATAATAACTTATAAGAAAAAATACCGAAGCATTGAAACTTTTCTTGTTCACTCACTTCTGGATGATCTTTCAGGTAAAAGTGATATACTGATAACATTTTTGATTGAGGAAGTTTAAATAGAAAAGTGAAGAATCGACATTTTTAGAATCGGTGTATACGACGTGAGAGATAGCCTACTGCTTATAATGGAACAGATCGTGTCAATGTCATATTCTCAGGACAAGCTACTAAGGTTTCAAAGGTTTCAAAGGTCTTTATTTTTCCACGCACAGAAACACGTTTACAAAAAAATATGAAATATGAAAAACGTGGAAAGGTGCAGAAAGTACAACCGAAGAAGATCATGCACCCTAATTAAATCGTAGTGGATGGAAAGTGAATGGCGGATGAATAACATATTTACAATAAAGAACGATAAAGATAAAACAATTATAATATTAACGATTTACATTTACAGGCTATAAAAGGGTTGTTTTGATATTTACTGACACATAAGGTATCTTCTTAATTGTTTTTTTGGAGCTTTTAATTGAAGAACTATTTTTTATTTCAAGAGGTACCTCATTCCAGTTTGCGACTTGCCATAGCTTTTAAAAATTTTGGCGTGGCAGATATCAATTTCTGTTCGTTTGAGAGCATGTGTTATGACCATGAATTGAATCAATATCTTTGGAGTAGTTGACAAAGATATCCAGCAATCCAGCAATTGCAGTCTCACAAAGCTGGAGTTTAACTATCTCAAAGATATTTAGAATGATATCAAGTCTTTAAAATAGTGGTCTACAAGATGTTTTAGGATCTGAGAAGGTAATTATTATACGACGTATTGCTCGTTTTTGCAAAGTGTAAATAGGTAAATATTCTCGATTTAGTTATAATTGCTTCCCCAGATTAATGTATCGTAGGATAAATATGAGTACACAAAACTGTGGTAAAGAGTTTTTAATGTGTCAAAACTAAGGTAATATCAAGGCTTATACAGAATTCCAATTGACTAAGTAATTTTTTTTCTGGAAATAAAAGCAATGTGTGAATTATATCTTCATATATATTGTATAGGCAAAGCATCGCGGCCAACTGCTTTAAAGCAGTCAATGCAAAACTCGAGAGATCATCTAAAAAAAAAACAAAACAAAACAAAACAAAACAAAAAAAACACACGATATCCGTGTTATGATGCCGAATGAAATGTGTATATGATCGTACCATACTGTGAAATGAAAAAAATATCTAGGGAATTTCTTCCGAGTCCATTTCAGAGTATGGTACGATCACATACACATTTCATATCATCTTTCTTGGTATAGCGTTTGACTGTTGTAATAAAGAATAGATGAAACTTCCATTGGTTGTGACTTATTTAATATTTCATTAATAACTTTCCCTGAGCACTGTTCAACATAGATATATAATAGTTTTTCTTTGCAAAACTTATCAAATGGTTTAATTTGTTGCGATATATAATTGCGAAATTTCGTCGTGTCCTTAGATGTTGGGTTTCTTAGTTTAGCCCTGTAAAGGTTATTCTTTACTTTTGATAGATCTAAGTATACCAGGTGCAGTTTTCATTTGAAAGTGTTTGTTATATAAATTAGTAATTGTATCATTTAAATATTTAAGAGAAGATGTCAGCAAAAATCGAACAAAATCAAAATTTCTCGGCTAAGGCCGAAAGTTCGATTTCGTTCATAATTTGGTATTAGGTAGGCCTATATGTGAGATATACCATGCTGTCTTTCTTTTTTTCGAAATATTGCTTTATTTCCGATGAAAAAGCGAGAAAAACGAATTTGTCCATTATTGACCTTTCTTTGCGAGCCAAAATATACTCCAGCTTCGGGGAGCTCGCCTGCCTGCAAAAAATATGTATATGCTTACTGGTTTCTACTGTCATACAGCAGTTAAGAGAGAGTGCATGTAAAAATGAAGAATAGCGCGACAGTTGGAAAATATCGAAATTCTTTTTATTTCCCCAATAGAACCCCTTTGGTACACTATTTTCAAAAATAGCATTGAAAAGTCTAACAGCTTTTTTATTCTTTTTTCAAAATCGCACGAAGCCTATTAGACCCTCGGCCGTCTAAGTGAAGAAGCAAAAATTAGGCATATTTGACGGCCTCGCTTTAAGCGACAAAGTATTTTCATCACATAAAATAGTAAACTCTGCTGCTTTCTAGACTTGAAGGAAGGGAATGTCTAAGTCAATCATGTAGTGGTCGTGGTGTAAATATCAGACCAGGTATTTTACAGAAAATAAATTCAGTTTTAATTCATTACTTTATAGTTTATCCCTTATCAGGGTTACAATAAGATTCAATCCAGATGCAAACGAAAGTGAAATTATATTTTAGCTTGAAAGCCAGCTCTTTCACGTACAGTTTTTGAGTTGAAAACACACACAAAACCTAAGCTCAGAGACGTAAATCTTCGAAAATGTACCCGAAGTATTCCACAGAGCACTGTCTAGCATCCTCTGGAGATATTTGGATTTCTGTGGGCTAAAATTCTTCATCGAAGATCTCCTAATCCGCCATATTGAAATGATATTCAGCAGAGCCTTCACGAAATTTAGTCAGCTGGTCAGCTGTCTTTATGCGTGAAGCATTTTAAAACTAAAATGTTCTGAGCATCAAATAGAATAATCCAATCACAAATTTAGCATTAATTACTGGAGATGTTCGCGCATGCGCGGCTATTTGGGCCAATCAGCATCAAGCAAAAACGGCTGTTACCAGAGCCTCTTCTGGAGAGGGACGAGACCGAGGAGCTCTGGGTACGAGACTGGCTCAAAAATCGAATGGTATTGAAATGTAGTGTGTTGAGTTTTGGGGAAAGAGGAAAACTGCACCAGGAGAAAAACCCTCGAATCAAGGGAGAGACCGAACAAACTCTAATGTACACTTGTGATGCCAAGTCCAAGAATCGAACCCGAGACCCCAGAGGTGAGAGGCGAGTGAAAAACCCTATTGTTTTATCCTCCAAATTTAGCTGCATTTCGAAATGCTGCAAGGGGTCTATAGTGTATCAACTGGCTATATTTAACTTTTCATGAATGCCTTAAACAATCTGTTCATTATCTAATGCTCTTACTAACACTTCAAACAATAGACTTTAATTTGAACTGGCGCCAAGGTGTTTTTACATTCATTTTAAACTGACTACACTCATCACGAAATTTGTATCTCTTTGAATCTGCTTTTGAAGTTAATCAGGATTTATATGCTTCTACTTTTTTAAGAACCCATCGATTTTGAGCTACATTCGAAACTCTTATGAGTGACCTCAACCAGTAATAAAAAACGTGAGATTATTTAGGACAGGTGACTTAAGAGAAATCATTATCAATCGCAATCAGTCTACATTGTTTATCGGTGATAAAGACCGTTGGCTGTTAGTCTAGCCAGCCTTATTTACCCGGCGCTCTTCAGAGCCTGTTACCTCTCTTGGCAACCAAAAATTTGTCACAGATTCAAGAAAACTTTGAATTAAAATATGTTTTTCTCATCTTCTTCGAGTTGCATGCAGCTATCTTTCCTTATAAGTTTGATTTGAGCCCACGCGCGTTTAAAAACCGCTGAATTTCCATGGCAACCTTCAATACCCTATTAAGAAACCATGTAGAAACCCCGAATTTTTGACGGGACTCATTAAGTCATTCATCTAGCTTTGTCAATTTTTTTTGTGTGTATCAATGACAGTGTTTAGTTGGCAATAAAGCCCTTAGCATGCTTCAGTCTAGTAAGTAGACAGTTTGCTTCAGAACTTGCATGCTGTCTCTTAGACAACCAATTATCTGCGATGGATTTAAAGTTTGTCACTGACAATCTAACGTTTGCTATAATCATTACTGAACATCCAAGATATTTGCCTTCACTTCCAAAAAACCAAGGAATACTTCAACTCTTCAAACTGTTTTGTCAACTTGTCTCATAAGAGCCACGTATAGTTTTTAAAATAGAAAATAATAATAATAATGATCTTTAACCTTTATTGAGGATACCTACATCCCTCAAAAGTTCTAAAAATAACAAAGAAAACAAGAAAATTAAGATAATTTTTTACTTGTTATGTAGATTTGTTGTTGAACAATTCTGATTTATTTTTTATCGTCATTTGAAGCGTTTTTATTGAAAATTTGCTATATTTGTAGTTATCCCATAAAGAGGGACATCAATAGATATCGCTATAGAATTTCAGCCAATCAGTTGAGAGCCAAATTGCTACAAAAGCAAGGATCTTAGTTTGAAGTGTCACTGAGTCTTCTCTCTACTCGGACATCCTCCTACAATCGAAGATACAAGGCTGCACTGATCGATTCAGGTAAGCGGCATGAATGCATGCTATGCGTATATTTAGCGTCAACCCTCACTTTTTCAACATTAGACTGAAAACCTTCCATGTTATCTCAACTTGATGTTTATAAGACTAACTGCAGCTTGGTAGATTATATTTTTTGAACAAGTACGTGCCAATGTAGTGATGTTGCCGAATCTTCAATCAATCAATTTTTCACTTCTGTAATTTTTTTTTAATTTCATCATTCTCAGTTTTAAAAACATTTTCTTCAACAACTCAATATCACGGACTTCTTCACTCTGCTTGACGAATTCTGCCAAATTCTTTTCGGCTTCAATGTATTCCTGGATGCTTTACAGTAGATTTCGAATATCGAATGTTTTCATACACAGCACGACATGGCTCTGTCACGGGCACAGCAAGGCGTGGTTGTACCGTAAGTTTTTCATGGTTATACGAAAACAGTCTTCTTTCAAATTACATTATTATTATTCCCACAGAAATCTGGACAAGATGATTTTCAAAGTGATGCTCGTCATGCTGTCTTTGACAGGAGTTGCTTTGTCAGGTATCAATTTGGATCTCGTTCACTCAAATCAAATAATATATAGATTTAGGCACTGCCTAAAGCGGAGCTCCCATAAATAGTATACATAGTACTAAAAACGTGACAATTGTGTGACGCGGCATAACGCCGGTTACAGCGTGACCATTTCTTTTGATTTTACCAGAACCCAGAAGGAAAAACTAAAAGAAAAACCATTATTTTAAGCATTCAAAAGTATTAGAAAACTTTTCAATTCGAAAAATAATTATAGATTGTTGAACATATGAATACATGTATAGAACAAAGGATTTTATTCAGCAAATCTTAAGTTATAAGGAGTTTTTAGGTGGAAAGTGAACTACACTGAAAATTTTCGAAAAATATTAAGTTGGTCTTTGAATAGGTTTTTCAGATTTATTCTTAACTTTATTATCGAGCGAAATATCTTACAAAAACATAAGCTTATTCATAAAAAAAACAAACAAGCTCATCATTTTTGCGACTGTGTAATAATAATAGCTGGAAAAGCCCGATAAATAGCAAATATTTGGTGAGATAAGAATTCCAATTTCATATTTCATTCAACATTAAAATAAATTGTCTATGAAAATGTCAATATGTCAAGTCTTAGCCTTTTTTTCTTGAAATGGGATCAAAAACAAAAATTCAAAGCTTCAAATATCACTTTTTTGATTCACATGCAAGTATTGTAGAAAAAGATGATAAAAATCTAAAATGCAGTCAAAACGACAAATTATCCAAGTTTTTCTGACCGAATGTTTGCCGAACCAACGTCCTTGGCTTGTCTGAAAGTTTCTCCAGCTAGTTTACACATTTTTTGTCGTTTTTTTTTTTACAAAATATTAGTTAACATTAATGAATTTACCTTCTATGAAGTGTTTTCTACTCCAAAAGAAAAACTAAAACACCTTACCCGGTGTTTCTTGTATCTTATTAGAGTATAGGGGGCTGTATACCCACAACAAGTTTCGTGCGGTTCACGGCTCCCAACCAATGAAATGGAACCAAGAGATGACTGACGCAGCAATGGCATATGCCAAAAAGCTTGCTGAAGGAGCACCCTTCGCTAATTCTGATGAATCAGAAAGACCTAATCAAGGAGAGAGCATTGCTATGGGATGCCGTCGTGACAGGGGTATAACGGCGGAAGAAGCCATCGAAATGTGGTATGAATTTGACATTTGCGTTTAGTTGCTGCCTTTCATTTACAAACCATGGGGGTTGAATTAAAAAAAGATTTGCTTATTTTATCATATATCCACCAACATGGTTGCCATTGTCTTTTGTTATTACACTTCCAGAAAAAAAGGTAAAAAAGGTAAAACCAATATTTTACTTCGAAACACGGGGAGTGGTTGCCCAATTCTCCCGAGCCAGTAGCTCATGTTTAAAGCGTTTAAAGGTGCATACTTTACCACCTCAAACTATCAGTGCTCCTTATTACGGGTATTTAAAGCTAAAGCTACACAGAACAGAGAGAAGTCGAAACAGACGTGGAGATCCTGGGGATCGAACCGTGGACCTCTAGCTCCGAAGGCCGCGCACTAACCAACTGAGCTACGCCTGCTCCTAAGAGAAGGACTAAAAATCGTCTACAGAGCGGCTCAGTTTTTGCATTAGCCTTTTTCTTCGTTTCAGACTGCAACATTTCCTTGAGTATTGTTTCTTTATTTGCCTATAACGCTGGACAACATATTTTAATGTGGACTGCAATTAAGGGGGCTGCCTATATCTGTATAGAAGAAATGCATGAAAAAGTTTTTAATCAAATCACGATTTTTTCAACCCAAATTTAATATTGATTTCAAATCTGGAAAGAAAAAATAGGTGTCCCGCAGTTGTTTTCGAGACTATAACACGTGTATGAACAACTTTTTGATGAAAAAGAAGCGAAAACCAACTTCACCGGTAATCAAGCTTTTGACGTTATTTTTTCAGGAATTAATTAATTTTAAACCTTAACTATACATTGTTTTACAAATATAAGTCAAAAGATGTGGAAAATATTGAGAAATATAGTCCGGCCAAATTATTTTTTTATTCGTCTTGCCCTTGTCATTTTTTGTCTAAAACGAGTGCAAACATTTACACTTACCGCTTTTTCAAAAGTTTCTTTTTCATGTACTATTTTGGAAATTCGAAAAAAATATAAAGTCCCGTGTAAAATTTAAGGATTTTGCGCTGTTGAAGTTTAAAACGTGTATTGTTACTTAATAAAAGTTTGAAGGCTATTCAGCAGTTTTTGTGCGCGCGCACATCGTGGCGTCAGATTGCCTGTTTCATGGCGTCATTATGATTGCGTAGTAGCGTGCGCAGTAGCTTCATTTTCTACAGTAGGACAGCCACTTTAAGTCACTCAAAAATGTTATTCCGAGGATCCAAAAGTGCCTCAATTAGATATCTTTATGAAAAGAAAAAAAAACTTTGCTGTTCACCTTTTTATATTGATGGTTATAAGCTATTAATACGGAAAAGGCTGATCAGTATTCTATGCCGATTTATGGGTAACCAACCAATGAGATCCCCTCATAAGGGAATGCACAACGCCTGATATCTTACAAATGGTATATATATGTATGTTCTAGGTACAACGAGGTTTGTGATCCCGGCTATGACTTTGACGTTGGACCAGTCAGTGGCAAGGACACAAATCACTTTACAAAAGTGGTGTGGAATGACAGTACAAAGCTGGGAGTTGGTAAAGCAGATGTTTCAAAGTGGGGTATGAAGTGCTCGTATATTGTCGCCCGCTACGGTCCAAAGGGAAACGAGGGTGACTTTCAGGCGAATGTTCAAAAAGGAACCTTTGACCGCGAGACGTACTGCAACAGTCTCAAGAAACGCTCAGCTAAAGTAATGATAAGTTAAAAATGCATCCTCGACGAAAGCTAAAAACTACTCCATCAAAATAACTTTATGTAAGAAAAAAGAGTTAAAAGAAGCCTATTAATATCCTAAATGATCTCTAGTTCTAGGATCTCTTAGGATTTTTAAAAAGCTTGTTTTTAGTTATAAATTTAAGATTAAAAGAAATAAAACAAATGAGCAGCGGCAACCAGTGCTAATGATTCATTGTCTTCAGTATCAGCCATGTATCCGATTGATTCTGCCATCCCCTTTCGATATACCTTTGTAGATGACCTTGCAAGTCCAAAGCATGGTTGTAATTTAACAATCTTTTGGGTTAACGGTGAAACAAATCATTTATACAGTACGAGTCCTACCACGGCCCACAAACACTTACTTGCCTGCTCTTGAATTCAATCATAGTTGTTATAGAATCTAATACCCCATTCACACCGGACCTTTACGCATGTTTAACTGAGGTTGTTTAGTTGAACTAGTGCTCTTCCATCAGCCTGTACGCCTAACTAAACAACTTTCAAACCTTCTTTAACTAAACTACTTTGGGGATGTAGTTTTAACCCTGGATAAAAATGGCGGCCAAACGACGAAGGAAATGCGATAGATAAATAAATAAATACCAAGAATAGTTGGTGAAGGTGAATGGGGCTTAAGTTAACGTGAACGACTACCACAAACATGGCCACCATGACAGAAACGGTTGAGAAAAGCACTAATATCTCTCGACAACATGGAAAAACGTTTCGGTTGACAGAAATTGATGGCAATAATATAAAATCAAAAGTTCTAGATCAACCAATGAAAAGGGAAAAAGCTAAGAAAAAAAGAAAAAAACTTTGGTTTGTGTTGATGAGATTCATTGTCCCCTTCACAGTTCCCTGCGTCATCTTGAAAGGCAGCCGTGGCTTTGCATGATAAAGATATGTAAAATATGAAAAATCGAGACAATTCCAGGAGCCCACTTTAAATAACAGTGATAGTTCCCCAGTAACTATACTTGAGAAGATATAATAAAAGGGATTACGATTACATCATTTGTTTTGGTTAATTATTGTTCTAATTAATTCATCACTCTATAATCCCATATAAGCATCTATCCTGTCCAAATTAAAGATTAATTTGGATCCTTTTCGTTCGCCTTTGTCTCGAGAAAACTGTACTAGTAATTGGATAGTTTCTCTCGGCCAATCAAAACTCGAGTAAAACCATAGGAATCACCTTTCAACCAATCAGTGCGCAGCGTATGCTTGTCGGCTTTGTTTACTTTGTCTTGGATTCAAGATGGCGGATCGAGGCGGATCGAGGAAGAAGAAAATTGTTCTTTGTCTTCGTTTTTAGTTAAAATTATGAAAATTTCCTTAACAAGGAACTGCAAGAAGCTTGACTCCCAGAAGTATCTTCAGAAAATTGAAGTCGCATGCGAGAAGTAAATATGGACAAAAATACACACAAAAAATCTAATGCGACATGGTTACCAACCAGAAATCTATTGGACAATCCAACAAAGTAAAGTGACAAAACCTACTGTTAAAATGGACATTAACATCATAATAACAATGTTTAAAAACATACGGAAATTTCTAAGTTTCACTTGACGTCATTTCCTGTCTAGTGCAGAATATTCAATAGGATTCTTTCTGACTGACAGCACATGTATGGTGGTCAGTGTTTGGTCAGTGTCAGCAGATAACGAAATTCAAAGACTTAGCTGATTGAAACCCTGCATGGGTCTATAGAGGGAGGTTACCTTCACGTGATTAATTTCAACCAATCAGGTACTAGTTCCAGGTTGTGAATGATTTAATGACCGTATTAATTGAGTGTACACCTTATTGCAGGAAGGATGTCACATAAAAATAAAAAATAACAAATAAGAATTAATTATTATTCCAAAACAGATGTAATTATTTCATTGTTTTCAAGGTATAGACTGATATTTTTGAGATAATCTTGTTGGTATGTTGCTAAACAGTTATTGTCATTAATCTAGGAGGCTTTAGAATCAAAATGAAGAAAAATATTTCTAATTAATTCCTATTTGTTATTTTGTTATTTTTTATTTTCATATGACAACGTTCTTGCAATAAGGTGTATATCTTTGTTTAGTGTATACCCCCAATAGTTACTCAGCGTGTTGTTTTATCGCCGGTTCTTTTTGATCGTTCTCGTATGACATCCCATATTCATTGACTCGAGTCTTGTCTACTGGATAAAGCCTAGCAACAACACAACCCACATCAAATCAGAACCATGAACATTAGTATATAATAACATATATATATACAGCTATTTCAAAAACGGTTGATGAAGGTTTTGCGTTGCATGTTGCATATCAAGCCCGAAATGGAATATGGGTAATGTGAATTCTAGCAGCGAAGGGTCGAAGGGTATTTCCGGCTTACATATTTTCTTCTGCAGTGAAATTATTTACACATGAATATAATACATTTCAAGCTTTGGAAGCAACATGCAGCATGCAATATGCAACATGCAACAATCAACATGCAACGTGCAACGTGTAACATGCAACGTGTAACGTGCAACATGCCACGTGCAACATGCAACATGCAACATGCAACGTGCAACGTGTAACATGCAACATGAAACATGCAACGTGCAACGTGCAACGTGCAACGTGCAACGTGCAACGTGCAACGTGCAACGTGCAACGTGCAACGTGCAACGTGCAACGTGCAACATGCAACATGCCACGTGCAACATGCAACAAAACTTTCACCAAGCTTTTTTGATATATTTTATATCCACTTACCATCGTTGGTAGATATAAACCACGAAGACAATGTCGTCACGGAAACAAGCCAGACGATGACTGGTTGGCATGGTGATGATAAATGCAAAGACGTCATCAATAAATGTGTTGAATGCCTGAAATATTAAAAAGTGCAAGATTTTATAAAGTGCAATTGTTATAAAAGAGAAGGGAAAATGAAAAATGTGAGTGAAGAAAACGAACTGAACAGTACCTTGTACATCAAGGCTTTCCAAGGAAGATGAGCAACAGACTTCAACTAAAAACAAAACCACAATCAAAATAGACAATTGTTATGAGTAGCCTTCCACAGGGTTCCCACTCATCTCGAAAAATAAAAAAAAATAAAAAAAACGACCAAAAAAAAAACATTTTTCACTGACCACACTGTGCACTTAGTTTACGAAAGATCATACTGATATGGTAATCCAAACAAAGGAGGCCCAACTAAGAACTTAAATTTTGAATTTAAAACGATTTTCTGAAGAAAGTCCCTGCCTTTTCACTGACTCCCTGACAATTCTCTGACCTTGAAAAACATTCAGAATTCACTGACTTTTCTCTAAGAATTTTTTCCTAAAAACAACACCAGCATAGACAATTGCTATGAGTCCCCTTCCCCCTTAAAAACAAGACAGAAATCTCTATTGAATAACTTACACGATAGTTGACAAACAATTGTGGTAACATGAACAGAAACCCAACGACGTATATACCTAATAAATAGAAATATAAAATGAAGGAAGATAAAATAATGCCATAACATCCATAGTGTGCGAAACGATGCGGCAAATTGGTGGTCGTACCGTATCTTACCGTAGTATACCCGCAGCTAATGGGAAGCCATTTCAGTGTTACGGCATGCCTAGTACCGTATTTTCCACTCATACGAAAACCGCTGTACGACCCATAGCATTACATTTTAGTTCAGCATTTAATTTAAAGGAGCGTTTTGCATTCGTATCGGAAAATGTAACGTTTGTAAAAACTGTCCCTAAAAATCAATAATAAGACTGAATCGAACTCACCATTAACTAAGCTTTTGATAAACCACGAGTACCAGCTGTAAAAAATACAATAGCTGTTATTAAAGTTGGTTACAGTTGGTTCTTTTGTTTTAAGAATCGTACAAGTGAGGCTATGGGGTCGATACAATGCTTGTTGTCTCATTTGCATCTCATTTGCATGCATCCGTAATAACCGCTATTAAAATACATGAAATTAGTTCATTCATTTATCCAGGTGATTGGGTTACTCTGAGCTCAAAAATCTGCCAATCAGGAAAAAGGACGATTTTTCGGTGGCTCAATATTGCCACACCCCTCCCCCTTCTCCACTGTCCCGGTTGAAAGAATAACAAGTCATCCAAGCGGATGGGCTTACTGAATAGCTTACACAAATAACTGAACTTACCTCTTCTGTGGATGATAGATGAGCGAGTACACTGCACTACCGGCTACCAAGGGGTATATAAGATATTTTAGATAGTACAAGGCCTATCAAGAGAAACAACCATCACTGACTACTGATATATCACAGTATATAGTGAGTACACTACACTACCAGTGGATATATAAGATACTTTAGATAGTACAAGGCCTATCAAGAGAAACACAATCATCACTACTGATATATCACAGTATATAGTGAGTACACTACACTACCAGTGGATATATAAGATACTTTAGATAGTACAAGGCCTATGCTACTTTCCGTAGTCTTCCCACAATCCCTTATGATCCCAGTGCGAGCTCAAGGTCAGGGTAAAATTTGCATATTTTTTATACATTTTTGTGCAAATTTTACCCTGACCTCGAGCTCGTGCTGGGATAATAAGGAATTGTGGGAAAAATACGGAAAGGAGCATCAAGAGAAAAACTTAAAAGATTTCCGTGGGTACATAACATTTTGACCAACTTTTGACGTCATATCGTGGTAAATAAGAGGACATACCACACTAAACCATCGGGAATTTGTTTTTTACCATAACAAAGTCAAATAAAAGATCTAAAAACGAAGAAAAAGTTTGGAAAAAAAAACCATTTGAAGCGCTTGCTTGCTCCTTGCGCGAGCGATGCGTCATTTATCAGTATGCCCTCTTATTTACCACGGCTCTTGACCAATCAGCGCGCGAGAAATTTCACAGTTATGGTAAAAAATCATATACTAGAGTACAGATAAAATCCGTGCATATTGTCGTCTTGTTGAAATATTAAGTATACTTTACCTCGTTATCAAACGAATCGGTTTCCTTTTCCTTCGAAGATCTTTCCCCAAACTGAAACATTTGGAAATTAATGAATAAGTGATTAAAGTAGAGAATACTCCCCTTCACAGTTCCCTGCGCCATCTTGAAAGTTAGCCTTTCTATCGAAGCGAGACGAACGGTGAGCTCGCAATGATAGAGACATGTGAGTAATTGTCCAAAGTGTTAAAAAATATCTCTATCATTACAAGGTCAGCGTTGATCTCAATTCGATGCAAAGGCAAGGCTACCTTAAATTCAAGATGGCGCAGGGAACTGTCTCGGCATAAATCATCAAATGTTTAGCGATATTTATGAAAAAAGCAGGACAACACTTCCACCCCATCTCCCTAAAGGACAGATGAGCAGGTAGACGGTTATTACATAATAATCAGTGAGAGCACTGTGAACTCCTTACTCATCCATTACAACAAACCTTGATTTTCATATGTCGTAAATCTATCTCAATCTTGAATGCTTTGGTTAACTTCCAGGCCTGCAACCAGAATGGCAAACAAGTCAAGTATATAATCATCATAAACAGTTATCTAGACTAAAGAGATGATAACTAGCGGTAAGCTAGTGTGGGCTGCGTCGGTGTTTCTAATGAAACAGTATGGATAAAAAGTTAAATTTTACACCGTAAAAAATAAGAGAGATCACTTACTGACGTTTCGGACGCTAGTCCTTCGTCGGAGTAAAAGGAAAGTTTTTTACGTCTTTTACTCCGACGAAGGACTAGCGTCCGAAACGTCAGTAAGCGGATCTCTCTTATTTTTTACGGTGTAAAATTTAACTTTTTATCCATACAGTTATCTAGACTAGATACATTTATTTTTGACGCTTTCAGCACAGGAAAACGAAAACGATATGTGAATTTCAAACCCCGAAAAGCGGTACAAGTAGTGGCCAACAAAATGAAACAGTATGGATAAAAAGTTAAATTTTACACCGTAAAAAATAAGAGAGATCACTTACTGACGTTTCGGACGCTAGTCCTTCGTCGGAGTAAAAGGAAAGTTTTTTACGTCTTTTACTCCGACGAAGGACTAGCGTCCGAAACGTCAGTAAGCGGATCTCTCTTATTTTTTACGGTGTAAAATTTAACTTTTTATCCATACAGTTATCTAGACTAGATACATTTATTTTTGACGCTTTCAGCACAGGAAAACGAAAACGATATGTGAATTTCAAACCCCGAAAAGCGGTACAAGTAGTGGCCAACAAAATGCTAAGTGACGGACAACAGAATTGTTGAATACGCAATTCAGCCAATAAGGTTGCAAAGTATATATTTAATAAAGTATCTGTTCAACTATACTCTCCCAAGAGACCGTGAAGGACGTCCTTCATGGTCTCTTGGCTCTCTTCATATCCTTTATTGTGTGGCCAGTTTTACAAGAAGAACGAATGTCAAATATTGCAACACCCACCTCAATGAATGTTCCTATTCCTGATGGGATTGAAACCAGGAGACTGGCCTTCTCATCCAGCAAATACAGAAATATGATAAAGCTACTGACACAGCGCCATACAACTGTAAAAAAAATAAACGAGTTGATGTTAACACTAAACACTACGATCAGTTTCATTAGGATGAATTGAAACAGAGCAGTTTTCGTATGAGTGGGAAACGTACGACACTGACTTACAGCACGTACACGGTAAGGTATGCCGTAACATTGAAACATAACGCGTTGTTAATTTGCTGTATCGTTTCCTTCTCATACGAAAACCAATCGACGTTTCCACATGAAGTGTGCTTGGTCCAATGGTACACTGTCGGGCCGCGATTTTGATGTGCCTCTAAAATCCAGAATCTTACCCGTTCTTGAAGACAGCCCAACCATGGAATCTCTTTTCTTCCAAAAGCTGATATCATTTTTGAAAGCGAGAAAGTCAAACAATATCTGCAAAAAAAATCATTCATTTTCTCAGTGAATATCCATCTACCCTCCTATAGAAGGGACTGCTGATAACAAATGTTTTGCGAATGCGCATGTTTTGTCTTTTCATCCATATTTCTTGCCTAACTCCTCTTTCTTTATCTCCCTCCCTCTCCTTTCTCCATGGCGAGGGGTGTTACTCCAGTTCGAAAAGAGCGGGGTTGTCGTCGTACCTTTTAGGGTTCCAGATCTGCGATTTAGTACCTTTTAAGGGTGTCACAAATTCACAAATCTAAAAGGACCAGCAGAGAGTAGGCCGTTACCTCTTGTGGTGTTTTCCAGGGAATCCGCAAATACCCAAGATTCGATGATTGACACCATGACCGTTATAATTCAGGATTACTTAATTTTGCTTCACTTAGCACTCATAGATAAATGAGTTTTAAAATTGGTACTTTTTAGGGGTAAAAATCATCAGGTATCTCAGGCATCAGGTATTATCTTCTTTTCCCATCCTCTCCCTTCCTCCAGCAATATCACAGACCTTAAGGCTCATTGACACACTGCGATTGTCGGCCCAATTACTCGTCAGAATATGTCGGGAAGCAGATCATGCGTGTACTTTAGTGCGCCGATTCAAGCCCGATTTGAATTTAAAAATCGGGCCGACACGATGAGAAAATCTGTGACCGTGCTACAGATTTTGTAAATCGGACCGATTCAATTTTTTGGAATTGGGATTGAATCGGGCTTGAATCGGGCTCTAAACTACGCGCACGATTTGCTTCCCGATGGTGTCGGGACGATGAATCGGACAGACAAATCGCAACGTGTATTTCCCGCTTGTGTGTGTGGTGAATACTTACATGAAAAATAGAAATGGCGAATGTCAGAGCTAAGAGATACATGTTGATTTCGGTGAACAGGCCTCGAATGTCATCCAAATCTTTGTCAGAAAACCCTGAAAATGATTTCAAAAGTAAATACGATCTCATCAAAAAATATAGCCCAAGAATAAGCAATTACCATGATGGTACATATGAAGTTTTAGGGAAAAAAGTAAAGAAGAAAGAGTGTCGGATCCAGGATCGCAGAATTGACGATTTTGAAATTAGGTTAAAAGCGCAAGTTAGACACCATTGTCTTCGTTTTCAAAACTGGCACTTCTTGCTATTAGTGTTTTATCACTAATAGACCACTAGTAGTTCAGTTAATCAGAGCAAAGAATCTGTGATAAACCATAAGTAAGTTTAGAGTACTTGCACAAGTGTTCTTTCGATCCTGAGAACATTAAACTCAAAGAACTGAGATGATTTATTTTGAAGTTTGAAGTATTCTGTTTTATTAATGGAAGTTCAGAGTGAATGATGAATTCAATATTCAAATAATAAAATTCTAGAGGGGTAATAATGGATTCTAGTAATGGGTTCTAGAGGGGTAATAATGGATTCTAGTAATGGGTTCTAGAGGGGTAATAATGGATTCTAGTAATGGGTTCTAGAGGGGTAATAATGGATTCTAGTAATGGGTTCTAGAGAGGTAATAATGGATTCTAGTAATGGGTTCTAGAGGGGTAATAATGGATTCTAGTAATGGGTTCTAGAGGGGTAATAATGGATTCTAGTAATGGGTTCTAGAGGGGTAATAATGGATTCTAGTAATGGATTCTAGAGGGGTAATAATGGATTCTAGTAATGGGTTCTAGAGGGGTAATAATGGATTCTAGTAATGGGTTCTAGAGGGGTAATAATGGATTCTAGTAATGGGTTCTAGAGGGGTAATAATGGATTCTAGTAATGGGTTCTAGAGGGGTAATAATGGATTCTAGTAATGGGTTCTAGAGGGGTAATAATGGATTCTAGTAATGGATTCTAGAGGGGTAATAATGGATTCTAGTAATGGGTTCTAGAGGGGTAATAATGGATTCTAGTAATGGGTTCTAGAGGGGTAATAATGGATTCTAGTAATGGGTTCTAGAGGGGTAATAATGGATTCTAGTAATGGATTCTAGAGGGGTACACTTGAGCCGTTTTGACTGTAATACTTGCCTAATGTTTTCATTAATGCAAGAGAATGATGAACAGATGACCATAGACGCAGTCTTCCAAGAGATATAGGAGAGTATTCAACAATCAGCGGCATCTCCACTGAGGTCTTATTGAGTGGCTGTATTTAGAAGAAGCGAGCATGTATCAGTGTCGTAGATATAAACTGATATACCTAAAATATATAGTAAGTTATTCTGTAAAATCTCAGTTATAAGCCCACAAGTTTGCTTACTCATTATTTCATAATTATTCTTCTAACTTTAAGCTGCCCACCCAGGCCCTGGTCATAAGCCCATTTCTGGTATCTTCAAGGCATTGTTGACTGATAAGATATTGATTGGGAAAATAATACAAAGAAATAACCATTTCCTTTTCATCCCAAACTCTTCTCTCCTTCTGGCTATAAGCCCCATCCCAGTTCCAACCTGAATATATAAGCCCTCCCAGATAAATGCCCATACAAAAGCCCTGGCGAACGAGAATAAGACCACCATTAGCAGACCTTGGGTCATACTGACCGCAAGCATCATATTTGTCCTGACATTCGTTACCTGGATATGTCTATATTTTACTTGCAGCTGATCAGCATACAACAGTGGTAGATATTGTTCATCTGCTGTCACTCTGTCAATCATTATACAAACTTTATGTTACTACATGTACAAACATATTTGCATAATTTCGTGATTTTGCAAAAAAATCATATTCTTAATCACTTTAACTGAATTTTGCAATTATTTCATTTCATAACTCAATCATAATTCATTTCCAAATTCGCACAAACTCCTTTAGAATACCCACTTTATTATACGCAACATTAAAAAAGTCTGCATTAGTTCCTTGGTTTTGACTTTAATTAGTATATTGAATACTGGTTCCAATCATTCATTGTTGATCTCAGTAACAACGTATTTTATATCCATACTTACTTATCATTAAATTCTTCACTTCCTAAAAAATGGAGGGTCAATTTTCGCGAGACTTAATTTCATGATTTTTTTCTTAGCTTTTTTTTACCTTATTAGAGGATAGATCTCAGCAGGAATTGCAAATCTCTCAAAAACAACTTTTTCACTCAGAATATGGAAAGATAGTTTCTTTCTCCAGTGAGATATAGGTAAGTCTGCATGTGATGGTGTTTTCTGAAAAGGATTTTCAAAAAACAAAAGATAAGTTTATTACTTATTTATGTTTGCCAGGTATCCCATTGCATTAGTAGAGAGCACATGCTTCATGATAGCATACTGTCAAGCACATGAACAAACTTTCTGTTGTGCCATTCCCATCAAAAAAATGTATTATTAGGAATTTGTATTTTATAAAAGAAATAAAATATTGTTTGCTGTGCTGTGTGCAGTACACACTTGGAGATATTATGCCGACCCCAGAATGCTTTCAGATAGCACACGTCACAACGCATATGCAGCTTTTCTATTTCTTCATTAACTAAGACCCAAAAACTGATAATAAGAAGTTGCATGACGAGGTCATAGACATAAAATTAATGAATAAGCTATCGGAAACATGTTTATGTGCTGTATGCAGTTATAAGCATGCAGGTATTGGCAGAAAAAAAGAGAAGTATTAGGAGAAACATGGCGTGTAGTGGAGTGCTTCTCAACATTTCTCCAGTGTTCTACCAATACTAACTGGTAAGTGCTTTATAACAACACAGCAATCATATATTTTCTTTTTTCTTTTATGAAAACACAGATTACAGTAGCTGTTTTTTGCTATTTTGCTAGCTATTTTTGACACCAATGATGAAATAGAAAGTGCTTGTGTGTGCTGTGTGCTTTCATAATGCATGTGCATGCTCTCAGCTATGGCCAATCAGAATGCAAGGATCTTAACAGTTATTTAATGAATCATAATTATAGTATTAAGAAGTGAAGGTAGTTATTTCACCTTTTCGTTGTTGGCACTGGAAAGAAGATTGACAGACTCATCTTTAGGCACAGCATAAATTGTTAGTTCCTCAACAGCTTGTGATGTAAAGAAGTTATCAAATGGTGTCTTCCCACGAGGATACACAAATAGATGTCCAAATAGTGTACCATTCTTCCTAGTTTTTCTTGGAATGCTAACATTGATAGATCTGTTGCAAGAAGAAGCATGAAGGACATTGCACACTCAAGACTCAAGTGAACAGATAATTCAGAACTCCCCTGAGGGTCAACCACTATAACCAGTCAACATGCAACACTCAGTTTGGAGACAGCTAAGTATCCCCTTCAAATTCATTTCTAAAAATCATACCCTGTAAAATATTCCCATACGATTTTGCAAACACTTAGTTGGGATTCCTGTGGTACTGGAAACCACAGGAAGCCAGCATATATTTTTCTCAATAAAAAGATGCAAATATCATTCATCAAACGCAGCTATAAAGTGTCTTTAAAATCTCAAGCTTTTTTGATTTTTTATTTGTATGTTGCATGAAAACACCAAAACTAAGACTGTACTCCCCCATTTTTTGCCATCACCAAAAACCTTGCCCCCCCAAATCTCAACTGACTTTGAAAAATATACCCCCCCTAAACATATCCATAAATAACGAACTGTCCCTTAAGTCTGGTTTACACTACAGTCTTAATCATAATAGTAACATGTGCCCACTCAGTACTTACCAGTTGCCCATTAACAGTGCTTGTATTTTTTCAAAACTTTAGTGATAAATGCAATAGTACTGAGTCTGCATATGTTGCTAACAATTATAATTATGACACTCAACTATAATTATGATGCCAGTGTGAACAAGGCTTCATAAAAAGAGAAAGAGCTAATCAAACAATTAATTCATCTAACCCTTTCTTATTGGTTTCAAGATACAGATTACTGAAGATTTTTAAATCAATTGAAAAAAATAACTCATATTTTCCAATTACAATTTACTTACAAAGAAAATGGTTCAAAGACACTAAAGTTATTATTCTTCCAAACAAGTTCCATACTGTTACTATTCTTGGCATTTTGCTTGGTAGATGTGTAAAGTGCCACCTGAAATTTAAAAAAATAACATTAATTGTATTCAGTGTATAGATTTGATAGTATGAGTGCTCCTATTGGTTGAGAACTGTGCTGTAATAGTGAACAGAGCATGTTGAAGCTGAACCCCCTAAGAGAGGGTTTAGGCATAGTCCTGGTTTAATCTTAACTTAGATCAATCAAAACACAAGATAAATCAATTAAACCAAAAAATGATTGAGTTTATTGCATGATAACTGATAACTGATATCCAGCTATATGTTTGGCCACCAATCCCTTAAAAGAGTAAGTTATTTACAATTTTACCCCTGAAAGATATGATGACAATCATTCCCGCCCTTTGTTATATGGGAGTACCTCCCCTCCCCCGGCTTTTTTAGTGCACTGTTCAGTGATACAGCACTTAGAAAGTGGAAAGCACAAGAAGTGTGCAGTATTATTAAACAGAGCACTGAAAAAGCTGTAATTCTTAAACACGAGTAGTTCAGACTATCCTAGTCCCCTCCAACCCCTCCCCTGTTGGCAACAAATGACACAGGTAGCGGAGTGTTTAGACTCTATCACTATATGTTTACATCCTCTTTCTGTAAATTCCTGGTTTTCTCACTGTATATTAGATGATTTTCGAGTTTTGGTACTGCACTTGCATGCAGCGTTCTGTGTTTGTAGTAGTGGACCACAATTACAGTGGAATAGAATGAAAGAAAAACACGATGGAAAAAAATACCAAGGCGAGGCCACTCAACACACAGTACGTGGATCCAAGTGCAGTGTGATTTTTTTCTATCTTTTCAATTTTTGATTCAAGCTATTCAAAAGGATGGATTTTAATGAAGTTATGACCTGGATATTAAAATAGCAAAAGAAAATAAAAAAACAACTTAGAGAGTCTTAACTTCAACCCTGTTAGAAGAAGGAAAATACAATAATGAAATAACGAGACACATTATGTATCTCACCTCGAGTTGCCCATCGATGGACTGATGAGGATGAAGACATGCTTTTGACCCTCCAGTACAGGCAGGAATGTAGAAGAAATGATATAAAACATACAGGGAATTCAGTACATATAAACCAAATAAAACTAAAGCTATTGAAGTAAGATTAATTTTGCCCATTTTGAACACCACAATTGGAAAACCTTCTTTTGTGATCACACCACAGGAAGCCCATGGCATCAAAAAACAGCACAGGTATCCCGCAAGTGTAACAGAATACGATCAAAATCGCATTTGAACGATTTCATGTAAATACAGTTTAGGAAAAAGTTCAAAACTAAAAGTTATCTAATCTGTGATTAATTATTTTTTTCATTTTAGTGCTTGAATTTCTTTGAATCGCTATTCATTGTGAAGTGTACTGGGTGTACCAGTTTTCTTCGGCCAAGCACTAGGAACGCCTGTTCTATTTCTCCAAGAGTAAGTTTTTTTGGATCAAGTTTCAGAAAATGTTGAGACCATTATATCATAAAACCTCTCCTCTCCTTAGAATGTGTAGCACATCAGCACTAAGTAGACGTCTAGATGGTAAAGTAGCAGTTGTTACTGCATCTACTGAAGGGTAAGATACAAAAATCTACCATACATTATTCTCATACATTTAACAAAATATGTTGTTGATTTTCATACGATTTTTGGTTTGCAGTATTAACTGAGCTCTTACAGTCAAATCGGCTCAAGCGTACCCCCGTAGGCTCCATTACTGATTACATTATTCGAATATTGAGTTGATTATTCACTCTGAGTTTTCATAAAGATTCCCCAAACTTCACATTCATTTCACAACTAAGATTCGAAGTGATGGCCTTTCTGGGGAGTTTTTCTACCTTAGCTTGGCATGGCAATTGTTGAAGAATCAAATCAAAACTCAAGTAGATAAATTATTTTCAAGTTTGGAGTAAATAATGAACTCAATATTTGAATAATGAATTCATTAATGGATTCTAGGGCCATTCTAGGGGGGTACGCTTTAGCCGTTTTGACTGTAAAAGCTCTAGCTAGATTGAATAATAATTTTAGATACAAGGTAATGAAAGAATAATAATAAACATCATTTACATAGCTCTAATACTGTACTATTGGTTCTGAGTGTAAGAATTATTTTCAAAAATATTCACCAATTTCCATACATTGGTTTACTGGTCAAACCAAAGTCGATCTATTAACTATGGTCAAACACAAACATTCATTTGAGGCTGCAGGGTTCAAATTTGAATAATCCTTTGAAACTAACCTTAACTTGGAGCCTCGATTGAATGCTTTGTCTGTGACCAGTGGACCAATGTAAGGAAAATGGTGAATAGGTTAATTCAACTACAGTGATACCTTGATCTATTTAGTGGACACCCTTTAGTAAACAGACAGCTACAGTAGTTGCGCAGCCCCAAATTTTCTTGTCATCTTTCCTATAAAGCAAACCTCTATTCAGCAGACAATCTTTATGAAGCAGACACCAGGCAAGGTCCCAAAGGTGTCTGCTTGATAGAGCCAGGTACCATGCATGCCTGTAATTAATTTAAGTTTCAAGTGAACTTTGAACTTTGCAAATCATATAATGTGTATGCAGCCATTCCCATCAACATTGTCCAGATAAATAGACATTTCGACTATTCCAAATTTCACTTGTCTCATTAAATATTAGTTTCTTGCACTAAATATGATTTGTTTGCATGGAATTCACAGCTTCTGAGCCAATTAAGTTGAAGGAATGATGAATATATGACACATAACATTTGGAATAGTCAAAATGTCTATTTATCTAGAAAACATTAATGAGAATGGCTGTATGAGCTCGATATATTTCATTATTGTCTTGGTTTTGTCCTAGGATTGGTCTTTCAATCGCACAACAGCTGGGAAGAGATGGAGCAAAGGTTGTTGTTAGTAGCCGTAAGCAAGACAATGTCATAAAAGCAACTGCCACCTTAGAAAATGAAGGAATAGATGTTCTTGGTATTATGTGCCATGTTGGGAAATCTGAACACAGAAAGAATCTTGTAAAAAGGGTAATGATTAAACTATATTATTGTCTTCCCCTAGGAAGGACCCTACAGTATGTACATACTGTAACTAGATGATGCATTGCTTCTTCAATTCCTGGTTCCCCTCATATGCAAAGTGTTTTCCACCTCAGGTACTGGAAAGCACAAGAAGCAAGCATATATTTTTTCTCAATAAAAAGATGCAAATATTATTTATCAAACACAGCTACCATATAAAGTGTCTTACAAATCTCAAGCTTTTCTAATTTTTTATTTGTATGTTGCATGAAAACACCAAAACTAAGACTGTACTCAATTGAGTACTGTACATATCAAGTGAAAAAAATAAATCATATATTCAAAAATTTACTTACAAAGAAAAGGGTTCAAAAACACTAAAGTTTTCCACCTCAGGTCCTGAGGAAATCAGGCATAATCAAGTGTACACTGTAATGCAAGTAACGTCAAGAGTAATGATAGCTATGGTAAAATTAAAACACCTAATGACAGGAAATCACTACAGCACAAAGTACTGTTCCTTGCATCCCATGGTTACCTTTCCATATAAGCCTACATGGTGTCATCCTCCACCCCATGTATGTACTCAGCAAGGTCAATGACAAGTTCATTTTAGGTAGTTAATTATACATAGAAATATTGTAGTACTTTGATAACATTATATCATTCTTATTTGTAGACACTGAGCCATTTTGGAGGAATTGATATTTTAGTCTCCAATGCAGCAGCAAACCCTGTGTTTGGTTCTATTTTACAGGTAAAACCAAAAAATCTAGGTGATAATCAGTATGTCTGTCTGTCTGGTCTCTGTGTCTGTCTGTCTGCTGTCTATAGTATTAAACTATAAACTATTACATGAAGAATTTGTACGAACCAACAAGTCAAACCATATGTTTTACAACCTGAACTGTTCTGGGTATGCGCATACCCAAATACTAACCAAAGGGAGCCCAATAGTTGACATGTCTGTCCATCTGTATGGTTTCTCTGTCTGTCTGTCCATCTGTATGGTCTCTGTGTCTGTCTGTCCAACTGTTTGTCATTCATTGTCTTTCCGTTAATTTAAGACAAGGATTTGTAGCACTTATCTTTTACTCCAAAAAAGAACCACCCAAAAAGAACACCCCACATGACAGTATATATATAATATATAATTACACACTATTTTACGTGATAGTATTTATGAGTTTCAACACGTATATCAAGCAGTCGATCCCAACTAGTAATCATAGCTACAGTTATTTCAGGGGTGGTGCAAAATTGTGGTTTGGATAAATCATAAACTATAAATCATAAATATTTTTAAAGGCATTTGCATTTTGTATTTTGTAAAAAAAGTGTAATTGTAATTTTTTCTAATTTGATTACAGACATCTGCGGAGGCTTGGGATAAGGTAGAGAGCTTTCTTCTATCTTAATGCATTTCTTTATTTGTATAACAATCAATATAACTGTCCTTTGAATAACTGACACTCATCATCATTTGAAACTATTTTTAATCTTTCCAGATTTTTGAAGTCAATGTTAAATCTGCTTTTCTTCTTGCCAAAGAGATGGAACCACACATGAAGAGAAGAGGGTATGGGATAAAATTATCTTACATCTTAATTAAATAAATCAATAGACCCCTACACAGTTGAATTACAGACAACTCGCCTACGGACAAACTCGCCTACCCAAAGGTTTAGATCATTATGATTCTAGCCGTTCTTGAGAACTTCATCACGGGTGGAGATGTAAGAATCATTGATTAAAATAAAGTTTGTAAAGATAGATAAGAACTAAGACTTATTTCGAGAGTTTTGAGTTTTGGTAAGTTACACTGAAGTACAACAAACTCGCCTATGTATCAACTCTATTTTATGCGTAGGTGAGTTTGGGTAGGCGAGTTTGTCCATAGGCGAGTTGTCTGGATAGCACACAGTTTGCTGCACCATTTTGAAAGGTAGATGTGCCTTTGCATCGAAATGAGATAAACTTGAGCTTGCAATATGACAGAGACCTTTTTTAACACCTTGGACAATTATTCACATGTCTCTATCATTGCAAGCTCACCATTCATCTCTCTTGGATGAAAATGCATGGCATGGTGCAGGCATGTGAAAGGGACTATTGTGTCTCCAATGAGCTTAAAACACTAAATTTATTGACACTTGTGCTTTGATTAATTCTTAGAGGGGGTTCAATCGTATTTGTTTCATCAATAGGAGGATACCAACCTCTACAGGTATATATTTTTTTGGTATATTTATTGACCCAATCCAAACTTTGTGCACACTGTAATTTCTTGGGTTTTTTACCTTATTAGCATATACTTTTTCTTAGGGGGAGGGGGGTAATGATCAGAAGAAAGACCTGGAAGGAAACAGTTGTAGCTGCTTATTTTGTTTTGTTTATTTATGTTTTCATAATAGGCACTTTGCAGTTAACAGTTTGCAGTTAACAAAATGGTTTACTATGATTGGTCAAAGTCCAAATTTCAGCCGACAAAACATCTTGTTACAAATGTGCAAATTCTTTACTACTGAAAACTTGAACAGAAATGGTAGTAACAGCTATTTATGCACATGCAAGACTGTTATGTTTTTATTTTATTTTGATAAAAACTTATGTTTAATGCTTGTTTCTCCAGGGTCTAGGTGCATATTGTGTGAGTAAGACAGCATTATTTGGCCTGACCAAAGTCCTTGCGGCAGAATGTGCTGATGCTGGGATCAGAGTGAACTGTGTTGCCCCTGGCATCATTAAGACAAGGTTTAGTGCAGCAGTAAGTATTTAATTTAATACGGTATGTTTTATCATTTCCAGTCTAGTATCCTAAGAAATGGTGCATTCTGATTGGCTGTTGGAGCAGGCAGTATTTTCTATCTCTGACTACAGTCCGGTATCCTTGGATGCTGGATTGCTAAACCACAAAACAAATTATAGAAAGAAGTGAAAATGATAAGTTAGTGGTCCAGATAAGGAACTGTGCCCTTAGCCTTGAAAAAAGCTAAAAAGTAATTTTTTTTCTTTAACTAATCAACCCTGACAATTTTTTACAGCTCTGGAAAAACGAAGCAATACATGAAGAAGTAACCAAACAAATCCCTCTAAAAAGGTATGGAGCATCATAGAGTATAAAGTTATCCAGTTATCCAGCAAGTGCATTTGTCACAATTCTACAAGCCCAGACATTTCAATGGCTTTTTGTGAATTTGCTTTTTCACTAGGTACTTTCACTCAAAACCAATCAGTTGGTATCTTTCATATTTTTGACTGGTGGCCAACCAATTTCCAATGAGCCACTCGCAACACTGAGTTCACAGATATTGAGAACTGCAGCAGTAGATACTTAACTAAGTAACACTGATGAAATGATGGAAAACAACTGACATTGCACTATTTTGTACTATAAGATGCAATTAAATAAAGTGAATATTGTTTCAAAGATTAGGTGTGAGCACTCTATAAGTTACTTTTATCTTGTATATTACAGCCCTTTCCATATTCTTGAGTCCTAACTCACTCCAGTTGTCTGGCATTTTGGCTTCTGTCAGTCAAACCAAAAAGAGCTGAGTTTATTCTGATCAAGGGATTAGGAAATTCTAATGACTACATAGCTATTTTCACATGGAAATGACTTTGTCAGTCGATATTGATTGATCACAGAAATATGAAAAGCACTGTAAATTTTTTGATGATAACAGTGCATTTTTTTTATGATTTGTAGGTTGGGAAAGTCAGAGGAAGTAGGAGGAACAGTTTCATTCCTGTGTTCTGATCAAGCATCTTTTATAACAGGAGAAACCATTGTGATAAGTGGTGGTATGACCAGTAGACTCTAGCCAGCCACAAACGACATCATGTTTGCTTACTTCCTGTAGATGTAATCAACACATAATCAACTATCTTTGACCTTAGAAAATGTTTTATTAAGAATAATAGTAACACTGAATAATAGAAATCTTTGTAAATGAATGATATTAATAGTCATAATTTTAGTAATACATATTGGTAAGAATTACATTGGTCCCTAAGGAGAAAGGTCACACAGCAGTAGCTGATCCTAATAGTATGACATTTTTTCAGAGACCATAAAATAAACCTGTTAGAAACAGTGCTAATTAGTAAGTATTATATGAATACATAATTCTAGAATAAATTGGTTATGGAGCTGCAGTGATTATGTATATTCTGCCACTAAGAATACTAAATTATTAGCACTATTTTGTGTCAGCTTAGTGTACTTTTTATGTCAGTATAGCTTTGCACCATCAAGTGATGGCAGCCACGACAGGAGACACAGCAGTAGTCTTTTCCCCTGGGAAATTGAATTCTTTCTCATGTAAATCAGATTAGACCAGATTCAATTGTTCCTGCCTCCTGTCATGGCTGCCATTGCATGATGTAGCAAAGCTGCTATACACAGCATACTGTAGAAACAATCAAAAGAACAATAATATTGTGTATGGAGGCTTTGCACCATAATTATTGATAAATTTAGATTTTTAGTTTTCATCTACATGTACCTCCATAAACTTTCATATATTCATAAACTAGTAGTATGTAGAGGTGTATTGTTCTCAAAAAAAATTAAATTGCCTAAGTGAAATTCACTAATCTTATACTGTGTAGCAAGATATCAAAACAAGAAATGTTAAAGCATTCTCAATGCCATGTATAGAATTGTTGTTGCAACAAAGTAGGGATTAGTGGATGTCAAGATATTTCCAAGACACTCCATATGTACTGCCACTGACATAAGCTTTGTGCTTTCTAACAATGTTATGGAAACACTTTGATTGACACCCAAAACCCTATATCCCTGATGGCTTATTGTGGAATTGCAAATGACTGTAAAGTAGATGTACATTTATCATAGTTACTGTAGTAAAATACTCTATTTGTCACCAGAGAGGATAACGTTTATTCATTCCAGTCCTCTTGGAATATGATTCTTGAGTCACATCCATAGATGGGTTTCAAGCATTCCCAAGAAAGTCAAATGACAAAGACATGGCAGTCATACACTTATATATCTCTTTTGTAGTAGCAATGCATTCTGTGATCACTGTTAACTACATCAAATAACCCCAAAAGACAATGGTTTATGTTCTGTTTGCAGTTGCTTGACTGAGGCAACAGTCCCAGAATGCATTGCTGCAGCATATTAGCGCTATAGTCTATGTTGGTGGTATTAACAATGGGTGCTAACCAGAAATCTTTTGTTAAAAACTATCAATATGGCTGCAGTGATGTACTTAACATGCAACTGAAGAAGATACTTCTAGCCCACCATGGTCCTCTTTCTTCCCCTCATCCTGATTTCATCCAACTTCCTGATCACATCATCTGCCTTCTTAGCTAGTTTCTTGTACTTGGTCAAAATGTTCTTGAAGATTTCTTCAGTGTTTGGGTGCGTGCTGAGAAATGCTCTTTCAAGGACGTACAAATCAACTCCCTTGTCCTCAGGAAGTGCAGACACAGAGCTAAGACCAAAATCAATCAAGATTATCTCTGTGTCCTTGCTTTCTTTCTTCAGCAGCATGTTTGAAGTAGTAAGATCGCCATGAATACAATCAGCATTATGCATCAGGGCTAAGGTTGATCCTATATTATCAGCAATATCATTCAACTTAGCCGTTGCACTATCACAGTTCTCCTCTAAAAGACTATTTACACGATCCCTGACAGTGTAACAATCCTGTATTCTCTCCATAATGATTCGATTCTTCTCTAAATCCAGAAAATACACACACGGTGTTCGAATTCCTGCTTTCCTACATCTCAACAAAGCACGTGCTTCTTGAGCCGTACGACGACATGTAAGCTTCTCATCCAACGTAGGATGCCTGTAAGACTTACTAAACCTCTCCTTTATGACAACAGGCTTGTTGTAAAATTCCCCGGAGAATATTTTAGCTTCTGCACCTTGTTTGATGAGGACACATTTTTGATCCTTCTCGTCCGCCATCTTGAATCCAGAGAGAGACTGGGAACGAATAATTAGCTGGTCAGCTGGTACTAATGTAAGGACATGCGCACTAGTTATCCCTCGCCGCCATCTTGGATTTGTATTTTTGGTCTGTGGAATCCAGTCAGGTATTTTACTTGCATTTCTTTCCACTTTAGCCCTTTTATTTCATTTTTTTTGTCCTTTAATTGTTAGCTTGATGTTCCTTTATTCATACTATCGTAAAAAATCAGTGATATCTCACGAAAAATGCCTAAAACAAACAGTGCTAGCTACCGGTGACAGACAGACATGTACAACTGTACCTAACATATATGGTCGTTTTATTCTTGTCTCCTTCTTTGCAGAATGCAGCCTCTAGCAGCTAAAATGATGAATTATTTCAGGGGTACTCTACCCCATCTGTATGAAATACGTTTCCTTATAGCAGGATTTGGAATAGTATATTATGGTGTATACAAGATCCAGAAAGCTGGTAAGTTCTTGGATTGATCATAATCATTGAACAAAAATCCTTTCCAGGTCATGTTAATCACATCCTCTTGCAAATGTTTCCCAATTGGAATTGAGTTTGTAAGGTTTTGCGGAGGGAAGAAAACCAGAGAATCTGGAGAAAACCTCTCAAAGCACAGGAGAGAACCAGCAAGCAACTACAGTACTGTACTGTATGATCAAATATGACACAAAGCCTGGGAATTGAACCTAGGTGGCATTGGTGAGTTAGGTGAGCACTCTCCTCACTACAATGCCTGTGCAATATCTTGAGATAACTTGAGTAAACGATGCACATCATGCTTCCCTCACTTGTACATGATCAATGCTTCATGCAGCTGGAAATGACATTGCTTCCCAATCATGTGCGCAAAATCATACAAATGTGACTATACCTACACGACTATACGCAATACTGACTAATTACTGTTTACGATTACGACTGGCAGCACCAGAGCTATAAATACCATCTACTGTCATTCATTCCCCACTGTACTCTGAAGATGACTTCCGCTCAGGTTGTTGAAACGTCAGTCTCTAACAACAACAGTCTTTCTCAAGACTAGACTCACCCAGACGATCACATTACTCACTCGAAATCATACAATTTGCGATTGCAACAAGATAGGGTTTTGGTGGATGTGAATCAAAGTTTCCTATAGTGATGTCTTTATAGTCTGCATTCTTAATAACATTCAGTTCACTGTCATTCTTTCTTTGCATACTGTATTCGTACTGATTTGATTTTCATTCTTTCCTGCAGGTCAAAAGAAGGCTATCTCAGGTGAGTTGCTTTGTCATTCACAAAGGAATTATTGTTTGGGGAAGTCATATGTAGAACACATCAGGGCTCAACACTAACATACATCTACTAGTCTCAGACTAGTGAAGGTTTGCTGTGGACTAGTGGGAAAAAGACCTTGGGACTAGTGATTATCCACAGTGACTAGCCCAAGGACTAGTACCTAAAAAAGTTAGTGTCGTGCCCTGCACATATTTTAAATATGAAATATGGAAACTGGTCCAATGTGATCTGACATTGACTGTCTTTCATTTCTCACTGTACTCTGAAGATGAAGGTCAATACCAACAACAGTCTTTCTCAAGACTACACTCACCCAATCACAACACTCTATCATGATAGGAAAATTAAGAAATTAATAAAAGAAAGGTTTTTCAATGTAGAATTACTGTAAAAGCTCACCCTTAGAAGGTCTAATATTGAATCACGTGTCACACATAATGCCTGTGCCACCCTGTTTAAATATGATACATAAAATTTTATCTAAAGTGTATTATTATTTATCTGTTGTAGATACACCACATCATTAATGGTTGGTTGATTGGTTGTTCACCTGTACATTTAACATCAAGAACGAATGGATTTTTATTTCTTGTAATACTATTTGTAATAATATCATTATATCACCATGTTTAATGCTTGAATGAATGGAATATTTTGATATACTTGTGTGAATTCAAATAAACCTTGTTTGCAAATTCAGATGTGGTATGTTATCTGTGCATGTGACCCACCTTTGTATTGATAAGGATGGAACCTTTTGGGTTATAATACAGGGATGGAACTAGGATTTTGTTCAGGGAGGGGTGCAGGGTACAAAGTCAGCCCAGGGAGGGCTACAACCCTCAGAATCAAAGAAAGAAAACATTAATTTGTATAGGTATCTTCAACTAGGGCGACAAAGTTTCTCTGAGGGGGGGAGTGTACACCCCCTGCACCCCTACCCTGGATCCGCCCCTGATATCAGATTGGAAATACTTAGTCTGGTATATAAAACAGACACTATTCAAATGTCTACAACATTCAAGCTTAGCTGTCCATATTGATCTGTTGGTTGTTGTTTTTTTTTTTTTTTTTTTCAATTTTCTCCTTTTGTAAGCAAGCACCGACATTAAACAGTTTAGTATTTAACAGTGCTTTGGGGAAATTGAACGAAGTAAACTAAGAACGAAAATGAACACAGTTGAACTCTAGTCCATAGATCCCTTGCACGTGATGTCAGAGCAACTCAATTTGGAGTACAAAACGAGAATTTCAATCTCCTGAGAATTGGAACCTATTGTTTTGTTCTGCAAATTGTGCTTCTTTTGAAGGCGCTGCGAGGGGTAAATCTAGAAGAAGATTAATTTAAATGAGCTGAACGTGTGAGAAACATTATTGAACGGCATTCTTTGATCTCTTTCTTTGACTGATTAAGATCATACAGTACGTGAAAAATGTGGTGGCAGAAGATTCAAGAAACTAGTTCTGGGTGGGAGAAACCTGACATTCTTTGAATCAAAGATTCAGAGATTAACAACACCACATGTTGTGAAATAATCAAAAGATTACGTTTGATGGAGCTACAATTTAGTGGAAATCATTCTCCATCGCTGACGGCCCTGTGAGGTTTTTCTCCGAAAATTGTTATGTTGACGGAGCCTTTTTTTTAAAAGCTCTGACCTTTTCGTTCTGATCTGTTGTCTGTCTTGAGATCTAAATCGATTCAAAGGAAAACAAAAGAAAGATAAGGATATATACTGCCAGCAGGGAAGAGTAAAAATAATAATAAAAAACACACAAAGTGTGGAATAACCTCACGCGTGGGCGGCAGGGGTGGCGTTGGTGGAAAATGTAATTGAGGTTTTTCTGCAGTTATGTGTTGTTCTCTCCGTTGCCATGTTTCTTTCCTGGGTTTATCACTAACCTATAAATTATACATGTGAGTGTAGTGTCGTTATTGTAAATACAGTATATGTAGTGGGAATGAGTGTGGAATGTGTAGCGTAGTACTCACTCAGTAAACGCTTGTAGCAAGGAAGAAACTAAAAAAAAAAATATTATTATTTTAAATGTGATTATATATTGACTGATATTTGGTTCCAAAGTTCGTCGGAACCTCAAACAAAATTCCCTTTAATTGACATAATAAACTTTACAAACTGATATTGGACCAGGAGAAGGTTTTGTTTTAATGAAACTCTTTTGCATTCGCTTGAGTATTTTGTCACGCTTTCATCGTAATGTCACGCCAACAAGTTTTATCGTTGCACAGGTGCACTACACGTCACGTTTGATCCGAAACCCTTCAGTTCACTACTGAAGAGTGCAAGTATAAATAATTTAGCTATTACATTGGTGATGTTTTGAAAGATATCGTTCACGTCGTTGAGAATAATAATACAGATGAATGTACAGCTTCCATACTCGTTATTAACCTTCCTCGATAACAGATAGTCTTAGCAGAAACATGGCTCATCGGCCATAAGCGATGTTCATCACGCTCGACACAATTTAAAACCTGATTTTAATTTTCTTTTGCTTGAATATATTATAATTTCCGTCTGTGGTCATAATGAATCGAAGAAAGAACTCCATTTTGGTGATATAATGTTCTACGCATCTGTGTTAGCACTGGGACTGCATATTAAAAGTAAGTTCGTGTCTTTCTTATTAGAGAATATAACATTTACACCGGCGACGGAGGACTTTTGACATATTTTACTTGCTTAATCTTTGGTCGCTATTATTTAAATTCGAGTTGATGTGTTGGTTTTTGCAGCATTCAAGTGGATTAGCAAGCCAATAGTTTATTTTAATGGGTTTGTGAAGGAAAAATTACGTGTACAGTACAAAATCTACTTTGCTTGAAACAACTGACGACCCAATATCAACAGTGACCTGGGAACTATACCAGTAGATAATAAAATCTTAATCAGGAAAGGATTTCAAGGAAGTGAATTTGGCGGGAAATTACGTGATCACGTGAGAACAGGCCGGACGTTGAATCTGATGGCAGAACAACTTGAGTGGCTTTTAGAGTGATGGCAGAAGACTTGAGTGGCTTTTAGAGTGATTTTACTTAGACACTTGTTCCATTGTTTTGTTATGTTATATTTTGAGTGTTAGTCACTACATATACAAGTTTGTTTTACGAGCAAGTAAAATTACTCTAACTTCGACTTCATGTTTTCCCACACTTCATTCAGTATAGTTTCCTGTCTCGTGTTACAAAGGAAGACTCAAAATTAGAAGAGTTCACGTTGATTAAGATTAATGACAGCCTTGTTATTCGATTTTAGGGAGAAAACTCTTAAAGCAAAGGAAAAAGACTAATTCTGTTATTGATTGTTCAAAGTCCCCTCAGGGAGATCTTCCTGCTGATTCATGTGCCAGTATTAACACAGTAAGTGAAAATATCAATTATCACGCAAACTAAGCTGAGTCTAGAATAGCTAATAGAAATTAAACGTCTTCCTTCAAACCTTCAAATCTCATGTATCTGAAAAAAATCTCTGGGGTGATCTAAATCAGGGCCCGGCTAACTCGAACTAGCAGATAGAACTGGGCTGATCAAATCAGGGCACAGCTCACTCACACAGCGAATTGGAATTTATTATGCGGTTAGGCTTTGTGGAGGGAGGAAAACTGGAGAACCCGGAGAAAACTGAACCTTGCCTGAATTATGGGAAAGATCCGTAAAAGCCCTGTTACATGTTGAAACTTTTCAATAGCTGAGACTGGTGTGCAACGTACCGCGTTGAGAGACAAGTTTCAGAACGAATTACACTGTGTACATAACACCCTAGTTTTGTGAAACTTTCGTCGCAAGAAAGTTTCACGAAAAGTAGAACTGCTTTCTACTCGTGCAACCGAAACTTATGTCGCAAAGAAGTTTCAGGATGAAATTACTCTGTGTAACACTGACCCCCGTGAAACGTGTCTTGCAACGCCCAGCGCGCGTTGCACACAAGTAAGTTTCAGCTAAAAGTTTCAACGTGTAATTAACAGGGTCTTAACATGTGCCGGAACCCGAGTCTTGAATTTAATAATTTAATTTTCTTTTAATAACTTTATAAAACAAGAATGACGTCAGCGTGAGTTCGAAGCCTTCAGAAGCGAACGGTACTGAACGCAACAGAAAGAAACCAAGTATAAGACCGCTGACACGCACCGCGGATGGAAACTTGGAATGTCTTAGCTCAAGAACGAATAGACCTATTTACAAGCTATATAATGCACGACTGGAGATACTAGAAGCTGAGAAACAAGTATTACTAGAAATAAACGAAGCACTGGAACAAGAGAACCAAACACTCAGAAGACTAGCTGTTATGAACTCAACACAAGAGCGTAAGTACTTCAAAAATACAATAAAACCATTCGTTCTTTTTGTTCTAGTAGACTATCGTTCATTCGTTCGTTCGTTCGTTCATTCGTTCGTTCGTTCGTTCGTTCGTTCGTTCGTTCGTTCGTTCGTTCGTTCGTTCGTTCGTTCGTTCGTTCGTTCGTTCGTTCGTTCGTTCGTTCGTTCGTTCGTTCGTTCGTTCGTTCGTTCGTTCGTTCGTTCGTTCGTTCGTTCGCTCGCTCGCTCGTTCGTTCGTTCGTTCGTTCGTTCGTCACTTGTTCGTTTGCACGTTCCATCACTTGTTCGTTCGTTCGTTCGTTCGTTCGTTCGTTCGTTCGTTCGTTCGTTCGTTCGTTCGTTCGTTCGTTCGTTCGTTCGTTCGTTCGTTCGTTCGTTCGTTCGTTCGTTCGTTCGTTCGTTCGTTCGTTCGTTCGTTCGTTCGTTCGTTCGTTCGTTCGTTCGTTCGTTCGTTCGTTCGTTCGTTCGTTCGTTCGTTCGTTCGTTCGTTCGTTCGTTCGTTCGTTCGTTCGTTCGTTCGTTCGTTCGTTCGTTCGTTCGTTCGTTCGTTCGTTCGTTCGTTCGTTCGTTCGTTCGTTCGTTCGTTCGTTCGTTCGTTCGTTCGTTCGTTCGTTCGTTCGTTCGTTCGTTCGTTCGTTCGTTCGTTCGTTCGTTCGTTCGTTTGCACGTTCCATCACTTGTTCGCTCGCTCGCTCGTTCTCAAATATAGATTTAACTTCGTTGCGAATTTGCGATCAACCTTCGAGTAAGTAATAATGAAAATAATTCACTTGAATGCATTAGTGGCTAAGTATCGAAGTGGTTCAAAAGTCGATCTTCTCATGAGCGTAACCTAATACCATTAAGGTTGACCAAACATTGACATAATTCCTACTATTGATCCAGCCTATTAGAACCTCGGACGTGCCTAATTCATCCTATTAGATATTTTGTGGTTGCAAAATAGACTTAAATGATTGATTATAATGTATGCATAAGGATCGGTTCATGAGAAAGTTCATCGCTTCAAATTAAAGTCATAATTCGACGGCTTTAATTCAATTTGTCGAAATTATCTCATCAAACTAATTCAAGGTTATGTTCGGCTAATGAGGAGATCGACGTTTGAACCGAGACTTTGCTTATCATAGTAGCCGAGAATTAACGATTATTATCGAGAACTTAACTGCAAGACGTCATATGAATAGATCGATGGCTCGCAGAGGTGAGATATACATTCTAGCTCAGTACAGAATGATCAGTATAAGGTAATTCATATGAGACCCTAAAGAGGAACAGAGGCTCTGATTTATGTTTAATGGTTAGGAAGGGATAAAAGCAGAACAGAAGGGACACGAAAAGGAGAAATCTTGGATGAAAAATATCTAGCGAAGGTCCTATATTCCACAGTATTTGCTTTTAAACAGGTGTTCGCTTGGTGTCCAATTTGACACTATTTGTTTAATTCAGTCAAGCGTTCACTTCCTGGAGATTCTCTAAAGAAAGGATTACGGATAGATGGTAGAAAAGAGCTGTGACTTGAAGAGATATCGCGCACAATTACTGATTGGATAGGCAATTAGTTATTCACGTTGTGATTGGTTTATTATGAAAGCACCTGCACGTGCACCATCTATTGCTTCAGTACCTTGGTCGTGTCGTGTTCTTTTTGTTAAAAGTTATAATAACAAATTACTCTTTAACAAAGTTTGTATTGATATCAGGGGCGATATCAGGGGCTCCCATTGAAATCCTACAGTCGATGAATGGACAGACGACAACAGACATACAGACATACAGACGGACAGACACACAGAGTGCACCAGAGACCCAAATAACCTGCTCCCAACACCCCCCCCCCCCCTTCCGCGCGCTGCCACTGAATATTAAGGACGTTGGTAAGCAAATCAGTGCGAAGTAAATGTCAACTTAATTTACTGAAACTTTACCAGTTTATAAAACAATACTGATAAAAAAATATATAAAAATAAACAATCTTCCAATAAATATCAAATCAATATCAAGAAAACTATTTTGACAAATGTTTTGCTCAGATTTAGATGAGGAATCAAGTATAAACTGACGTGAAAGAAATAGTTATTTTGCTAGGAATTTTGAAGTTCAATGTTCTAGTCAAACTACGGTGCCTTTTCGGGCCTCGTTTTCAACTGCTATATGGTAAATCAATATGTATTTAATCGCCTAAGGGCCCATCCACATTAAGCCGGATCAATTTAAAAATGCAAACAAAAGTTTTCTTACGTCAGTCACCGTTTTCGTAAAGTTCTGTTTTCAAAATGTTCTGCGTCCACACTAATGCGCCCAGCGGCGTTTTCAAGTTTATCCACTCTGGAGAGTTCCATTATCGTTGGACAATTTATCCGGATCAGAATGGACGGAAGCCGTAACTGTACAAATAATTATAAATTTGCATTTTTCAATTTGTCCGGCGTAGAGAAGATGAGTGGACGAGGCCTAAGGACAGTATGAGAGAGTGTAGTTCACATAGTTATTTATTATGAATAATTGGTTAGCTGTCATTCGATAGGCCCATCAAAACAGGACACCAAGAGGCAGTCTAGTCGTAATTATTGATGATATGATTACTGGCCTAACAAGTACCTTAAACGATACTAATGGTGATCTACATTCTCACGGCATTTATTACAGCGCTTTTCATTATTCTGCAACCTAACCGACTCCAGTCGTCTGGCATTTTGGCTTTCATCAATCAAACTTAGAACTTCATTCCGACCGAGCGATAAGTAAATCCCCGTGACGACAAGGGTGAAAATCGCACTGCGCATGCTCGGAAGTTCGTCGTGTTTACAAAGAAAACCATTGGAGATTTACCGGTGTTTAGTAAATCTCTAAAGTTAAGGCCGTTCGTGGAAAGTTAGTGCTTATATTTTCATGACACTTTACTTTAGTTGTTTTTTCCCCTGGTCAAATAATACAAGAGAAATTCGCTTAATACAAGACATGTAAATCTCCAATGGTTTTCTTCGTATGAATTTCCTGCCGAACTTCCGAGCATGCGCAGTGTGTTTTTCACTCGTGTCCCCCGTGACTAGACAGTCATTTTCACTCGGGAAATTCTTTATCGCCCGCGATCGGAATGAACTCGGCCCGTCGTAAGCTTGATTGACGGAAGCCAAAACGCTAGACGATTGGAGTAGGTTAGGTCGCAAAATTATGAAAAGCGGGTGTACGGCTGGTGACGGCTGACTCCCCTCTCAGTTATAGAATACTCGAAGCAAGTGGCTCTTTGAATCTTATACTCAATATGATCTATGAGAAATGTTTAGTTCTAAGCCTGGAGGGACTTCTGTTCTGAGCACCTTTTTTCCTATCGGTTTGACTGTGTTTTTAGTGCTTTTCTTGCCATGATTGTTTGGCTTGTTTGTTTGTTCTTTGTTGTTGTTTTTTTTTCTTCTCACGTTTCAGCTGTCTTTCCTGATTTTGTTCTGCTTAAACATTTTTGAGTAACGTGTATAAACAGGAAAAAACACGGGAAACTCATTGAAAGCAAATATACTGGACCCCAAAACTTACACGCTTTAACAAGTTGTTTTTTCTTGCTTTTCTTCTGCATTTCCAGCCTTTTCTGTTGTTAGACACAATATAGACCCCATCTTAAAAACAAAATGGTAAAACCGCTTCTAACTGAAGACGTAAAAACCAGACTTTCGCGTGAGTCAAAGCTTCCTGCACGTCTGTGGTACAGTGCATCTGAAAACCTCTCTTTAAAATCCAACAGAAAAGACTCTTCGTAGTGAGCATGAGTGAATAACGCCTAGTATTTTATCTCGGTTAGCTACAGTTCATTTGAAAAACTCGCCCTATGATTCAGTTTATCAGGACGACGCGACTTGAAAATCATTAATAACTTCGTACTGTGACATCGTTTTAAAAAAAAAAATATTTAGACTGCGAGGGCTACAATTTTGTTCATGCTGTGTTGTGTAGTACATGTCATTAGTTTTTCAAAAAGACGCTGTTAAAATCTTCCTAAATACCATATGTGAAATTGAAAATCGAAAAACATAATTCCATAATGGTTGTTGATGTTGGTATTATTAGGGATGACAGTTTTGGATAATTTCATTAGTGAGATTTTTTGAACGAAGAAAAGAAGAGTTTCATGAACAGATGGTATATTTTTTGGCAAAGATTATTTTGGATTCATAAGTTGTATATATGCATCATCCCAGGACGCGCTATTGGATAAAAGAAAAGTGTTAGCATATATCGTAATGTATATACTGGTGAGCGAACCAAACAGAGACACCTTGACAGGACATGTTCATAATAATTTGCATACATTTTTAACTACTTCCTTTACGAGCTATGCCATGACATCTCAGCCGCACTGACTGCTCGTTACGATAAAACGACGAAATGGATTCTCCCAACAAGATGAAAGGTGAAGTGGTATTACTAGTATAATCCCTCTCTTGACTTAACTCGTGTTTTGATCGATGTAACTCTCATGATTCATATGTTCTAGGGATCGCGTTGGGTTTGAAGGAGAAAAAGTCGTTTGCCCATGAAAATCTTTTACCTGTTGTCGAACTACGGCCTGGTCGTTTGTCGCAAGGGAAGCTACCAAGTCTCGCAACACTGGTGAGTATTGCCAACTCATGAATCAGTGATTCTAGTTGCACTGGTTATAAACTAGCTAGCCAGTACTGATGGTCATGATATACCATCCACTGATAGACACGGCTCACTCTAATCTGACTCGTGTTGAACTGATGTTTTTAAAGACGTTTCTTGGCTCGATTGCTGGCTACTGGTTATTTCTAACATCATGAACTGAACAAACACTTCATTTTGTCGCAAAGTGATAGACAACCTTCGTTTGAACCCCCCAAAATATATATCAAAAGCGTGGGTTTTTCCTAGTAGTCTAACCATCCTTACTGAGTCTAGTCTAATTTCTGCAGAGCATATGTATGATCAGATATTTAATTTCTTTCTTTTTTTCTTCGCAATTTGAGGTAGTTCCCTGCATAGGGCAGCTTTATCAACAATGTCATTTTCTTTCCTTTTCTTAACCAAATATTTTCACATCTTCACCGCCTTAAATTCTATAAAATAAAAGCTATTCCTCGCCTTTTTAACACGACTTTAATATTTCAAATAACAATTCATAAATAATTCAGCTTAGTTGCTTGGTTCTTTCTAGAGGCTACAATATATCCATTAATAAATTTGGTGATTTAATTTGATTTCAGATATCATTCCATTTTCTATCGAATTGCAGTGAGCCGGGAGTTGCTCACCCTTTTCAGTCAATAATATTAATCTATTTTAAAGTAATACATATAATACATATAATACATATAGATTATCTAATATTTTCCTTCGTTAGATGATGATTATACTTAAGGTATTTTCCATAATTTATACATGTGCTGCGGTTTTTTTAATAAGTTGTATTTCAAGGTGTTTTGCCGCCATACGTACAAGCTGTTAATTAGACGAGTTTCAGCTTCGTACAGATAGACTCGAAGCAAAAACGGCAAGCCGCATTAATCAGAGATATTTTCATGGCCGGTATGTTGTGCACAAAACGCCGCTGGGCTCAAACAAATCGTAGCGAGAGAAAAAAACACTTGTCATTATAGAAAAACAGACGCCTTCAGTCTTGTCGCGTTTTGTTTCATATTTCTTCAATTCCTTAACGAACATTTTTACATTTATGATATGAGTCAACCCCGTACACTGTCAAACTAGATCTAGTTATACAAGACTTACAATACAAACAAAAGATCGTCCTATCAAGTAGCTATTTTGACGCTGTTTTTGTTCCTCTATCCTCCCTCATAAATGAACACATAATTAAAATGAGTATTTTGGTCAGTCACCGCGCAGCTGGCCCGTGCTATTGAAAACGATTGTAGTTTTAAAGGATCAGTACTATACTCAGGAAAATATCAGTTTTTTTATTCCTTTTTTTTTTAAACATTATAGTACATTAATAAGCCTCATCGCCAGTCCCGATGCTTTAGCCTAATTGTTCTTTTGATAGAAGTTTGTCGATATATGAGCCCTTAATATTTACCATTTGAAGCTCGTAGCAATGAAAAAAAATTCTGAAATTCTGATGAGATGATTGGAGGACAACAATAGCTAAAGTATTAGATAGAGCGTACGAGATTGATTGCCATCTTTTAATACTGTTTTGGGCTTTTTCTGCTGATTTTCATCACATTTACTTCATCAGGAGGTTTATCTAGAAACTTAAAAAAGAGATTGGTATCACAAGAAACCAAATTATTATATATACACTTCCACTAAGACGTCATAATTTCTCACGTTTCTTCGAACTGCGTCAGGACTGAGAATTGTATTCAATTTTAAAAGTACTGATAAATCCTTCAACATTGGCCGATATTTGAATAATAATTTAATGTAATTACTGGTGGAAAAGAATCTCCATTCTTTAATTACGGGTAGCTCAATTCATATCGTTTCGTCTCATATTATCATCGCCTAACGACATTTTTAGGTGTTAATACGCATGTCTGTGTCACTTGCCTAGTTATTTTCTTAGCCTTGTTTGTTTGCTCTACACTTATCCAAACGTTCATAATTCATATGAACATGGTCTGTATTGATTATCTACCGTTTATTTATCAAGATGTTTATATATAATTATATCCCCACATCTATTCGTCACGGTTTTTTTTTTTTTTTTTTTTTTTTTTTTTAGACTCGCTAGTATTTACTTTCAATGGTTAATTCCCATACATTCAGTTCGACAAAGTCCTGTCGCCTGACAAAAAAAAAAGTCCCATTCACGCATATTTAAAACCGGGTCCTGTTAGAGTATGGTTCAGGATTGATTTACTCGAGTAGATTGTGAATAATTTATGTTAATGAAACAAAATCAACATTGGATCGATGGCAAGATTTTCATATCGGGTTAGTGTTGGTTGAGGAAACCTCTGACGGTTCACTGGCTTCAGGGATGTTATTTCTCACATAAGAAAATTGATCGACAACTAACGTGATATACGAATGAATTAAGATAAGCTCGATTACGGAACTACTTGTCCGAGCCTGTTTTTCACCAACTAGTTATGACATCGCTAAAAGCTCTTTCTAAGGGAGTCTTTTCGTTAACATCGGTTCGAGCCGATGCGGCATTACATCGTGGTAGAGCCAACAGATCGACTCATTCTGGCGACAAATCATTCCCGGTACTAACAACTTACAATCATGAATTCTCTGAAAGCGATAATGAATCTGGAACACCAGCCACTGCCAAAAGTCAAGAAAGACGTGTTTCGACGCCAGAAATGCTCAGAAATGCATTGAATGTTGTGAACATTAAGGTATGAAGACTCAATGTACATACTTATAGCATTAGGCTACTGTACTCGACACATAATTCCCTACATCATCTTGATTATTTTATTGAAGGTCATATCATGTCATTTTTTTTTTTTTTTTTGAGGATAATTTTCGACTTAAATTTTACTCCAAAAATGTAATCTTTTCAAGGATTTGGTTTTTTAAGAATTACACATTGTGAACATGATTTTTTTAATAGTTTTATTGGTCTACTTTTAATTTCAATCAAGCTTTACTTCCTATTTCATTGAAAATTATTTTTGACTAAGAAATTCTGATCCCAGCAATTCAAATCCCAACAAAACATTCCTGGGGTTTACTGCGCATGCTCGAGGATTTGTGTTTGTGAAGACATCTGGGATCGCTTCATGGGAGATTGTTATGTTTAGCTGGCATCACGGGTGGCTGGCGTAGTACAGCCTTATTTGCATAACCCATGTTAGTTTTCCTTGATTTATTCTTAACACAATACAGCTAGTCTTCATGAATCCTACGATGAAAAATACTGAAATCTATTACTTTCTTCCTACCGTTCATATCATGATTACCTGGATCAATTTCAACGGTCACTAATGGTATTAAAAATACGTTCAAATGTGACTATCTCATGACAAGCGGTTATATCGAATATTCAACTCACGCAGTCAACCATATTAAAACATTTGAACGGAGAAATTAATTTGTGGTTTTGTGGTAATAATTGTGGGGAAACGGATACAAAGCTGGAACTACTCTTTTTATATATTAGATTGTGTAGTTTAAGGTTACATAATTTGTCATGTATTTCGCCTAATATCCTATTACTGTAATATGACTGATCAAGGTTATGATTTCCCTGGCTGTACGTACACGGAAACGATTGAGAGACTGGGCACTAATGTGTTGAGCAGGGACTGGGCAAAACGAATCGCATACAATATCGTAGATTACGAGCAATAACATCAATCTTTATTCAAATATTTTTGAAGTAAAAAAGAAAAGAAAAAAAAAAATGAAAAAAATAAGAATAACTTATAGGATTGAGATCACCCATCCATGTATTTAGCCGATGTTTATTCAAAAGCTGGTTATTTTGCCAGAATACTGGCAGTCTAGTAAATAAATTAGCACAACACACGATGATAGCTATGAAAACAATACACAATATAGACTAGACTTTTCTACATCCAATAGGCCTCAAGCATGGTGACGTTTTATACCTAACATACCACGGAATCCCTTTTGGTAGCATTGTTTGTTGTGCTAATTTTCACTATTGTCTTGTTATTCTCAAAGGTTTAACATTTGAATATGAAAAGAGATTTTGAAAAGGATTGTGGTAGTTTAGGCATGAAACGTCATGAAGTTAGGGGTCTATTTCTGTCGATTCCGTGCGTGGCTGGTGGTGTAAGAGATGAATTAGCTGTAGATATTTTCTGGATGCTGCCGGGCAAAGCACTCCTGTCACCTTCGGGCTAGAACATTATCCTGCGTAACCCGTACACCCAAGGGTAGAAGGCCTTACAGTTGCCGTCAGGTCCGAAGTCCATACCACGCCTCATTGCCGTGTTTACATAGCCTGATATAAACACGAGGGAAAGTTTGGGAGAAGTCTTGAGTTCAGTGTAAACCTCGCCTGCGGCTCGGTTTTACACAACAGCTCTCGAAACTTCTCCCAAACTTCCCTCGTGTTTATATCAGGCTATGTAAACACGGCAAACGTTTTCTATTTGTTAAATATGATAGTAATAATAAATTTTGCAACTCAGTAAGCCTTCATCCAAACATGCTCAAACTCGGTAATAGTACTGATATTAGCATGATATTGTTGTGTGATGAGGATAACAGAGCATAAATTCATGCTCTCTTGTCAATACGTATTCGATTAATATTTGCACTAGGCCCCAGTCCCTTCCTCAACCTCGGAACTACGTATCCAGATCCATGAAAAACAGCATCACACTGTTGATTTACGCTGATCAAATATCCTAGTACACGGGAATTGTAACCAAACACATGTGAAGATGCCCAGCTGTTAGCATCTTTTATCAAGTCAAATTTTTCTCCTATCTTCTTCATCAAGGTTTTTCTTCGTGCTCAGTTAGTGGCACACAACTAAAGCCTCAAAGCTCTCTTCTCTTGCTGTAATTTCAATCAAACGCCGCTTTCAATAGTTGTGCAGCATTCTTCAGTCGTAGATTTTAGAACGTCCTTAAACATTATTAACAGTTTCTTCTCCAAATTAACGGCAATGTTTTTGTCAAGAGTTGAAGGAAGACATTATAGAATCTAAGAGGGGTTTCCCGGAAAGGCTATTAATAAATATGATTATATTATCAAAAGATAAAACGATAAAGTTTGAAATGTTTTAGAACGTAGTTAGTAATTAACTGATTTACACAAAAAATTGTGTCTTACTAGAGCTTTTCCGCGTAAGACCAATCTTTAGCCCGCAGACATGCAAATATGCATGTGTGACTTTGGATATGCTAATTATTATTTTTCCTGTGCAGTAGCATCGTTTTACTCTCTAAACAACAAACGTCTTGTGTTTTTTTTTATTCCATGCTATAAAGTAAAGCAAGATATTTCACGGTGATTTCAAAAACTTTTCGAATTTTCAAAGTGCCTTTGCATTTCCGTTTTTCATAAATATTCAAACAAAGAAAAACGTCTTTCATTTAAAAAAGTCAGTACACAATTCAATAACAACCGAAAAAAACCATCTTGGTTGTCGCCATGTTCCAGTCACACATTCATATTCTTTTAGATGTTTAAAAATATGTTCAACTGACACTTGCTTCACAGAAAGTTTGACTTTTCGCTTTTCCCTGTTATTTGGCATTCTTCTGATTTGATCAGTGTTGTCGGAAGGGTGTAAGCAGAGGATAGTACATCCGGATAGCCTTTATCTGCCAAGAAAACAGCGTTGGCTTGAATGCCCAGGGTTAACCCAGGTCCAATACGGTCCATCAGAAGAAAACTTTGCGTGTCGTGCATACTCCCTAAATATCTAGCCTGGAGGAAGCGAATATTTCCTTGGTTGTCACGAATTAATTGGGTGTTAAGAAGATGGAAATGCCTATGCCCACTGTAGAAATCCCTTTGTGGTTCTACTGTGGTTCTTTGTGGTATGTATAGATTTCATGAGGAGAAAAGTCGATGCATCCAACTGTGTAAGGAAACTCTCTCCAGATACCGCGCATGGCGTTACACTGTCTGATACTACGCCAGTCAACTAAATGCTGTAAATAATGTCAGAGGACACTTGTTTCTTGGTAGATTTTAGCAGAAACAGTAAAGAAACATTAACAATTAGTCCTCGAGTCCGAATGGTCTACGAGTCAATAGTCTATTGACTCGTAGCCCATGAGGGCGAGAGGACTAATTGTTTTAGTAAAAACCTACTAATCGGTCCAATAAAAGGATGCAAAAAGTTTTGGATTTTGCTTTAAATATTTTTTTTTTGGTTTTCAAAACCGGCGCTTTTCGCTTTTAGAGGTCTATCACTAATAGACCCATAGTAGCTCAGCCAATCACAGGGCTCGATTGGTGATAGACCATTAGTAGGTTTTTTGTAACATCGAATAGCCATACAAGGGTATCAATGAAAGGATATTTTCTGAGCCAAATAAAAGTAAGGAAAACACGGTTAACAACGTTTAGTTCATACCTTCTCAGCCGCTGTACTGGATTTCCTTGTCTTGTGATGAAAATAAAACGATGTTACTGCACGTGAAGACTAATAATTAGCATATCCAAAGTCACACATGCATATTTACATGTCTACGGCTAAAGATTGGTTTTACGAGGAAAAGCTCAAGTGTTGAAATTTCTGGGTGAAGCCTTTTTCACTTTTACCAGTGAATAGGAGTAACGAATTTTCCTTTTAAAAGCATACTGTAACGACTTAGTATAGCCGTTGGAGGATGGATATGCAGGTCAGTTATCCTGTAACTGCGAACCTAATCTAAGATGAAGTGAAAGTAAGATCGATAGATCGATAAAATCTGGCAATAGTGTTTCATATAATAGTAATAACCAGAGAATAAGAAGCGAGTCACATCGAAACTAAGCATTATTGGTAAAACAAGTAATAATACTCAAGGTAATGGTGTGTCTTGAGAAGCAAAAACTGACTGGAGGAATATGGAAGGTCTTGCTTGTAACCTCTTCATGTTTATCGTTATAAAGATAAGAAAAATGATATTTTCTTGATTGCAGACTCGAATCAACTTGCGGTTCAACAGAGAACAATTTGGAGGACTTCATCGAGCTGTTTTAAGCGGGAAGACAGAGGATGTCGAGTTCTTACTGTCGGCTGGAAAAGGTTAGTTTTACTGATTGTATTCTCACCAGACAGGAAGAACCGAGTATGATATGAAAAATTATGTATAAGGAGGAGAGTGTTATCTGCCGAAGCCGTAGGCTGATAGCCGAATTCAATAATCATTTTATTATTTAATCAAAATATTTTCAAATTAAACTCAATTCAGTCATTTAAGAAAGCATTTCAGATAAGTTTGCAAACCTTGCCTGTTGGGAAACCATCGCTTAAAACTTTCTTGTTGCGAATCCATTTCTTATTAATCCGCAATTCAGCCAATCCTTCCAGGAATGGAGCGTATGTCTGTAAGCATCGAGAATCTCAAATCAGTTTCAAACAATCGAATTTTATTTTATTTTACCAAAACAACCCTTTGGGTAAGGGGTTTTAGGATATCATATTAGAATGTCCCAGCGCGCTTTTATTTTTGAGAAAATTACAAAAGTTTGAAAAATCGATTAAAATGCATAATTTTCCCTCATTAATATGCAAAATTGGTGACCAACTTTAAAGGGCTGTCAACAGCGTAAAAAGAATCCAAATGAATTCATATTACAGAGATAGTTAAATCAAGTCGCTGTCTTTAAGACTGCACCAAAAACCTCAGGAGAAAAGCTTTTTAAATGCAAGAAATTAGTCTTTTAAAACATGTTGTGTTTTGGTGATTGAACGGCAGTTAAATTAAAGGTAAAATTCAGCCTCCGATATCGCTGCTGGTACCTAACAAATCGAAATAACACTTATACTACACGAAAGCCCACATATTCTTGTCTACTTGGGCCAAGTTTTAACTCTGACTATTAAAATGCCACTGCGTGAAGGAATTTTAAAGTTAGCGTTCAAACACGCAATACGGCCAATCAATTACACGGGTTATTTATAAATATAACACTTATGAAAAACAAATCGCTTCAAATATTTCGATTTTTGATCTAGATGATTTTCTATTTCCTTCTTGGAGTACGACTGCCATCACTAGAGATTAAATAACCTTCAGTCAAGTGGTTTGCTGTGAGTTTATCTAAGTTTGAGCTCAGCGGGAGCTTAAAACCACGTCACACAATCTTACTTGAGTCACGACAAAATGCGCCCTGTTAAGGGCTCTAGGTTTGAGAATGTCACGATTGTAAGGCAGTGGTACATAATCTAATCTAGGTCTGTAATACTGGTGACAGGTATGCGCCGCTGGTTTCGTAAAAGCTCTCCGCCTGGTGTCCAAAATAAAATATTTTTGGAAGCAGCCATACTATCCATTTATAGCATCAAAACTCCCGATATAAAAGCCGGGGTCAACAATTCCGAAATGAATCCACCCCCCTCTTGTACAACAATTTGTTTCTTTTTCTTATATGGAACACCAGGATCGTGAAGATCAACTATTGAGTTTTGGTAAGGTCGCAGATGATTGGGTCATCTTTTCAAACCCACCACCTTACAAACGGAAAATGGTCAAACAGATCATTGTAGTAAATTCCAGTTGCTGCATCCATTTACTTGTATGGTGGCAGGAACTACCGGTTGCGGAAAAACTGTTTGGGTTCACCAGTTGTTGGATCATGCGCACACCATGATTACACCTCCACCTCAGCGTATGGTATACTGTTATTCGCAGTGGCAACCTGCTTATGTGGAAATGTTAAGGACTGTACCAGGCATCGAATTTATTAGAGGTATTCCTCAGGAACTGGAAAAAGATCACTTTTTTGATATCAAGCTACGGAATCTTACAGTGATTGATGACCAGATGACAGAAACTGGAAATGATAAACGTATCGTAAATTTGTTTGCCAAAGAATCGCATCACCACAATCTCAGTGTCATCTACATGGTACAGAATATTTTTCATCAAGGAAAAGTGAATCGAGACATTAGTTTGAATTGTCATTATTTAGTCATATTCAAAAATCCAAGAGACAAACTTCAAATCCTTAATCTAGCCAAAATGTATCCAGGAAAAACAGAATATTATCTCGAAAAATATGAACAAGCAGTCAGTAGACCTTTTGGATATCTATTTATTGATTTGAAGACCACCACCCAAGACAATTGTAGATTGAGAACCAATGTCTTCCCTGGAGAGGAGAAAGAGCAAGAGAAAAATGTACCTGAGGAATTGCTTCAGTACGTTGAGCGACAAAATCTTGTACTGCCCTCAGAGATTTCTAGGATGCAAAACTTAAAAGACCAAATGAATAACCTTCTCAAGGATCCTAATATGGACAAAAGTCAAAAAGCAAGTCAATACATTCAACTTCAAAACAATTATTTGAGTTACAAGAAGAAAATGAATCCCAGTCTTGTGGGATTGGCTAGCCCAACATCAATCCCCAGCCCAGCTGCAGAATTTCAGTCACCACTTGCAGACCAATTATCTATCTATAGAGCGCCATATTTATACTTCGAGCGTTTTTAACATTAGCCTCGTTGCTCGGAAGATTGGGCGACCACTTCCCACGTTATCGACTTTAAATAAATTATTATTACTATTATTATTACTATTATTATAGTACGCTCGACAAAATTACTCGATTCTGATTGGTCGAGGGGAGTACAATTAGAGCGTTAATTGTACTCTGTAGAGTCCCAATTATAAAAAAAAAAATTTTTTTTTATAAAAAGTCTTTTTATAAAATTTTGTCGAGTGAACTATGAATAAGAAATCGCACGACCTCGAGTACAATTTGGAAATTAATAGGTACGAGTAATGTTTTGAAAGTTCTTGTAATTGCACGAGCCTTTAGGCGTACTTATTATTATTATTATTATTATTATTATTATTATTATTATTAGCATTGTCTATAATTCTAAAGAGCGTGGCTGTGTTTGTATTCAGATATCAACGCGCATGACGAGTATGGCAAGACTCCACTCCATTGTGCAGTTGGTGTTCAGAAACTGGATATCGTACAATGTTTGTTACGGTACAAACCAGACATTGATGCACATGATGATAGAGAAGATACACCACTACATACGGGAATTAGAACTGGAAACATTGCTATAGTCAAGGTAACTGAGTAATGTTTACTTTAAAAGACAACACTATACTTTCAAGTTTAAGCTGATGCGATCGTGCATTCTTGCGCATCATTTCCGTGCACGCGTTTTTTATCAATTTTATTGGTTGGGCTACCTGTGGTAAGACTTTTTCAATATGGCGGACAGTCTGTCACTTTTGGGGTTCAACGTTTAACAGCAAATATTTAAAAATCTAGTAGTGACGCAGTAGTGAAGTGCCTGTCTTCCCTCGTCCTTTCATTGTCAAAGAACATAATGTCAATTTGTTGTTATTTTACTGAACCCTATATAGAGGGGGAGGGGTGGGGGTACTCACCACCGCTGGAATTGAAATTCTGGATTTTATACTCAAATATCTCCAAAACTAAAAGTCATACCGCAGCAATAAATGTCTCTTTGCGTGTATACTAAACAACATATTTGTGTATAGAAATAGTCACTACAGATAACTAGTAACGAGGATTTCAACAGGTCTCTGAGGGAGGAGGGGGTATTTAATGGTATCCACCACTTAAATCAATAAAATTGGGTGCCTATTTTGGAACATTGTTTTAAACTTGCCCCTAAGAGCCGTTTGTGGAATAGCTATCATTGGATATTCAGTCTAGTAACATCGGTATTGTGTGATTGATAGGCTATACTGATAGATGGACACGCGGATCCCAGTTCACCAGGTCATGCTGGCTGCACACCTCTACACGTGGCTGCACAATTAGAACATGTCAATAATAGTGCTATCTGTAAACTACTGGTAAGTAATACCACTGCCAAAGCTGTTTTTGAGATGTATTACAAGAAGGGAATCATTCTACAACCTGATCTGGGCTGATCAAAGTCAGGGCATGGCTTACTCCGCACAGATTGAACCCTGAAACAACCTCTGGGCTGATCTACGTCAGGGCATGGGTAACTCACAGACCAAACCCACCCTGAAACAACCTCTAGGCTGATCTAAGTCAGGGCATGGCTAACTCACTGTTCGAATTGGAATTTAGCCTGTTGGGTTTTGCAAAGGGAAGAAAGCTGGAGAACCGAGAGAAAAACCCTTGAATCAAGGGAGAGACCTACTCAAATGTAATGTGGAGTCTGGGGAATCGAACTCAAGACTCTAGAAGTGAAAGGCGAGTGTGCTATCGCTACAAGACTATGATTACTCACAATACCTTTCGGTACTAGTTTGTTACCACTGAGTCCAGTTAACACACCAGTCACGTTGTCTTTTACGATTCCCAGCTCGAAAATGGAGCCAAACTGCTGATTCGTGATCACAAGAAAATGACACCTTTGGCCCAGGCAACAATACATGGGTTTTACGACGTCATGGTGTGTTTGTTCTCTTATGGTAAGTACTACGAGACCTGTATGTACATGGTGATGAAGATAATGATGATGGTGATGATAATGATGAGGATGACATGGTGACGATGGTGATGATAATGATGATGGTGATGATAATGATGACGATGATGATGATGATGAGGATGACATGGTGATGATGATGATGATAGTGGTAGTATGATGATAATGATACCGATATTTGTATGAAGAACAAATAAACTTTATGTGCCAAATATACTGATATTGAGATGGTTAATTGTCTTGTTGTAATAGCTAAGGTTCAAGGCATCCCCAAAGATGACTTGCTTCATAACGTGGATGGTGAAGGGAGCACTCTTCTTCATTTAGCTGTAGAAAGTGGATCCCCACAGGTAAGATTCTCATAACCCTGTATATCACAAACATGTGTCTCTATCAAAGTGAACTAGGAAATAACTCCTAGTAGCAACTGAACAAACAAATCAGAATTAAGAAAATTTTCATGTGGAATATATTCAAAACAGGGTCTTATGGGGTTAAGCGTTGGGCGTAAAAACGGGAAAAAAATTAAGCGTTGGGCGTAAAAAGTCTAAATAAAGTTAACCGTATTTCTTCATAGTCATGGTTTGTAAGACTTGTATTTGTCGAGATTTGTTCTCAAGACTGGTGTAATGTTATGCATTCATCACAGAATGCTCACAATGTGTTGTCCAATGTATACATAAGCAATGTATATAAATTAATATTAACTCTTTTAAAACGACGTAAATAAATGTTTAACTTTTAAAGCATTGGGAATTAATTATTAAGATTTTTGTTAACAGTAACGGGAAAAAACTGATTAGCCGTTAACCGTAAAAAGTCCAACATTTTAACCGTTAACCGTAAAAAGTCCAACATTTTAACCGTTAACCGTAAAAGTTACCACCCCATTCAGACCCTCTTAAAACTGAAACAAAATATGCTCGCAAATACAGATTTCCATTTTTACGCAATTCTTCGTTACACATCTTCAGCAGCAAGCATCCCTACTGACTATACTCTTGACTGCATATCATTCAACTAACATGTCTGTGATTGGATTGTTTGACAGGTGGTTGAACTGTGTCTCGATGAAGGTGCTTCTCCTCACTCCGTCAAGGTAAACATATTTGCTACCACTACATTCTATACTTGCATCACACAAAACTCAACTCACATGTTGATTTTTATGGAGGGCGGAAAATCGGAGAACCTGGAGAAAAATCCTCGAAGCAAGGGAGAATACATCAGACAAACTCAATTCATATATGTGGTTCAGTCGAGATTCGAACCTGCGACCCCAGGCATGAACTACACAGCGATGGCGAGAGACAGTGCCGTAGCAGTACATGCCCATATATGACACTCAGAAACGCGCAATTTTACAGTCATTTATGAGTCATTGTACACAATACATATCATTAAAGGTGCTACCATCAGCACAAATGTCGTCACACCTATTTTCATAATCAAATGACTCAGATGTGGAGACAAATTTCCAGACGTCTGCTTTTCTTTCACCAACCAAAACAACTTAACACCGTTATTATTCCATATTAAGAATAGTCACGCTACCTTGCGGTACCCACTCATACAGAATGTGATGTCAATGTTGTTTTTCAGTCATCAGACGGAAGTACTCCAGTCCATTTGGCCTGTTCCTATGGTTACATGGATATCCTGGATAACCTAATGAAAGCAGTGGCGTTTATTCTTGACCCTCCTCCAGATCAAGATGGCAGGCTTCCTATTCACAAGTATGTCATCTTTAGCTTGTCTATAGAAGAAACATTTATTATTCATCCAATAAAAATTCGTCGTATTTGATGCATTATTTTCACGTGGCTATTATTAGCCATTCCGAGGTTGAGGGGAAAACTGGGTCGAGTTGGCATTGCAGTGCATTCTGGGACTAGTTTAGGAGTGAAATCAGGAGACGCCATCTTGAAAAATGTCCCTTAAAACAGTCCCATAATGCACTGCAAGTGCCAACACGACCAAAATGTTTCCTCGGGATCGGAATGGTTAACTGTCGTTCTCATTTTATGGAACCGAGGCCGAGTGGGGGAAAACACTTGGAAACTGCTAACCACGTGTTGTTTTGACAGGGCTGCTCAAGCGAATCATCACCAAGTCATATCATATCTACTAAAACAGGTTGGATGCTTTCTCTTTCTCTCTCTGTGTAATAAGCCAATCAGAGTGCGCATCATATTGAAGATGTAATGTTATAACCCAATCAACTTGCGTGTTATGCTTTGTTCGTATGAGCCAACCACAGCGCTCGATATATTTTGCTGGATTTTGTTCAGCCAATCAGATCGGGCGTTACATTTTAGCTGGAATAATTAGGCACTCAGATCGTGTGTAACTGTTAATCTTATCGTTACAGGACATGGATCAAATAGATGCATTAGACCACGAGGGAAGAACACCTATAATGCTGGCTGCTGATAATAACTGTTATGAATCCGTACAAGTTCTCCTCGAGAACGGAGCGAATGTAGATGTTAGAGACGCAGAAAGTAAGACGGTACTTCACTATGCTATTGGGAGTGCAGAGGTCTTGAAAGAGATTCTAAAGGTACGGACAGACAGACAGAAAGGCATACAGACATCAAGACAGACAGACAGGCAGGCAGGCAAGCAGGCAGGCAGGCAGACGCATCCTTTCGAGACAGACAAAAAGAGTACCAGGTAGTATGCAAAGAGACAACTTGTTGTTTTCTTGTTCATGTTTCAGGATGTCAAATCAAATTCACTCATTCGAGCCAAAGATAACCAAGGCAACACTCCTCTACACTATGCCTCCAGACTGGGCTGTGTTAAGGTATGTATATCACCACTATACTGATAGTTACCATAGCAACACTCCTCTACACTATACCTCCAGACTGGGCTGTGTTAAGGTATGTATATCACCACTATACTGATAGTTACCATAGCAACACTCCTCTACACTATGCCTCCAGACTGGGCTGTGTTAAGGTATGTATATCACCACTATACTGATAGTTACCATAGCAACACTCCTCTACACTATGCCTCTAGACTGGGCTGTGTTAAGGTATGTATATCACCACTATACTGATAGTTACCATGCCAACACTCCTTGTCATCACTATACTAATAGTTACCATAGCAACACTCCTTTACAGCCTCTAGACTGTGCTATGTCTCAACGTAAGGATGCTCTTCTTGTTATTTCAGGACATCGCCATCATGCTAATGAAGTACAAAGCATCAGTAGCCATCACGAACGGCTCAGGGGAAATTCCACTCCACATTGCTGCAAGGTAACGTTAACAGTTTGATTATACCTGTTATTTAATAATTATCATTTGTGTGAAAAGTCACGGCACCGAATGTCGGATGTTTTCATACACGGCACGGCACGCACACGGTCACGGCAAGGCGCGGTCCGAGCCGTAAGTTTTCATAGTCATACGAAAACTGCTCTATCAAAAAGAAGCTCGCGCTTTTTTTCTCTATTTTACAAAAAAAAAAAACTTTGAATTTTGGATCTACTCATAAGGTAGTAGATGCGCCCCTTTTTATTGTAATTTTCGCCTATTTTATATGAGTAACCTATGGTTTTGATAAGCAGACATGGAAGACTTGCTGTGGTAAAAAAGCTAACAGAAGGACGAAACAAGCGAACGATAAACTCAAACGATGCTAGTGAGAGAACACCTTTACATCTGGCTGCACAGGAGGGTCATGAAGACCTCGTTGAGTTCTTCCTCAAGAAAACTGCTAGGATTGAAAGGTGAGTAAGGATAAGATACCACAGAAAAAGCTATGTCAAACACTTTAACTTGATTTCGTTAATTTCTGAATTCGCCTCTTTTTCAACCCTATTTTCAAAACTATATTCACATGGTCTTTATGTTCTGATTATAACAGGGATGCTAACGGTCAGACACCATTACATTACGCAGCTTTACAGGGTTCTAAAACAGCTATTGAACTGTTCCTGGAGTCTAAACCAGAATGTTTGAATTACACAGATGAGGACAGAGTAAGTGAAATACTTTAGTTGATAAATAGTATGAAAACTGAGTATATCAGGTTTACTAGCTACTCTCATCCAACAGACAACTGACCGTTTTCAGTGTAATGTTTTTACTATACATGTTTCGGCAAAATATGCTAACTTTTTTCTCAATCATAATTAGATTCAGGTTCCTTCTTAATTTATTGATATTATATCATTAGATAACTGAGGAGAGGCTCACCCTAACCCTACCTATGATCGAAATAATGACGCTATGTAGTATTTTAATCCTATACATGTTATCCCAGAACACAGCTCTTCATATGGCTGCGTTAGGTGGTCATCCACATATCGTAGAGTACCTTCTTACCAAACATGATCAGGTGGTATCAGTCAACGAACGAAATCAAAACATTCTGGACATCGCTATCGAGGGCAGGCATGAGATGGTTGCTATGGTGCTTGCAGAACACAAAAGGTTAGTTCCATTTATGGTTGATTTTGCACATAGCTGAGCACGTTTGCCGGGCTCAATTGCCCTGTCTGCTGACCGCGAATTTGTTCCCTAATTTGATCGCACACGTGTTTAGACTTCCCTCTAGCTTTGCCTTTGCTTTGAAATCTCGTATAAAAGATTAGCTCACGCCGGGCTCAAAAAAGCATTTGTTAATTTGTAAACGTGTATAACCGTTGAACGTCGCTCCAAACATTGTACCCTGATGATAGGCGTTTAGCTCGAAAGCTCGGTTATTAAATTTATAAATTTAAGAGTTGTTGAAACACCAACATGATAACTGCCGTGAAACCACTCCATATGAAAGAATTGACATATTTGGCTGTACCTGCACCACTCACGATAAAAAGAGTTGCTTTACAGATGGACTATATTTGGTGCATCTTAGAGCAGATTTTATATGAGTGTGAAAAGACACGGCACGGACACGGCACCGAATGCCAAATGTTTTCATACACGGCATGGCACTGTCACTGTCACTGTCACGGCATAGCACTGACACGGTCACGGCAAGGCAGGGTCCGTGCCGTACGTTTTTTGATAACCTTAATAACCTTATCTTTTCCTGTTTCCTTTCTCAGATGGCGTGAAGTGTTGCGCAGTACACTACATGGAACACATACACAGATACAGCTTCTTGTCAGACACATGCCTGACGTAGCCAAGGTATTTCTATTAGTGTCCTATATCAATCTTATCATCAGTAACACACCAATAGATGTGGAACACATACACAGATACAGCTTCTTGTCAGACACATGCCTGACGTAGCCAAGGTATTTCTATTACTGTCCTGTATCAATCTTGTCATCAGTAACACACCAATAGCATAGGAAATAGAAGATCCTACCATATAAATGAACTCAGAAGATTCCAGATGGGAATCAAACCCACAACCAGATCCGTTTTCTTTAGTCCGATTTCCTAACCACTGAGCTACTGGGACTCTAATGGCGAGCAAGGTTGTCAAAGTTGGTAATGTGTTAAATATACTGCATATGGTACAGTCGAAGAAATGGCAAAATGAAGGAAATATATACTTACAACTTACAATGATAAATGATGGTAAATGCGTATGGCGAAATAGAATAAGAATTAGATGATCGTACAATACAAATGGTAGCCGTTGGACACTCTCTGCGTTACAGAACCAATGAACGTCTGAGAGTTTAGGTGGGAGTGGGCTGGGCATGATATGATGCGCAGGATGAGAGCCGTACGGAACAGTACCTGTCTTTCAAGGCTTCGCTCTAAACGGTCTTGATAGTTGATTGTAATTTACCAAACACGGTTTTCTGTGATTTTGCGTCTACAGAAGTTTCTTGATCGATGTGTAGAAGCAACCGGTGATCCTGACAGTGAAGATTACAAGGTAATATGAACAAGATAACAGTGATATTGACTAGAATACTACTCATTTATCTATGCATGGTTTACAACCATCTCCATGAGAGTCGGAAGATCAAAAAGCCATGGAAGCGCAGCTAGCCATATGTTGATTATCACCAACAAGGCATCCATGTCGTAGCATGTATATGTCCTACTGGTCAAAATTTATTCATGTTATGCTCCATATTCTCTAAATATATACAGAGACGCATGCACGATGACCCTGATGTGCCACAAGCAGAGCATGGTTTGTGTGCATGTTGCTCGTGTTACCACCCTGTTACCTGTTACCTGTCTCCTCCGTGCCTCGTGGCACATAAGGCCTCCACAGATTGTCTCCATCTCTTCCCATCCTCCACAATCAACTCGTGCCTTGTCCTATGAATTCCAAATTACCAACTGTACAACAACAACTTTTTGTTGCGCAACTTTGTTACAGAAGTAGAAGCTCTGTCTACTCATTGATAATTTGTTGCACGCGGGCTGGCAATACGATTAACATTCGCTCTGCAACTTGCAACTCAACAATGTTTCTAGGTTGTTGCTCGCACCTTACCGTACCATAAGCCTGCTGCACGTACCGATTCTCTTATTCTCTTTTCCTGTCTGGATGATATTTAGCAGGTTACATGAAGTATGTTAAAATAATGTATTTCAGGTTACGTACGATCTCAGGTTTATCCAAGGTATGCCAGACGAGAAAAAGAACACTAAAAATATCCGAGAATCACTGAGTGCCCTACATGTAAGTACTATGACCCATCCATGGGAGATTAGAATGATTATCAATAATAATTAGATATTATTACAATATTATATTCTAGATTATGGTCAAGTACAAGACACTGCCCTGTCTTACACATCCATTGTGCTCAGTACTCATGGATATCAAATGGTAAGAAAGCAGAGCCGGATCCAGGGGAGGGGAGGTACGCACCCGCTTGGATCGATTTGTCTCCCTATTTTGAAGATAACTAATACATAATAATGTTTTTTTTGGTTCTGAATGTTGCACTCCAACCTGAGCCTACTTTGTGCCCCTACTTTGAATTTCAAGATATCCGACTCACGGTTCGGGTTTTTTTGGTTCGGCCGCATTTCTCGCGGGGAGATGCCCATACACCGGGCTGCGGGACACCTGCCTGGAAAAATCCTGGATCCGCCCCAGGAAAAGCCTGTTTCAAACTGAATCTGTCGCAGTTTGTTTTTACAATAGAGTATATCAGAGTTTAACAGTTATCTTGTTTTGTGTTTCAGGAGAAAGTTTGGTCTTGTCTGCGCGTTTCTTAATCAAGCAGTTTTTCTAATCTACATTGTGCTTATTGTCTTCATGATGAACTATCTCGTAAAGAACACGAGTGATGGAAGAAACAACACTAACACCACAAGCACCATGGTAACTAAACTGAAAGAGGTTCGTTTATAACAAGTTCTTTTATCTACATGTATTAATTTGATTTTTAAGGAGGGAGGAAAACCAGAGAAAAGCCCTCGAAACACAAGAGAGAACCGACAAGGAACTCTACTCACATACAACACCAAGTCTGGCGGGACTCGAACCCGGGTGACATTGGTGTGAGGCGACACCTGTGCATTCCATTCAAAAACAAGGACGGTTTATGAGAAGAACATTGACACATGTGTAACTGGACTGGAAATTGATACACAATAACGCGCTCTGAACGTGGCTCATTATTCTTGTTAAAATAATATGCATATAAATAAAATATTAAAAAACCTGAATTAACAGTGGAATCCACCAAGTGGCTCTTACTCCACTGCATTCCAACTGGGATTTAGGAGTTGATTTTTGAGGAGGGAAAAAAAAAAAGGAGAACCCGGAAAAACCCTCGAAGCGCAGGAGAGAACCAACAAGCAACTCTACTAACATACGACACCGAGCTCAGTGGGGCTCGAACTCGGGTCGCCTTGGCGATAGGCAAGCCCTCTCACCGATACGCCACCCGTGCTTCCCGCTAATAGTAAATATGGTTCCTGTGTCCTGTTGGTCAAACCCTCAACCAAGTAGCGCAGTGTATATATTTTTTTCATTTTCTGTTAATTATTTCTGTAGGTTGTAAAGTTCTAAAATAAGTTCAACACAGTAGCCAGCCACATTAAACACGCTTGTTACATCTCAAAGCACTTGTATACATTTACACTCGTAACGTACAATATTCTTTTATCTTTCTCCTCGACAGCCATTAATTGTGCTGGCATTCCGTGAAGACAAACTGATGGCCACAGTGGCTGTAATCCTAATGATCGCATGTATCTACAACTTGTCCAAGGAATGTTTTCAGATGTTTGATGAGGTAACGATCACAGTGTAGAAAGTTCCTTGTTTGACTCACTAATATCTATTTATTCTGTGATTGTTTTGAGATGAGCATGCTCTTGATGATGTTAATTAGCCTGCTGGCAATGATTCCCGAGGGAAGTTTGAAAAATTGCCGAGAAAAAAATCTAATCTCTTTAAAAAAAATTTCCCGCCAAATATCAGCAGCTGAAATATTATTTAATGTCGTGTAGAACCCTTCCTCCTTCCTCTTTTTACTACCACAATGATCAATGCGATGACATGATACTTGCGAAAAGAGCCCTCCTAATTTGGTTCGTTTTTTTCTGGTAATGAGACCTTAACCGAGGGCTCAGAGGTGACAGGTGATCGAATGTACTACCGCTAACACCACTCTTGATTACGTCATTTCTTTGAGTGCGCAGCTTTTTCATTCATCCGTGACCATCACAACTCCAGACGCAACCCGTTGTTGGGGAGGAGCTGTCAAGGTTATAATTAATAGTAATTAATAATTTATTGTCCTCCGCAGGGCTGGAAATATTTCTTTAGCCTGAACAATTGGTTGGAAGTCACTTTGTACGTGCTGACGTTTTTTACTTTGATAAAACCTGGTTTAGCAGAAATGGCTGTTTGTGTGTTCCTTGCCTGGATAGTGTTACTGCATTATATTAGCAAGTAAGTTACTTCAACTAATGCCCCTGTAACGATGTGTAAATGTGCGCGCTGTGCGTGATTATAAAGCACGCGGGCAGTGACAGAAGATGAGTGAACCAAGTGGTTTATAACTGCTTACACAGCACGCGCGCGCTTTTCTATTTCTTATACAGATCATTTTGATTATTTATTCGAGATTTTGCCCCGATCAGGCTGGTGCTGCACAATAGTACACAGGGTTCTCTTCGAGATACAATGCACCAATGTTCGACCCCATAAAATTCATGATCATATACCAATCCCACTATCAGCCCATTAAGAAATCATTAGTAAAGGCCAGACACTGAGGGTGGTCACTGCCAGGGTTTCTTTACGTCCTCAGTGGTTCTTTTACATCCCTACAGAGACTGGACTGCCACTTATAGTGGTCATCCTAGCCCCGTGAACCATTATTTTTATAACTGAGATATTAATTATTATTCATTTTTCGAAGTAACAATATTTCTCGAAGAGACAATATTTGTATAATGATCATCCGGGTGGATGACGAATTATTATTCGTTGTTTTGGATACGAATGACGAAATAGAAAGTGCGTGCGTGTGCTCTGTGTGATCTGGTAAAGCATACGCCCTCAAATAATCACAAAGCAAGAATTATAACCGGTTATTTTATAAATGTAATGAGATCTATAATTTCTGTGAATCACTTTAAAATCTGATCTGTGTTTTACAGGTTTAATTACGTGGGTCTGTACGTGGTAATGATACGAAAAACCATTAAAACAGTATTAAAGGTACACTATACAATAATAACACTCTAGTATCGTATGACACACCCTAGATCTATTGTTACAACTAATGAAATAAATCCCATATTCAACTGTCTTTCTCATTATATAGTGTGCGTTAAACAGTAGTGACAACCTTCATTTATCGCCACTAGTGATGATAACTAGTTATTGCCATTGTTCAAAATGCTGAAATGCTGAAATACTAACTTTGTGACACTTAGAAATTATTTCCTTTCAGAAATGAGGGCTTCGTCCTCGTGGCCTTTAAGCTTCACTCGTGATGATAATTCCTTTATCACACTCGCGTCTATTCTATAACCCTTGTGTATCTTGCACATCAATACCTTTTTTTAAAACGCAATCTACCACACATTGATAATCATCATTTCTTTTTCTTCGTTTTCCAGGTTCTTATAATTCTCCTTATTTTTCTGGCTGCTTTTGCATTTGCCTTCCACGTCATCACATGTTCCCTAAAGGACAATTATGTAAGTAACATTTACGAACCACAAAACTCTTCCATTCTTGGTCTTTATCATGCAAACCTTCATCGATACCCTGAAATAACCTCTGGGCTGATCTAAGTCAGGGCATGGATAACTCACAGACCAAACCCTGAAACAACCTCTGGGCTGATCTAAGTCAGGGCATTGCTAACTCACAGATCAAACCCTAAAACAACCTCTGTGCTGATTGATGCGACTAACTCGCAGATCGAATTCGAATTTAACGTATAAAGTTTTGCGAAGGGAGTCCAGGAATCGAACCCGAGACCCCAGAGGTGAGAGGCGAGTGGACTATCGCTATGATATCCCTGATTCCCATGCAATTCGATGTTTGTGATGTATCAATAAACAAATATGCTTTTCCCTGTTGCAGTCTCGAACACGATTTGGTAACATATCAACTTCACTGGCCGCAACATTTTTTATGATGTTGGACAATCTGCGATACGAAGAGATTGTTCTAAACTACTACAGCAATAGTCGCGACTCTGAGGGCAATGGACTTGTACTCTATGGCTTATTTATCGCTTATTGTTTTATGATGCCAATTATTTTTCTTAATCTCCTGGTGAGTATACACAACAACAACAACAACAACAACAACAACAACAACAATTTATTTGCACTCTAAAGAAAAATAAAAATTGCATTGGATGATATATAAAAATTGCAAAAAAGTAAATAAATAAAATAAAAGAGCACAGCTACCTAACTCAGCTAGAAAGCTCAACGAGTTCGGCAGCTAAAAGGTCAGGGGGTTTGATAATTAAAAACATATTAACAGATGTATGGAAAATAATTAAATTGACTAACTAATAAGACAATAAGCACAGAAATTATGAAATTAGCGTTTTGTCGGTCTTTCTGTCTGTTTGTCTGTCTGTTGTCTGTCTGTCTGTTTGCCTGTGTATGTGTGTGTGTGTGTGTGTGTGTGTGTGTGTATCTGTCTGTCTGTCTGTCTGTCTGTCTGTCTGTCTGTCTGTCTGTCTGTCTGTCTGTCATACTCCTAAAGTGTCTGTTGCTCTGTAGATTGGTTTAGCAGTTGGTGATATTGACAGTATTCGCAAAACGGCCGCCATGGAGAGATACACCAGTCAGGTATAGTCCTTACAGTAACAAGTGGTGGTCAGTGGGTAGTCATGCTATTTAACAATTAGTCCTCGAGTCCGAATGGTCTAAGAGTCAATAGCCCATTCGGCCTTCGGCCTTCGGTCGAGAGGTCTAATTGTTTTAGTAAAAACCTACTAATCGGTCCAATAAAAGGATGCAAAAAGTTTTGAATTTTGCTTTAAATATATTTTTTTGGTTTTCAAAACCGGCGCTTTTCGCTACTAGAGGTCTATCACTAATAGATCCCTAGTAGCTCAGCCAATCACAGGGCTCGATTGGTGATAGACCATTAGTAGGTTTTTTCTAATGTATATTAGTAAAATTCTACTACTATACTAATGCAAATCCTGCATTCTGATTGGTTAACGTACTCACTATCTATCAGCCGATAGATAGTGGGTAGAGAAAGCCGGACTGTTTTGAAAAAAATGGCGGCTTTTCCTTCGCGCTTTTGTGAAGTTTAGTTTAGTTTAGTATAGTATAGTTTAGTTGAGATTTTTACTAAAACAATTAGAAGACTCACTCTCGATTTCTATCGGCTTTGATAGTTGACTCGGGGCCGGAGCCCCTCGTCAACTATCAGCCGATAGAAATCTCGAGTTTGTCTTCTAATTGTTAAATAGTCTACCCAGTCTACCCAGTCTTTGTCCAGTCTCCAAGCCGCAGTTTAGTGGCACATTCTCCCATTCGATGTTAATTGTCATGAGAAGAATACACCACATTAAAACTTTGGCTGTCGTATCACACTGAGATTACTGTAGCCCCGGAGCGAATTGGAATTTGGAAGTTGATTTTTGTGGAGGGAGAAAAACCCTCGAAGCACAGGAGAGAACCAACAAACAACTCTACTCACATACGACACCGAGCCTGGCGGGACTCGAACCCGCTACGCCACCCGTGTTTCCCATGATAAAGACTCGTCTGGCAACCATGCGTTCATCTAATAGTTGTGATGTTTTTCTCGTGTCAGGTGGAGCATCTATCTCAACTGGAACGAGCTCTACCAACCTTTATACTGAGCAGGGCACAAATCATGGAATATGTAGAATATCCAAACAGACCAAAGAACCTGAAAAACAAGGTACTACATTAATTTTTATGAGTTTTTGCCGAACTTCCGAGCATGCGCAGTGCGCTTTTCACCCGTGTCCCTGTCGCCTTCATTCTAGAGCATTGTCCTGTATTATTTCCACACACTATGGGAGATTGATCTAAATGACCGTTAGAACCAGAACCCCGCAGATTGGATGCTCTTCAATCTCTGCAAATCATCTGACAGCCATTTTGAACTAGTGAGGAGACGTCTTCAGGGAAAAATTCTATCCATGCATAACTGTTTTTTTATTGTTGTTGTTGTTCTTGTTCTCTTAAGATCGTGGATTGTCTGGTTATGCTACTTTCACCTCGACAAGAACAAGAAAAGAAATCAGAAGATCAAACAAATATGGACCAGCGGATCGCCCGACATGAGGCCCAGTAAGTAGCTGGATTATTTGTATGACATTAGACCTAGGCTAACTCACAGATTAAACCCTGAAACAACCTCTGGGCTGATCTAAGTCAGGGCATGGCTAACTCACAGATTAAACCCTGAAACAACCTCTGGGCTGATCTAAGTCAGGGCATGGCTAACTCACAGATTAAACCCTGAAACAACCTCTGGGCTGATCTAAGTCAAGGCATGGCTAACTCACAGATCAAACCCTGAAACAACCTCTGGGCTGATCTAAGTCAAGGCATGGCTAACTCACAGATCAAACCCTGAAACAACCTCTGGGCTGATCTAAGTCAGGGCATGGCTAACTCACAGATTAAACCCTGAAACAACCTCTGGGATGATGTAAGTCACACTGAGATGGAATTGGCATTTTACTTGTTAGATTTTGCGGATGGGGGAGGTGCATTCAAGTCAAGTCATCTATCCATCTTCTTACTATTTTCACAGATTAAAACAAATCTCTTCGACATTGAAGAGTCAGTCTATTCTTTTGGAAGAATTACGTGACATTTTGTTGGATAAGAAGAAGACTCAGGCAACGACGACAAAACTGGTACCCAACGAAACACCTGTCGTTCATACAGAAAAATTCAGTGTTTCTGAATTCCAAGTATGATGGAGTACACAGATAATAAGGAATATCTTCAGACACGAATACTCAGAGCGAGAAGAATGATCAAGCTGTGTGCCATAGTCTAGCTAATTCAGGGTCTGAAAGATTTGTATGCGAAACATTCCATTCAAACAGTTATGGATCCTGAAACAACCTCTGGGCTGATCTAGGTTAGGGGGCACGGCTAATTCACAGATCAAATTGTGATTTAGTGTATTAGGTTTCGTGAAGAGGGCAAACTTCAAACCCAGAGAAAAAACCTCGATTCAAGGAATAGACCTAACAAACTCTACTCAAATGTGATGCCGAGTCCAGGAATCGAACCTGAGGCCCCAGAGGCGAGAGACGAGTGAAATTCTGCTACACCAAAAAAATATCTTTAAATTTTTGTACATTTTTTTATTTTAACTAAAATATTTTGGGGTCCAAGCAGGATATGTAATATAAGCACAAAGATAAATAAATAAATAAATACATACAAAATACACCTTCTTTTCTGTATACTCTGTGTACTATGCAATCAATTGCAATGAATAATAACAATTAGTTAATCTGCTAAAAATATGAACGCACTTTTTATCAAATACAGCTAAGGTTGGTGAAGGTTTTGTTGCATGTTGCTTACCAAGCTTGAAATGTCATTATATTCATATGTAAATAATATCGGCATAGAAGAAAATATGCTGAAAAATCCTGCAGACAAAGTGTGTGAAAATCCCAAATTCACATCACACCATACTGCATCTCGGGCTTGGTATGCAACATGCAACATCCCACATGCAACATGCAGCATCCCACATGCAATAAAACTTTCATCAACCTTATTTGAAATAGCTGTTCATGCTGTATTCGTAAAGACCCCTTGCAGCAATTCAGAATGAGTTCAATTTTGGAAGAAAAACTTAAACAATAGGTTTCCATGTTGTGCCCATTTCAGACCATGTGATGCTACTCTTGGGAGTTGTTTCTTTCATGTGTAGATATTTTAATAATAGAACATTTCTCAAGAGAACGTTATGTGGTCTGAAATATGGGTAATTTGCATACGAAGCTAAAGAGGTCTATTCTCAGAAATTAAAATTATTTTGTTTCGTCGACCTCCAAATTGAGCTGCTTTGACGTCACGTGCAAGGGGTCTATATAATACAATTCAACGCCTCTTCCTAGAGCTTTCTTTAATATGATTTGTTCCACAATAGAAGGCTAAAGAGTTGATTCATTCCTAAGCCTTCAACCCTTTATTTACACAATCTCTCAAATTCATTGACTTGATGTTTACTGATGAGTATAAATCGTTCATTGTGTACACGACAAGTCTTTTGTAAGTCAAACAAAAACGGATGAGACATGAATATATTAACAAGGGTTTTATTGATCTTCTGGTCGATCTTACCATATACGTCCAGTGAAGATACTAGAATACTCTAAAAAAGCTTGGGTTTTTTCCACATAAAATAAAGCAATTTGCCGCCTCTGGATCACAGGTGATGAAAAACCGATCTAGACGCAGCCAAAGAGAGGTATTATGAAGTTAATACGAGTTTGTTAACAGCCGAAAATGTTTCCTCTAAAAAGAAAGGCTTTGCTGAAAAGACTAAATGTAGAAAAACCTCGTATAACTGTATCGGAATATGATGAACAAGAAACGAAGGACAGCCATGAAGAAAAACAAGATCAACTGAAGATTGAAGAGGGAAAACTATCGAACCAGTCACAAATATCGGCGAAAAACTTGCTAAAAGTACCTGAGGAATACAGTGATACCAGTGATGAAGAAGAAGAAGAAGAAGAAGACGAAGGAATAGCAAAAACAAGTAATGTCGATGACATCTTGAATAATCTTCGATTGATGAAGCTCAAAACACAGGAACTGGCCCACGACTTTCAACAATTAACTTTAAAAACAAACAGTATGTGGGATGACTTGAATGAAATTCGTATCTTGAAGAAATAATTGATTGAAGGTGTTTAGTCAAAACATATTTGCTCATTCAACAATATTTATGTACAATAACCTTCATGTTTGGGGAATATTCAATGCAGTATGAATGCTATCACATAATTATAATGTATTTATTCACATCAATGAAGCGAATTCCTAAAATTTAATATATTTAATTATTTAATTATTGTTATAATATTATAATTGATATTAGGATATTACTATAATATTACAATTAATTATAATGGTATTTATAATGGTATCATGCCATAATTAAAATGTTATCAAACTTTAATCAATTAATCTTATTTTTTAATCCTTTCTTAACATTTATGTATGAAATCCTTTTAGCTCGACGTTCATGTAGCATTGAACACATTTAGTGTATTTGCATTCTTCTATGCACGAGCTTTTGTACGTTAAACCAAGTAATATCATGATTATATACCTCGGGATCCATTGTTTCCAGAGGGATGTTTAAGGTCTAACATCCCCCTGGATGAATAGTGATGAGGGATATTTAGTCTAAATATCCCTCATGAATATAATCATGAGGGATGTTTAGACCAAATATCCCTCATCACTATTCATGAGGCGCTTGGTCCCTCATGACAATCACCGGGACCATGGCTGGGTCGCATTTAGTCTATCACCTGGACTTGGGTTCGGGCTCACTTAAGAGGACCAAATATAACTTATTGGAATTTAATAGTTACTATATAAGGACTATGAAAACATATGTTGGAATCTTTGCGCATGCGTTGACTAAATCGGGAATTTTTCATACGATTTGTGACGTAATCAAGACGGTTTGAAACACTGTCATTAATACCACTCTAGGCCAACCAAAGTGAATTAGGATGAAGCACCATGAATGAATGAATGCTGGTTCAATTAGCCATTGTCGCATTTAACAAAGGCAAATTCCCTAAAGTATGCCGCATATCAACAGCTTTGTAAAACTTTGTAATTTATGCAACTTATCCTCAAGCCTTGGAAGGTTTATTTAGGAAAGTCCCTCCGCCTACGGCTTCGGGACTTCAACAAAACCTACCTCGGCTTTCGAATTTGGGGACATTTAATCACTAATCACCCTCAAGTCATGCTATTACTTATAATTAAACTGACACATTCCAATGCGAAGCTGGCTGGTTTTTACAAACAAAATGTCTAAAAGGTAAAAGCTTGTTTGGCAGCAAAAAGCCCGTGCATGGAAGTATGTGAATAAATTAAATGTGGCAAGAAGGCTAAAGATTTCATGCATCAATATTAAGAAAGACCTGTATCATCTAGTTTTACAGCAAACTGTAGCTAGTACAACATTTTACGTGTGTAGAAATGTTAACACAGAAGAAATTTTAAGGCAATGGTGCAAAATGTTGTGGATTAAAAAGAGGAGACCCGACTTTGTTTTGGAATTATGAATTTTCAAAATAGGGCATTTGTGCCTTCTTGTGGACAAGAACTCAAGTAGTACTCGGTGAAAACTAAGCTAACCGTTAATACAGACTACGGTTAGCGTATTTTTGTGTGTGGAGCACTGGCCCGAGTACGCAACAATTGGCGCGAAAATACGAACTAAAATTGTACACTACAGACAACAGACTACGAACACGTGAAGTGTTTTCCATGTTTGAGCTCAAGCTCCCTTGAAATGCGAACTACAACAGTTCTAAATGTTGGATAATTTGCAGTTTGAGTTTGAGAGTAAAAAAGACTCGATTTCCATTCTTAAAATGCTTTTTTCTTACCTTCTTGTCGCCTTCTTGACAACTACCCAAGCGACTACGCAAAACCACTCGACAACACATGTATACCTTGAGCTCGCTATGGTTGGACACAGGAAGCCCATGTGTCTCGTTCCAGTCCTAAAGGACCTCCCGTCCGTAGTCGCCGTATCTTGAGTCCCTGATATCTTGAGTGGAGTAAAAGCTCCTGTCAGTACACTTTCCCAGGCAGTATTCTAAACCATGAAAACACCAATTTTTCGGATCGAGATCTAGAAAATCTAGTTTATCTGGTGACATTGTTTTCACAGCTAATGTTGCCCCCATCCCCTCCCCACAAGAAATAACAACCGAGGAACATACTGTAGTTTGATAATATATTACGATATCTGATCAATATATTAGACAAGTAACATACATTCCTGTATACATTACATAAGCGCGGTAATGATCATCTTCACATAATGAATTATATATTATCATATGACCGTATTTCACTGTACGCGTGATTCTAAAAAAAACCTTTGGGGAAAATGTCGTCAGCAAAAAAAGTACGCTTTTTCGAAAAGTGTAATAATTTCCCGTTCGGACTCGCCGTTCGGACTCGCTGCTCATTTTGATTCGCATTTATTAAAACGCTTTGAAATCGATTTTTTATATGTGGTCATATGATAAAATGCTTATTGACTGAGTTAAGGTCGGTCCGAACGGGAAAATATTTGGCTCTCGGTCCTTGGCACGGAACTCGCTGCGCTCGTTCCGTACTTCAGGACCTCGAGCCAAATATTTTCCCGTTCGGACCTCCTACTCAGTCAATAAGTACATATTATATTACTTTGTAGATACGCCGAACTGCATTCAGAAACGTTGTCATGTGAAAAGAAAAGAAGAAGAAAAATAGGAATTAATTAGATATATATTCATTTTGATTCTAAAGCCTTATGTTTTATTATATACCAACAAATAACATCAAAAATGTCAGTATATAGACTAGTATCCCTTGCAGCACGTCCGGATGCAGCTCAATTTGGAGGACAAAACAATAGGTTTCAATTCTCAGGAAATTAAAATCCTTTTGTTTTTTCCTCCAAATTGAGCTGCTTTGATGTCACCTGCAAGGAGTCTAGTCTATACATTCAAAACAGTGAAATAATTAGTCCTGTTTTGCCTGAAAATACTGAATTAATTCCTATTTGCTATTTTGTTATTTTTACTATGACAACGTTCTTGCAATTAAAGTGTATATCAATGTTAAAAAATGATCAATGAATATTGAGCCCTGTAGGGTGAACAAGATACTTATCAACATGGACGATACAGACGTCATAGCAGTAATAAGGACGAAAGGCTTAAGACCTGAAACGTAAGTAGAGATAAGTATCTTTTTCCTTCAATATTCATTTACATTTTTATATGATATTATCTTTACACGGATACCTGAGGTCCGTGCTGGTTGCTTCTAGCAACAACCTAGAGCCGGAGTATCACAAAAAAAAAAAAAAAAAAAAAAAAAAAATGGCAAAAAGACTAAACGGTTATAACGGGTGATTAATCCGCTACAACTGGTTGATCGTCAACCCGCTAGGACGGGTTGAAAGCTGTCTTAATATACTTGGCCACTAACCAATTACAGGTTGATTAACCCGCTAGAATCCAACTCGTTACAACTGGTTGATAGCCAACCCGCTAGGTTAACCCTTTGAACGTGATGTCAAAGCAGCTCAACACTTGGAGGATAAAACAAAAGAATTTCAATCTCCTGAGAATTTGAACCTATTATTTTGCCCTCAAAATCATTGAGCTACATTCCGACGTGCTGCAAGGTAAGCATCTCGTTTACGGCAAACATATGAAACGCCAGTTCATCATGACAAGCAATAAATAAAATTGAAATAAAATTTCAAAAAATTAATGAAAAAGAATAACAATTTTTGTCCAAGTAGTAAATAAACAAAGGAATATTTGCCTTTGGTGAGGTTTACAAAAGGTTAAGTGGAATATAAGGAATCGATGAAAACTTTCATGCCTGGCGTTCGTACCTTGCGAGCACGTGCACAGTCGACACAGTCGACACAGCATGATCATTGCAGTAAGTACTGATAGCTTCCTGTGATGCTCAAGTTGTAGGTCATAACATTACAGCTGTCTGTCTACTGACACAGAATATAACGCTCTGAGTACACAGTTTTTTCTGGTTATACTGCAGACACATATATTATTGGTGATGACTCACTAGAGTTTGATAGTTTGTGGCTTATTCGTGGGAGTCTAGACTTGCCAAAGATTGTTTCGAAGTTGATCGTTTCCGCAGTTGCAATAGAGAACTTATTTTACGCATAGGAGTTTCAGTTTGACGGAGTTTACAAATGTCATCCAAAAGCTTATAAAACATAAGTTCAACGTTACGATTTTCTTTAGCCGAACAATCAATCCAATGACATCTCCACTGGTTTTCGACTAAATGTTGTACGCTCACCTGCAACCCTCTGGGGTCCCTGAGTATCGGTTGTTGAATATCCTTTCCAAGGTCACTTTTGTTGCACACCACGATACATGGATATCTGTCCTTTCTTTCTTCAAGTATTTCACTTCGATATCGGCTCAACCGCCTGAAGGAAGCGGGATTGTTTGGAGTGTAAACCAAGACAAAAGCATCAGCTTTCAAGATATCTACCTTCCTCATGGCAGGGAACTCGTAGGTCCCTGTAGTATCGATCAATTGTAGTTCAAATGTCTTGTTCTTATAGAACACATGCTTGATAAAAAAGTCTTCGATTGTCGGTTGATATTCGTCTGAAAACCCATATCCTAAAAACCTGAGTATCAAAGATGTCTTGCCAACAGAAGAATCACCAAAGAACACGATAGTAAACTTTCTACGTAGCTCTATAGCTTCACCACTCAAGCCATCTGGTTCTTGTGGATGAAGCAAAGACGTTGTTGCCATTTATGGTAATGATAGACCAACGATAACCTCTATTAGCGCTAGTGCTTTCTCTTGATAAAGACTTAAAATAATGGGTTCAGAGCGTGCCTACATGTACTCTAGTGCAAGAATGTTTTGAAGGTAATGTTTCGTGTATTTATCCTCTTCAAATGACAGGTTTGTATGTCTCGTGTTACGAGTTTGATGTCACGCTTCAGATAAGATTGTATCGATAAGGAAGTCTTTAATTAAAAGAATCATATATGTTGTCAAAACAAATTTGTCACAAATGCTTGACTTGTCGAGAACGTTCCACTCTTCACTTGCACGGTTCTTCTGAACACCGTACCACAGCGTGACGGATCAAATATATTGGTAGTAATTTGCTATGTCAATAAATGTCAGTGTCACGGATCAAACAGTGTCCGATGTCTATGCTATGTCAATAAAGAAATTCCAATAATTACTGTCAATAGCTAGACCATCAAATCACTGTTTCCCATTAAGCTTGATTCTAATCCATGTATACTCATTCCAAGGTCTCATCAAAGTCATATCAGCGAAAGCTGCCAAAATAATTAGCCTGCTCTAACAAATCTTTATTACGTTACTCGAAAACAAATACTGAAGGGAATGGACAAAAGTGGTTATGCATTTTCAAGATGTCCGTGGATATGTATTAGAGAAAAAAGGTAAATTATTTGTCTTGCGAGTGATTGGTCAGTTTTGCGAGTAAGAGACTCATGACTTTAGCTTTTGGCAACAGAATGAAATGGATTTTAATAGTTGATATTTTTTTCAGAGGAAGGAAGCCACACTTGTAACTAGACTCCGAGCAAGAAGGGATTGGAAAGAGAATGTAACTTTCCTTTGTTTCTTCACTTACCATGCCCCACTTCCCTCAGCTAAACTATCCAAATGCCAAACAGTTAAAGAAAATCAGAGGAACTGCTCTCAGTCATCCAGGTTTCCATGGTTCCATCCGGTTCAATGCTAACATCTTCACGCATGGTATGATAATGATATTGATTTATATAGCGCCCTTTCTATGTGTATATAATCAAAGGCGCTTTACAATCATGAGAGGTGGTTAGTATGAGGTGTAGGCACTGAGAGTGGTCAATGGCAGGGTTTCTTTACATCTTCAGTGGTTCTTACGATATTTGTTAGTGATGAAGTGTGGAGAGACGGGACCGCCATTTAAAGTGGTCATCCGAGCCAGGTACCCATGGTATCATCAGGTACCCATGGTAACATCTTCACGGATTGTATCATCAGTTACCCATGGTAACATCTTCGCGGATGGTATCATCAGGTACCCATGGTAACATCTTCACGGATGGTATCATCAGGTACCCATGGTAACATCTTCGCGGATGGTACCATCAGGTACCCATGGTTACATCTTCACGGATGGTACCACAAGGTACCCATAGCTACATCTTCATGGATGGTATCATCAGGTGCCCATGGTAACATCTTCACGGATGGTATTATCAGGTACCCATGGTTACATCTTCATGGATGGTACCACCAGGTACCTATGTTAACATCTTCACGGATAGTACCGTCAGGTACCCATGGTAACATCTTCATGCACAGATAGATCAGTGGATGTGTATATATAAACTACTGTGCCGCTAAGTCAGTTTAGATCGATGTCCCGCTGCCATAGACTGGTGGCATTGCATCAGTGGATGTGTATATAACAAACTACTGTATAATGATGCCATATATGCCCCCTTACCACCTGTGACAACCTGTTGTGAACTATACATCGTAGACAAAACTAAAACCCTGGGACACATAAGTTAGAATTTTTTAAATAATTGTGTTTTATTTCCTGCAATAAATACAAAAGATGTGGATGTGTCGCCTAAACCATCATCTGTACAAATATACAATTCATAGCCGATCATATTTACACATTATACGTACAAATTAAATTATAGTATTGAATAATTAGTATAGTCTATGACTACATTCCCGAAGGCTCTGCTCGCCATGATGAATAAATAACATCTCGATTAGTGATATTGGTTGTTTGATTTAGAATCATGAATGATTACTCGGTATCAAAAATGTTTTCCGGAACGCACTAGAGAACTAACTATGTTTCTCTTTAATAGGACCGAACCATTCAAGTCTAATTTATCTGAATAATCGGATAGACTTTATTCATTTAATTTAGATTGAGTGGACTTAGTTCTTCTTAATGACAATGCATTACCAAAATTCCTATTCAACCATGACGTTTTCCTTTTCATCTTAGGCGAGTCATTGTTATTGTCAGCCTCACGCTTTCGTCGTTGTATTTCATCTAATATCATGTGAAAAGGTTCATGAATTGCCCAATTCATCTTAGCAGAAGTTAGTGCCCACATGTACCTCCATCGCTTGAGCACAACATCTCGTGTGTTCAATATACAACCATTCTTATCGGTTATTTCCAGTGAGCTACTGTCAATAGCAAGATCTGATTTATTTGCAACTACAACGACGGGAATATCGAAGCCTCTTTCTTCGATGATTTCTTGTCTGTACATAGAAAGTTGTTCAAATGACATTTTGTTGTCCATAGAGTAGACGAGTATTATGGCATCTGCCTTAGCAATGTCTACTCGCCTCATAGCAGGAAAGTTCTCTGATCCGCAAGTGTCAATGATGTCTAGTTGATAAGTTCTGTCGTTATATAAGAAGTGTTTCGAGAAGAAATCTTCAACAGTTGGTTCATAATGCTCGGAAAAATCCTCTGGTTCACAGAATCTCCTGATAATTGACGACTTGCCGACTTTAGCAACGCCGAACACTGCAACGGTTAGGACTTTGAGATACGCGGACCTTCGTTCCTCCTTGCGATTAGCTGGGGGTTTCTTGCTGTCTTTCTGTTGTTTTTTCATCTTGGACTATGATAGCCAATATAAGACTGTTAATGTTAGATTGGTCGATTGTTGCTGCATATACCACGAGAAAACTTCACTCTACTAGCCGGTATTCAATCCTTGAAGGACTTATACAATGATTCTTAATTTGTGCTGTTGTCTCATACGATGAATAGCATCTAACTGAATCTCGATTAAGTGTTCTTATATAGGGCTACGTCAGGATAGCGTGGGCGACAGTTATGTCAACAATTTAGCCGAGTATCGTTGTACATTCTAGAGATTCAATAGGATGGTCATCTATCAACAAATGCTCACATCAAACACAACATGATGTCTTCCTGAACCATCACAACAATCCTAACAAAAGTTATTTTGCAAATAAGATAAATATATCTTTCTCAAACTTGACATTAGAGCGGTTGTTTTGACCATATGCTATATTAGGGTATACTAATGAAGACCGCCTAAGGTCAATTGAGCTGAGTAACAGAACAAAACATCGAATCACTAAAATAGAATTCAGAATATGAAACAAATCCTGTCCTCATTTCCAGTTCAGACGAGGTAAATTTTCAAAAAGGCCCCCGAAACATAATTCTTAAACCACTAATAGGACGTTATTTCCTTTCGGAAACTTCTCGGGCACTCCTCGGTTTTGAAGCGTGGTAGTTCGTTATACCGATGTAATAGCGATACCTTTACGAATACCAGTTTAAAGTGAACTGCGTGGAAATGAGAACGAATATACTCAACGATGTCGAGCAGTGGATGTCGAGGAAGCATCGTGTAATGTGGTCTAATATCGCCGTATGTTATGCGGAATCACTGGTTCATATTTATATAGTGTATATCTGTGCTGTGACATCACAGGATGGTATGTCAAGAATGAGGTCTTGGAATAGTATGCATTCATAACCTCAAATTTCTTTACTGAAGATGGTATAAGCATGGAGTCTCCCTAAATGTCGAGTGTCGAGTGTCGAGGGTAGCATGTCGAGGGTCGAGGGTATGAAGTCGAGGGTATGAAGTCGAGGGTCGAGGGTATGAAGTCGAGGGTAGGAATATATAGTTTGGATAATGTAAAGGGTATAGGAAAAATAGATAACATAATTTAGTTAATTTAGAATTTATCGTCAGCCGCGCTAACATTTAGTTGCCGCGAACACTTGGGAGTAAACGGCTTCAAAGCAATTCTTGAAACAAGATTTGTGAATTTACTAATATGAAAAGGATCAGTGTAGAAGCTAACTTAAATGGAACAGTAGATCACATTTCGACTTGGAACTATTATACGGTAGTTATAAATGCCATAGAGCAAGATGAAACACGTCCAGCTCTCTCTTTTAAACACGATCACTTTACAGTGTTACTTAAATTGCGTAAATTTGTTATCCGACTCAATCACGGTTAAATCGTCGCCGGATGATGGAATTGTCACAGAATAAAATCAAAGTTAGAATCAAACAAGAAATCAAACATAGAACAGGCCTTTTGAATAAAAGTGATAAATGATAGCGTAAGAAAATTAAAACAGAATACTGTAACTTTTACATACAGTATTTCGTAGTTTTTCTTGTTGTTTATTCATCGGAATCAGTATTTATGATACCAGACCAGATATCTGACCTGGGTCAAATTGCTTGCATGGTTGTCAGATAACAAATCTAATTACAAAAATAAAGAAAGCAAATTATGAGCGTTGTAAAATTCATCCTTACAGTTTATATATTCTTATTTTTCCTATACCCTTTACATTATCCAAACTATATATTCCTACCCTCGACTTCATACCCTCGACCCTCGACTTCATACCCTCGACCCTCGACATGCTACCCTCGACACTCGACACTCGACATTTAGGGAGACTCATAAGCATGCAGTAAAAGTGTTTTTCTTATCACTAATCACAACAAGCCCATCTTCGTCCTCATTCATTAATGTATCCCTGATATCAACACGGCACGCCGTCTGGCTGACGGTGAATGGTCCAAATCGTTCCACGTCTGCCTGTGTGACCTGTATTTACTGCGTCAAACAAGACAAAAAGACGTAGAGAAAGTGTTACACATACACCCCACATCAAACCACAAGAAAACTATATATATCAATGTCACGTACTCATGCGTATTATGGGTTTGAATGCGTCACTGTACATCGTGTGGGCCCGTGCACGCTTGGCTTTTATATACTTTATAATTATACTGTTTTAGGTTGTACGAGGAAACCAGTCCACACATTAAACCGTAAAAATTACGTTAAGGAAACACTGCAAATGCGATTACCACAGATTATTTAAAGCAAGAACGGACGGATGGACGGACGGACGGCAGGAATGAGAGAATCTAAAATCTGAGAACACCCCCAATAAACCACAAACTGAGAGAATATGACTATTTATACCAAGAGGAAATGTGTTTAAACTGCGTCAACAAATTAAAACGAACAGTTTGAATCTAGATTAGAGAGTTCAGTTAGGTATCTCGTCAGTTTATAGCGTGAAACGTCAGTTGACAAGCAAAAACATTCTTCAGAACTAGTGAGAAAGAATCGAAAGAATCTCCAAGTGTGTAGTTAAATAAAAGAATATTTAACGTTGATGAGAAGGTTTGCAAAACGTAAAGTGAAATGCTTGGAAACGATGCAAACGTGGTCATGTTCATGTAGATATGCCGTTTGCGGGAAGGAAAAACCTGATTCTTAATCTGTTTATTTACACAACCAGAACGGACGGACAGACGTAAGGACGGATGGGCAGAATTAGAGAACAGCCCCCATAACCACACAAAGACAAACGAACATTGTGTATTTACACTAAATGCAGGAAATGCCGGATTTTTAGGAAATGCGGTAAAACTGCGTCAACAAAACGACCACTTTCTTTTAGATTATCACAGCCTGAACGGACAGATCGAAGACACGTCTCTCGATATATAACCTTAACGCATAATGGAACTACATTAGTATACGAATTAACGTCACGTATGCGAAAGATTCGAAATGTTGACTGATCTGAAAGATGGTGGTCATAGCAGCAGATGATGATTTTCTCCTGAACGCCATACGGCACTGGACCGTTATATACCCCTTACAGCACGTCGGAAAACAGCTCAATTTGGAGGACAAAATAATACGTTCCAATTCTCAGGAGATTGAAATTCTTTTATTTTGGCCTCCAAATTGAGCTGCTTTGACGTCACGTGAAAGGGGTCTATTTTTCGTTTCTTTATATCGGTAACCCACTTCCATCGTCGCGTGGGATCATCTTATCTATTATTAGAAGCAGATTTGGGATGAGTGCTAGTCTGGCACACTCCACTATTGCGTGTTTCCCTTGATTAAAACCAGGAAGGGGAAAATGTTCACCCCACGCGTGTTATTGAGCCATAATCCACCGCAAAATAATCAATCTATTATACAATGACAACCACAGTCAAACCAATCACTACCACGCACACCCAATGTAAGCATAAAAGAGATGGACTTTTTCTTGGTTGGTTTTGGGCCGGATGACTCGATAGGTGGATATGGTTTGGTTGTAGGTGTGATGTGATGGTTATAGTTTAGTGGCTTGGGTTATCGCGGGATGATTCGATGTGTGGATATACAGTCATTTCAAAAAACGTCGTCAATTGGCCCGCGACTACGCGACTGGACCGAAGCCGAGTATGGGTAGAAATCGCTGAAGTGCTTAATTATTCTCTCTGAAGTAGTTGTTTTTGCTTACTAATAAGATAATACAAGCAGCAACCCTTTAATGTATGTCTTCGGGTTTTGCAAAAAGAATACAAAATTCGACATGACCAAAATTCAGTCAAAGATGCTCCCAATTTTGAAACTGTTAAGTCATTAAAATACTATTTTCGTACTGTAAGCCTGGAGCATATTTAATCAGTGAAGAATTCAACCGCTTCAGTGATTTTTACCCATACTCCCTTTCGGCCTAGTCGGTTTTTTTTTTCAAGTTTTTTTTTAACTGACTGTATATGGTTCGATTGTAGGTGTGTGATGGGATGGTCTCTTTATAGTGTTGTTGGCTTATTGGGTTTATTGTCGATATGTTATAACCGTTAGTATTGGTTGTGGATTATTTGGTATGGTTTACTGTGATGAATTGAGTTGGGCTATTGATCTTAATTGTCTGCTAGTTGATTCAGATAATTAAGTTTTTTTCAAGTTCAGTTACCGGCGGTAATCAGATTTCAACTAGTGTTAGTGCTCAGTCGCTATGAGAAGGTTATATACCGTTACCGAGGTGGATAAGAAATATATTAACCCGAGGCGAAGTCGATATATCTCATATCCATCGAGGTATAGGTATATAACTGCCTTATATCATCATTGGGAAAGTTTCTTAAGCACGGGGTTGATAACTAGATATCAACCTCGATAAGCCGCCGTTGGGTGAATATGAAGGATAAAGACCGCCAGTGAACAAAACAAACTGACTCAATGATGATATAATTTCGATTGTCTACCGCTGTTTACCCCCCGGCAAGTCTGGTACCGATTAACATGGCTGTGGGTATAGCTGTGGGTATAGCTGTGGGTATAGCATGGACAGTATGCATGGTTGATGTGGTGTATGGGCTGGGTTATATGGCGTTTATTTTTCACATTTCCGACATTTTCTCCGAATTTTTTTCTTTGGAGAAGAAACATGCTAAATGGTTAGGCGATCCAACCCCACACCAAGCTGATGTCCTGAATTTAGTAAGCTGCTTTTACTGAACCAATTTTAACCTTAAGCTCGGATAAACTTTCTAAAAATATTTTTTCTCTCTATGCAGCCGTTCCATAAATATCGATCGAGTCCTGCCCGGTTCATATCTGCCCGATGACATTGCTATTACTCTAAGTTGGTCCGCAATCGATGACTGACAAGATTTTGTAAAACTTTCATCGTCTCTCAAAATTAAAGTGGTGAGAAGTCTTAAAACCATGCATATTTAAGGTTAAGACACCTTAGATACCGTTGCTATGGGCCACAAAAACGGTGGAATATCTCAGAATATCTCTGATTTTGAGAGTACGGTTCATTTGAAGTCTTATTCTCCAAGAAAATATGAGGAATCCTTGTAGTACCCTTGAAGACAGATGTTTACGGACAAGATTTTAATTAGTTCCACATGGAATGCACTGACGTGATTGGATGGCTATCGTCTGAGCCGGAATCATGAATCTCTTTAGTAGTCTAGTGACCTTGGCCTTCATATTTAGAGTCCAACATTCTATAGCTAATCATCAGAATACGTGAACAGATCAAGCAATGTAACGCAAGTAAGTAGCGTAACGCAAGTGTGACTCTCCAGCTAAAGGTTACCGAAGTCTGTTTACTAAACTTATCTTTACACACAGATTAATGCCTGGGAAATGGATGGTTATCAAGATAAGGTATCATACAGCATCCAATACACAGGTAGGTAGGGTAGGGTAGGGTCGTGGACCTATCAGATTACAGCTACGTCCCTTCCTTGGGAGTGCCAACTTAGGTTTGGATTACATGTACGTTTATTGATTTTGCTCGAAGTTCGAGTTCAGTTGAACTTTTTATCTGCTAAAAACCACCTGATGATACGAGATGAAATACAATAGGTATTCAGTCACTCGATCTATTTCCTACTTGAATCATAAGCCACTTGCACGGCATAAATATCGCGCGCCTGTGTAAAACCGTGGCTTATCAAATGCTTCGAATGGACAATAAGAGATATACAAGAGTTCTGTAAAATTAATTTTGTTCTTTTGTCAATATTTTTTTTTTACATTACAAAACTTAGATCTAAAGATATACTAATAATAACGTCTGCCTCACGACAAACCGGTTATAGTTGGCAAGGGTCACTCTATCGAGACAAGAACAACATGGGTGTATTGATACTATTATCAGTCTAAAGATATACTAACAACAATGTCTGCCTCACGACAAACCGGTTATAGTTGGTAAGGGTCACTCCATCGAGACAAGAACAACATGGGTGTAGTGATACTATTATCATAAGACCTCGCAGAAATAAAATACATTAAAAACACTCCATTGAAGTATTTCATCCGATAAGCACACAAGCATTTCCCCTTGTTGCCTATCCCTGACAAGTATTCAGTATGTACAGACATACCGGATTAAAACTTACGAAATTATAAATGCCTGTCTCGACAGAAAAAATGTGGTCGTTGCGTGGGCAGCATATTGACTACACGAGACAGCCAAAAAAGGCTTAAGTTTATGATTGGTTTATGAGGGAACGTATGGTATAGTTATAAAGATATGGAAATAAATGTTTCACTTAACATGTTATAATTGTTGCTTGACCCTTGTTCGGTCTTCTGGCAAAGTTTAGGCGCGATTTGAGGCCGCTTTCAAAATCAGCTCTTTTTTCTTACAGAAAACAGTTATCAAAACGTTTTGTTTTCATATCTTTAACCCAATTCCCATAAATTCCCTTATTACCACATACAGGAATCTTGTTGGGGCTGCCCGTCCAGGGTTACGTATAGAATACCCAGGTCTATGCCAGCAAAGGTGTTTTCTTAAAAGAAACCCTCAAAATACCTGTTTAACTTGGGCGTAATGTTTGGCCTATTTCAGACCACGTGTCATTCTCTTGGGTATTATTTCTTTGTCTGGATGCAAATGAAACAAAGAATCCTATTCTCAAAGGAATGACACGTGGTCTGAAATGGGCAAAAAAAAAAACAAAAAAAAAACAAAACAAAAAAACAAAAAAAAAACAACAAAAAACAAAAAAACGCCCATACTTAAACAAGTCTATCGTTTCCATGGTTTACGAGCTTCAATGTACATACAACTAAACGAAGTATCAGTTTTAGGTCAGGTTTTCCCTCGTTGATACAATTACAGGGATTTAATAGATATGCATCATTGAAGCCTTCAAATAAAAAAAAGCGCAAAGCGAGGAGATCCTGAGCACACCACCCATTAGTCAGCGAGTCCATTTTCTGACTTAACTTTTAGTTAAACCAACACTAAGAACTAGCTCTTTTGACTTAATAAATTAGTTCTAAATTTTTTTAGTAAAATATAAGTAAGAAATACGGCTGTTTAGAGTTTTAGTAAAAAAATTGTTTCCTAAATAAAAAAATTGTAACTGCTCATTACGTAAAAATGTCAAACTTCCCGCCGATTCTCCACTCCCCTATAACACGTCTGAAGTCTTGACTTTTACCAAAACCCTTTTCTTCTCTGAATGTTTTTATGGGATGGCCTTATACGTAGCAGACGTTCTTAGAGTTGTCACGCAACGTTCCTCTCCCCACTAACGTTGGGGTGAGAAGCGTTGCGTGACGACCCTAAGAGCGCCTGTAGGAGGCTACCTTACAAGGTCCCGAACAATTTTTTACCGTTCCGAGCATGAGTAGGATTCTGGTAAAAGTGAAGGGGGTTATTAATAAGGGAATTAGAGAATTCCCCTCACTATAAAAATTAATATGCTCACTTTCATGTCACGGGGCGTGGAATGTATGATCGAGTTGTACAACCGGTCAACGGTCTGTGTTACCACACACACGAGACTACTCGTTGTCGCCGCAGGATGTAACTATACGACCCTTTTTATTGAAGCCTGCAAAACAACCTGCTTCGTTTACTCAATAATGATTATTATGGAGGCTTTGCACCATCACGTGATGGCAGCCATGACAGGAGGCAGGAACATTTGAATCTGGTCCCATCTGGTTTACATGAGAAAGAATTCCGAAAGACTCTGTTGTTGTGCCTCCTGTCATGACTCTAAAAATTGATTCCAAGTGCCCCGGGATATGAAAGCGGTCTGTACAAAATACCTGGCACTGATCGGTACAATATTCAATCAATCAACGAATTGGATGTGGTTAGATTTCTGAGGTAAGGCGAAAGCTTGGATCTGAATGTGTTCGGTGCATCATGACCTCTCGTTCGTTTTCTCGTTTCTCGTCCTCTACTTTCTGCAGCTGTTGAGGCGACCCTATCAGAAACCTGTAGAAACGTACATCCAACCACGTGATATACAAATATACATATACACATATATACTACATATATACTATGTATCACTTGGTGTTCAGCACTTCCTATACATTAGTTCACTGGTCAAACACAAAGCATTCAGTCGAGGGTGCAAGGTTCAAATCTGAATAATCCTTTGAAACTACCTTGCAGCCTTAATTGAATGCTTTGTCTGTGACCAGTGAAACGATGTATGGAAAATGGAGACTCTAATAAACAGATTCTATAGGGAGTCAAAGACACAAATTAAAGTATCTATGAGAAAACCACAGGCAGCCCAAACAGGGTAGTGAAACTAGCATAATAACAAGCCACTTCAGAGATATGCTTTGCTTGTCACGCACATGTGTTCCAATGAGAGGCTTTGTACATGATGCCCAGTGTTTCGTGACAGGAGAAAATAATACATTCAATTTAGCACGGAGCCTCGTACTGCAACCCTTGTGCGTGACAAGCGAAGCATATCTCGGAAGTGGGCTATAATTATTCTCTAAAACATTTGGGTAATGTGAAATAATGTAGTTGTTGCCTTAAACCCTCGTTTATTGCGAGTTTAGGAAAATTGTATAATCATTATGTCTGGGTTGCCTGTGGTAAATCAAAGTGTTTGTAGCCGCAAGGGCGGGTGATCCATGTCAGTAAAGAAAACATTTTTGACTCCACAGAAATAACAGGAATCTTTTCAATCCAACAAATAAATACATAATATACATTAAAATATTATCTTCAAGTTTAAAAAAATCAGAGTTTGTTTTATATATTAGTGTTTTTATAACAAAGATATCTATAGTAAGTTTAGTTCCGAGGTTAGAGTTTTAAAATACTGATTCAATTTATAAAAATAATACTTTTAATAAATACGTTAAAAATTGGTTAACATTTTATAGCCAGCAGATCTTTATGTCTAACACAAGATGCTATAAAATTGTTCAATATCATCGATATCAAAACTGTTAATAGATTTATTCACCACTTTCGCATTCGATGCAAAGTACTGTTTTTGAAGACCACAGACTCATTTGCACAGGGTTAGCCTCGTTTATAAGTCAGCTATTCATAAGCACCATTAAAAGTCCGTGGGATTTCAAGCCATTGGTATCATTCAATGAGAAAATCATTCAACTAACATATTCAGTTTTACATTTCAGTTGACTTTTGCGAATCATTTTAGCAACAACCAACTGTAATGTAAAGGATGTTCAAGTTGAATAATACCAATCCCACAGACTTTGAATGATATTCTTGAATACTTGACTTATAAACGAGGCTAAGCCTGAGCAAATGAGTCTGTGGTTTTCAAAAACAGCGGTTTGCATCGAATGTTGTTTATTGAGGCTGTTAGGCTACTGTGTTTATAGTTTTAGGTAGTTAGTTCAAACCGCGTGGGATACAAAGCCTTTGGGACTTGATCCTCTCTCCAGTGTCGTTCCGACGATACGACGGAAACTGCTTCGTACAATATTAGTCTCCAGCTCACCACCAGGGCCCTTGATCATACGCTTGCGGAGAGATGGAGAGAGACTGGAGACAAGTTATTTGTTTTAATGTTTAGATGTTATTACTTGAGATGGTTAAATGACTGATGGACGTAGAGATCGAAGTAGAAGCCGGTTAACGTTATGGATGTTATATACATTACGTATGTTAGCCAATGTTTATTTGATGGTTTATTTCATGGTTTATTTCAGAGAACTACGTTGTTGTTTAGTTAAATATTTATTGGTTTATGATAATCAACGTACAAAGACATCACATGATTGGGATACGTCTTGGATGGGATCAGGGATGTCATGTCTTGGATGGGATCAGGGATGACATGTCTTGGATGGGATCAGGGATGACATGTCTTGGATGGGATCAGGGATGTCATGTCATGGATGGGATCAGGGATGACATGTCTTGGATGGGATCAGGGATGACATGTCTTGGATGGGATCAGGGATGTCATGTCTTGGATGGGATCAGGGATGACATGTCCTGGATGGGATCAGGGATGTCATGTCTTGGATGGGATCAGAGATGACATGTCTTGGATGGGATCAGGGATGACATGTCTTGGATGGGATCAGGGATGACATGTCTTGGATGGGATCAGGGATGACATGTCTTGGATGGGATCAGGGATGACGTGTCTTGGATGGGATCAGGGATGACATGTCTTGGATGGGATCAGGGATGACATGTCTTGGATGGGATCAGGGATGACATGTCTTGGATGGGATCAGGGATGTCATGTCATGGATGGGATCAGGGATGACATGTCTTGGATGGGATCAGGGATGACATGTCTTGGATGGGATCAGGGATGTCATGTCTTGGATGGGATCAGGGATGACATGTCCTGGATGGGATCAGGGATGTCATGTCTTGGATGGGATCAGAGATGACATGTCTTGGATGGGATCAGGGATGACATGTCTTGGATGGGATCAGGGATGACATGTCTTGGATGGGATCAGGGATGACATGTCTTGGATGGGATCAGGGATGACGTGTCTTGGATGGGATCAGGGATGACATGTCTTGGATGGGATCAGGGATGACGTGTCTTGGATGGGATCAGGGATGACATGTCTTGGATGGGATCAGGGATGACATGTCATGGATGGGATCAGGGATGACATGTCTTGGATGGGATCAGGGATGACATGTCTTGGATGGGATCAGGGATGTCATGTCTTGGATGGGATCAGGGATGACATGTCCTGGATGGGATCAGGGATGTCATGTCTTGGATGGGATCAGAGATGACATGTCTTGGATGGGATCAGGGATGACATGTCTTGGATGGGATCAGGGATGACATGTCTTGGATGGGATCAGGGATGACATGTCTTGGATGGGATCAGGGATGACATGTCTTGGATGGGATCAGGGATGACATGTCTTGGATGGGATCAGGGATGTCATGTCTTGGATGGGATCAGGGATGACATGTCCTGGATGGGATCAGGGATGTCATGTCTTGGATGGGATCAGAGATGACATGTCTTGGATGGGATCAGGGATGACATGTCTTGGATGGGATCAGGGATGACATGTCTTGGATGGGATCAGGGATGACATGTCTTGGATGGGATCAGGGATGACATGTCTTGGATGGGATCAGGGATGACATGTCTTGGATGGGATCAGGGATGACGTGTCTTGGATGGGATCAGGGATGACATGTCTTGGATGGGATCAGGGATGACGTGTCTTGGATGGGATCAGGGATGACATGTCTTGGATGGGATCAGGGATGACATGTCATGGATGGGATCAGGGATGACATGTCTTGGATGGGATCAGGGATGACATGTCTTGGATGGGATCAGGGATGTCATGTCTTGGATGGGATCAGGGATGACATGTCCTGGATGGGATCAGGGATGTCATGTCTTGGATGGGATCAGAGATGACATGTCTTGGATGGGATCAGGGATGACATGTCTTGGATGGGATCAGGGATGACATGTCTTGGATGGGATCAGGGATGACATGTCTTGGATGGGATCAGGGATGACGTGTCTTGGATGGGATCAGGGATGACATGTCTTGGATGGGATCAGGGATGACGTGTCTTGGATGGGATCAGGGATGACATGTCTTGGATGGGATCAGGGATGACGTGTCTTGGATGGGATCAGGGATGACATGTCTTGGATGGGATCAGGGATGACATGTCTTGGATGGGATAAGGGATGTCATGTCTTGGATGGGATCAGGGATGATGCGTCTTGGATGGGAGCAGGGATGACATGTCTTGGATGGGATAAGGGATGATGCGTCTTGGATGGGATCAGGGATGATGCGTCTTGGATGGGATCAGGGATGACATGTCTTGGATGGGATCAGGGATGACATGTCTTGGATGGGATCAGGGATGACATGTCTTGGATGGGAGCAGGAATCACACATGATTATATCCTGATATTCAGTATTATTGTCAATAGAAGTAGTAGTAATATTTACCCAGCTGATGGAGTGGCGTATTCCGGGGGAATATCAGCAGTTGCTGCTCGTTGTTCTTTTTTGTGTTTTTTCTTATCTTTTTTATGGAGGAATTTACCAAACGACGACTGAAAACAAAGGAACAATAGATAAGGGATAAATATTATCGGCACTTTTCTTTTACAATCGTAAACATTTTGAGAAAATTGAAAACAAAGAAAAGCATTTTTTCTTTTCATTTCATTTGCCAGGCTTCTTGAACACTGCTGTATGAGTGAATCGGTAGTATTTACAAAAACGCCATCGTGGTTAGTCTAGTTAATGCCAATTAGTTTTCTTGTGGGCAAATGATGGAAGAACGCCCATCAGGGCAAGTTCTTACATCGATGTGATTATTATACGGCTCAAACGTATATCAAGAAAGCGATTAAAAAACTCCTAGAGGTTATATGTCATCACGATAAGAAGACGGCTATGGGCGTGAATAACTATTTACATATTATCAACCTAGAGCTCACGCGATCTAAATTTGAATTTGGTTCTAGAGTTCGATATGTACAGTGTTCTTTTCATATCATTATTTACTGCGATTCTCAATATTCTGCGAACTCAGACATTTCATCGGCTTGTTGTGAAACTGGTTTTTCGCTGCCGTCAATCAAAACTAATCAGTCGGTACCTTTTATATTTTTGACTGGTGGCAGTGAAAAACCAAATTCCAACGAGAAACTCGCAACTTCCGAGTTCGCAGAATATTGAGAATCGCAGTAACTTTGGAATCAGTATTGATCTTTGCATCCTTTTGATTCTTGGACAAGTACAGGATATTGTAGCGCAAACGAACATTACAAAACACTGTGATATAAATAAACCCTTTTCTTGCTATTTCATTATTCATTCATTCTACTGTATTTCCGTTATTAATGAAGGGCGGCAGTCAGTGTTCTCGCCACGTTGCCTCAATACAAATGAAATAGCTTGCTTCAGGATTTAGCTTTTCCTCTTTCACTTTCTACCACACGCGGTGATTCTCGTTCATTATTGTCACAACTCATACTTCAGAGAATAATAGTATTCACTTTGTACCTTCCTTATTATTATGCCGCTATCGACTACGCCAAAAAGGCAGTGAATTTGACAAAACACTGTTAGCATTTAATAACAGACAAGAAAAAAACCCCGACTTAACTGATGCAAACTCTGTGGGAGATGACGACAAAAGTAGTACCACCCGCGCCCTATTGCCAAACCGTAATATTCATATATCTGTAGTCCATCCATGGGACAGAATGTAAAGCTACACAGAACAGAGTCGAAACAGACGTGGAGATCCTGAGGATTGAACCGTGGACCTCTAGCTCCGAAGTCCGCGCACTAACCAACTGAGCTACGCCTGCTCCTATGAGAGAATGAATGGTGAATGATATTCTTACCGCACGATCTCTTTGCTTGTCTGGTGGTGGTTCTAGCTGTTGTGTAGGAGGTCGATCTCCACCATAGAATCCAACCAATGCTGCACTCGGTGTAATAATCGAGTTTATAGAAGAATATTGTTTGGAAGTCTGGGATTTTTTACGAATTGCACCGGCTTGGGAAGGCTCAGGCGCTGTTTCTATGGACAGAAAAACACAAGACAAGTCTGGTAAAAAATGACAAAGAACAACCTCTAGTCTTATAGAAGAATAACGAGAAGTGTAATTATTTTTTAAGGCCCAGTTCAGACTTCGAACGTTTGCCGCGTCGAATCTAATATCCTTTGAGGTCGAGCGCCGTTTTCCCTTAAAGTAGTAGACTTAAGTAGACCAAACCTCAAGTTAACACATATCGTCTCCTGGCGCTAAGCAAGAAAGATAACTAGATTCGAAGCGGAAAAAGTACGACAGAGTTCCAGATAGCATTCGAGCCCACAATCTAAAAAAAGGCTTTTTCTTATCTTCCCTAGAATTCTAGTTGTTTTACAATAGATATCTGAAACTTTATTCCGTTAGATTAGTACTTTTTCATTCCTTCCGCCATTCAGAGTAGTACGGTATGGGTCATAGTAACCTCACCCTATCCCTGTTAGTTCGGAAGCGGACATTTTAACCTCACCGTTCCCTTCGTTAGTACTGAGCCTGACATTTTAGCCCTACCCCTCCCTTCGTTAGTACTGATGAAAATATATTTAAATTTATACATTTGTAATATAATTAGATTAGATTAGCACGTGCTTATTGTAAGCTCCTTTGTGTCTACGTGAACAAATAAACGTACTTACTTAAACACTATATACTACTCTTCCCTCCGTCAATTATGGGGCGGTTGTACCCCACCCCACCCCCCGTTAGTGCAGTAGCAAACATTGTCCCACCCCACTCTCCCTTAGTATTGGAGCGGAAACTGTTTGAGTGACACTTAGCAATAGCAATAAACATGTAAATGTAGTGTTTCATTGCTCGGTCTATAGCAACCATCGTATCCCGGAGGGAATGTTATTGATAGTTAACGAGACATATGAGAGAAGTAAAGCAAGTGAAAACGATTCACTGATCAAGAACCGCGTATTATCATGGTCAGTTCGTTAATTAATACGAGTCAAGGGGATTAAGATATGGTGTTAAATGAATGCTGTCTTGCGTTACACTGTGACAGTAGACTAAACATATCGTAAAGATGTCGTGACACTGTCTATTTCCATTCGTGCAAAGCCCAGACACCCCCTTGTCCACACTCACACGCATACTACATTCGAATAATTACAGCGCGCCATTGTACACGGACAAGAAATGGTAATGTGTTGTCTTACGTGACACAACCTGTTACAATGTGACAATGTAGTATCGACCCAACTGTAATAATGTTACGTGACACGGTGCAGTTATCGTTACGCTATGGGACACAGTTACAATTCCACAGTTAATTTCGAGCTTGTTACATAAAAATGTGCCTAATATTTAGCGAGATGCTGAAGGTAATATTAAACCAGAAAAACTGGCGGCAAACATTTGACAGATGTCAAAATGAAGTGAGAGGTGCAATTCCAAATAATACATGCAAATATATTTCATTTTATTTCTATTCGTGATTAACGTTAGAGGGTGCTAGAGTTATTTACATATGTAACAACTGTTAGTGCAGTGTTTATTAGCACATGTAGCACATGTAGTACATTATAGAATTATATGTACGGTATTATGGAATGGATTTTCTAAAGCTGATGCGGCGAAGTATTCTTAAGCTTCTTCTTGTTGTATGCTGTCTGGATGATATCTTGTTTATTTTGTCTGCTATGACAAATGGTATCATAAATACTACATGCAATAAAAACTCCCCCTCCCCCTCCCCCCTTATACCATGATTATACCCTAGTATAAGAAAGAATAAACTATCTACTGACACAGTACACCATGCATCATTCTTTTCTCATTTCACCAAACCCTTGGGCAGAGATATTTGTTGCGTTAGTTCCCCCAATAACTATGTATGCACACCCAACAGCCCACTGCATCCAATATAGAAGCAATACCCAGGGGTCAACATTGTCAAGGACTGACTTTCGAGAGCCCATCTCTTTGAACCTACAATGATTCAAAATCGCGCGCACTTTCCATTTCGTCACTGGTACCCAAAAATAACAGTAATTCTAATTTGTACTTTATAAAAGAAATAAAAATTTGCTTGCTGTGCTGTGTTCAATTATAGAGCACGCAGGGATAGGCAGAACAGTCTAAAAGTGTTGAGAAACTTCTCCTAACACTTCTCTCGTGTTTGGCCAACCCCTGCGTGCTTTATAACTGTACACAGCACGAGCGTGCGTTTTCTATTTCTTTAACATAATTACCCTGATGAATGTTTTCCAGAAATTCTGGGGAAACAAATAACAAAATGTAAGACATTGGACATGTTATTGAGCATTGCAAGGATCAAAAGAATTCTGTTTTGTAAATATAAAGATTTATGAAATGTATATGGGGGCTCAGAATTTTTTCTGAGTCCATTCAGTATGGTACGATCACATATACATTTCATATTCCATCACCATACGCAAAACCAACATTATTAAATATAAAGATTGTTTCATACTTTGAGATTCAATGGTCAGTGTATTCTTGGCAACTTGTCTTGGTTTACGTCCACTGTAGTCACGTGCATTGATATTAGCATCTAAAGATTTGAAGACAGAAAACACAGTTTTTTTATCTCCTGCAGAATTCAAGATCTACTGGTAACAATGTTTAGGCCCCATTGACACGGACGCGGTTTCAAAATGACAGATAGTCACGACACACGGCACGGTTACGGCGCGGACACGGCACCGAATGTGCGAATGTTTTCATACACGGCACGGCACGGCACGGCACGGCACTGACACGGTAAGGCGCAGTCCCTGCTTTCATTTTTTCATAGGCATACGAAAACTGCTCTAAAACCGGGTTGAAAATGATACCGTTACAGAGCGTTAATACGACAACGGTATGAAATATTAGTCTCATTTCCAGGCCACAAGTTTTCAAAACGGATTCCTTCTAAACAACGAAAATAACACGGTTGCCCGTTTACAAGGGACCTGAAACATTATTCATTACATATCATCATTACATATCGATTACATATCATCATTACATATCGATTACATATCATCATTACATATCGATTACATATCATCATTACATATCGATTACATATCATCATTACATATCGATTACATATCATCATTACATATCGATTACATATCATCATTACATATCGATTACATATCATCATTACATATCGATTACATATCATCATTACATATCGATTACATATCATCATTACATATCGATTACATATCATCATTACATATCGATTACATATCATCATTACATATCGATTACATATCATCATTACATATCGATTACATATCGATGTCGTGTAAACGCAGAGCGTAACTGAGTAGAAAATAACACGGTTACAAATGAAACCGCGTCCGTGTAAACGGGGTCTTATATAGGGTGTGGCTGTACTTACCAAATTCCTCTACCAAAATCTTGATGACTTTGTCATTGCCGTGCATACTTGCCAAATGTAATGGTGTATAGCCCTGGTAATACATACAAAACATGTTAATAAAAAAACAAACCTTGACAGGCCATAATACTCAATACTAAAAATGAATCCCAGATGGAACTCTACTATACTGTCTGATAACAGTTTTCCCTTATTCGAACCGACTTTACGACGGTAAATAATTATTTATTCCTTCCCATTGACTTTTGCATCCATTATCTCATGCGTGCGCGCGCGGATGACGTCAGGATACCGGACCGTGGACAGATACTAAGAAAATACCGCCCGCTCAAAGAGCCAATCGGAACGCGCGATTTTTAAGATACTGTACCGGAAAACAATTAACTATTTTTATAGACGCATCAAATAGAGTACCTGTACTTACCCCCTAAAGAGCCATCCGGTGAAGAAGCACAACAGGAAACAAAACGAAACAATTAGTTAAGACTTCATTTCAATAATTTTCTATTTTATACAACAATTTCAATGAACAGAATATTAAAAAAGAGAATCTTTGTTTGTAGAGGATATAACGAATATAGCAGAACCTTTTGCAACTCGGTCCTCTTATACTAACTATTGAAATAAACTAATAATAATGACAATGTAAAGTGTTTTAAGAAACCCAACTGGTAAGAAGGCAAACCATTAGGCTATTCACAAACATGGTCGAGAGGCTGAATTTGACCTAATCGAAATCGGGACAAATACAGTCTCAGCTAGTGGGCACAGCGGGACTGACTTCAACCCGGTATAACCGGATTGAGAGACCAACGCTCTGACCACTCGATCATGGTGCTTCCAAACAAGAAGCAGTACTGTAGTATAAAGAAGTATACTCACATGCTGTCAATCAAAGCAGACATCAAGAACATGAAAGAAAGAGAAGTTGAACAGCTCTAGTTAGTAAAATATGATGATGATCTGAATAAACACATGAAACATAACGACATCCCAGTTTGGAGGCATAACACTAATTACTAACAATTCACTCATGATTGTAAGCTGCACGGCTGCTAATAGCGCCTTAATATGCAGCCCGTTAAGTCCTCCACTGGTCAAAAATTGTAAAGCGCATTGAGACGATGTGAAATGCGTTATATAAGAACTTCCCGTCCCATTCCCATCCTGTACAACCTGTGATGGGATGTAATGAGTGCCTGGAATAATATGATCATAAATCTCACTTTTTGCTTGGTTAGAGGTACATGCTTCATGACAGGGAAACAGAGCTCTGTAATTGTGTACTTTATGATCAGCTGATGCAGATTGGCCAACAATAGACCTCTTTAGCTTGGGCATTTGTTTTGCTTATTTCAGACCATGTGTCATTCCTTTGAGAACAGGATTCTTTGTTTCATTTGCATCCAAACAAAGAAATTTTTTAAACCATATTTTTCCTCAGTCTTCTTTTCAAGAAACAAAGAAATGATACTCAAGGGAATGAAAAGTAGTCTAACATGGGCAAAACATTACGCCCAAGGTAAAGAGGTCAATTGGGTGACTGTTGCCTAATGCCCCTGCATGCTTGTTATCTATATCTTCATTTATAATGAACTCAGTGTACTTACTGATTTGGCATTAACATTTGCTCCCTTTGAAGCCAGCATAGCAGCAATATCTTCTCTACCATGTTTAGCGGCCCAGTGTAATGCAGTCTATAAAGTACAAGAACCAGTGACATGTAAATGATAGGGCTGACACACTAACAACATTTCCTACTGTTATTTCAGGGCTTAAATAATCACTCTATAATGAGGTTAATCAAACCTAATCATAATAATTATTATCATCATCATAATACAGTCACAACGGCTCAAGCATACCCCCTACAATCCATTAATGAAGTTATTCTTCGAATATTGAATCTATTATCTACTCTGACTACAAACTTGAAAATGAATTAAAAACTCCCCAGAAAGGCATCCCTTTGAATTTTAGTTGTGAAATGAATGTGAAGTTTGGAGTCTGATTTGCTATGAAAACTCTTAGTGAATAATGAACTCAATATTCGAATAATGAAATCAGTAATGGAGCCTAGGGGGTACGCTTGAGCTGTTTTGACTGTAAGTCATGAAAAACAACCATACTTAAAGTATGTTATAATACATATCTTTGTACTTACATACTATTCCAGAGCCGCACATCAGGAGAACACAGAAGAAATATAAATGAAAATAAAAAAGAAGTGGAATATTGATTAGCTAATTGTACAGTAACAACTACTTTTTCATGAATCAGGATGTCAAATTATAAGCCATTTACACTACCCGGTAATACCTCATGTAACCCTAGTCCATTACACCAAGGAGGTGTGGTAAAATATACCCAGAAATAATATTTATTAATTTTTAGTGAAAGGGTGAAATAACAGTTCATAACTTAAAACCATGACATCAAATATATAATTGAATATTTTATAGCCGGATTTATGTGGGAAAATGTACTGGATGATGTCAAGCTTTTGCCCTCCAGCACTTCTCAAAGGCATAATCCTGACTCATAGACATTTCAATTTAATATTTTATGCCATAGTCCTAAAACATATATTATCTGTATTACACTCTCCCTGCAGTCATATATTTATAAGGTATTTAATTTTATTACATATATACAGTATTCATCCCATTTCTATATTTGCACATGTACTCACCCCCTGTGTATCCATTGATAACAAGATGTCCAAGAAAGGGCAGCAAAAAAATAATAGCAATCAAGTGTTAGCAAAATGAATGAGGCATTGCCATTTTACTACAGATATTTTACATCAATATCTATTGTTTATTGTAAATAATAGTTTAACTAACAACATTATGTGATTGACTTACCGATGTGAAGTCCTGTGATATCAAAAGAAAAAAGAAAAAATTAAAATTAACCTTTCTACATTTTCTACGGTAATTCAACATTGAATTTTTACAATTTTTACATTTTTGAAATCAAGATAAACTGTGAAATATGTCAGATATATAAGCAAAAAACAAACAAACAAATAAACAAAATACAAATGGATGGAAGAAAGAAAGAAATGAATAATGGGTGGCATGGGTGGCGTTGTGGTTTATTGCTTGCCTCTCATGACAGATATCAATGGTGCAGGTTAATTTGGGCCCCCAGCTCCTGAAGGCTGGCATCATGTGAGCTGAGTTTGTTTAATGTATTAATGTTCTTGCTCTTGCCATGAGGGTTTTTCTCTGTTTTTCCTCTCTCCATAAAAATTAACATGTGAGTTTCATATGCATGCATAAAATTCTGCGTAGAACCCAGATAATGAGCATGAAAGGATTTTTAAGCACATAACAAACATAGTAGATAAATTTGTAATCATAATCATAATGACCTTCTTTTTTGCCAAACTTGAATCTTGTTCCAATAGACACATGATATTTGCTCTGTTACCTCGTGCGGCTGTTACTATCCATTCTTTCTCTATTGCCTCTAACTGTTAACAATTACCAAATCAATCATGATAAATTATTTTAAAAGCCACTATATAAAACTACAAGTGCTTACTGATTATATCTATGGTACATTATCTTCATATGCAGGAAATATCTACATTCTACTCTGTATTCTAGACAGCTAGTCTCCTGATTATATATACATCATTCTGAAGACTTTCTGGTTGAAGATATAATCAATGAAAAGATCTATAATAATTAGAATCATTATAACTTACTTGTGTTGTAGGTAGATGATCATATCCTAAAAAGAAAAGAAAATATTAAATTGATTTTTTAAATAAGAAATTAAGTCATTATATTTCTATCAAGCCATCACAAATGTACTAGAGTTAATCAGCCCTCAAATGATGCTAACTGTTACTATATATATTGGAGCTAGAGTTCCTTAATAATAGCATAAAATGACACTTAGATTAGGTTAGAGAAGAGTCGAATAAACACAATGAGAACCTTACAAGTGAGCAGCAGCTACAATATCTGCACACATTCAAAACAACATCGACAAACATTAACCTCTAGAAACACTGTCCTTATAGACTGCTACATATATTTATCTTGATATCAACCATGTACTTTAAATAAAACGATAATATAGAGACATGACCATAAATATTAAATACAAAATACATTAGAGAGAAAACATTAGAGACAGCATGACTGGGTAAATAACTTTAGCACCTAATGCTGGAGTCATAAACAATATATGAAGATAGTCAATACAATTCAATCCATCCAGAAAATAAGAAATTAACCAAAGACTGAATTACACACACTTGCAGTAGCAGTAGGATGCATGGCTGACTGCTGATAGCTAGATCAGTGGCCAGATTTGAACAAACTGCTAGCTAGCTAGTCCTTACGCTTTCTTTGTTTGGGTCTTGCCATAAATAACAAGGCAATCCATTAGATTGTGTTACAACAACAGCCAGACCCTGAACTTTTTGACATCTAGCACAGCTTGTCTCAATTCTTGAATGGAATTTTCCATAAAATATAACGATCAATCTTTTACCAAATCACTTATGTTTTTCATTTCCATCATTTTTTAGTTAGTAAGAAAGAAATTTTGTACTCAATTCCAACAGTTTTATCAACAGCTCTTGACAAGACAGCTGCACAATAGAAAATCATTAATATTCTATTTATTTGAACCTATATTTAAGACAGCAGACAAATAATTCCAATAGGATTTATTTGTCCCTAAACATTTAGAATAACTTGATTATTAAGCTCCCCTGATTGGCTGGATAAAAGCCAAACAATCATCAACAAAATGAATACCTGCAGATGCATGAAAACTAATTATATTTCTAGAAGAAACTTTTTGATGTATTGACAAAAATATTCAGAAATGTTTCAGGAAATGACTTATTTTATAAAATAATAAACCACATTTCTACATTGTGTATGATGTAATTATGATGTATGTATATGTTATACATCATTTCATAAAAAGATAATTTAGAGACAACAATTATCTAATATTTCACAAATTGCAGAATTTAATAATAATATATTAACATTTTCAAAACAAAAAGTCTGACTGTAATTTCAAATTTTGGTTTTGAAAATGTTATTATTAGATCATAACTATTATAAGAATATAAGCAGGCTGTTATAAAAATAATACTGATGATGATGATAATAATCTTGGATATAATAGTTTTATATCCTACGACGCCCGAAACCACCCGTATAAAACGCATTTAAAAGAAAAATTCCAGCTTCAACAATTTTGATCAAGTTGACCTAAATACCAGTCTAAAATTTTCACTAGGAAACAGAACAACTTTTAAAATCAAAAAACCTGCACAAATGCCCAAAATTATAACAAAAAAAATGTTTAAACATTTTTGGAAAACCAAAAAAGACTGTTTTTTTTTTTTTGACGTCATTTCCCAAAGCCAAAAATCAGGCTTTGTCATTGCATCGTTTTTATTCAATAATTATTTCTACTCAAAAAAAAAAAAAATCCTTACACAGTATAGTTTGGACCTAGTACTTGGCCTTTAGCACTTTTTCCCCATCAAAACTCAAAATATGTTTTTGCGAGGGCTTGGAGAATGTTTAGGTCCATAAAAACAATAATAATGATAATAAAGTAATAACAATGATGATAATAAGGACGATGATGATCATGATAATAATAATAATGATGATAATGATAATATCAATAATGATAATTAATGATAATACTGATGGTGATAAATGATAAAAATATTGATAATAATATCAGTGAATATCATACCTTCAAATTCCTGATCATCCAACTACAAGAACAAAACAAAATATTATTAAACAAAAATCACAACCAAATCAGTTGATACCTTTAGTCAGACTGACTGCATGACATGCTACATACCAAATCCTCAGTAGAGATCTGCGACAGTCTATCCTCATTGTCACTCCCTTTTGCTCCTGATATTTTCCTCTTTGTTCCAGGAGTAGTATTACCACCACTTCCTGTCGACTAATAAATAATCAATATGTTAGAATAACCATGATCCTTCAGGGGCAGATACAAGGTCTTTCTGTACCTACACTCATTCCCAATCTGCTGGGGGTCAAAACAAAAGAATAGCCCACTTTTGATATTGTGGTTGAGTGATTTTGATATTTTGGTTGAGCGATCACGCACAAAGCAATCCAAGGTGAGGCTTTGAGAAATTAAAACAATATTTTAGGATTACTTCATTGTTTCAATCATTTAAGCAGAATATCAAGAGTTTAGCATTGAAATCTTTTTGATGTTAATTAACATTTTTCATTGTTTTGACCACCAGGTTGGGATTCAGAATAAATGGTCTATATACCTTTGGTTCCTTTTCAGATTTTATAATTATTTAGTGCATATAAAATTATTCGTATTTTCATAACTAAACGTGAAAGTGGAACAGTGACTATAGCCACCCATTCCTTTAACTGGATCCACCCTTGCACTTAGCAACAGACCTGACACAAGGCCTTAGCAACCATGATATTATCAAACACAGGGTAACTACAAATCAAAAATATATTGATTATTATCACAGCTGTACATGTGTGTTGTTCTATTCTCATAGATACTGTTAATTCTCTGCAATGTTTCAAGGATTTTGTACTACACTTGGAAAATCCTTGAAATAACGACTGGTCAGTTGCTAGTCATGATTGGTTACCATGTTTCTGGCTCAACATTACTAATCAAAATAACCAGCAAGGCAAAGATTTGAGTGGACAAGTTCCAATTCTGGCCGGACATTGTCCTTTGACAGGCAGTTATTTCAAGCCCTACCTACGTACTATGCTACCCTTGATAATCCCAGCCTACAGTAATATTTAAAATCGATAGATAAAACCTCCTAAATTACACAAATTTATAACAAGCTGAAGTGTTTTACCTCAATACTATCCACAGATGCTGTCCTCATCATGTAATCTTTGGACAGATTCTTTACATCAACTCCTTTGTTTTCCTTGTCATGTTCAGCAACAGCCCCTAAAGTACCTGGAGGATGGCCTTTGGACACCTGGTGTGCCAACATGTCTTCAAACATCTTGGTGTTTCTCATGACTGGAGGGCCAGATACTGGTCTATTGTGGCCCTTATGGCTGTGATGGCTTGTTGTATGCTGCCTGGGTGGTGGCTTGCGGAGAACAGCAGGTGCTTCTTTGGGTTTCTTGAGTACAAAATATTTCTCTCCCTGGAAAAAGAAATTATACTTTGAAATATTGGTCAAATTTAATTATCTCATGAAATAGCGTTTTGCATTTACTGTAGTTTGCATATAACACAGAATAGATTGTTATGAGATGAATAATAATATTATAGCGAACTTGAGATCCAACTACAAGTATTAGAAGTATAGACATGAGTATATGTTTTGAACATTAAAAGATTGAAGGGCATGTCTCACATGTACCTATAGATTGACACATTGAAAAATATATTTAAAATACAAAAAACCTATCAAGTAAATTAGTTTGAGCTGTTGATGCATAAAGCTTATAAATGATGTAATGGCTGAAATGATATAAGGAAAAATCAACTTCTAAATTCCAATTGGAATTTCGGTCAATGAAGAGCCACGCTGTGGAAATGGCCCTGCTAAATCCTATTTATTTTAAAAAAATTTTTTAATATAATACCATATCATAAAATGAAGTTTCAATATTAGTCTTTTAATGGAGTAAAGAAGGGAAAATTTGTTCAAGGGATATGTTCTAGCTATAAATATTGCTTGATAGAACATGAAAGATATTCAGAGTGGCTGGCTAGATTTCCACTCTGTACTCAACAACTGACGATGGCAGCTGAATCTGCAGATTCAGCCAAGACATGTCTTCTAAAAAATGTGAAAAGTGTTGTGTCTCTTCGAATCATCCTAGATTGTTTAACGGCCTAATACACAAAATCTCTGTAGTTAAACCCTAAAAACTACATATACTGTATTATACACTAATCCTAACTTGTCAATGACCTGCATTGTGGGATTTTATTTATTTGTACAGCGCATTATACCACAATAAAATAAATAGACTTTTATGGATTACTCACCCACCAATCACTTGACTAGTGACTTTAAAAATCTATATTTTTACCGAGTATTGCAGTGAAGACCTTCTAAAATGAATTCCTAATATAACCACAAATTATCTCTGTTTAGTCTAAAATATTTATTACTTCCAAAAGTCATAAAAACCATCAATAACAAGAATACCAATCATATGTCATGCTGACTAAAAACACTCGGGGAAAGATAAGATAACTTGAACTCCGAAAACCTCACATTCAAAAACTTCTTTCTTGATACACAACAATGCTTACCATGTTATTTTCTATTTCAGGACATACTGTAACGTCACAATTATAAGCCCACTTGGTATATTTACAAGCCAACCTTTAACTCACATTTATGCATGCCAAACTCTTTTCTCTTTCAGCCCATCAAAATATTGAATCCTTACTAGCTAATGAATATAACTAAGCTTGCCCATGGTTCATAAACAAGGAACAACAAAAAATAAACATATATGCATTTGTAACACAATTTTTGTCTGAATCAAACCCACGAACACTACAGGATACAAGAGTATATTTATAAGTTATAACAATAAAGTATTAAACAATTGATGTTATTCTAAAGTACCCATATTTACTCACTCTGACATAATACACTCTAAGAAACAAAGGCTAATAAAAATAACCCAATCAATCGGATTAGTAATGACTTCTCAGTTTAAATTGAATAATTCGGACCAAACACTAAATTATTAATAACTGCTTCAAGCTAAAAATATAAATTGGTTGACCGATTTTCACTTTCAGACTACAACATTCCAGATACTTCGAGCTAAAATGAGCAGGGTAAAATCATTTTTAGACGCTGTCATTTAAAACAAAATCTATTAGAACTCAGTATTAGCTTCATATTAGTTTCTGGTTTTTATTAAGTAATTATCAGTATTCAAAAACAAGTAAAAACTAATTTTAAACAAAAGGCTTCAGACTGGAATAAATATTTCCAAGGGCGAAAGAGGTTAGTTGATGTCGAATATTTTTCCCTTCAGCTTACATTTATTTCTTGGACGGTAGCCAGTTGATGTACTATTTCTTTGAAATCGCCTCTGATTTTACCTGGAAATTACAAAACACAGAGAAACAAAGGTAAGAGAAAACGCCTAAAGGGGCTAATAAATAAAAAGATATCGAATAAATCAATACTTTTGTTGGCTGGGTCGTTGAGCTGCTGTCGAAAATGAGTCACCAAATCATGATTTCTAACTTGGCTGTTATTCTTTAACATGTAGTCCCTGACAGAAGCAATGCTGATGGGTTCGTTGCCCGACATAGTGGGATATTTCCCGAAGGAACAGAGATATTGTGGGTTAAATTAGAAGATGTTTAAGTCACAGCATCTTTTCTCCTCAAACCTTCCACTTCAGTTGTGTTGTTCCTTATATTGCACCCCGCGATGCTTTGTGGGATCCCTCTGTGCGACATAGGAATGTTTGCTATGCAGGGAGCCCAGCTCAGAGATGTAGGAATTTTTTTCCCCAAATTTTATTTTCGTCTTTGATTGAATATTTCATATTGGAGACCAAAATATTGTGTTATAAGAAATAAAAATGGAATATTTTAAGCGATGAAAAAAATTAAAAGCAAACGGAAAAATCAAGCAAAAAATCCCGTAAATCGTGTAGAAATATGGTTTGAAGGAATGCGAATTTATCATGCATGGCTTTAATGGTGAAGATATATTAGCTTTGGAATTTTGTCCTCATCCATCCCAAAAAATGAAAAAAAAATTAAACGAAATCTGGAAAAGAATGAATGCAAAAATACAGTTATGCTGGTCAGCAGTTACTAGTGGATATGTATGCGCTGCGCATGTAAACAAGTCCAAAATGGCGCAGTGATGTCAGAATTTTTCTTTGGATCAAAACAAACGAAAAATGACTGACTAAATCTTGTTTTTATCGATATTTAACGACTTTTATCCCAAATAGACATCAATATGTTGGACCTGGAGGTAGTTCCAGAGCGTTCGCTTGGGAATGAGCAATGGGAATTCATTTTAGGTGAGTTGGGCATCAAAACGGACGCCTTCGGTTTTGTCCCCACAGATAACACATAGATCTATAACACAGTTTCTTTTATTTTGTCAGGTATGCCTGTAGCTCAGTGTGTACAGATCCTAAAACGCCAATGTCGAACTATTCGTACAGTACAAGTGATGTACAGTGAGGCGGTAAGTTTTGATGTACCTTGTACAATTCAAGCTTACAGTCGGTCATCAAGCTCTCACCTGATGTGTTTGTTGTTATATTTTTAGAATCCTTTAGCTATGGATCTTGTCTTGAATATGCCTAACGATGGGATAAGACTGGTTTTTGATTCAGTAAGCCAAAGGCTCAAGGTAGGATGATGATATCAGGGATTTGACGTAATGTTTTTAAGTCTCAGACATATTACTGCAACATCTCACTAAAATATGAAAAATTGAATAATTAAACGTCTGTTTTATTTTGTTGAAGTTACTTGTAATTATCCTCGTAAATTAAGCAGAAAATTCGACTTTTTCCCTGTTTTGGTTGCTGAAATAGTACTGTAATCATGTAGCAAGCAGTGTTGCATCGTGTATCTGAGGCTTTACAAAGCTTATTATTTTCTAATCTAATACAAGATGTAAAAAAGTCATTAAAATATCATTGATGTTAAGCCTTTTTACTTTTTTATTCCAGATCATTGAAGTTAACAACATGAGCAAAGTAAAACTGAAGTACTGGTAGGTTAAGATTGATAAAGATGTTGAATGAAAGAGTCATAGCAGTTGAATTGACGGGTTGCACACATTCGCAAGAGAGTAAAATGACAAAGATGTGATGGCCATGTTGGTGGTATATGGCAATAAAAGAATTCTATGTATTCATAGTTGTTTTACTTCTGTAACCTTATGTTCTTTGATGGAACATTTTTTGTTGATTTCAGTGGAGTTCACTTCAATTCTCCTCAAGTCCAGCCAACCATTGAACAAATTGACATGTCATTTGGAGCCACACATCCAGGAGGTACTTAACCAATTACAGCACTTTTCATATTTCTGTGACCTAACTGACATCTCCAGGCATCTGGCATTTTGGCCAGCTTCCATCAATCAACCTTACAATGGGTCGAGTTCATTCCTTTCAAGTGATAAGGAAATGGGAATTTCTTTATTCTTCACAATTGGAATGAATGTGGCCTTTTTGAAAATTTGATTGACAGAAGCAAAAAACGCCAGACATTTAGAATCAGTTTGGTTGTATGAATATGAAAAGCACTGTAAAACAAGTTTTGCAGCTTGGAGTAGGAGCAGTTTCATCAGCAAAATAATGTATTATTATAGATCAATATTCAAATTGATGTAATAGTAAATTATTGCTCAATGATTCTTTTAGACTGTACCTAACTCATCTTACATTATTATGTAACCCTTGTCCATGCATGCCAGGCCAAACACAGCCATGCAAATAGCAATAGAATAAATTTAAAAAATCTGTCCATAACTTTGCAATTTACACATATTTGTAAGCATTACATATTGTGTGATGTCCAATACCGAGTCCATAAAGTACAATAAGTTGTTTTGTTTATTCCAGTCTATGATCCAAGCCTACAGCTGTTTATTCTCAACTTCAGAGGACTGTCATTTTCCTTCCAAATTGATTCCAAATTTGAGGTAAAAACAATCAGTAAGCATTTCAACTAACACTGTGAGTATAGATATTCTCTGGTCAGAGTAATCCTAATATCATGTCTTTTATCTCGGCAGCCATACTACACGCATGGGCTGGGATCCTTGAAGTTCTCCTCTGGTGCATCACCAACTGTGTCACGCATGTCCATTTATCATGGGAACAGTATTGCCGATGCAAGGTAGCTTAGTATAGACTGAAGGGGTTTTAACAGACCTTGTTATTCATTTGATAATGCTGTCAGTATTTCTTAATGACTGCTTTCATGGTGTTGTCAGGGCACCACCTTTCCCTTTACAGTGTTTCCATGGAAACTGCTTTGCTGACAATGTTGAGATCATAAGAGAAGATGATGATGTTAAGGGTTTAAAACTCTTCTTAGTTGCTGAAGGTAAAAAATACTATTATAATCTATATGGTTAATTAAGCAGAATACCAGTATGTAGCTGCACTTTGGGGGAGGGGGAGGAAATGGGGCAGGCTATTCATGTCATAGAAACAAATCAGTTATAATTATAAATGAATTATCAATGAAATTAATGATTTAATAATCCAGGTACTGGTCCTGGAAAGATATTAGAGTTAAGAAGAAGAACATTTGAAAGGACAGTTTTGTTTGGAGATTCCTGTCAGGTATGAAATGAATATTATATGAAGAATTCACAGCAAAAAACCTAAGATCAACTCGCGTGACGAATGTAGCGAACTAAAAGAGCTGCTATTTTAGCTCCTTTGTTTCCTTAATTTGTTTACATTCCGTTCACTTCCTTTGTTCTCCACTCTATTTAACTCACTGTGTATATGTAAATTCTATCTCCTGATGATGTCGGCGTCTGACGAAAGCTCGAGAAGAAAATTAAAAAAAACCTTTTACAGTAGTGTATGGCCCCAAAACTCAACTTATTTATTATATGAAGAATATTTACTGAAAATGGGTCTTATCGACTAAGACCCATTTGATGTCACGATTTAGCATTCAAGCCATTTCTTGAGCCGTGTTTGAATTATCAGCTTGCCAATTTTTTCGACCAGAAAAAGACCACGCCCATTTCACCCTTAAGACCCCTTTTATTAAGATATTCTTCATATGCTTAATATATGCTTATTTTCTATTTCAATTGACTAAAATAGATATTTGCTTACTTACACTTACAGCTTTTCATAATTCTGCAAGGTGTTTGGCATTTTGGCTTCCATCAATCAAACTACGAACGGCCAAGTTCATTCTGATTGCGTGAGCAATAAAGAAATTCCCATGCAAAAATGGCTGTCAAGAAATTTCCATGACTCAACAGCCATTTTCACATGGGAATTTCTTTATTGCTTGCGATTGGAATTGAACTCGGCCATTCATAGTTTGATTGATGGAAGCCAAAACACCAAAAATTATAAAGGCCTAGAGGTGGTTAGGTTGCAGAATTATAAAAAGCTTTATAAGAAACGGAACTGTGCGTGATGTTAATTAACTTATTGCCTCACTGTAGGATGTAATTAGTTCACTTGGATCACCATGTAAAGTTTACTACAAAGCAGAAGACAAGGTAAAATGTTGATCGTGCAAATTGAATCCTGTTATTATTGTAAATATTACAAATAAAATAGAATCGTAAAATAAATAAATAAATATTGTTGTTATGCTGTTTAATGAGGTTAACACTAAATAGCCAGAGGCTAACAACTTGTGGTCTTGTTCCATGATCAAATTAGAATTTAGTTGGTTTTTGTGGAGAGGAAAAAAATGTTTTTTAAAATAAAATATGTCATGGCCAGACTGGGGACTTACAGTGTAACCAATATACAGATGTTAGCAGCTCACACCACCTTTGCTTGTATGCACTACTTAATTTTACAAGGATTTATAGTTAACAATTATTCTCAAGTCTATAGTAATGTTGAATTTTCCACTAACTGCCTGGTATTTATTATCTGGACATCTTTAGATGAGAATACACGCACCATCTCCACACAAACTGGCGCAGTCCAAAATGTCTGATTATTTCTACAACTACTTTACTTTAGGCCTGGTAAGTTGGAGAACAAACATTTCCTTTCAAAATCTTTTATTAATTAAGTTAATATACTGCTGATTAAATGACTAAAATTAATGATACATTTATTGGTTGCCGTAGGACATTTTGTTTGATGCCTGCACTCATCAAGTAAAGAAGTTTATCTTGCACACTAATTTTCCAGGTCACTACAACTTCAACATGTAAGTTATGTTATATAATTGTTATGTAGTATGTAGTGTTCTTACAAACCATAAAGCATTTTGATTTGGCTCATTTGCATCAAATTTGGGGGGCACTTAGCATATTAAATGCAGCAATAGTTTTCATGTGTAGTGAATTCGAAGGATAACAAGCTGTTCGCTAATACTAGTAACCATTAGCGCCCAAGTTGGTTGATAGCTGGTTGATAGTCAATTGACAGGTCTTTTGGGACACTAATGGTTACTATTACCAGCTTTTGTATCTATGCAAAGTGCCCCTCAAAGTCGAGATTAGAAACCAGTGAATAGTCAATTACTTCAACTACAGCTACAACTAAAGCTGCAAAAACTCTACTCTAACGTTTGTTTATATGTAGGTACCAGAGATGTGACTTCAAAATTCCTATTACTAGAGAGCCTAAAGGTATATCACTATAATTATATTATAAAGGTGTGGACATGATGTGATTTTTATGCAACGTTGCAATCATGCAATGTTACCAAAGCTAGATTGCACCATGTGATCATGACCACCTGCAGTGCGACATTGCTCACCCAATTCAAGGTGATTGATATTTCTTGCATGTGATGTCGCAAAATTAGAACTGATTTCTACTTTTTGCAACATTACTGGCAATGTTCCACGTAACATCACTCAGGTGGTTAGGTGACCAGCCTTCTATCATTATCAGAGAAAGAAACAAACTTAGGTAACTACTAACAGCAATTCTTTTTAGTTTCAGGATATGAAGATGAGAAATCTTTGGTCATGACACCAGGTAGTAAGGTATGTTTGTCATGAAGACAGATTCTCGTTTTACCAAGTTCTTCATATATTATTTATTCATTTCATCAACTTTTCTTTGTTTTTGCAGTGGGACAGTGTGCAGGATTACCTTGGGAAACCTTTGGAAGCACCAGTTGTCCTAAACAGGTTTGAATTTGAACTAAATAAATGTATAATTTGATAAACATAATTATAATTGTGCCAAATTATTTTGGGTTTTTTAGCATGATTCTTCAAAGGCAAAGTTTTGATGCCTTAGGTTCTATGATAAGTTTCAGTTATTTAAAAAAGTTAAGTTTACCCCAAAAATATTTTCTCACTTAAGTAGGTTTGAAATCTTTTTCCTTGAATGAGCATGTGTGCACGCTCTTAAACAACGCAGCACTGAATCATTTGAACTTGCACAAGGGGTCAAATTTACTGTCATATATTAGCCATATAAAGCTTTTTCAGGGTCATTTTTGTTAGACGTGTATATGCAAGTTCAAAAACCCTTTCTAGCCTCCTTAATAGTGTTACTTAATGTGACATAACCCTTAGTCATTCATATGCCAACCAGAGATGGATTGTTGGTAAAATAAGCTTTAATTTGTGAAAATGGTTGCATATTAGCATCACAATGCTATTGTTAGTAAACATGAATAATAATTGCTATTGCTCTAATTCAACTGCAGGGCTTCATCCACAAATACAACTAACCCTTTTGGCTCAACATTCTGTTACAGTCTCCAGCAGATGGTATTTGAGGTAAATTGATTCATTTCTTGATTTACCATGCATATGGCTGCCAATTATTGTACACATATTAAATAAACCCCTTGCACTAGTTCCCAATCAGAGTTTAATGGCACTGTTTGTCGTGATTGTTGTGACAGTTGACTTGAAAACTTTCAACTGTTAAGATTGATCTTATATCCAGTAGAATGTGTTCCAAGCCACCTAAAAATGCCTTTCATTCTGCATGACAAAGTGCAAATTTAATTGTTACAATGAACATGTCAAAATGGTGAAGTTAAACGTTCAACCATTCTCGTCCCAGACCCTTCTCATCAAAAAATCGAAGGCTCTGAGCCTTCAGTTTTTCATTAGAAAGCTGAGAAGGGTTTGGGAATGAGAATGAACCTGAAGCTGTTGTATCTTTCATTTCTGTAGGTGATGCCTAACAACCATATTGCATCATTAACTCTCTACCAAAGCCCAAAGTGAATTCAATATCCTATCCAAGCTTCTTGTCTTCAGTGCATTTACAGTTGCAAGGATGACATAGAGCAGTTTTCGTATGAGTGTTAAACAATGCAGGAAATTTGTAGTCCTACTGTAGCCATACTGTAACCATAACTATGTGTTGTGTTTAGATGAATTACTGATTAACAATGGGAAGACATATTTTCAGTAAGATGGTACTGTATGTTTCCCTGCACTCATATGAAAACCGCTCTAATGTCATGTGTGTTGATCAAAACAAAATCCGATACAAAGATGACATTATTGTCAGGTTTTATAAATTTCCAATGATAAAAAAAAAAAAAAATTTTACAGCTCTAACTATTTTCTGACAACATCTAAACTAAGTTTCAATGAAGTTCTAAAACATTAATTTAATTTTAATAATTAACGTGATATTATATTATTAAATAATCAGTAATAATCAGTACTAATAATAATAACTAACAATGTCTGTAATAACAATGTAAATACACCATGTACATAATATATACTTGGAACACATTTTCTGAACCAGAAATAAAACCCTTTGGTAATCCCTTGAAGGTTTTATTAAATAATATATTTTGGTGTCAACGCACAGTCTGTAATATTAGTTTCATGATTTTTTGAGTAGGTACAGGAAAGTATTAGGTCTGCATGTTCAAAATGTATTGATCCAGGATTTTTGCTACAGGGGTTTGAAATTTTGGTTGGTTTGGGGGGGGGGGGGGGGGGGGGAAGTGCCAAAATGCAGAACCCAAAAAAAGAGATGTGAGCGAGGCCCAGTTTGAACCGCAAAATCAAAAACCATAAATATATACATTGGATACCTGTCATTGAGGGGGTTTGATTGTGGTTAAGAGGGATTGGATGACCCCCCAAAAACCCCCTAGATCCACCCAGGCTGTGATGGGACACACTGCTTCCTGACTACTGCAAGTATTGGTATATATTACTACATGTATAGTCAAATGTAATAAAAATACAGTAACTATCAAAACCTGGAAGGGTTTTCTTTCATTTCTTCCATCAATGCTTGTTCTACAAATCCAAGACACTTGTCATCCAACGTGTGATTCAGGCTCACAAAACATTGTTTTTGAGTCTTCTTTGCTGAAAGAACAATATATCAATGTTACAGAGTGACGTGCAAAAGTATGACGACTTTTAATGTATTTGCAAACCTCTAGGCACAGCTTTTTGCTCCAAACAAGCTTTTTCACACCTTATTTGGTAAAAGCAGACAGCTTTGCATCAAAAACGCCAGAAAATTTAAAGAGTAAATATGGTATAGCTAGTAATTGATGAATGCAGAACCACAGGGTTCCCAAACAACTGAGTATACTTAAGACTAGTCAATATCCATGCATGGGTGAGACCCACTTGTATTTGGTGTATTATGTAGCAAAGCAGTCTGATATGATTTGCTTGACTCCCTGAATTCATAATGTTATTGAATCCTTACCAAGTCTTTGTGCCAGTGGATTACAGCTTGAATCTGTTTGACTTCCCAATAAAATTGACACGGCAGGAGAAACATCCTGAAAGAAAATTATTCACTCAAATGAAGTACATGGTGTTTTGTATAGGGTCGGTTCTCATAAACCTGTGAAATACACTTTAGCATATTACACTCTACTTCACTCTCATTCTTTTGTTTTCTATTGTGTTTATCTGACTATTACACTTTAATTTAATAAGCACACTTGTATATTCCCATATTAACTATACTATTTTTCCCTGACCTATTTAATTCAATTTTATATCTTGATAGCTAACTGTGTAGTTTAACTTTAAGTTATTACAATTAGTTTGTGCATATCTTATGGAATTGTGAAGAAAAGAAAAAATAGAAATTTATGTAAAATGTAACATATGTACAAATAAAATATATTATCATAATTGTCATTGACTAACTGCTTCTATCTAATCCCACACACCTAATATATAACCTTCTCCTGTAACATATGGTTACCATAGTATCACGGCAAATGTATATTATTAATGATTATTAATGATTTGTAATAATTCAAGCATCAATACTCACATATTTCGTGTTCATTGCCACACACAAGTTGTCCATCTTAGCAGACGTTCCAACCCAGAAAAACAAACTTTCTTCTAGTTTCAGAACATGAAAGTGGTAAGTCTTCTCTTCTGCTTCTCTCTTAAAGTTATATACATGGATTGATGGTTGTGAGGCATGACATTCTAAAGAGCTTTCTTGATCCATTGCTTCAAGTGAAAGTCAACCCACATGTGTGTTGGGTACCCTGTGGAAATATTCGATCCAGTCTCTAATCGAACAAGTAGAAAGAGGAGCCCTGGACATCATTTCAAACAGGGTTGTTTTCCCGCCAAAATCGATGATAAGAAGGATTGATTTCATCATCTATGTATGTATATATGTATATACAGTATCAGGCATGGAGGAAGACCTATGTTTTCAGCAAGGCCCTCTAATCGCTGATATCGCTGTTCATGTGTTTTCTTTTTTATCCGTGGCGGATCGTCAAAATGTAGCCAAGGTTTGCCGCTACTGGCGAAGTACTGTTTATCAAGCTCGTCTTTGGAAGAAAGTGACCGTTGTTTTGCCTTTAAATCCATCTGATAAATTGATACACAGCCTCAACAAACGTAAAATAACCAGATATACATGTCTGCGCTCTACAGAAGACGATTTTTCTTGCTTGTTGACTAACATCACTAATTTGACTCATTTGAACATCAAAGGCTGTCCACTATTAAGCGAGGAGTGTCTTATGAGGACATTAAAGTCATTAACAAATTTGGAACATTTATCGTTTAGTAGATGTCGCCAAGTGACAAATAATTTACTCAGTTATTATGCTTTGGTTGGTTCTTTTGACAACCTGGAAATCCTGGCTTTAGAAGACTGTAGGAATATCTCTCATGTGGGATTTAAAGCTCTGATAAAGAAATTAAAAAACTTGGACGCACTCCAGTTAACATGGTGTGAAAGATTGACTGATGGGTGTTTGAAAACCCTCTCTGAATCTTGTCCTAAACTATCATGTTTAAAGCTAGCTAGCTGTGACTGGGTTACGTTCAGTGGGATTCAGCATATAACGCAAAAGCTCAAACGCATCAAGACACTTGATCTCAACTGCAGCCATAAGATTGATGATGATAGTATCAGGCTTATTGCTGATGATCTAGATCTGCAAGCTTTAGACATTAGTGGTATCCCATCTCTAACAAGAGAAACAATTGCTTTGACTGCTAGAAAACTGAACGGACTGAGAAGGCTGTCATTTGGAGGAGGCGAGCTTTATTTCGTGTCAGAATGTGAACAACTAAAAGAGATGTTCAGTGAGATCTCCAAGTTAACTGAACTAGAATATTTCACTTTTGATGTGTTTGACGAAAAGTATGATAAAGATATTGAGTTATCTATTGTTTCTTTGCTGAAGAAGTTGCCTAACTTAAAGCTTCTGAACTTGGGATCAATAAAGAGTATTGGAGAGGAGACTGCAAATGCCATTGCTGACTGTATACCAGAACTTGCGTCATTGACACTAAGTAGTCACATGATTAAGGATAACAGTATTACCACATTGTGCACCAGACTAAAGAGATTGAAGACTTTAGATCTGCGTAGCTGTAATGTTGGTGACCATGGAATCAAAGCTTTAGCAACAGGTCTTTGTGATCTACAGTCTCTCACATTGTCCAACCATCCAGAGCTTACTGATGCAGGAGTTGAATACATCGCCAGAAATCTTAGGTCACTGAACAGTTTGGACCTGATGGCTTGTGGAAAACTAACAGATGCTGGAGTAGTGTTGATTGCAGAGGGAATGCCTCAACTTGTCAGCCTCAACCTCTCATACTGTCACAGAGTCTCAGATGAAGGTTTGTTAGCCAGTACATGCCTTATCATTATTTAAAATCAACAATTCTATGAAAAGGATTAATTCAGGGGGTTCTTGTTTGATTTAAGCCAATCAGGAGACAGGCCCGTGATGGACCATATGCATCCTATTGATTTCCTTTAATACATAATAAACAATGAGGCACCAGCTTTTTCCTAACACTCAAAACAATGAATGAAAACTCCTTTTGCTTTTTATCTGGGAGTGCTTCAATTCTTGATTTTAGAACTAGAGCCGTGATTGGCTAAGCCATTGGAATGTCTGGCTGCAATAAGCAGCGGTTAGTGGGGAGGGATTTTGAAATGGACACTAAGATCCAGGGGGGGTACTTCGGGTCATTTCATACAGGGATGCTCTGCCTGGACTCTCGACCCCTTACCCTTTGATATACCAAATTTCAGCAAAAAGTTACCCCTTTTACATACTTTTTTGTCTGAAAAGGTACCCCTTTCATATACTTTTGAAGAAAAACTACCCCTTTTTATACCAAAATTCACAAATTCCCACCCCTTTTCTATACCTGCTGCCTGAAAAACTTACCCCTTTCGGGCGGAGCATCCCCATATTATAGGGAGTACCCCCCCCCCCCCCCCCCCCGGGACTAAGAATGGCTGCAAAGGAGACTAGCCATACCATGACTTTGATCAGCCCAGGTTTTTTAAAGTTAAAATTTGAAGTTATTTTGATTGGATTTTTCTTTTTCTACAGGTGCAAAGACAATAGGCAAACACCTCAAACAGCTGCAACATTTAATACTAGACAGCACCAATGTATCAGATCTAGGGTTCGTATTCATTTGTAAACATCTTCCAAACTTAAGGACTATGGGTGCTGGAAACTGTCCATTAACTGATAAAGGATTAGCTGATGGTGCAATGTTTCTGAGTAACTTAGAGGAGCTCGATGTTGGCTCTGTTAATATTACAGATGAAGGATTACCTGAAGCAGTTAAGTACTTGGGTGGTTTAACTGAAATGACGTTAACTCTCTGTCAGTCAGTAACGGTGGTAGGGGTAGAATGTATTCTTAATGGGCTTCCAAATTTGACTCATTTAGGAATAGAACAGTGTGTCCTCATAACAGATGCTTCAGTTAGACATCTACAGAATAATAGAAGAGCTACAATCAGTGTATTTGATCAATGAATCCAGGTAGACACAGGACAAAAACACAAGTTGCTCTCTGCCTACCTTAACATGTGGAATTACAAGCAACAAAATCTTATCATGCAACATTGTGAACAACAGAGTGAATATAGCTCGTATACCACCTTGCATGCAACAAATGTTCATTGTTGCAGACAGTATGATGTACTTCTTCTTTTGCAACAAAGTCGCACAACAAAATTTTGTTGTTACACAGGGTGGTATAAGCAACATTCACTCTTCGACTTGCAATGCAACAATGTTGCATGATTTTGTTGCTTGTATTTCCTGGCATTTACTTCTCTTTGTAATGCCATGTTGTTGATCAACTTGTAAGTATAGGAATTAGCCATTAGGGGTTAGAATAATATAACATTTTCTTCAACAATGAATCAACAAAACATTGTAAAGCTACATAATATTAGAAAAATATAGCCTTTTACGATTTAGATAATTTGTTTTGCCTTTTTTTAGATTACAGACAACAATTATTATTGGTAAATAGCATGTAAGCAACAAATGATTTTACAATCGCTGCTGTTTTCATTGCTATATGCTGATAGAGACAACAGTCGACAGGGAAATAGGTCAATAGACTACTGTCAATCACATCAATAATTTTATTACTATTTTATTGTGCAGTACCTTACATACTCTGATTGACGGCAGTGTATTGCCAGATTTCCCTGTCGTGACTGTCTTGTTCAGCATGTAGCAATGAAAACACTTGTAAAGTATTATTTCATTTCAATACCTTTTCACAAGTCTACTGTCTGTAATCTATTCAGTTATAAATAAATTTAAAATAAAGTGTGAGAAATAAACTGTAAATGTATCTATCACAAGGTTTATGACTTTGCTTGTTTTGCCAATTCAGATCATGTGATGCCTCTCTTGGAAGTTGATTCTTTCATGTGTAAATGTTTTAATAAAGAACATTTTTCAAGGGAATGTCATGTGGTCTGAAATGGGCAATTTGCATATGAAGCAAGAGGTCTATTTTGTTATGACCACTAAGGTTGGTCACTGCCAGGATTTCTTTACGTCCTCAGTGGTTCTTTTACGTCCCTCCGATGCAGGGTTAGGTAGTGTGGAGAGTTGGGACCACCATTTTACGTGGTCATTTGAGCCACGTGAAGGTCTAACCATCTGTAGATGTTATTACAAAGGCTGTACCTTCTCCTCAGTTATTTTAAGACCCTGAGTGTTGGTCCGGTCGCTGGGGTACCCAACGCTAGAGTATCTAATTTAACCTGTTATGGGTTGTCCTTAAATACCTTCTATAATCAAACTGGCAGTGAGCATGTTGACCAAAAAAGGGAAAAAGTAAAAGCAGACAAATTTTCACTGTTAAAACTTCAGAAAATGTTTATTTTTTCATTTCATCACATTTCAAGACTGAAGCTGAAAACTTTACAAAATCAGTGAAAATAGTTGTCAAACACCATAAGACACACAGCATACTCCTAGGTCTTGTCTGCTTTAGTTAATTTTCTCTGAAAAGGATGAAAAAGAAACAGAATATTAGGTGTATTTTCAATAGTGTGGTATAAAATTGTCATACTGAGAAATATCCCACTTGTCACTTGTATAACAAGGATCATGTTAACACTGAAATCATGCATTTTTTCCACATTGGGTCCAGAAAATACATTTTCTGCAATTTTGGTGCTTCCCAAGACTCATTTTACTTGAGTGACGAGAACTTCAGTCCTGAATATTCGTACCCACAAGAAAATTATTGGGACCCAAATTTGTGCAGTTACTAGGGTCCCAGGACCCGGATTGAAAACTCCTAGTACTATCCCTGTATAATAATTATGTGCCTGCAGGATTATGTGTACATGTATACTAGAAAATGCAAAAGCCTACATGGCTTGTATCTTGAAGCTGATGGTGCACACTTTACCCCCCTCTATCCATCAGTGCTCTGTTTTAAGAGTAAAAGCTGAAGCTACATGGATTAGAGACGTAGAGATCCTGAGGATCAAACCGTGGACCTCTAGTTCCAAAGGCTGCACACTAACCAACTGAGCTATGCCTGCTCTTACTTACTTGGTGTTGGTATTTGTTTCCCATTTTCCCACTTGAATGCTTTCACTCCAGACTCTTCTTGCTTGATTGCAGTAGCTTGAAAGTCAGGCTTCAGGCATCGTCTGACCACCCTTGCACAGACTGCAGAATACTTGAGATAACTGGAAAATGTAAGAATATTAAGAGACAGACATCAGCACTTCTAAGGGCCAGATTGGAAAAAAGACATCGTCTTTATCGGTTTAATAACCCTAATAAAGATTGATTGAAATTCTAATCCATTCGTGGAACAAGGGTCATAGGTTTGTTAGATACTCTTCATGCTATTTAGTGTAGAAACGTGCATGTTATGTGCAGTTATGAAGCATGCAAGGGTTGGCAGAACACAAAATAAAAGTTAGAAATATCATGATACATAGCAGAATGCTTGTCAATACTTTGTGAGTGTTCTGCCATTCCGCTCCAAATTAAGGTTAGTACTACCTGATAATCATCAACTGCAAAGCACTTATAAATGATATGGCAGTAAGCATATATTTTAATGAATCTCCTATCAAACATTTCCCAAGATACAAATTATAATACAAGTTTGGTGCAGAGCACCTAAATAACAAATTCTACCGAAACCACGAACATGAACTTTTAAGACTTATTGAGAGGGGGGGGGGGGGCACCTTATTTCTGCAGGCCAAACCATCTAAGATTTGATAGCTGAGTATAGCCGGCCCCTCCAGCTACATCATACGCGTGGTGCGTAAGATGCAATTTTATTTATGAAGGGTTTTAGTAAGACAGCATATTTTAATACCACAAGTTAGTATGAAAGTTAGGCAAGTATTTTAGGCTAAACTTGTTTGATAACAGTGTGAAAAATAAGTGCAAAATCCAGTTTAAAAAGCTACTCACTTGAGCCCTGCTTGTCTCCAGTAAGACGACATGTTGGAAAGTAATATACTACTGCGCATGCTCCACACCACAGGAACCCCAGGCAAATTTCTTGCGCACTTATGAATTTTTTCTTTAAAATTTAGAAAAAGACGGCTATAAAATAACACAGAAAGAAGTTTAAGTCCATTATTAAAGACATAAGAGTAAGATTTGTCGAATCATAGGAATTTGTTATTCTTTTTTTCCACTTTACAGAACTGATTGCTTGGGCTGCCTGTGTCCATATCACCACGCATGCGTATGGCCAGTCCCAAAACAAGATGGAGGATTTTTACAACCCGACAGATGTGACAGAAGGTGGGTTAAAAACACTAGTATTAACAGGGTTATACGGCCTGCAGAAATAATCCCTTGTCTTGTTATCTCTAGATCTAAAAGCCTTTGAGCGTAGGATGACAGAATATCTTACATCTCTGAATGGAACGACAACAAGATGGAGAAGTATAGCTTATTGTTTTCTATAATTTTTTGAAACATTTTTATTATTCCGTACAGCTCAAACTTCTCGTTTTTCTTTAGTTGTTCTTTTCGTGTCGTCAACGATAGCGTTATTTGGTGCCTGGGGTTTGATAATAGACGATGTTCATGTAAGTATACATAAGATATACCCACCCAGTCCAGGTGTTCTTGAATGTCTTTTCAAAGCTATGGAAGAATGTAATATTCTGTCATTCAAACACTTTAAAGCAATTCAATGGTGCAGCATTACAACAGGCCAAGCATTGAATTGTAGAAGAATGATGACAACTATTCTTGGTTTGCAATCATTCCCAAGGGATTAAAATAACACAAACCAAGGCTACCATGTTGGAAGATATAACAAAAGAATACTCCAGTTTCACATTCGGTGGAAACCGCTGTTTTTGAAGAACACAGACTCATTTGCACAGGCTTAGCGTCATTTATAAGTCATCTATTCAAATACACCATTAAAAGTCCATGGGATTGGTATTATTTAACTTGTACATTCTTTACATTACAGTTGGCTGCTGCTAATGATTTGCAAAAGTCAACCATAATGTAAAGAATGTGTAAGTTGAACAATACCAATGTTTTGAAATCCCACAGACTTTTAATAACATTGTTGAATAGCTGACTTATAAATGCAAATGAGTCTGTGGTCTTCAAAAACAGCGGTTTCCATCAAATGTGAAACTGGTGTATTACTTGAAAAATCTTTTGTCAAATACTTCCAACAAGGCGGCTATGACATCATGTGCAAATGAAGAATTTACCATCATATGAGTAGATATTATTTTTGCCTTTTTTGCAATATTTTTCAATTTCTATTAGTGACATAACATAACAGCAGTGCCTGTTTCTAACACCTGTGGTATTTGATAATTATTTCAGCATGGATCTATCATTCAATCATTGTGGTATCATAAGCTGTTCACTGTAAGTTGCTGTAATTTGCTTGTCTTAGTACTTTGTGGAATTCACAGGAGAGTAGCAGCACCAAACATGTATCCTTTGAATAACTGATTTTGTTATATTGACACTTGCCCCACATCTTCCATCAAGTTTACCATTTTTTTGGTTTGCCGTTTTTTTTTGGTTGGCTGCTTTTTTGGTTGGCCATTCTTTTGTGGATGTTCTGAAAGAGGTTTTGGGCCCCCCCAGGGCAAAATCCTGGCTTCACCCCCTCCTTTCTACATAATAAAACAAATGAAGCATTTTTTTCCTGTACTTTGTTCAGTAATATAGCATGGAAGTGATGAAAGTGCAAAATGGGGTGTGAAGAGAAGCAGTTGTAATCCATAGAACAGAAATTTTGTTTTTCTATTTCTTAAATATCAACAGCTTTTGTAAGGAGTTAATTAGATTTGCAACATAGAATTACAAAATTGAAATAATATCATATGGTTTTCTTTGTTATTTTCTTTAAAAATATTTTAGCATTATATCTAGAACCAAGATGGTCTTACATGATTACAACATGTCTTGTGATGAGGTAAGGTGGAGCTGGAAAGGTGGGGGAAAATGAAGGCATTATTGGCTTTCTTAAGTACAAAGGAAGAGACTGGTAAACAACCAGGCGTTGCCTGGATAGGCATTTTGCAGCATACACCTTAGTGATGTGAATGGATTAAGCTCATGTTTAAGTTAACCATCACTCCCTGCATGGCTATTTGTAATGCAAAATAATTGACTTCCATGTTCAGTTTTACAGAGGGAAAAAACTGTAAAACACAGGTGAGAAAAAACCCTCATGATCAGTGGAGTGAGTACAGTAAGACAGTACAAAAATACTAAATCAAAAAAGAACACTGGATTACTGCTCAACCTTTGCAGGTTCAAACAAAAGTTTTAACTTATAGAGTATTAAAATACTCTGATAATCAGTGACTTCTTATGCATACTAGCTAGTGAGAGCACTGAGAATTGTTGAATCTCTTAGCTGAAACTTGTGTGCAATGGCATTGCGAGACAATTGCAACGTGTAACAACTCCAGCCTCTGAAACTTTTGTTGCAAGAAAGTTTCACAAAAATTTTGTCATGCCTTCAACTCCTGCAACCGAACCTTGTGTCGGAAACAAGTTTCATGACGAAATTGTGTCGTGTAACATCCCCATGAAACTTGTCTCACAACGCCCTTGCACACAAGTTTCAGCTAAAAGTTTCAATACGTAACAGGTCCTCTATGCTGAAAATCTCATCATTTTTCTTTTGAAATTCATTTGTAGAAAGGAAGGCTAATACTGAAGGCCCGACCATCATCAGGAGTAGAAGATTAACATAATTATGGTATAAATTATTTGAAGAGACTTGTGAAACCATTTCTATTTTGTAAATATTTATCTTCAATAGCTATTCTGTACGACATTTATTATCTAATAGTATACATACATAATTTTACATAGCTAATTCAGTCAGAACAAGTGACAGCGGCATATGGAACATGGCTGAATAAAAAGAATAAAATGTTTTGATTTCTTGGTTTGGTGTTGGAATTCACTTTGTTTATCCATGTAATGAAGAAAACTAAGGGAAAACATGAAAGAATCCCTAAAGGCTGGTACACACTAGGCATCAAGTGGCTGTAACACGACGCAGGGACATACATGTCACTGTGACAAAAAAACTTGTGTGTACTGTTGAATTTCTATGAAAAATCTTGTCCCTGACAAAATTTCATCCCTGCAACATGTTGCACAAATTCAAACTGGAATTCTTAAAGCTGATTGGCCCAGACAGTTTTTGTTGGAATGTCATTTTTTTAGGTGTTATCTGATTGGTTAGTTTTCTTCAAGTGGTCCCGGTTAGTATATCCGCACTGTAATTAATGGGCCTTGAGATGGAATTTGAAAAGATTTGGCAAAGCAAAAGGACATCTGTTTTGTCAGCCTAGCTTTGAACCAAGAGACAATAAAAGAAACACTGGCAGTGCCGACTTCCCCTTCTTCCTCCCCTAAGCACTGCTACACAGGCTAATGGTTTCTTAATGAGTTGATTGTGGGATTGGTAGAGATTTTACTTAGATTATGAAACAGTTTCTAGTAGTTAGTGTATAATGGTCAAATATACACTAAAGAAAAAAATGGAAATAAGATTTACTATCTTGTGTTTTCCTCTAAAGATCAAAGGGTTTGAATACATGTTTTGTACTTATTCCAGTAACGGCCATTTTGTACTTAGTTCTGTACCAACAATGCGACCAAGCGATATCCGTTACCTTAGTAATACTCAAACGCCTGTCAATCATGGTCAAGTGTTAATATTGGTATTCCAAATTAATTTGCCTTCAGTACCATCAAAATTGTCATTTTGATTCAAATAATCAGGAGGAAACACTATAAAATCCAACCACTCTAGGTGTCCTAGTGTCCTTGTTCAGTCTGAGGAAAACCATTCTATAGGGATTTTGGTACCCCACATACAACCATAATATTCTATTTTATATTGTGCAGAATCTCAAAAATATTTCTGATTTTCAAAAATTATTTAAAGCTGTATTTGAATATACAAAAAAAAAGTCTTTCTTGAACAGTACAGATTTATTTAAATCAATCTTACGAGACATATGTACAAATATGTTAGAATATAAAAAACTCTAGAGAAATAATCGGTGGTGTACTATTGTAATAAAAATATTTCATCACAAGTATATTCCATGAGGTTGAATAGCAATACTGTCCTAAGCATTGAACCAAAACTGAAATGAATGTCAGCTCAATATCTACAGTTTACTGGTAAATGAAGTTTGTGTTTAACTTATGAATGAAAACTTTGACTCAATACTTCATGCTTGCTTGCATAACAGTATTAAAGTATTACAGATATAAATATACACTTCAGATGATGTTCATATTTTAGTCTAAAAGTGTATTGCAAACACCAGAGAGCTAAAATATCAAGACTAGTGTCAGAGAGTAAAATCAAGAGCAATGGATGACTTGATGGGCTTTGGGTAAGATGGAGACGATTTCTGCTAGCCATGATTCTCTACAACTGTTGGTTGACGATGTATTTCTTATCGAGGTGGTGGTCGCATACCAGGTGGTGGCCCTAAAATGTATAACATACATCATTATGATAAAATACTATAGTTGAAGTCGGGATTTATACTACCTTTTTTGTTTAAGCATTCAGCTGCAAAGAACTTGCGCATTTGTTTACGTTTGAAACAAGATGTTTTGTCGTCTGACATTTGGACTTTGACCAATCATAGTAAACTGTTTTGAGTGGGAAACTAATCAGGTTTTTGGATGTAACAAACACATTTTGTTCAAGTGATAGGCATGTTCCTGGATTTTTTCACGATTTACTGAAACTATAATCAAATGCTTAAGGTCTTGGCCTAAAGGTTTTCCTGTTGAGCAAATTCTTCCAAATTTATTTACTTTGAAAGTCTCCATGACCGAATAAAAGAATCTTGAAAAACAGATACTATGATTTGTCAAGTCAAAGGTTAACTGACAAACCGTCTTCTTTCAAACGTAAACAAACGTGCAAATTCTTCACTGATGAATGCTTGAACGAATATTGTAGTAATATCAATAATATAGCCTTTTACATTACCTCTACCCATGAGACCAGGTGGAGGCATTCGTCCTGGTGGCCCTCTCATTCCTGGTGGTGGCATTCCTGGAGGCACCATGCCTGGAGGTGGTACTCCTCTTCCCATTAAACTTTGAGGTCCCATACCCTGTGGCATTCCAGGTGGAGGTCCACCTCTACCACCCTGTGATCCTTGATCTACAACAAACAAAAATATAGTTCTATCAAAGCAAGTTGAGACTACATGACACCAGATATAGAGGATATTAGCTGATGGCATTGTTTACATCCTGCCTTATTACCCTACGCATTTCACTTTTTGATCACACTACCACAAAATTAACTCAAAATATTGAAAGGGAATGAGAAAATTAGTTGAGCTTAACAGGTAGAATAGTGTTTGCTTGAGGCAGCTTTAAACACTCTTAAATTTTACAGAGAATGTATGGGCTCATTAGGGCTATTGCTGGTCAGAAATTTGAAAGCTGATATCTCTTTGAATATTGCATGCAAAGAACTAAAAAAATTGTGAATGATTTTCATTATCTATAATGTCTTTGGATATAACTGTCAACAGGTAGAGTGCTAACCTCCTGGTGGTCCTCCCATGCGTGGTGGAGGTCCTCTCATCATTCCAGGTGGACCAGGGGGGACACCAGGTGGAGGTCCTAAGAAACAAGATAAAACATGCAGTAAAAAAATGAACAAAGCAGAACACATATTGTCAAGAAATCAAATTAAAATACTGAATGGCAGCATGCTTACTAAAGTCCAAAACAAGTAAAAAGGCAGAAGTCTATAGCTATTTGTATGGAGCATGGTAATATATGTTTTTAGCTTTGGCATTCCTATTTCAGACCATATGTCATTCCCTAGAGTATCGTTTCTTTGTTTAAAAAAAAGGAGTTTGGATACAGTGCTCCTTTCCGTAGTCTTTCCACAATCCCTTACGATCCCAGCGCGAGCTCAAGGTCAGGGTAAAACTTGCATATTTTTTATACATCTTAAATGCAAATTTTACCCTGACCTCGAGTTTGCACTGGGATCATAAGGGATTGTGGGAAGACTACGAAAAGGAGCATATAAACAAAGAATCTTATGCTCAAGATAAAAGGTCTACTAGTGAGAAATTATTTAAAACTAGTATGTTTAGATGCAAGATAGTAGTATTGCTGGGTTTTACTTGACATCATTTCCTGTCTCATGCAGAATGTTTATCAGCTGAATCACAAGTTTTCAATAGAATTCTTTCTGGTTAACAGCACATGGTGGTCAGTGTTTGACCACCATTTGGAGCAGATAATGAGATTCAAAAACTTTTATCAGCTAATTGAAACCCAGCAATTATTCAATAATAAACCATACCTCCACGTCCTTGTGGTGTCATCATCTGTTGTGCTGGTCCACCTACTCCTCTTACTGGTCCAGCCAAACCTTCAACAAATTACCATGCAAGAATAAGTATGTGGATTATGTACAGCAAAAAAAAACAACATTAATATGGACATCCAAAAGACCAAAGAATGTGTTATTTGTCTCAGGGATTTCATTACATGCTGGCAACCAGTGGACTCTGGCATCTACTTTCCATATCTGAGCTCCCTATTTTTGCCATTACATTCTGCTACGCATTGTGCTTCTCTTAACACTTCTGTCATGTTCTACCAATCCATGCATGCTGTATAACTGTACACATCACATATGCACGTTATCTATTTCTTCATTATTAGAGACGTTTGGTTGACACTACAGCTTAACTTTCAGTTTCCATCAAACTGATGAAGATTGAAGTGTCAACCAAAATTCAATCAGTGACAACATTCTCAAGACTTCATCAAAAAGAGCTAGGATTTTTGCTTCTGTTCATGTGTTATACATGACAACACATTAGTATTAACCCTCTCTGTTAGTCTATAAGCTTGTTTACTATTTTGTCAGACCATATAGTTTGTGATAAGATGATTTACCTGGAGGTGCTGCAATGGTTGGTACTATAGGTGCTGGTATACCACGACCAGCTGCTCTCCCCATACCAGGTCCAGGTGCTGCATTCGCTCCTAATGATTTGGCTTTTTCCTAGAATCAACCAAAAGTTACCTTATTTAATTAAGGAATATAAAAGGTGTGCACATGTCTCTGTACTGTAATATAAACATGCTTGGAGCTGTGGAGCACAAGAGAAGCATGCTTAGGAACACCAGTCATAGCTGAGTGTTTCTCCTGCTTGTTGAGTGCTCTGCAGCTCCCAGTGTTTTAATCTCTCAATACAGAGCGTATATATTGCTTTTATAAAATATTTGTGAACGATTTTGTGTGAGCATGTCACTGTTCTCTGATATAAACGTGGTAGCTAGAAAATCAGCCTGCACGTTATGCCTCAAATATTTTATCCAGTCAATCGGCGCATGCATTTTATTTCAAAGATTTTAATAATACTGTATAAAGCTATCACCCAGGCCTATTGGGCAAATGCTACCTATCATAGATTATCAATACAATGTTATTATTAAAAAGTAAATAATCAAGTAAATCATATTTACGTCTGTAGGTGGTGGTCCATCAACTGTCAACGATACAAGGTGCTCTCCTCGAAGAAGAACTAAACCGAGAACTCGTTTTTCTTCTCGTTCTTGTGATTTGCTGCTTTTAGGTTTAACCTTTCTGAATTCATCACAATCTCCAAGGATAACGTTCATGTGTTTGTCAAAAGCAAGAAAAGTTCCTATAAAAACGCGACCATCTTGTAGCGAGCACCGCATTCTATAGTTGATATGCTGCAGCATCTTCGAACTCTTGCCAATCGTAGGCTATAAACAAATTGACAAAAATGAAATAAGAAATGAAGAATATGATTATCAAGTCAACTTAAAACAGCTAACTTACCATCTTGGAAGAGAAGATGGTCGTTGATACGACCTGATGAAAAATTACAAACTTTGAAGTACAGAAAAGAAATGCAAACGTTCCTCGACGTTCTTCTATGGATTACCGCTGTACAAAAGACACAGGGAACCCAAATCTAAGCTGAGATTGAAAATATAATTAATCTGTATCAAAATTTCCTGATAGGTCTATTAAAAAAAAACTTTTTAAATTTTAAGACATTTTGAATTTTAATATTGGAATAATTCCCAGCTAATTTGATTCTGAATTTGGTTTTACTTTTTTTCAATATTGTCAAAATTTAAAGTGCCCACAGACATTGTTAACAGCGGTGACTCATAACATATTACTGAACCAAAATGGCGGAAGACGAGGAAAGCGTAAAAATGCAGAACGAAAAAGATCTAGATTTGCGCAAATGTGCTGGAGATTTTTCTAAATACTGTGAAGTTGACATAACAGATGAGGTAACTTTCAAAACAAGAAAGTAAAATCATGCGTTCATTTCAAGATTTGGATTTGCCAGTCATGTTTCTCTTAAGATTAAGCTTATCTTAATTTGCCTTTCTCCGTGATTTTTAGACACGAGGTTTGGAGGATAGTGTAGAGGAGATGTTAGCGAACCTGGATGAGTTTTCTCACCTTGCAGATACGGTAAGAAAATCGATTCTTTCGGCTTTCTCAAACGCTGTTTCGTCATTCACATTCAGTGCGCGTGCGCGAGGCGCCAAATTTTTAGTTACAAGGAAAATACTTCACAAAAAATATTATTATATTAGGATTAATTAATCCTAAAAACAACTTTAAATTAACTTAAGCCCTAAGGATATGTTTCATGCTTTTCTAATACGTTTGTACTCTATAGAAAAAATATCCCACACGTGTTAACTTGACTCCTGTAGACTTACATTAAATGCCCCATTGTTGCAGTAACGTCCTTATCGGGGGTAGAGCGGCAATCCAAGGATCTGATGTGAGGGTTGCTTTGCTGACACCTGAACAACAACACCATGTCACCATTCTGAAAAGAGTTGGTGCAATTTTTGGGCTCATTTCTCTCTTTAGGGAGGGAAAAAATGACTATATTTATAAAGTGATATGAAAAAGTGTCTAATGTATAATTTTGCTGTTCAGATCCGAAATGATTCTTCACAAATCTTGTTTATGTTACTACCTGAGTTATGTGCAAAGTGTCAAGCCTTACCAACTATTTTTAATCGAATTGATCAGCTTGAGGTAAATATACTTTTAAATGATTTATTTTTATTTTACAAGCAATAGATTTGATTCATTCATTCAAAATACTGGAAACAAAGTACTGGTTTAGAAAATCATGCCTTGTATTTATGACCAAAGTTTGCGATGGAGGGTAATATAATTTAAATTAAATAAATCTGCCAAAAATTAGTTGGAGAATGAATATAACTTGGTACACCGTATTATATGTGAGAACTTGAAACTGACTCGGAGTAAATGTAGAGTGACTCTACATTTACTCCGACGAAGGACTAACGTCCGAAACGTCAGTTTCAAGTTCTCACATATCATACGGTGTACCAAGTTACATTCATTCTCCAACTGTTTCATTAGAAACACTGACGCGGTCAACTAGTTTATCTAGTCTCTGCCAAAAATTAGACATGAGTCCCATGTTACCATGAGTGCCATGTTTCTTCATAAAAAAAAGTATTTTGATTGATGGCTGCAGAAATGCTAGTTTGCAACCAAGACATCAGACTTTGCTGGTTGTACTCTGCAATGATAATGGTTATAAGGAAAATGCTGAAAATGTTAACGAATCAAAGAGAGTAGTGAATACAATTTGCTTATTCATTTTAAGGTTTTTCTAGAGAAAGTAAAGAAATGTGTAGATGACTTTGAAGAGAAAGTGGACAAGGCAGAGGAGGAATTGGGAAGTCATTCCATCAAGAAGGTGTTGAATGCCATTCCTTATCTCAGTCTAATGCAGGTCAGTAAAAGTAAAGGTGCCCAACTATGTTTAACATCAGCTACATGGCTGGTATCCCAGGAAGCTAGAACAAAAACTGATTATGGCGAAAATTGGGGTGGGGGGGGGGGGGGAGGGGCACGTGGTTGCCTCCTAACTATGCCAGTGGCATTGACATCCTACATCAAAGAAAAAAACAAAAAGGCTCAACCCCAAATTTTTAGGAGGGGTGGCTGCCCCCCTCACCCACCCCTCACTATGCCACTGCAAGAGAGAACCAACAAGCAACTCTACTCACATAGGACACAGAGCTCAGTAATAGACCTCATTGGCTTGGGTGTAATGTTGTCCCATTTCAGACCACGTGTCATTCCCCAGAGTATCATTTCATTGTTTAACGGTTGCGTATGAGAAGATACATGAATATGGATACAACTCAAACAAAGAATCTTATTCTCAAGAGAATGACACGTGGTCTGAAATGGGACAACATTACCCCAAGCCGATGAGGTCTATTGAACCAGGGCCACATTGGTTAGAGATAGCATATTAGTGGCATACACCAACCATGTTTTGCTTTCCTGCATCACATGTTATGAGCTGAAACTCTTTTTTTTCTGTTTTTCATATTAGAAAAAACAAATTCCACCTACAAATCCTGAGACGGAACCACCAACTTGGCAACCACCAGAATTGTTCAACACTTCTGACTTTTTCAAAAAAAATGTTCATGAGAAATCCCTGGACAGTGAAGGCATAACAACAAAGCTAGAGACTGGCTTTGAAACTGCGGAACCAGATTGATCAACCAATAGTAGGTTCAGATAGGTAACTAGTTAAAGGAACTGATAGTTAAAATGAGGTGGAAAAAAAATCAGGTAATGAGAATAAAGAAGGAAGAATGAATTGTAAATTAGTGTTTTAAAATATCGATAATTATATAAAGTTCTTTGGGTATCAAATTATTTAGCATAAAAAGTACACAACTTAGACTGTGACTGCACATTCTTACCATTCACAAGAGTGCCTAGATTAGCAATAGTTAGGCTGGTTGGAGATTTAAATTGATGGAAATAAAGGTCTTACAGTCAATAAGAAATCAACTGTAGTTGTTTCTGTGAAATTATGCCAGATAATACTACATTATTATACATTTTACTCAGTATCTCAATTTTGATTGGTCAAGAGCCCTCAGCCAATCCCTGATATCGTCTGAACTTGGCATTCTAAATGTATTATCTTAGCAGATAACATATTTATCATGTCGACTTTAAAATATTTATTCTTAGTTTACAAAATATATAATAAAACAATTATCAAATTTGATTTTCACATGATATCATAAATATCAAGACCTCAGCTGTCTTATCAGCCTACTAATAATTTACAATATCATGCTCAACCTCATCCAATAATAATTATTGTTGATAATTAATAAAATAAATAAATTAATAAACAATTATTGTTTATTACGTTCCTAGGAATTGAAATATCGATTCAAACTAAAAATAATTCGAAAAACGAAATTATAATCATTAGTTAAGTTAATCATTATTTCATAGATTTTTTTTTCCTTATTCTATTTTTTCTTTCTTTTTTTTACATTTTTTTCAGTCTGCATGATTTTTAATTTAAATTTGACAAATCTGATTTGTCATTCGTAAATTGATTATTCTAGTTTACAAAATTGTCATGCATGATATCATGTTATATTTATGCAAATCTCGTTATTGCAAAGAGTGAAAGTACCAGTGTAGCAGAAAGAGAAATCAGAAAGTATTCCACCGGACGGCTATAAATATTTGTATCGGCGACAAATATGCATAGCACAAGCATATGTTTATAATGGATTGCAATTGTTTCCATTAGGAACAGTGTTGATGGAACACTAGACGTCCTTCTAAGAAGCGATTACTGCTTCTAAGAATATTATTCAAAGGGAAATAGTGTATACGACTGGTGTCGGTATTTCATTAAAATACATGAAAATCATTAACCAGATGACAGTTAGGAGGAATCTTGGACACGTATCAAGTTACCTAGCCCACGATTATCAAACAACACGAAGCGAGATTGTCAACTATGGAAGAAGAAGTAGCGCAAGCAGAACTTTCTGAGAACGATAAGGTTGAATATGGGTCGCTAGAAGACAACGAACCGGATGAACTAGAAATGAAGACTCTTGAGGCGATAAACATACAAGATGAAGCTTATTTTAATAGTTTGAAGACCCAGAAGAGCGACTACACATTCAAAATCATGTGTGTTGGAGACTACACAGGGTTTGGAAAGAAGGGAGGTTTTGTGGCCGACTACATCCATGAACGACCTCTAAGTTTTTACCACAAACCCACAATCGGCGTAGACTTTTACATTCACTTTCTCAAGTGGAAAGACACCGTAAAGAAGAAAGAATTCAGCGTTAAATTGCAGTTTTGGGATGTCGCCGAACACGAAAGGTTTCTCAATATGACTGGAATTTATTGCCGTAATTGTGCTGGAGCACTGGTATTTTGGGGACCCAAAAGCCCTTCTAGATTAAGTAGCACTTTAAAGTGGAGCCAGAAGATCCAAGAAGCTAACAAGGGTAATCGTCCTATGGTCCTAATCGTCGAAAATATCCCTACATCAAAGCGAGGAAAGCCAACCGAATGGATCGGTCCTGGAAAAATGGTCGAAAGTCGCGAAATTTTGGACCGGTTTTGCGTGAAAAATGGTTTTCTAGGTTGGTTTGAATTAAATTCCCGACAGGGAGAAGGCTATAACGAAGTTATGAAGCAAGCAATTAACTGTTTGGTGCATAAAATCTTTGAAAATACAATTACGCAAATTTCATGATCATGATTAGCGTGTAAAGAATGCAGAAGCAACGTTGATACATCCGGTCTTAATACTTCCGGTTCGTGCAATACATGGATAAAGAGTATCAATCTGTATAAAAGAGAACAAAAAACACAAATACTTTGTGTTTTAAAGAAACAGACAAGTCTTAAAGTGAAGTGACTGGTGTCGACATAACCTTAGTTATGCTGTTGCCCCTAACAACATTATACTGTTGACGACATAACTTTCTCATTTCTTACTCAAGTGGATAGTGTAGTAAATATAACAGATAATGTTAGATTAATTTTGTTATGGGTGTGAAACAATATATCAAATCATTGTCATACTGTAGTAGTACCATATCTTACTAAAACCGTAACTAAGTATAAACAGGTAAGATGAATGATTTGAAGACACAGCATGTTGTAACATATGTTTCCTACTCATACGAAAACTGCTCTATCAACAGTGTCATGTTCTAATCCTCAGATGTGAACATAATATATCATAATTACTAGTCCAGGAAACTATGCATAGTTATTGATAGAGTTGCTAGCAATAGGGTGCATTAGCAACTAGATGGACAAAATTTGTCTGGCCAAAAAAAGTAAAAAAAAAATTTCCAAATTGCATTTATGCATTTTCACCAGTTTAAAGAATTATATTTGTCTGACTATATTAATTTTGTTCAAATGTCAATTTGTCTGACTGCAAGCATCAATCAAGGGTCAATTGATAACCAATACTTTTTGACTTGGGACACATGGGAGAAATAATAATCAACAGATCTGTGAGTTTTGATGTTAGCTGCGGGATTGGAGCTGGCCTCCAATACAAAGCACACAACAGCTCCTTTGAAGTTGACCAGGACAAACTTTGGCCAATGCAATAAATGCAAATATATAATATTTGAACAGTCAAGTGGTCATTTTTACCAGACATTTGTCAACTGATCAGCACTTATTTGCAGCTTTAAAATGCATTTGCAAAAGTTAACCTGGTGCAGTAATTATTAACCTGGTTACTCCCTTACTCGCTGCTATCATTTTTTTTCAAGAAAGATCTTGTTTCGTTTTATTTATTTATTCTTGAATCTCTTTGTGTAAAATAAGACTATTATTTTCTTGTAAGATTGTTTAAAAGTCACAGCAAAACTCTGCTGTGCTAAAGATGTATTGAACTGTAAAATTCAATGACTTTATTTAACAATGTGGAATGTCATGTTTTGAGAGTTTTATGTTTTTCTGATCAAAAAGAGATTGTTTTTAGTAACATCAATCAATTCCAGTTTAGGTGAAAAAAAATTTTCTTTAAGTATAATTTTAGACTTGATTCTATTGTTTATCATGGACAACCTCAACTTGAAACCATTGTTTGTGATCATCCAAGTGAATTCGGGAAAGGTCTATTTGACAATAAAGGATATGCAAAAGTGTAAAGAAAGACAAGAACAAATAATTATAAATTCTTTAGGTCTATTATTTGTAAGCTCAAAACTGATTGAATTAGTGAATAAAAACAAAAACTAACACCATTGACTTGTGTTTGGTTTGTCTTTTAATTTTCAAAATGCATTTTTACTTTTATAAATATTTACATATTATTGGGTGTGTATTTACACAAGGCCAGTCTCATGTATAATGAGCACACTATAACTGTGTCCTACTAAGCAATCCATTGACTCCTGTCATCTTGTGCTGAGACTAGCAGCTTATGCCAGGTCTTTTTGTTTGTCTGTAAAGCCATCTGTTGGGAAAATAGTAAACATTATAGCAATGAGATTGATTTCAAAATGATTGACAGTAATGCAACGTTATTCCACAATAGTCCCCTTCCTGTCATTGTTTAATATTGGTGGTTCGGACCCCCCTAGTTATAATTATTACCTCGGCAATCTCTACTTTTCTTTGCCACATCTTGACCACTTTGTTCAGCTCATAGAGCTTGGCTCTTTCTTCTACATAATCCATTACCTGGAATCCAAGAAAAGTTATTGTTTAAAAATCCAGGTGCAACCAATAACCTTTATTTTTTAGTAAAGTTAGCCATGACCTGACTTAGATCTAGATAAGCCCCTGAAAGGGGGTACTTCTATATAAAAAGGGGACAGATAAGAGTTTGGGTGTGGTTCTGGTTGAATTTTAGCCCTAAAAGATCCTACTTTGAAACACAGGATAAAAGAATTGTTTGCCCGTCCTCCAGAGAGCAGCCCAGAGGCTGAATCAGAATATATAAATTGAAATTCTGCAGAACCTCCCTGAGACAGTCATGAATATGATTGTACACAAAACTGGACCTAATTCTGAGTGACAGAGAATTCAAAAATGGAGTACTAGAGAGTTTGCTTGACTTACATCAGGTACTTTGTAATCTGTCAATTGCTGCTTCAGCTTACCATTCAGCTTCTCAGAAGTTATTTTATCCTGCAGAAGATTGAGAAGGAAGAAAAGTCAGTTTTACAGAGACAAGCTTTGTTTATCAAAATTTAATAGTCTGGAAAGAAATTAACTTGTTTACATGTAAAACAACAGCAATAATAAATTACAAGAGTATGAGAAAGAAAAAGGAAGGAAGGGAAGAGAGAATTAAGAACAAATAAAACAAGTAAAAGAGGGAAAGAAGCATGCAAACAAAACAAACAAACAAAAAAAAAAGAAACAAGAAAGAATGAAGGAATGAAAAGAAAGACAAGGGATGAAAACAGAAAGAAGGGGAGAATGAATGAAACTGAACGAAATATTGAAAGAAAGAAAGAAAGAAAGAAAGAAAGAAAGAAAGAAAGAAAGAAAGAGAAAGGAAAAAAGGAAGAAAAGAAGAATAGAACAAGAGGCACTCTCTTTAAGTTGCCCAACAATCTACTTTATATTTTTACAAATTCAATCATTCTTACTAAAATGAAATACTTAGTAGATAATATTGCTTTCATTCATACCTTATCCACCAAATGGTTTTCAGCATCAATTCTGTACAGTAATTCATTCCTTTGTAATATCTCTGTTCTTAACCTGTCAGATTCCATGGTCAGTGTGTGGAGCTTTTTCTGTTGATCAAAACATATAAATTATCAAAAAACAAAAATAAAATCCAATATTATTGTCACTTAAAGTTCCAGTTAGAATAACAACACTTGTATCCATTCCAAAATCTTTATGTAACCCAGATAACTGGAAAAATTAGGCCCATTCAAGATGCCAACCTACTCATTTTTTTACTAAATTCACTTCAAGTCTCTAGTTATCATGATTGTATATGCATCAGGTTTTACTGTCCCCCTGGGGTATCGCCTTTGTCCAAGTAGTCTGGCCACAGTCATGTCGACAAAACAATAGGTTTCCAATTTCAGGAGATTGAGATTCTTTTGTTTTGTCCTCTAAATTGAGCTGCTTTGACGTCACGTGAAAGGGGTCTATAGAATCCTTACCTTGTATGTGTTCAGTATTTGCTGAACGTTACCAGTCATTAGTTTTAGCCTCAAGAGGTCTTGGTTCTTCTCGTCAATCTTCTCTAAGTACTGCTGGTTTTCAATCTTAAGTTGATTGAAATCTACTTCATGCAACACTTCTCCCATTTCCTCTTTCTGAAGAAATAATGAAAATCTTAAACTTGTGGTCCCGAGATTACTAATTCCTCTGATCCCCAATACATGTAGAGGGGGGAATAGTCCCAACCTTTGCATTGAAGAGATCAACATGAGGTGTCCTTGCATACCTCCCATACTACCAATGTCACCGAAGTAGGTTGTTACACAAGAAAAACATGTCACAGTCATGCCCTAAAATGTCTACGACTCCACTGACAAACATCAACGTTTAAGTCTGCATTCTTTTCTCCATGGGTCGGCATCCTTTTGATAATTTTCTTCTCTACAACTCATCATAAGGATGCCGACCCGTGGAGAAAGAAATGCAGACCAAAACATTGATGTTTGTCAGCAGAGTTCTAGACGTTTTAGGGCGTGTCTGTGACATGTTTTTCTGGTGTGACAACCCACTTCGGTGTCATCCGTAGTATGGTTTGTGAATCAGAATTTCCTAAGGGTGGGGAGGATCTGAGAATGCATGATCCTCCTCTGAACAAATTTATATTTCTACCACTAAATCATATAATCATATTACCGGTAGGGATAAAAATATAAAACTGTTTGTGGAGATAAAATTAAAGATATTGACAAGAATAGGTAAGGAAGTTTTGTTACCTGTTTTAGCTGCATGTGTAGTTTTCTTTTTTGGACTTTCAAAGTGGAATTTTTCAGCCTTAGCTTCTCTATCAATGTGTCCTGCAAATCACAACTAGAATTAGTACTTCTAGATTCACAGAGTTTTCAATAAAAATGTTTATGGAGTAAGTGTGGCCTATTTAACCTGCCGTCAGAGTTTGTCTCTGTGTGAATGCCACTGTCTTAATCAACTTGATCGGATTGCTGATGCAGACACACTTACTCTAGATCTGAGTTTATCTTCAAAGTATCTGGTCACCCTCTCAGCTATAACCTTGTTGGTTCTCTGAAAAGAAAAGAAAAACAAGAATTATAACCAAACTTGAGACATAACGTACATTTACTCTGCTTTTATCAAAGGACAGAGATTCTTTTATGCAAGATCAGTAATTAAATATTGTTTTATTGAAGACTGAAACACCCTCTGGGTTATCTAGGTCAGGACATGAATGGCTTATTTCTCTAGATAAAACTGGAATTTAGAGAGTAAGGGTTGAAAGAGGCAGGAAAACCAGACATTCAACAGGTCTGGAAAAAATATTATCCAGGCTAGGGAGAGCCAATAAAATTAGGCCTCTTGACATGTCTCTATACTGACATAATATAGAGCTTATAGAGCTACACTTTGAGCTTCCTTCCATCAATTATTAGCATCTATAGCTTCATTGAGTACATACATGTATGCATGCGTTTTATGCTAAGCTTGCAAGACTCACTTGATTAATAGCTCCTTTAACTATGTCTCTTTCAAACTCATAGGACGTCTTCTTGATTTCTGCAGTTCTGATTTCTCCTTCTTCCATTATTGCCTAATAGATTAATAATATCAAAATGATTTAATAATAGTATCAATATGTATTATAACATAGCTTAAGTATAATAATGTGCACTTTGAGCAAGCATGAAGCTTGTACTATGTACTGAAGATTTTGCTAAAAATGTTTAATGATAAATTTATTGTTTTGTCATGTTAAAGAAATGGTCAACAGTCAGCATACATCCATTGAGTTATCAATGCTCTTGGTCAGTCTAAGCACTTAAGAAGCTAGAGTTGCACTCAGCTTTACCTAAGTGCACCTTTATGCTTGTCTTGACAGCTTAGCAGCACCTTTCATGCCTTCATGACTCAATGGATACACTTTGAACATTGAATGCATGTTTCTTAACTTACTTTATAGTTATCTAGAATTTTTTCTGACTCTTCTCCCAGTTTCTGGATCTCTTCTCGCAGTTCCTCAAGCTCTCTTTGTGCAATATCACACTTTTGTTCAGCGCTCAACTTTAAATGCCTGCATATGATCGATATCTTTATTAACTGAGGGCTTTTAAACTTTTAAATGTTGATAAAGAACAAGCTAAAAGATCTACACAAGACAGAAAAGCCTTCAATGGACTACTACAACAGAATTTTGTTTCTCTGTAGTAATATGTCCCCACTGATTAACTAATCGTTTTATAGTGGAATAAAACTGATACTGATACTGATACTGGGCTTATAGATAAGGAATCAAGAAATCCCAGTTGTACCCCACAAAGTCAACCCTTTTTGCAGTCCCTGTCAGTTAAGGGTGGCACAGGGATTATGCTTGATGTGGGATTCAGCCTTTTTCTGGATCTTGATTCAGTAAATTCAACAGGGAAGTCAGGCACTACACTGCCATCAATCAAATATACTGTATGATACTGATAATTGATTGACAGCAGTGTTGATTGACTGTTGTCTCAATCAGCACATACATGTAGCAATGAAACAGTGGGTTATTATTTTATTAATACCTATCAAGTGATGGTCCTCTCGATCTTGATCTCTTTTTCAGTCCTCTGTGAGGTGTTTCTATAGTGGGTTGTATCGTAGTTGGGGCTGTTGGAGTAAGAACAGAAAAATATGTTCAAAAAACTCTGATTCTTAATTCCTTTAATCTCTCATCTAACGCTATAAATAGACGATAATAGTCACTAGATAGCGCAAGGATGAAGTTGGGAGGGGTTTGCATTCTTAAAACGAAATAAGGATAAGACGAATTATAAATAGCTAGCACCCGAAGATGAAAGCCCATGAAAGACAAGTGCTATGACCTATGCTTCATACAGTACTTCAATATTTTTTCTGTAATAGTTCCATCCATCATATAGAAAATGTCCAATATATTTACCTGATGGCTGCATCCCCAAGTCCTTAGGATCAACTCTTTTAAGGAACTTTTCAAACATCGAAGTCTCGTTTCTAAGCACTTCATTTGCATGTCTAGAAGAAAAAAAAGAAAACTCGATCAAATTTTCACTTCTCAACCAAAACAAAAATGCATAAATTTTAAACCTTTTTCGCAAAACAAAGCGAAATTCTTAACTCTATTAGTTGCATTGATTCTTACATTGTCTCTTGAACCAGGTTATAAAGCTCCTGATCAGTTAAATCAGTCAAGGGATCCTCTTCTTGGTCGAGGGAACTACTCACATCCACATCCGACGCAGCCATTTTGATTCTTGTATTTCTCGAGTAAAGCTCGCGTTGTTATGGCAACAGTACGAATGCGAGGCGCGCGCTAAAAGCCTCACCACAGGCAGCCCAAGTGGAAATAAAGCTTCTTAAATATTTGAATAGCTAGCACCCTTCAAATCTCTATATAATCGATATTTCAAAAGCTACCAAGATTTATATAAAAATCATAAAGATAGAAAATTATAAAGTCTACAGAGGCCGTGTGAGGCCGTGCTTTCGAACGCGTCACCAAAGGGAGTCTAAGCTTTGGCTTTAGCTCTAAAATGGAAATAAAACGTATTAAAATTTTTCTAGCAAAAATTACCAATAATTTAGAGAAAAAATTATAAAGTCTACAGATGCTTTAATTTTATACATAAATTTTCTAAGCATTCATAAAATACAAATTTGGGCTCCCTGTGTGGCCACGTGGAATGGTAACGAGGCTCAACGTCCAAGAACGTTGTTTGACAGTCGACAGCCATCTTTGATTACTTTACAAAGTTTGGTAATTTTTAATCTTGTTGCATCTTGTTCATCTGAGGTGCAATTATGAAGCTTGTCAGGTAAGATGAAAGATCAATGATCCATCTAAGTTATTCCCTTTTTATTTTTGTTATAAGCTGGTTCAGTTTTGCATTTTTTTAGCCCGAAACTCGGAGTTTGGTTGATAACCTTTTATTCTTACGTCCGAAGGTTTTTGATGAAACTCAGCCACGAGACGGTGACAATTGAACTCAAAAATGGAACAGTAGTCCATGGAACTATAACTGGTAAGTTTAACGTGCCTTAAGCCAAATATTCTGGCAGTTAACCATATTTAACTAAAGTTTGAGGCCTAGTATAAACTTGCATACATTTTGTTTCACATTCGTCTTGTTCTAAAAGAATCTAAGTTCTATTCTGCTGTTTGGAGTGTAGCGAGTAAAATATATTTTCAAAGTAATACTTACGAGCTCAAAAGGTTCTAAGACTGTTTATAATTTATTTTTGCGCATTTTTGCAAAGTTTACTTCAAGTTAACTAAAACATATCTTGTTATTTCAGGTGTGGATATGAGCATGAACACTCATCTCAAAGCTGTAAAAATGACTGTTAAAAACAGAGAACCTATGCAGTTGGATTCTTTAAGTATCAGAGGAAATAATATTCGATATTTCATACTACCAGAGAGCTTACCACTAGATACATTGTTAGTAGATGATGCTCCTAAAGCAAAGGCTAAAAAGAAGGAAACAGGTATGTTTTAAATAAAGTCAACCCTCTCTTATATATATATATATATATATATAATGCTCAAGAATAGACTTCAGTGTCTGAATTACAGGGGCTTGTGCATCGTAGAGGTCTGCATAAGTGCAGTCAGGATCAAAAGGGTTCAATCAGCAAGTTAGCCATGCCCTGACTTAGATCAGCCTAGAGTTTGTTTGGGGTTGGATCTGTGAGTTAGCTGTGCCATGACTTGATCAGCCCAGAGGTTCTTTCAGGGTTTGATCTGTAAGTGTCTTCTCATGTGCTATCAGAGACAGATCCAGGGGGAGGGTTGTTGGGGTTGCAACCCCCCATGAAAATTTCAATTAGCTGACAGACAGCGAGAGCATGATGACTAACTAGAGTTAAGTGTTACTTTCGCTTTCATTGCCATCGTACAAACTCTTGTTATCCTGGATCTGCCCCTGACAACTGTTCAACAAACAAGTGATACATTACTGCAATTCTCAATATTCTGCGAACTGCAGAGTTGCAAATTTCCCATTGGAATTTGGTTTTTTGCTGCCGCCAGTCAAAAACATAAAAGGTACCGACTGATTAGTTTTGATTGACGGCAGCAAAAAACCAATTTCACAACAAGCCGTTGAAATATCTGAGTTCGCAGAATATTGAGAATCACAGTAAGGAATGACACATGGTCTGATATATTGGTATAACTGGTATATTGACACAACTCTTAGCAAATGAGAAACTAATGACTTCCTTAATTTATTTTTCAGTTGCATTAGGTCGTGGTAGAGCAAGAGGGAGAGGAAGAGCAAGAGGCAGACCATTAGGTCGTGGAGGACCGGATCGCGGTAGAAGATAATATTACTTCCCAAGAACAGCATCTATAGTACCCTCTCTACCAGCGTGGAGAGTTTGTCTCCAGTACAATTGATGAATGACTTGACAAGATAAAGGGGTCTTATGAAGAGGGTTTACAGTGAAAACAGATACATTTGAAAAGTGAAAGTCTCAGAGTAATGAATCAGCACAGAACACATGGTCTTCTGTGTTTTGCTCTTTCTAAGCTGGGATGGCAGTTCTACTTTTGTTCATTAGATGACTGTATAAATTGCATTGATAGTTATTCAATGGTTAAGGCAAGAGCACAGTATTGTGACTATATTTCTTGGTTAATCTTAAGGATGTTTTTAAGGCTATGGACCCCTTACACATGACCTCAACAAATTTGGAAGACAAAACAAGAGTTTCTAAGAATCTCCTAAGAATTGGAACCTATTGTTTTGTCCTCCATGCTGCAAGGGGTCTATATGAAGCCTATGTCTAACACCATACATTTTGTTTGACAGACAAATGCATACCTATGCTGTAACAGTGTCTTCATATTTTCTTGTAATTTGAGAAAATTGAACAGAAAAAAAGCTTTTTTATTTAAAGTAAAGGTATAATGTACAGTGAGAGTGCTGTAAACTTGAGCACTTTTCATGTTTTTGATACCTTAGAGCTTTAGGACTTCTAGATTTTTGGGTTACATGAATCAAATGTTTTAAACGTATTGAATTAGACTGTTGCAGATGTGATGGATGAAACACAAAACATGAGCAAATGTGCTGAGTCTGAATTTGAATGAAACATGAGAAGTACTCCAGTATCAAAACACCCTCTCAGGACTTGAAGTAATGGCTGAGCAGTCAGGTCATGATGACCAGCCAAATCAGTTTAAGCTTGGTAATACCTTATTTCTGGCTCAATGTTACTGGTCAAAATGAACGGTACGACAGAGATTTGACTGGAAAATTTCCAATTCTGATAACTGGCCATTATTTGAAGCCCTGACTCTGTTGCCAAAGAACCCCCAAAGAAGAGTTTTATTCAACATTCACTCTGAAAATTGTAACTGTATTGTATGTAGATACTAGTATTTCAGTCCAAGAACTTGTATCATATATCTACACAAACTCTGGAAAAAGGAAAACCTTGTCTTTGTATTGTAAATAAACAAGCATTATAAATAAAGTTTTTGAAATAGAATTTTTTTTGAACTATGTTGAATCATCTGAAACTACTTCATAATGAATGCAGGTTTATGATTTCAAGAAATGTCTCGTATCAAAGTGTTATTACTTCGATTCTCAATAGACCCCTTTCACGTGATGTCAGAGCAGCTCAATTTGGAGGCCAAAATAAAAGAATTTCAATCTCCTGAGAATTGGAACCTATTGTTTTGTCTTCCAAATTGAGCTGCATTCTGAAGTGCTGCAAATGTTGAAAATAGCTGTTATTACGATGCATGCAAATGAGATATTCTTTTGTTTAAGAATCATACAGGCAATAGACCATAGATGATGACCAGCAAATCTAAATTGTCTCTTGTCCAGTGATGGATTTGCCGCTATGGTCACTCCTTTCCGTGTGGGATGCGTTTTGCAGTAAGCAAGTTGCGTCATATATTTTATACGCAAACGTGGGGTACCAGAAAGATGTTCTCCTCCGGCCCACAGTGTGACTTGGTGGTGAGGGACTGGGATCTAGCTACAACGTAGTTTTCCATAAGACAGAATCGAGATCATGGAAGAAGACGTGTCACGAATATGCCCGGTACGTGAACACCAATAACCCCTTCATGTACCAATATAAACAATATATCATGCTTATATATTGAACATCCTGCCTCTGCTTTCATGTCCGTGTTAATTAAGAGAAACGCTGTAACTTAATTCAGCTGATTCAAGGATTTTTTTGCCATCCTGACAACGTTAAGTACCTCTTGCGTTTCTGGAGCCTTCACTCACGGCGGTATAGTGTTTTTTTTAGGAGAGGGTTTGTGCTACAAGCGAAGAAATATTCGTTTTCTTTTTCAACCCAATTATTCAATATCGAAATCCAATTATGTAATTTGTCACGCTTCTTTTGGTTTGTAATCATCATTTTTGCATTTTCTGATAAACAGTTGTAAGGCAACTTCTGGTCACTATATAGTATTTTTACCAGCTCGTCGTGTTATAAATGATTTCAATCCAATACTGAATGATACTATAGTGAGTATAGGATTGAGTATCAAGGAACAGAATGTTTGTTTTGCGCAGTTAATATTATTGAATGTATACTAACAGAGGTCAAAAGACAAGACTATGTTTACAAAAGGACTTGCGCGGGACTCGATCAGTCACCTACACGCAATTGGCCCGTACACAGATTCGGGCCGGTTTCCACCGTCCACTCCAAGATATATTCATGGGATCACAAAATCTAAGCCTTGCATTCTTAAATACTCAGAACACAGTCAGATTTTTTCGGGGCCCGCTGCCATATGGTCAGATCTCGAATTAGTATTTCTCGTTAGATTCCAAATGACTTTGAAGACATCCCCCCCCCCCCCCCACCCCGGTTTCTTATTGATTTAGTAAGGGCCTTATTACACGAGATTTTCATGACACTTGCATTTCGCGATTTCCGATACTTCCGAAAATCGCGAAAATTAATGAGTGTTGCGAAAATATAATTATGTGAAAATTATGATTTTATAGCAAAACTGAAAGCGAAATGTGCGACCTACGAAGTCGCGAAATTAACTCGTCGCGAAAATTTCATGTAATAAGGTATATTCTATGTTTTTTTGCAGGCGTCTTTGAAATTCCTGTCCTTCAAGGCAACAACTACACCAAGGAGGCGAACAGCTGGTCTCAGCCTTCTTCATGCTGGCTGTATTCAAGGAGACTTTTACACAGTCTCGCTTCTTTTAAACTTAAGCCCAAGTCGTCTGGATAATGCCATCGCGCTGACCATCAAAACGACAGATTCTGCTGCCTCTCCACTAAACAATACCAGCTGTTTTACTCTATCTAATATTGGAAATACCAAGAAACATGACCAAATACACAGGTTACTGTCGAAGATTGATGACGAGTTCATGTGTCGATCCTTGGTTCATATTGCAGCGTGCAGAGGAAGTTACGAACAGTTGAAGAGGATATTGGAGTTAGGCGCTAATCCCAATGAAGTAACTAGAGATTGCGGTACAACTCCACTTATGCTTGCAGCAATTCGACCTTCGACAGGTTTTATGGAGGTATTAATCGAAAAAGGAGCTTCAGTCTACACTAAGGACAAGTCTGAGTCATGCGCGCTTCATTACGCTGCCTTCCACGGCAAGACAAGAAATGTAAGACTTCTTTTATATAGTGGTGTAAATGTTAATGAAATCAACGGGCGTAGAGAAATGGCGGTCCATCTTGCATCCAAGTATGGCCACACGAAGACTGTGGAAGTTTTAATACAGAATGGAAGTGATATTCACGCGAAGACTTCAGGGGGAGACACGCCACTCATGTTGGCTGTCATTGGTGGTTTTAAAGAGACTACTGCATATCTTCTCGCTCGTGGAAGCTCCGTACATATACAAGGAGGTTTAGACTTCACTGCGTTACATCACGCCTGTAAGGAAGGCCATACAGAGATCGCTGGTCTCCTGATTAAGAAGGGTAGTAATCTCGAGGCAACGACCTCAGGGAAAACCCCGCTACACTTAGCTGCAACAGCGAATCATTGCGAGACAGCCAAAATGCTCTTCATGTATGGATGCGATTTGGATGCGCATGACATGTTCGGGAGAACATCGATGCATTATGCCGCACAACAGGGCAATATTGACATGATTAAGCTGCTAGTCCATAGAGGCGCAGATATCCATGCTAAAGATTTCGAAGGCCAAACTCCGTTATTCCAAGCTACAATTTTTGACCAGCTTGAAACGACAGAAACTCTGATCCTGAACGGCTCACAGGTGACCGCGCGCGATCATTACGATAGGACAGCGCTACACTACGCCGCGCAAGAAGGAACCACAAGTATCGCAGCCTTGTTGATTGAACGTGGAAGCGAAATTGACGCTGTAGCTGGTAACGGCGACACGCCTCTCATCATTGCCGTTGGATACGGGAGTACTGAGATTGTCGAGCTTCTTTTACGGGAAGGTGCTGACGTTAATGCAAGGAATTCTCATGGCTTGTCTGCTATTCACATTGCTTCTGGAAACAGACGAACGCGCGTTGCACAATTGCTCATATCCAGCGGGGCTGACATAGAAGCGCAGACGAGTGAAGGAGATACACCACTACATATTGCGAGTCGTCAGGGTTTGAGAGAAATGACTGTACTTTTGCTTGAACAGGGAGCGAATGTCAATTCACGCGACTCTGGAGACAGGACTCCACTTTCAGTAGCTATTATTGAGATTCATCGTGAGGTTGCGGAAGTGTTGCTGCGGCACAATGCTGATTGCAATCTTCAAGATGCCGAGGGTCAGGCACCTTTGCACAGAGTGTACTCCTCGCTTAGTCACGTGCTAGTTGAGGAATGGCTTACACGCGAGCTTACTAATCTACTTCTGAGGTAGGCAAGCTTTTTGAATCAAGATTCATACATCAGTAGGTTTGACTGATTCTGTACATCATCATAAATCACTCAAATTGTCTCCTATTAGTATTCTATTACATAAGGCTCTCCACTCATACCTATTGTTATTAAGAGATTGGGAGCAGTTGAGCGGAGCGCCCTGAAGGGAGAGTTAGGACAGTTTGACTGGTAATCACGAATTTTCCAGCGATAGGGTGGGAGGGTGGGCCGTCCACTTGCTCTCCGTCAATGGCTGATCTTGCGAGACTGGCAACGTAGAAGGGATTCTTGTTCCATTTATGCTTATCCCATATTCCCAAGGGGACGCACGCTTTCATTCCGACAAGCATGGTGGAATTTATTATTGTTCATCTCTTTATTTCATTATCGGTCTTTCATTTGAGAGCATTATGAATAGTATGGGAATCGGCATGGAACTTTGGAATGGTAGATACTTGTTTCCATAGCCTTTGTTGAGAGAGGACTGGAATCTAAATCTAAACCTTGCCCTAAACCCTAAACCTAACCAACCCTAGAATAGATTCCAGTCCTTTCTCGGTGAAGGATAGTTTGGGCTATGGATACAAGTGTTCACTGAATGGGTGGGAATACCAGAATAGGCTTGCGAAAAGTGAATGAAGAATGGAGGAATGCTAGAAAATTTAGGGTTAATGTCGTTTATATATATTTAAATTCAAAAAAATTAGGCTCACATCTGCAGATAAAGGGGTGGGGGGGGGGGAGGGATCACTCAAGGGGGCGTAACAGCTTTTTTTACTCGCCTCACGATCACGCATGCTGTACTTGTGGGGGCTCGGGTTTCAAATCCTGGATTACATTACATGCGAGTAGAATTGGTTGGGTTCGAAACAGTTCAACCTAGCTGTCATTTGGAAAAAGTATAATTTATCAATCTCTCAACAGATATAAGGGTGACGTAACGGTCCAAGATATCCGAGGCAAGACTCCACTGCATCTTGCTTCGGTCAGTACATCTGCTAATCTGGTTATTCACCTGATTGAGAACGGAAGTGACGTCAACGCCACCGACTTAGACGGCTTCACTCCGCTGACCTGTTGTCTACTCTACTCCCGTCGAGCTGAGCCTGTCGTGAAGGTCTTGATCCAGTACGGCGCGGATATAACGATAACAGATAATGCTCGTCGTACGGCACTGCACTATGCCGCAGGACTGAATGGTTCCAGAAGAATATGCGAGATATTGTTACAGAATAAAGCAGATATTGAAGCGGTGGATGAGGATGGTAATACTGCTGTTCATCTGGCTGCGTTGTACCGTAGTACACCTACTGCAGACTTACTTGTCAAGAAGAAATGTAATGTAAATGTCGTTAATAAAGAAGGTAGGGAATAGAAGAGAAGGAAAATCCCCCTTTAGAGTGATTCCATTGACCGTGACCGTGACAGTACCGTGACTGTGGCAGTACCGTGATCGTGACAGTACCGTGACTGTGACAGAAGCGTGACCCTTACAGTGCCGTGCATTACCGTAACGTGACAGAAGCGTGACCGTGACATTAGCGTGATTGTGACCCGAATAAGCCTGGTTCACACTAGTCGTAATCGTAATCTTAAGCAACATACGCAGCTAGACTCAGTGTCGCCTTCATCACTTAGGTGAGAAAAAAGATAGGCCGACTGTTACATGAGCAGAACGCCACTGAGTCTGCGATTACGATTACGACGCTAGTGTAAACCAGGCTTTACATTACCATGATAAATGTTAAATCCTTTTGGTAAATGTATGACACTTGGTGCAGACTCGATCAATAGACTCTTTAACTTGCGCGCAATGTATTCCCATTTATTTCAAACCACGTGTCATTCCCTAGAATATCATTTCTTTGTTTATCAGTTGCGCACGAGAAGATACATGAATATGGATACAACTCAAACAAGGAATATTATTCACTAGCTATTCACTAGCTATTCACTAGAGAATGACATGTGGTCTGAAATGGGAAAACATCACCCCTAAGCTAAAGAGGTCAATATATTGAAACGTTATTTTCAAATTGTTCTTTCTAATTGCAGGTCGAACTCCTCTACACTGCGCAGTCGCGGCAAAATGTATCTGCACGCACGGCTGCAAGAGATGTGTCTGGAAGTACAACACAGTTGAATTGTTAATAGAAGAAGGTAGAAGTAAAGTGAACGTAGCAGACCATGATGGTAACACTCCAATGCACCTGGTAACTGCCTCCATCACTGATACCTCTACTGCTCGGCTGCTTATTAAGAAAGGAGCTGATATGACTGCTGTGAATAACCAGGGGAAAACAGCACTTCATTTGGTGGCGGCCATGAAGTGTGAGCGCAGTAGAGAAAGGTTTACCAAGTCAAGGTGAGAAAAGAAGGAGATCATACTGCCGGGGAAGGGAATCAAGGGTGTTGTAGCAGTAGTACACTTGCCTCTCATCTCCCTGGGGTCTTGGGTTTGCTTGCCTGTACTCGACATCATGTGAGTAGTAGATCAAGTTTGTTGGGTCTCTCTCTCTCGATTCAAGGGTTCTTCTCTGGTTTCGATTCTCCGGCTTTCCTTCCTCCTCAAAACCTAGAAAGCCAAATTCCAATTCAATCTGTGAATATCAATGCCCTGACTTTATCCAGTCCAGATTTGGTTTCAAGGTATCGATAAAATACTCAAATTTTCTTTGGTGTCTTCTTCGAATTTGTAATTGCGTCGATGTGTTTTTCTATATTTTCTATTTTCTGAACAGGTGGACATTTGGGACAGCGGAATTATTAGTACGACGTGGTTCAAACCTTCGCGCCATCGATCACCTTGGCAACACACCTCTCCACTACGCAGCCGCAGCATTACGTGACGACATCGTGAAACTCTTCTTAGACAATTACGCTGATGTTGACCCTACCAACAAGTGCGACCAGACCCCCCTGCATCTGGCCGCACAAGCAGGAGCGAAGGAAGCTGCTGAGTTGTTGATCAAGAATGGTGCAGATCTGCGTGCGTTGGACAATCAAACAAGATCTCCTTTGGAGATGGCTATCGAAGCTGGGAAAGTAGAAACGATGGAGCTTATTGAACAGATATTGTTCTCATAGAAGTAAGAGTTGCTTTTGAAAAGCTGCTGCTTTGCGCGGGATGCATGTGCAAAGACAGAGCGCTTTCAAAAATATCGCAGGTGCAGGCATGAAAAAGAGGCGTTTTCGAGCAAAATCACGCGCGCTATTGAAGCTGCCCTGCGATATTTTTGAAAGCGCTCGCGCATATCGGAAATGGTCTATTGCAATAAGCCTGCAAAATAGGTACAATAATTTATATTTTGTAGATAAACAATATATTTTATTTTAAAATAAAATATAGTCGTACAATGAGGGCTTTTCTTGAATTCTGTATTGAAATAATGTTCCAGTACACTAATAATCTTTTTGGTGTGACGACTAAGGCAAAACCTACATCACAATTGTACTTGTCCAGTGAGTGAACTACATTCTCTTTCTGTTAGAATCCAGTACACTGACTTATCCCAGAGGCTGTTTCAGCCGAGTATCGACAACATTCGAAGGTTGATCCTCATTGAAGCAGATTTGCTATACTTATCTAATGACCAGTGAACCAAACCAAGACATTGTTTATTTCTGACGGCGATGAGAGGGTCTGCTCAATCAGGCAGATTTCCGACTGACTCAGTTGGTTGAACATCAAATTGTTGTGCAGGAGGTCGTGGGGTTGAAGCCTCAGCCAGACCAACACTCAGGGTCTTCTAAATATCTGAGTAGAAGGTACCAGTTGCGTTTGCTCTCACAAATTAGTAAAATTATCTGCAAATCATTAGAGCTTCGCCGTGGCTCGGATGTCCACATGAAATGACGGTCGCGTCTCGTTCAGAAACGTTAAACATGTCACCCTTTCCAAATCAAGCCATGCAATTATTACTGATCACTGACTTCCTCATAGACCTCCCAGTGTTGATGGTCTTCAATAGTAGTATCTTCATAAGGCTGTACTCATTAATATGGTGTGTGGCGATGACTAGAACGAGGTTTCCTTACCAGGTCAGGATTGAACTGAGAATTATACCTATCAAATAATAAAAGATAAATAATTATTAACAATCAATGAGTACCCCTGTAGTCGGTCTGGTGTCTTATTCATATGACAAGTTTACTTTCAATGGCTTTTTGTGCAGATAGCGGAGCAGGTTTCGTACGAGTATGAAAAAGTTACGGTACGGCTCGTAATTACCACTTGAACAATAGTGAAATATCACTCGTGGTATCTAAGGTCCTGTTACACTGTGTAATTTTCTCGGCAACTTGTCTCGCAATGCTTGAAAATGTAGCGTTGCAGGTTGCCGAGGACAGGTATTACACTGCAACTCGATCTCAGCAACTTGCAGCGACTTGAAAAATATGCCTTAATATTGCAAGAAAAGTTGTTGGAGGGGTGATGCACTGTGCAATGGCGTTGCCAGTTGCTGCAATCCGTTGCGGAAAGTACTGAGAACAGAATGAGTTCTACTTCGTGCAACGCTACGCGCAACAAACAAAAAAAATGCGAGAAAAATTAATTGCGGGACAACCCTTGTTACATTGTGCGATTCTCCAGCAACTTGTCTTGTAACATTCTTGCTGGGACAATTGCACAGTGTATAACAGGGCGTTTACGCCAAATATCACTGCAAACCATACTTTACCTATATATTAACTGAAAAAAATGCTGGTTCAGCCAAATAAGGGGTAAGTCCAAAGCAATAGGGACCCAATTTTATTGATTTAAGTGGTGGGTACCGTTAAATACCCCCTCCCCCTCAAAGACCTGTTGATATGCTCGATCTAGGTGTCCGTAGTGACTATTTCTATACACATATATGCTCAGTGTTTAGCACGTATCAATTCTATATTCAATTCTACGACATTGATTTTTCTATTCGTTCTTTCCATTTCTGGGGTTCATTTTAGAAGGTCTTGGTTTAGGGACGTAGTATCACCTGACATGTCTGGCTTCAAGAGAACTCGCCCAAAAACCCTTACCGTTGCTATGTCCCACAAGCTCATCAAATTAGCTAGAATATCTCGGAATTTAAAACTCTGATCGCTAAAATTGCAATACAGAATTTGGTAGGGTTACTAGAATGACACAGAATAATGTTCATCTAGGCCCTTCTAGATTGAATTAGTAAAATTCTACTACTATACTATTGCAAATCCTGCATTCTGATTGGCTAACGTACTCACTATCTATCAGCCGATAGATAGTGGGTAGAGAAAGCCGGCTTTGTTTTGAAACAAATGGCGGCTTTCCCTTCGCGATTTTTGTGTTTGCAATTGATAGTTTCGTTGAGAATTTTACTAAAACAATTAGAAGACTCACTCTCGATTTCTATCGGCTTTGATAGTTGACTCGGGGCCGGAGCCCCTCGTCAACTATCAGCCGATAGAAATCTCGAGTTCGTCTTCTAATTGTTAATTAGATTTTAGACGATGATTATTATTTGTTTCTATTAGACCATTTTCGAGATGCACTGGCGCTTTCAAAAATATCGCGGGCGCAGACATGAAAAAGATGTATTTTCGGGCAAGATTGAGCGCGCTAATGACTCTGCCCGAAAATGCCTCAAAATTTTGTCTACGCCTGCGTTATTTTTGAAAGCGCTCACGCATCTCGAAAATGGTTTATTGTATACTGTCCTGTGAAAATTGCCTCGTAATCCTTATTGTAGTACTTTTTAAAACAGACACTGTGTAGTTGTTTGTGGGGCAAGACTTTTATTCCACTGAGAAAACTGCTGCAACGGTAATTGGTCCGCTATTGTCTGATGAGTCGGAACCATTTTAAAATGACGCACATTAGATGACACGTTCAGATAATCATCTCCCTATTATATTGTTCATAATAGAGACTTAATGCCTCTCGTTAACGCCAAACGTGATTGAAACGTCAGCTGACAAGCAAAGAAATCTTCAGAATTTATTGAAAAAAACTCGAAAAAAAAAACCCTCCAGTAGATAAATAAAGAATATTAGTCTTTGGTAAGAAGGTTTGAAAAGGTAAAGTGAAATATAGGGAAACGATGAAAACGGTCATGTTTGCCGTTTGATGTAAGAATAAACATGTTGATTAATTTGTCTAATCTCTCGATCTTCGAATCGACAGAAATCTATCTGATTTATATATTGAAGACTTAAAAGATAGGCTTGATAAATGGTAAAAATAAATCGTATTATACTACGATGTGAAAGGAGCAGAGATGCTTAATTGTTGTACCTTTTAGGGGTTAATTTTCGTTAATTGATGCCTTTTAGCCGGGTGTTTAAACGAAAAACGAACTAAAATGCTGTAAAATTAGCGTCATTTGGCACCATTTCGGGGTGAAAATTGCGATTTTTATTACTATCAGGTGAGAAAGAGAATTTTAGTACCTCTTAGGGGTCATTTTCAAAATTTCCGACGAGCACTCCCCGCCCCTCTCTATACAGACTGTATGGGAGTCCCCCACGCTCTACATTCTATATTCACACACACAACACTCAACTCACATGCTGATTTTTAAGGAGGAAGGAACTGCACCAGAGAACCTGGAGAAAAACAACATATCGAGCGGCAAACCCAACTCACATATGCGGTTCAGTCGAGATTCGAAAGCGCTACCCAAGGCATGGATTGCACAGTGGTAAGAAAAAGCGCCGTAGAAGCGCATGTCACCCAATTAACTATAGCATTTGATTTAGTAGTTAATGTTTAGGAAGTTGAAAAATAAACCTTTATTATATTTTCCCACTACGCTTTTAGTACATCTGTATTATATATGGATTAGAAAGGCCTAGCTCATTATCGTTCGAAGGCCTTGGAAGGTTGTTAGATCCGGTATCAGAATTGTTCTTCAGGACCACGTTAGAGTGGATACGTGTGGGATTTAGTCTCGAATGGCGCCTAATGAATCTTCTGAAGGCTCTTCGTAGATCAGGCATGCTAAAAAGCATGACGGTGGGGCTGATGGCAGAGTTGGAGTACGCAAACATTGCGTTGAGTCTCCTTATGATGATCTCGGTTGTGAAACTGAAGTTGAACTTTAATACAATATTCACCCCAGAATACACCACGAATGATAGATATGGAATAACAAAACTGAATATGAGAATAACAAAAGTACTTGTCCCATAAAACCTCCAAGAATTAACTTTAGTTCTCGTTGTCTTTCTTTTCCGTCGTAAGAAACAAACTAAACGAAGACTAGTGAAGGTTAAGATGATACTTGGGATGAGATAAACAACAACTGTAAATGCTATGAACATGGTCTTGTATAGGAGTACACTTTTGTTATACACGCACGTCTTGGTGTATGTGGTGGGGCCGATAACTCGAGTTTCTAGGCTAAAAGTGGCCGAGGCAACAACTGATAAAATCCCTCCAGAAATCCACGCTCCTATCACAAGTCCCTTGATTGAACGACTGGATGGGATGAGAAGTGGATAAAATACTGCCAAATATCTTTCTATTCCAATCACAAAGAGATTGTTTATAGTTACCACTGGAAAGAAGATGTTGCTAAAACGTACAGTCTTGCAGATCATGTCATTGTTAATAACATCAACAAAGTTGACTGTGATGGCGATGGGTAGGGTAATCAGGCCGCAAAAGAAATCCGAGAATGCTAGACTTTGAACGAAAATACTGACCACTGGGAATCGATCGAAAGGTCTTCGATTCTGAACGTTCCTTTTTCGCTTGGTTCGCAGTTTAGTCTTGATGTACAGGATGAAGGCATTGGCTACAACAGCGTAGACGCAGAGAACACCAACCAAGGAATAGATAACCAGTTTGGTAATGAAAACATCATAAGGCATAAACACGTATTCTTTGTCTGAAGAAGCCTTACTGGTATTATTCATTTTAATCCAGCTCGAAGACGGTGAGAAACCTCTCCTCAAACTTAAAGCAAGTTTCACCGGCAAACTTTTACGCAAGCTGTGGTTTCGCTCTTGGTCCTTGGCCAGCAAGTGCACGTGTCAAAATCACCGAGAAACATGTTTTATAACCTATTTATTGGAGCGCTTCCAGTTACATAATGCTCGTTCAGATGACTCAGGAAGTACGATCAGAACACCAGTACAAATGCACAATTAAGGTCTTGTTCAGATATATTCCGGTATTTTTCTTCACCGATTCCACAAAAGAAACAATCTGGTGTCCAGTTTTAACGCTAAGCTTTAGTGGTCGCTAGACATTGCAGCAGTTTTTACCAGTGGAACTAAAATCTTTCCCCACAAATTACTGCACAGTATCTGTTTTATACTACAAGGAATACGAAGCAATTTTCTTTAATTTTTACAGGACAGTAAACAAGAAAAACAATTTATGATAAATCTTCCACGATCAGAGTTTTATATTCTTAGATATTCTAGCTAATTTGTTGAGCTTGTGGGAGATAGCAACGGTAACTAAGGGGAACCATGAATCAATAACATTCATATGGGAAGCACAGGTGGTGTAACGGTTAGAGTGCTCGCCTTTCACCAAGGCGACCCGGGTTCGAGTCCCGCCGGGCTCGGTGTTGTATGTGAGTAAAGTTGCTTGTTGGTTCTCTCCTGTGCTTCAAGGGTTTTTTCCGGGTTCTCCGGTTTTCCTCCCTCCACAAAAATCAACTTCTAAATTCCAATTCGATCATGGAACGAGGGCCACAGGTTTGTTAGCCACTGCTAAGGCTAAGGCTATTTAGTGCTACCCTCGTAAAAACAAGGAGTGTTATATCCGATGTGATGGTGTAAAGTGAGAATAGCAAAACATTACACTAAATATCTCGGAACGCAAGAAGATTGAGCCTTAATTGTTATTATTCTTGCCCACGTAAAAAAAGCCGTGACGTCTGGTCCAACTGCTCTTAAAAACATTATTTCGCTGGTCCATCAGATTGCTACAGTTATCGTGGATTAATAAGTTTTACACCGTAGTGAAAATAGAAACTGACGTTTCGGACGTTAGTCCTTCGTCGGAGTCAATAGAAAGTAAGAGTGAGAAAGATGTTTATATAGTAGAGGAGAGAGAAAACAAACCAATAAGAAAAAAGCAAGCCATAAAATAAAGGGAAACAAAAGGATCGAAAGCAACAATAGGTGAGAAATAACTTAATTATAAGCGAAGCGTTCGTTCATTCCGTGGGGATTAACGGTGCCAAGTAAATTAATTAAGCGCATTTCTTTAGTTTTACGTTAATTGTTGCTACCGTGGGTTAAACACAGACCAAAAACAATAGCATTAAGCTCGGAATGATTAGTGGAGTTAAAGTGCCGAGCAACTGGTTTAGATAGATCTTGCTTGCGAATGTCGTAAAGGTGATCTCTAAAACGATCACCTAATCGGCGGCCAGTTTCTCCAACATAGAGCATGTTACAGTGTGAAACTTATTAATCCACGATAACTGTTTCATTAGAAACACCGACGCAGTCCACGCTAGTGTTCACTAGCCATCATCCATCAGATTGCTAGCTTGGCTAAAAGTAACTCGCGCGCTGATTGGTTGGTGGGTGTGACGTCATTTTGTAAAAGACTGAATGCTTGTCGGAAGTGACGCAATGACATTATGCAAAGTTAGCTTGACAGGCACGTGATAGAGAGAGAGAGGCGAGCGAACGAGAGAGTCGAGTTGGGTTTTTGTAACAAGTGAATCAAAGGGAGAATAAACCCAGTTTAAACCAAAAGTGATCTGTTGTGAAATACAGCGGCGAGCATTCGCAACATGCTTTTGTTCAATTAATTTTGGCTAAAAATTCATTTTTATGGACAATTTTACTAAGATAAATGCTTGTAATCGAAAATATGTGGATTCAACAACGAGACTTCAGTAATAAAACCCCAAGATCAACTCATCCTGATCTAGAAAAATGGTATCAAAACTTGAATACTTGAATACAAAAAGTGAGTCTCAAATCCAAAGAATATGCTTATTTACGAATATTAAACGATGCCAGAGAGGATGGTTTCACTCCTTTTTCTCAGCATGAAAAAAATTAGTTTACGAAAACAACCTATTATCCGATTCTTTTATGAAGAAAAGCGTTTACCAGAAGCGTTGTATATGTCAATGCAAAGGAAGTGGTGGATTTCCGCGTTTATTTTCCGGAAAAGTTTTCAAAAAATCATGACAAGTAAGTTGTTAATTGTTCTACTGCTATTAGTACCCTAAATCAGGGAGGTGCCTAAATTAACATTTGTTGATGTTCTGATTGAATAAAGCCGAGTTGACAATCGTCTTTCATCTGTTTCTAAAGAAATTGAAATATTCCCCTACTAATTTCCCCCTGATTAAAATAAAGCGAAAAAAATGTCTTGTTTTCAATGATTTATTAACCTCCACCTGAAACAATTAGAACTTTGAACAACAAATCCGGTCATGTAGGAAAAGTAAGAAAAATCTTTATAAAATTGCTTTTCGTTTTGGACCCGGAAGTCGTTTTTTCACTCGATTAACGTCAGAGATATCTGGGCCTGGAGCAGTTTCCTTTTTTATTTTCGAAAGAAAAAAATCTGGTCTTCAGTTTTGGAATTCTTGGGGTCACAAATAAGCTTACTCTAAAAGCAATAAACTCACCAGACATGTGCTATAAGGTGCGGACGAACTACTAAGATGTTTGAAAGTTGCCTCATAATCCCTGTAGTACTCTTTAAGATAGATATAGTGTAGTTATTTGTGGGACAAGATTTTAATTCAACTGGGAAAACTGCTGCAACGGTGATGGATGATGACGTCGCAGCAGTTTTTCCCAGTGGAAAAGAAAAATTGAACAGTCTAAAAGATAATACAAGTACTAACCTGTAAGGGTTGTCTTCTACAGGTTTCGAAGCTTTCTTTTCTCCTCTTGATGAAGAATAAAGTTCACTTTCTCTTATTCGTTCAGATTCCTCTCTTTTCATCCTCTCTGCTCTAAGTTCTTGTATACTTTTCTTTCTTGGAGATGTCTCGTCTTTTTTCTGTGTTGACGAAAGACATCAGATTTGAGCGAAGAGAGGTTACCATATATGGGGAAGGCTGGGTGGATTCTAGGATTTTGAGTAGGGGGGTCACGAAGTTTGTGTGTGTGTGTGGGGGGGGGGGGGGGGGGGGGGGGGGAGGATGGGCTACAATCGCCCAAATTGTCGAAGGAAAAAATTATAAAAAGAAAAGAAAAAATCCAGAAGAAAAATTTAAAAAAACGTTGATGCAATCCAGTAAAATGTATAAAATGTGTAACCAAAGAACGATCTAGGAATTTACAAGTTTTCAAACAAACGAATAGCAATTGGGGGATTCAAACTTATCCTTAAAAATGTGGGTGTGGGTGTGGGTGTGCGTGTGCAGGGGAGGGGGGAGGGATCTAGCTCCCCAGCCCACCCTCGTCAGCCACCTTTGTTTGCTATGCTATAAGGACATGTAATTTACAATAAAAGAAAAAAGAAATAGTTATTTCCCTACCTTTTCTTTTCTACTCTTATGGTGTTTACGTTCTTTCTTGTGCTTCTTGTGTTTGTGTTTTTCATGAGCTTCGAGGTATTTTTTCATTTTGTTCAACGGATCAAGAGAATCTTTTCTTTTCATATCTCTAGAACTTAAGAGCAGAAATAAAAGTTTATATTGTCTATAAAATCCAGCTTGGAGTGAACCTTGCAGAAGCTTACTTTACGAGGAGTGATTTTGTAAAATATACAGTCAGCATAAATTTCTTACTTTACATCCTCAACTGTGGCTTTTTTCTGATGGCCTTTCTTTAGATACCAAGGCTTGTCAGCTAAAGATTAACAGAATAATTCAAAGTCAAGTTGATGGAAACCTCACTGAGCTATAATTGCACTGCATTCATGTACCATTCTCATTACTAGAACAATTTATTAACAATGTTAATTACTGCCCAGCAAGAATTGTACTCTGACTTGGGCACTTAATTTGTTCAGGAACCAAGTCAGAGTGAACAGCACACTCTAAGTACCAGACATGGCTAGTATAATTGACCATGGAAACTTATCCTTTACTGTACAGTAAGTACCATTCCAAATTATTTCAGTATAACCGATGTTACATCAAAACAATTTTAATTCTAAGGATCATGGTCACCAGAGGGGATAAAATAATAGCAACAAATGAATCAAATCACAACACAATTATTTTCCTGAGATGGCAAAAAGTGAGAACAGCTGAGTATTGTACTATCACGAATGAAAGATTTAGTCTAAATTTCTATTATTCTTGCCCATGGAAATAGGGAGCTATTAATAAAACACTCAGGTTGTCGAAATGTCAGTCACATCAAACAGTCCTTCTCTACATCCACCCAGATGATCATAATACAAATATTGTTTCTTCCACAAATATTGTTACTTCGATAAATATCCATTCACTTCGGTTCAGACCATTCTTTACATAATAAAACTAAATGAATTGGGACATTCTAGTTACTTACAATGTTTTTCACTAGCACTCTGTCCAAGGTATGTTAATAATCCAATAGCTTTCTCTTGTTTTTCCTGTTCTGCCTTTTTCTCTGCTTCATATTCAGGGTTGGTTCCTTGTTTTAACTTATTAGGATTCAAAATAAGACATCTGTTCAGAAGATGCAGGTTTGTACTAACAATGATTGGGAAGGGGAAGCTGGAATTTTAGGGTGTTGAGCTAGAGGGGCTGCATGCTCAGAGAAGGAAATTAGCTTCTTTAAACTTTGTTAATAACTTAACATGCTAATTTCCAATTTGAGTTAGAGGTTATTTCAGGGTTCTATCTGTTAGTTAGCCATGCCCTGACTTAGATCAGATCAGAGGTTGTTTCAGGGTTTTATCTGTGTATTAGCCATGCCCTGACTTAGATCAGCCCAGAGATTGTTTCAGGGTTCAATCTGTGAGTTAGCTATGCCCTGGCTTAGATCAGCTTAGAGTTTGTTTCAGGGTTCAATCTGTGAGTTAGCCATGCCCTGACTTTGATCAGCTTAGAGGTTGTTTCAAAGTTTGATCTGTGAGTTAGCTATGCCCTGGCTTAGATCAGCCCAGAGGGTGTTTCAGGGTTTCGATAAAATGTGATGACTTTTTTACACAACACAACTTACTCCTTGTTCAATGTCTTGAAAGAGGTTGATATGCTTTTGTTGGTCTGACACAGGCACCAATTCTGAGCCTGATGATGACGGCTTGTTGTCATTGATTGGTTCTTTACTTTGGCTGTCCTTTGCTCTGGTACGCAGTAGTGCTGTTCTTGCTTCTTGTTCCTGGTTAGAAAACCCAATAATAGAGAAGGAGTATAATAGAGTATTCATAGATGGGAAGGAACTCTTTTTGGTACTAACCTCCAGGGCCCGGTTGCATGAAGGGTGGATAGCCCTATCCAATGGGTAAATCCTTATTCAATGGATAAGTTGATGCTGTTATCCAATAAATTTATCCACTGGATAAGATTTATCCATCGGATAGCACTATCCACCCTTCGTACAACCAGGCCCTGTTCAATTAACTAGATTGACACAGGGTTGTTTTACAAAAAAAAATTGCCTTATAAAGGGATGATGATTGACAGCTGTCATCAGGCTAGGGATCTACCAGGCGCACAATTCTGCATCCTATATGCAAATAAATTGAAATTGGACTAAAAATATAATAGAGTGAGTCTAATATGACACAGAAAATGTGTTTTCTGCTTGTGTTTTTCTTCCCAAAATATAAGGATATGAGTCCAGTGGACCCCCACATCAACTAACCCAGGTAAATCCCTGTTTCATGATCAGGTATAAAGGTTAGAATCATATTGGGTGTGATAGAACTTTAGGCTGTTTTCAGCTCATTTTCTACTTTAGTGTACACCATTATATCCATAAAACAATTACTAGCTATGTAGTGCTTAAAAGTATTTTGCATAGAGGTATTTCCTCTTGTTCCCAATGTTCTGCTCCAGTGATATTTACTATTTGGTACAAAATACTACACTGTTGGTTTAGTTTGTTTCATGGATATATGGTGTGCACTCTACACAGCTCAAAATCAAGGCTAAAAATACTTTGCAAACTCTATAGATTAATTTTTGATTAATGATTAATTTTTGACCCTTTGAGTGTCTTTCCAACTTAACCCATAACTAAAGAGTTCACATGTTTATGAAAATAGCAGTAAAAACAAAAACAAAATGACAGAATACAAGTCAATATTTTGATGTAAACTTTACTGACTGTAAGTTTATAAATATATAAAATAGAATATTAAATAGATATCATATACTGACAGCTAAGGCAGCTCTTTTGGCTTTATTTTCTTCTTCAAGTCTGGCATTTTCTTCATCCCGTCGTACACGTTCAATATTGTCTTTATTTCGAACATGCCAACTAAAAACAGACAAAGTAATTTGAGAATATTGAGTTCAATGTGAACGATGAAATTCAAATCGTGATAATAAGAAATTTTAGCCAATATATCTAAATTCTAGCAGGCATGCTTTATGAATATAGTTTCAACTTACCTTTTGTGGTGTAAGATGTTCATAATCGTGGATAAGACCTTCTAAATCTCTAAATATCTACAAATAAAAATATTTTTCTTTTGGTCAAGAACTGGATAACCGTGAGAAACTGGGCACTAATGCGTCCGCTGGTCAAAATAACAGGAGGAATGAATAAATGAATGGACGGACGGACAGACGGACGGACAGACGGACGGACGGACGGACGGACGGACGGACGGACGGACGGACGGACGGACGGACGGACGGACGGACGGACGGACGGACGGACGGACGGACGGACGGACGGACGGACGGACGGACGGACGGACGGACGGACGGACGGACGGACGGACGGACGGACGGACGGACGGACGGACGGACGGAGGCACTGTGCAAATTACATACACCTTATTACGTGAAATTTTCGCGACAGTATAATTTCGTGATTTTGAGAAAAAAATTCATATTCTTGATCACTTTAATTTCGCAATTTCATTGAATAAATTATTCATAATTTGTTTCCAAATACGCTCAAATTCCTTTAAGAAACCCATTAAAGTGTCGCGGGATCCCTGTGGTGGTACACGCCGTATGCTGTTTGTATGCTGTACGTAGAGTACTAGTGAAGGTGATGGCGCAATCAAGACAAATTTTGCTGAAAAGCCCATCTCTGATTGACCAATAAGTAATTTTGCCCTATGATGATTAATAATATTAATTATATCATACTAGTTTACTTTTAAATATCATGCAAGTTCATGATGCTCAGAAAAATAACGTGGAGGGGTGAGACAAAAAAATATATATAATGCAACTAAGATTCCTGCAAACCCCACCCCCCCCCCCCCCCCCCCATCAATTATCTAATGGTCCGTCCCTTACGCGCGGGAGCTCCGCTATAAGTGTATCAAGAACGGAAACAAGCTAAGTAAAGCCTCTATCTGTCGCCTACAAAGAACGATAGAAATAAATCCGATTTCTTTGTTCTGGCGCCCATGGACCTATGATTCCTAATTAGCATGAGTAAGTTTATCAAAAGTTGCATTTAAACTCCTAACTTTGCCGGAGCAGGTTCGGAGTAAAGGGTCAAAAAACATTTACCATTAATACAGATAATAATTTGTTGATCATCGACGAATTCTTAAGTTGTATATTACTTAGCTTGGACAGGTAAATTTGGATCAATATTGGACAAATTATTGAAAGAATTTCATGCAGACAAAAGGTCCAACTGCGGTGAATTATTAATATCTGGAGTCGTAAATCAAAAGAATAAATAATACCTAATTTTAACGACAATTCTTTTCATTCGTATTCGTTCCAGTACAGTTTTCGTATACCTATGTCATTGGTGATAGTGCTAGCTCTCAGTGCTATCAGCATCCTTCCCGTCCGCAGTAAAATCTTGCCATGGTTGGTCCAAGTAAACCAGAAATGCAGGTCTTTTCCGGTTTTCTTATCCGGTAAAGTTCGTCCCATTATCCTGACGTGTTAACTTGACGACAATAGAAAGTTTAAAAATCTCGTTTACGGCAAAAGTGAAACCTCGTTGACCAGTGAAAACTTCTTTAAAATTAGTAAAAATGGATCGCAATAATTTCCAAGATATAGATAAACAATTAAAAGAATATTTGTCTTTGGTGAGAAGGTTTGCAAAAGGTAAAGTAAAATGCAGGGAAACGATGAAAACGTGGTCATGTTTGCCGTTTGTAGGAAGGAAAAATGAGAATGTTAAGCTCTCTAATATTAGGATCCGTAGTTGCAACAGAACTTGGTCCACTTTTTGGAAGCGGTAGACGATTACTAGTCGAAATGTCATCGATAGCTACATCCATCAGTTTTCCAATCTCTTTAATTATATCATCGGTATTTTCGTCATCTCTTGGTGATATATATCCCCTTGGTCTCTATGCAGTCTCTTTGTGAATATTGCTCCACGGGTTATTGATCTAATGAATCTTCTGAAGGCTCTTCGTAGATCAGGCATGCTAAAAAGCATGACGGTGGGGCTGATGGCGGAGTTGGAGTACGCAAACATTGCGTTGAGTCTCCTTATGAGGATCTCCGTTGTGAAACTGAAGTTGAACTTTAAAATAATACTCATTCCAGAATACATCACGAATGATAGATATGGAATGATAAAACTGAATATGAGAATAATAAAAGTACTTGTCCCATAAAACCTCCAAGAATTGACTTTACAAGTTCTCGTTGTCTTTCTTTTCCGTCGTAAGAAACAAAGTAAACGAAGACTAGTGAAGGTTAAGATGATACTTGGGATGAGATAAATAACAACTGTAAATGCTATGAACATGGTCTTGTATAGAAGTACACTTTTGTTATACACGCACGTCCTGGTGTATGTGGTGGGGCCGATAACTCGAGTTTCTAGGCTAAAAGTGGCCGAGGCAACAACTGATAAAATCCCCCCAGAAATCCACGCTCCGATGACAAGTCCCTTGATTGAACGACTGGAAGGGACGAGAAGTGGATAAAATACTGCCAAATATCTTTCTATTCCAATCACAAAGAGATTGCTCATATTCACTACTGGAAAGAAGAAGTTACTAAAACGGACGGTCTTGCAGAGCATGTCATTGTTAATAACATCAACAAAGTTGACTGTGATGGCGATAGGTAGGGTAATCAAAGCACAAAAGAAATCCGAGAATGCTAGACTTTGAACAAAAATACTGACCACTGGGAATCGATCGAAAGGTCTTCGATTCTGAACGTTCCTTTTTCGCTTGGTTCGCTGTTTTGCCTTAATGTACAAGATGAAAGCATTAGCTACAACAGCGTAGATGCAGAGAACACCAACCAAGGAATAGATAACCAGTTTGGTAATGAAAACATCATAAGCCATAAACAGGTATTCTTTGGCTGAAGAAGCCTTACTGGTATTATTCATTTTAATCCAGCTCGAAGACGGTGAGAAACCTCTCCTCAAACTTAAAGCAATTTTCACTGGTAAACTTTTACGCAAGTCGTTGTTTCACTCTTGGTCCTTGAAAATTTTGAAATCAATGCTCGTTGATAGCTATAGATATTACAGTAAATATCCCCAAACGAAAGGAAATAAGTCCTTTCTATGTATTTCACAGTGCTACGCGGTCCTCATATTCATATCTTTACATCCCCAAACGAAAGAAGATTGATCCTTAATTTCTATTATTCTTGCCAACGTAAAAAAAAAGCCGTGACGTCTTAAGAAATATATCAATTGAGGCCGCATTGTTCAGAAACTAATATCCTGTAGTTAGTTGCTCTTCATGGCTACAAAAGAAAACTCCTGGTGCTCAGTATTTGATTTCTTTTCATTTGCCACACATACCTTGGCTAACCGGACACTGGTGGACGAACTACTAACTAAGATGTTTGAAAATTGCCTCATAATCCTTGTAGTGCTGCTAATTCAACCCGACTTCTGAGCGCTGGAATACCAATAGTCACATGCTAAACAATGATTGCATTCATTTTATATAATGTATTCTTTGCTAAGTAATTTATTCAAAAATGTACAAATAGTTCCATACATCAATAAAAAACAAAAACATATTTTTGGACTAATATTTTGGCAAATTTTAATGAGAAAAGATTCCTGATGTCAATGTTTGTAAACAGTGAAAAAATTTATCATTCCGCTTCGAGCTAAGTTTAGATTTTTGCTTTCTTCCATCACAACAACCTTTGCAAATCACTGTAGAAATCAGACCAAACACGTGCAGGCTTAGATTCATCGTAATACCGCACTACAACCCCCTCGACCTTGCCAGGCTTTAGCTTGGCAACCTTATCAGCTCCAAAATAATTCTCAATCACATTCTTGGCGAATCTCATCCAGTTGAACTTGAATGCAAATGATCGTTGTTTTTCATTCATCTCCGTAAAACCTTCCATGTCTCCTATGGGCAAGGCGATGATTCTTGGCCAAGAATCAAGTGTATATTCACAATCTGTAACGCTTTCATCTCCTGAGAAATTCATGAACCCGGATCCATGCCAAGGGTTTAGTAACCCTGTGAAATGCAGTGTTACTGCGCCTTGCCTTTTCCAGCTCGTAATATGGAATCTGGTTTTGACTTTCCATTTATCAACGAACACTTCGACCAAGTGTCTTGGACCAATGGTATACTCAGTTCCGAAGGTAGCGGTTTGAGTTTGTCCAAGTGTCCTGGTTGTGCTGGTTTCGTTCTTAAAAGTAGCACTGGCTTCGTTGGTTGTTGACATAGCTTTTAATCCAAGCTCCAGAGACGTGGTGCTGGTTACTGAGGAAGAAGAAGTCCACTGCAGAGATGCTTCGACTGTCACCTTTCCTTCTTTGACACTAGGACCAAATGGAATCACTCGATAAGGGTCTTGAGAGATGATTTTCTCTGGAGGCTGGAGCATTTCGAATTTTCTGTAACGGACACAGAATCGAGGACCAAACCAGTTTTCCTCCGAGTACCAGTCGTAGGGGAAGTCGTTTTTATCAGTGATTTTGTTTCCACTGTAGGTGACATTTTGATGCGACATTCTTCAAGACCGTTTCAGCTCTTTCTTCCTCAGATACCGCAGTACTAGCTATATGAATGTGCAGACCGTGGCTTTCGATCAGTGCAAGCTTGACTCTAAGCTAGGTGTGAAATATTTCAATCACTGCTAAATTAACCCGACTTCTGAGCGCTGAAATACCAATACACGCATCAAGCATTCCGCGCTACTGCTCTAAGCGCATGCTCAGGAGCCGGTTGTACGAAGCCTGGATAAAGTTATCCACCGGATAAGAGTTATCCATTGTAAAGGATTTGTATAGGTTTTATCCGCTGGATAAGGATTTATCCGCTGAATAGCGCTATTCAGGCTTCGTACAACCGGCCCCAGGGGATTAAAAAGTGAGATAATATTTTGTAAAACATGTTATATTTTAGTTGTATTTTTCTTGTCAAACACAATTTTCATTAAATATTCAAGAGTTAAAATTTGAGTCAAATATACCAAAAAATTGAATATTTTACAAAATATTATCCCACTTTTTAATCCCCTGAGCATGCGCTTAGAGCAGTAGCGCGGAATGCTTGATGCGTGTATAAGTCACAGTGCTAAGCAATGATTGAATTCAGCTCACGATCCCTTGGGGAATGCTCAACTGAATGGCAGTCAAACCAGTCAAACCTTGAAATCTTATCTATTGCACGTGACGTCAAAGCAGCTCAATTTGGAGGACACAACAAACGAAGTTTTAATCTCCTGAAAATTGGAACCTATTATTTTGTCCTTTTAATTGAGCTGCATTTCGAAGTGCTACAAGGGGTCTTTAAAAAGTAACATAGTCGACAAGATAAAAGTTTTTGCAGCTACCTGGGACAGCTATGCCGCCTTGGAACAGGTGTCAACTGGAATACGTCGAGAAACACAACGAAAACCTGCAAAATTATTATTATTATTATTATCATGATTTAATTCTATTTTCACTGACTAGTAAACAAGGCTTCTAATTTGAAGTATATTCAATAAAATCAGCCAAAGGCAGCACATTTCTTTTAATTCTTCGTCTGAACATTCGATTTCGGCTAAACGTCGAGTCGTAGTCAGTATTCGGGTCGTCGTCACAGGCTCGGATTGCTCTCGCTAAATCTTCGTCTTTTTTCGTAATAAAGTTGATCACTAGAAAAATCACATATTAAATATCGGTGTTAAAAATACTGAGTTTATGATTATGACATAAAAAGAACGAGAAAGGGAATGGCTGGCTGACTGGCTAATGGAGCAGATATCGTATGACTGTGAAACGTTCATTGCTGTGTGCGTTCTGTGTGCGTGCCTTGACCTTGACCTTGCCGCGACCGTGATGTTTTCTAGAATTTCATTAGCTGATATTTTTCTCGCGCAATGTGATTGACGTACTTAAGTCAGTGACGTGATCTTGACGTGATCTTGCCGTGACCGTTTCCGCGCCGTGTTTCATGCATTTGATTGGATGAAGAAAGCGTGCCTTGCCAAGATCGTGATGTTTTCTAGACTTTGGATGGGCTGACTTTTCGTCGCGACCGCGTTCGTACCGTGAGCTTTCCATAGTCATAGGAAATCTACTCTAATGACTAGCTGTTACCAATTGGACAGCGTTTGTGTGTTGAATATAACAAGTGAATAAGAAGAAAATTAAAACACCGTGGAAAATAGTTTGTAACTGTACTGACGTTTTGGACGTTAGTTCGTAGGAGTAAAACACTGGCTGATTGATTGAGGGACGGACTGACTGACCGTTCTTAGCCATCCCCCCTCTTAACTATTCATACCTTTTCCATGAGCCCCAGCACGGGCTGTCCTCCCCGTCCTGTGGAGAACATACGCAGCATTGGAAGCAAAGTCCAACTGAATCACATGACTGACATCCGGGATATCTAAGCCACGTGATGCTAAATCAGTACAGACAAGAACACTCAGTTCCCCAGACTTGAAACGCTCTAGAGATTCCAGCCTCTTTTCCACAGGAACATCCTTATGCAGCTCTGCACATTTGTCCTTCCAATACAACTTGCTTCTTGTGTCAATCAAAGTCTCCTTGTCCAATCGGGGATTGTCATTTTGATTGACAGAGAAGGATTGCTGCTGATTGGATAACTGTTCCTCTGGGTTGGAAAGAAATTCAAATACTTTATTTGCTTGTTGTGCAGTGTTTGTGAAAACCAGAACTCGTAGTGGTTTTCGATTCGCATCAGAGTTTGTGCATGTTGTTTCACATTCAATTCTTTCATTCCCATACTCCATATTTTCTCTTCTTAGTATTTCAGAATCTTTCCTCGCATCAATATTTTCATTTTCATATTTCAGATCCACTAAGATGTTTAAGACTTTCATCAACTCTGGTAGTTTTGTATCTTCTGTTACCCTAACATATTCCATGTCTAACGTGGGCAATCTTTGATGAACTATAGACGTTGTCACAACCTCAGGTTGAGGGAGCCATTTTGTAAGCACATTGAGACTTGCCATTTTCCCCCTTGAGGGCAGAGTTGCTGCTACAAACACAAACTGCCTCTGAGCAGAAAAATCTAAGTCAGAGACTTCCTTATTATCAATTCTTCTATCACTTTGAGGGGTATTTTTTTGGTTGAATTTTGAACCATATTGGGATTTTTTCTTCAAATGTTTCCCATGTTTGAAAAAATTTAATAATTTCCAAACATCCTTCCCACCACTTGTGGTTAGAAAATCTGCTTCATCTGTTATTACGACTCTAACATGCTTGAGGACATCTAGGTTGTAACTAAGGAGAGAACTTGGCATTGCCATGACAACAGGGTAGTTTCTATTTATGAGCAGGTTTGAATCTCGTGTGACTATTGAAGGAAACATGTCTGGTTCTGCGATTGACTTGAAAACTGCAGCCACCTGAAATACAAATACAGTAAGTTGGATCACGTTAACACAGAAATTGTGCATTTTAATTCATTATCACAATTTTGATGCCTCCAAGGAATCACTTGACTTGTGTTGACAAGGGCTTCCTAAATATTGATTGGCACCCACAATACAATGTTGTGTACCCAAGTGCATCCTAGGACTCACTTCTTGTATTGACAAGGGCTTCCTAAATATTGATTGGCACCCACAATACAATGCTCAAGGACCCAAGTGCATCCTAGGACTCACTTCTTGTATTGACAAGGGCTTCCTAAATATTCATTGGCACCCACAACACAATGCTGGGTATCCAAGTGCATCCTAGGACTCACTTCACTTGTGTTGACAAGGGCTTCCTAAATATTGACTGGCACCCACAACACAATGCTTGGGGACCCAAGTGCATCTCAGGACTGACTTCACTTGTGTTGACAAGGGCTTCCTAAATATCAATTTAGTTTCCAACTCTGACCGCTTGGAAACACTGTTTGTAAGGGACCATGTGTCCTTTTCTTTGTTTTCCTTCCAATTGCCATCCTCCGTAAATGTCATAAATTATAATAATGACAAAAAAATTGGCACCCAAAACACATGCTTGGGAGCTAAGCGTGTGCAGTTACTTGGGTCCCAAGGCCCAGATAAAAAAAAATTTATACCTGTTTCTATAGAACAAGACAGTTATAGACAATGAAAATTTCACACATCACACTTATAATTATTAGCACATTGTCATGATCAACTTCTTGCTTGGTGCTAAAATAGGTTCTTATACTAACTAACATTTAAATATAGCATAAGAAAACGAAACCAAGAAAACAAGGATAAATGATAGCACAAACCTGATGACACAGCTCAACTGTTGGAAGAAGAATGAGTGCATGAGGTGGACTGTCAAGAAGTGATGGTTCATTGATTAACTTGTTAATAATTGGAAGTAAGTAACCTAGAAAAATATATAAAACAATTATTAAATAATTAATAGTTATTTGATATTATAGACCCTACACAAACATGGCTGATTTTCAGAATTCCAAAAATAATTTAAAAAATAAATCCCACCACCAGAAAATGCAAGTAGAAATATGTATTTTTGTAAGTGTTATTGCTATAAATAGAATTCCAATGAAGTTATTTGGAATCAAAATTACAAAGTTACTGAGGACTGGTTAGTCTAATTATGGTGTTTTTTCAAATTATTAAACTCTCATATCTTCTCAAGATTTTTTACTTTTTTACTTTTTTGATATCATTATAATCTATAATTTAAGTACTGCAATGCTTAATTAAAACATTATGAATTTACAAAATTATGATAATGAAGTTGCACCAAATTGGGGGAGGGTCTATGTCAAAAACATTTGGACAGTTCCAGAAATAAAGTTTATTCTAGCAATTTCTTAATTTTATTACACATTTAGGGACTGTTGATATCCATGAAATAAAGCTGTGAATAAAAACCATATCAGTGAAGTGATACAATATATATCACTTCACAGTAAACTGTCCAATAAAATCTCGCGATATATAATAATATATAATCGACCTTTAATGTGTAATAAACAAATTATTACATGTTAAGAGCTGATATCACTTGTTTTCCTTATTATATCGCTCGCTCCCTCGACAGAAAACTTGTGAATAAAAACGATATCAGGCTCTTAACATGTGATAATTTCTATGAACTTCCTGGTATGCAGAAAAGAGCTGACCTGCCCTGCTCAGTGGGGGAGGTGCATATATTTTCTGGAAGGTTCCATACATTTAACAAAGTAAGAAAGAACACTGTCACATGAACAAAAGTACAAAAGAATCAACAAACAAATAAATCACTGAGAATCCTTTACATTTAATTTCATCAATAAAGCAATGAAATCCAATATGGGTCAATCTGTCCAGTCATGCCTGATCTAGTATGAGAAGATGGTCTTATCAGCCTGCATGTCTAGGCTTATAAAACTATCAACCAATCAGAGTCTAAGGCTTGTAGAGAGCACATGGGGCTTCCCCATATTCTAGCTAGACTCCTTGGTTATCACAGAGCTTTCAATAACTTGCATCATATTTTTGGATTATTTTGCATGGACCATAGGAAAAAGAAAGACAGGTCTAAAATACATGTACATTTTCTTAAGGTAAGCTTAAAATTATATTATATAAATAGTATATTTGTGTACTGTTAAGAGATAAGACAATTCCATGCTAAAATGGCCACATTTTTTGAGTCTTACTGTAACCATTACTTCAAGGCAGCTAGAAGACTAAACAGCTAAAATATATATATATATATGATGCATGTTCTTACTAATTTGATAAAATTTGGTTTTATCTGATAAATTATTTACATGTGCAAATTAGTTCCTCTCCAAACAAAAATTTAGACAAAATTTGCTGGCAAAATCTCTGGAGACGTATGCTTAATTTTCACTTTCGCTTTCAAAAATAATTCTAAAAATGAAAATAAACTTATTTAAAATTAAATTGCTTACGAATTTTACGTTTTTTAATCACTAAGCTTATGTATCTTAGAACTTGATTGCGTTGTAGTAATTCACGGATCAAAAGATTTTCAAGTTAAGCTTACTACCGTAATCATAAGGTACGGATCAATGGGTTCACAACTGAGATATGATGATGATGAAATATCCAGTTATGCTTACATAATGTTTTCCCGCTTCCTGTCTCTGCATTAATAATTGTATTCCTTCCACTGGATACTTTAATCATTGCCTGCAAAAGATAAAATATTGATAAAAAACATGGTCAAAAGTAAGTACAAATTTTTAGAAAAAGAAAGTGTAATTTTTATAGAAGGTTACTCACTTTTTCTTGAATTTCAGTAGCATCAACAATCCCTAACTTCTCTAGCCTATTAGTGATTACATTATTTATGCCTAAAGCTTGAAAAGACTTCATTCTAAAGCTCACAAGAAGCTTTTTTACTGCGGAAATATTCGCACATTTGAACACCGCAGCCGCCATCTTGAATTTGTTTGTGTTACCGCTGTGTAGTGAAGGCTCAATCGGCGTTTTGAACCAAATTTTTTCGAAAAAAATATTTCAAAATATTTGAGGATTTCTTAAAAGAAAACACCAATAAGAAAGTTACAAAGAATTAGTCTTTGTATGATTTTTTAAAATAATACTTTGCAAAAAATGAAACTCTTTTGAATCAGTTTTGTAGATCTTGGGCTCCCTGTGGTATGATGAAATCTTTTAAAGTTTTTCAATATTTTTATACTCCGATGTTTATGCCTTTTTTAATTTAAAGTGGTAATAGGAAGGTCTATCTTAATAGCCTATTTTTATTTTCTAAAAAAAATGTTTTTCTAAATCGTTAAAAAAAATTGTGTATGTGTTGGATGTCTATGTGTTGGTGTTCCTGTGTCGTGACGTAATATTTTTCTATTCCACGGTGTCCACACGGTGCGGGGGAATAATTAATTACCTCGATAATCCCAGGGCCAAAAATAACCTTTCCTATCAAAGTAGTACTTCAAAATGTAGCCAACAGCATCTTTTGATTCTCCATTTGTGCAGAAGAAGTGGTTTTAGTCTATCTTATGGCGTCTTCTTCGAGAAATCCTGGTACAAGATGGACGCATTCGAAAATCGAACTTCCACGTCGTCCTGTTCGACTCACCGAGTTTGACGGTACGTGAATCAAAATTATTATTGCTTATTCATGCCTACGTTGCATATAACTCCTTCCTTTTTTAATTCAGGGGTTTTTCTCCTTTCAAACCCTAAGATATATAGCTTTTATGGTTTAAGCTTGTCTCTTGAAATTTGAACAAAATTATAGGCTTTGGTTCAACTTGATTAAATTTGTCCGATATTCAAAACATCCCGGGTTTTTAACTTTAGTTTCTTTATTTAAAGCTTTGATTCACGTAGCTTTTCCAACTTGAACTATAATTATAAGCATGTTTGATCTAAAATTCTCATAAATGATGTTATTGGCTTTCGACAGCTCCAATGTTTTTAATGGGATTAACACTTTTTCAAGTGGGGAGATTGCGTATTACCTTTTCAGCAAATAAATGTTCCAATCCATGAAATTCTGATAAAGAATTTTCGGATACTTTTGTGATAATTGTTATATACTTGAGGCTATTACTTTCCTGCTTGCTTTTCTTTTTGCTGTATTATTTCATGGTTCAAGTTATTTTAGTATTAAGCAATCTTGCCAGTCCCCCAACACTCCTCCAAACGTAATAGCTTTTAAAGGGGCCATTATCATTAACAGGTCACGTGACGGACCATAACCCCCTTTAAATGAAACAGTTCTGTCAGAAATGGAAAGAGCTTCTTAATACTTGTGCGAAGGTGATGTTTCAGCTCAAAACATATCATATAGGAGAAATGGTGTTACATATAAAATGGAATTTTATGGGAAATTGTGATGTTAGGCAAGAATTTGCTACATGAAAATTTTTAATACAATTCCTAATAAATTCATCTTCCTTTTAGCATTGAGTTACTCTTTCTATTTTTGGGTATAGAAGACCTTGTAATAGTAGTATGAAAGCAGTAGCAAATCAGAAGCAAGCATTCTCACAAATGACTGTGATGGTTGCCTTGGAAACAGGGCCTAGGTGTGAAAACAATGTTTCCTACGCCATATCAAGTGAGAAGTATTGTGACACAAGAGAGAATATAGAGTTTTACGTACACATTTAGGATTGATCAATAAAGGATGATTATTCTCAATATTCTGTGACCTTGGTAGTTGCTATTTGCCCATTTGAATTTTTTTTCACTGCCGTCAGTCAAAAATACCAACTGATTAGTTTTGATTGACAGCAGCTAAAAACCAATTCACAATTTGCTGTAGAAATGTCAGAGTTTGCAGAATATTGAGAATAACAATAATTTTACTGTATAATATTTCATCTTGCAGATAATGACACAGACAATACAGTGACTGCCAATGACATCAATAGTAGTGTTCTGGCCCTTGAGGGACGTGTTCCAAACTATCTCCTGCTGGTATCTCTGCTGGAACATCTGTGCTCGTTCTATGAGAGTAACCCTGATAAAAGTAAAAAAATATTCAATGGTAAGAAGCTATTGCAGTATTGGATAAATTATCTAGTCTCCTGCACAGCTGCTGTGAGGCACTAGTCATTCCCCCACTAGGAATGTTGTTCGAGTTGGAGCAGATGCTAGTGGGGGGATGACGGGAACCCAAAGCGCCTCACAGCTGCTGCGCAGGGGGCTTTAAATCAGGATGTTAACATCTGGCTTGACTTCTCTCTGTTCTGTGTAGCTTTAGCATTGAATACCATTACCTAGCTATAATAATTAATTATAAGGAGCCCTGATAGTTTGAGGGGGTTTAAAGGGCACACATTTGAATGCTTTAACATTAGCCCCTGGCTCAGGAGACTTGGGCAGCCCCTATACTACCCCTACTAACCAGATACTACTGCCAATAGTTGATCAAAATATTGATAAGAACATTTATCTTTTCAGTTGTATGTGAACAGCTAGCTCGCATGAAGGTAATGATTTTAAAGTTACTCTATGGGTTACCTGTGGTATATCCAAACTTTGCTTATTTTGTTAATCATGGGTTACAATGGGGTCCGCAGAATACACCCTTTTTATACTAGACTCATGCAGTATAACATTCAATAATTAAGGTACACAAGGTGGCACAGGTACTTACATGTGACGCATGATTCAACCTTACTCTGGACCATGATTTGTGAAATTCAGTCTCCCAGTGATGAGTGCATGATCTGCTTATTTTGAAGAGATTAATTTGTGGAAATTTGAATATAGCCGACTAGTATGCACAAGACTAAAAAGGAGGGGGGGGGGGGTGTTGAGACTTGAAAAGGTAGTGGATAGATATACAAGTAGGCAAAAATTGTGTATGTAGGGGGAAGGGGTATAGCCCAAGGTGTCTCCCTTTTTGTAGTCCCTGACATTTATGACATTTAGTAACTAATATCTATGACTGTGTTTGATCGTAGGTCATGCCTGCATTCTCATTTCTAGAGGAGTTTGGTGTTATAAGATCAAAATACAAAAATGCTTTTAGTGATTTAATGCAGGCAGCAGCCAAGTCTGTCAACAATGAGGTAAGTACATATATATACATACATAGTCAGCTGATTATAAATATGTCAAATTTATACACCGTATTCTATTCTATTCCCCATTTTTTATACATCAGTTCACTGGTCACAGACAAAGCATTCAGCCGACACTGCAAGGTAGTTTCAAAGGATAATTCAAATTTGAACCTTGCTGGCTGGACTGAATGTTTTGTGTTTAAACTTTGATCAAATGTGTGGAAAGTGGTGAATAAGTCAGAACATTTCAAGATACTTTCATTTCCCATAGGCTCCTCTTTCATGGCCGCAGAACTTCAGAAAAAGTAGTATACAGTATCCATCAAACAACCCTTTGCCATGGTAGGTATATTCCTATCTGCTTAAACATGGCATGCTTTTCTTGGGTATACACATGTGGATAGAAGAGAGGCAGGGATGATCATCATATCTTTTAGGGGTTAAATTCATAAGTTACTCCATCTTTTAGGGGTGAAAAAGGGAAAGCTGTTGGTTTTTAGCACATGCAGTATTTTTAGGGGTACACAATTTTATAGGTGTCCCCAATAAACTTAATGATTTTTGTTTTAAATTATTTATCTTGAGTTTCAAAGTAGTGTCTTTTAGTACTAAATTAAACCAGGACCACACCCAAAATCTTTTTTTTTTCAAAGATCATCCCCACCCTTTTTTTATGGTAGTACCCACCAGGGTGGGCCTTGATTCAAATATTTTTGCTTAGATTTGTGCTTTTTTTTTTTTTTTGCATGAACATTAGGTCGTTAAGGCCAGAACAATGGCACACTAGTAGATCAAGGTATGGAGAAGAGTTTGTAGAGATTGGTCGGCTTGGAAAAGGGGGATTCGGTAGTGTCGTCAAGGTAACTAATTTTTCTACATCCTGCTTAGATAGGGCTATTTATTAGGTGGAAGATAAAATCTATTGCTTATTTCTTTTAGTTGGTTACCGGTAATATGTTATTTTGAAATGTGGTCACTACTTTTAAATTTCAGGTTGGAAACAAACTTGATGGACGAGAGTATGCAATAAAGAAAATACCTCTAAAGGAAGGAGACCCAGACCTTTGTCTTAAGGTACACAATCATTGGTTACTCTTGTACCACTGATTTCATTGTTGTGTGCTGAGTCAGAGACAAAAGATCTAGTGATAGTTCCCTTCCACTTCACTCAACTAAATTACTCAATTCTGATTGGTTGAGAGGTGTACAATAAACCTTTTTATCTTTGTATGCAAATTGCCCATTTCAGACCACAAAACATTCCCTTGAGAAATGTTCTTTCGTTAAGATTTTCACACATGAAAGAATCAACTCCCAAGAGTGGCATCACATGGTCTGAAATGGGCACAACAAACAACGAAGCTGAAAAGGTCTAGTAATCCTTAATTGTACTCATAGGTTTTAATATCTATTTGAGTAGTTACTCCTTGCTGTAGGAATCATGTGTAAATTAACTTGTAAACAAAAAAGCCTGACAGTCCTTTTGCTGTTGTTGATGGAAATGACATATGAAATCTAAGAGAAAGCAAATCACTTCAGTTCAACCACTAACCCATGACCTACTGTCACCTTATAATTACCAACCACCTTCCGACACCAACAACTTACTGAAACCTGTGGTGCATGTTGATCACAATAGCCTTTCTGTTGTTTAGATCTTGCGTGAGGTAAAGGTATTAGCCAAGCTTAATCATGTTAATGTGGTTGGATACCACTCTGCATGGTTGGAGTATGTTACAACACAGTCTTATAAAGCTGCAATACCAAGTAAGTTGCATTGAAGCAAGACAAACAGTGATCTTGCAATGATAGAAACTCAAATAATAATTGTCCAAGGTGTTAAAAAGGTTTCTATCATTGCAAATTAGAAATAGAAATTTGCCTAAAAAGTGAGGTAACCAAAGAATTTCGTTGGGGGCCAGCCCCTCCCATTAAAATTATTGGAGGGGCCAGTGCCCCCCACTTCCCCCTCCCCCTTCCGCTACCCCTGTGCCACCTGCCCTCTACCTTCCTCCCTGAAGTTTTTTCTTACTCATTTTACTTCTTTCAGGCATTTCTGTTCTTCATATTCATTTATGTTTTTCTTTGCCCAACAGGGGTATCAACTCATCCAGTCAGCCTGAGTGAGTTTGATGAGGTTTCATCAAGGAATGGAATGTATAGGTATGTAACAGAACAAAACTAAACTAGGGCTGTACTATACAAAGATAATTGTTCATAGATTAAAAAAATAATTAGCAATGAAATGCGAATTTTATTTGTAAGTTCACTTTTGTAAATAGGACAATAACATGACTTTTGGAGGGCATATTGTTTATTTGTGGCCCGAGTAGCATCAATTTTGCGCCCGAGCGCAGCGATGTATCATTAATATACAAGACCAAATTATACAAAGTCTTCAATATTAAAGTTAGGATTTCAATAAAACATTTTCATTCAAAAACAAAGTTTTTATACATACAAAACAAGAAAACATCAAAAGCACGCGCTTTGAAATGGTTTCCTTAAGATCTGATTGGCTGACAGCAGTCGTAAGACATTCTCTCAACCAATCAGATTGAAGCAGGGTGGTAAATGCATTTGCAGCCCGCGCGCTTGGCGTTTGGCCCACTAGACTGAACGTTTTAGTGAGGGCAGTTTAATATTTGGCCATGTATATTGATGATAATGGTTTTTCAAACCGGCGCCTGTATACACCTAATTCAAAAAAACGTTGTTGGCCAGTGATCTAAATCTGAAATATGGGACCTAGAGGCAGTGCATGTCACCGATTTCTGACCGATAACCTTTTTTGAAATATCTTGGACACTACGTAGTTATTCGTCATGTTCAATGATGTATTTTACTTTAGTTTAGATGTGGAATGAAGGTTTTTGTTTTCCTTTAGGATCAATGAAAGCAGCAGTCAAAGCAACAGTCAAAGCAACAGCATTGTGTTTGAAAATTCATCGATCGATGCTTCTAGTGGCGGTATAGTATTTGCTGCTACTGCTCCTGCTGCTGACGAGAAGGAGGACTCACTGGCAACAAAAAAACATCTTATACCAGGTATTACCACACCCTTGTACTCTGTGCACATCTTATACCAGGTATTACCACACCCTTGTACTCTGTGCACATCTTATACCAGGTATTACCACACCCTTGTACTCTGTGCACATCTTATACCAGGTATTATCACACCCTTGTACTCTGTGCACATCTTATACCAGGTATTACCACACCCTTGTACTCTGTGCACATCTTATACCAGGTATTACCACACCCTTGTACTCTGTGCACATCTTATACCAGGTATTATCACACCCTTGTACTCTGTGCACATCTTATACCAGGTATTACCACACCCTTGTACTCTGTGCACATCCTATACCAGGTATTATCACACCCTTGTACTCTATGCACATCTTATACCAGGTATTATCACGCCCTTGTGCTCTGTGCACATCTTTTTCCAATTTCAAGCCACGTGTCGTTCCCTTGAGTTTTATTTCTTTGTTCCAGTTTTTTCTTTGTATATTTTCATTTTTCTTTCATTTCTTTCCTTTCCATTGAAATTTCCTTTATGATAATTTTAATATTAATTATGGATTATTTTAACAGAGAGAAATGGAATGCGTAAGATCCCTTCATCAGCTCAACTAAAGAGCAGTGCCAGTACTAGCCGAGGGGCCTGTGCACCATACCCTAACGGCCAGGCAGAGATGAGGAGATCTGCATCTAGTAGTAGTCTTGGTTCTTTGCAATTGAATGATAGAAGTGAGTCACCTTCATTGGGACCCAAACAGGTAAGGATGCATGTCTCTCTTCCTATCTTGATTTCTCTGTTCTGTTGATTGTGGGCGCGTATGTAATGATAAATAATAATATTTATTACTTATATTGCGCGATTTTAACATGTTAATATGATCAAATGCACATTACAACAATAAGAAATATAAAATATTTAAAATAATAAAATCTACCTTTACAATAGAGCGATGAATAATAACATATAATTGAATAATAACAAACAAATAATAGAATAAAATAAAATAATACTATAAAGATGTAAAAATGAGACTAAGCAAAGATACAACCCCACGACGCCCCAGAGCCATCACCCTCCATTATAATGGAGTGTGATGGCTCCGAAACGTCGCAAACCACATCTCCACTCAGTGCCACTCTTACATCTTTATGTGTCTCAAAATCCTTACTCATAATAATACTATAATAATATAATACTATATATGTCTTTCTGATGGACCCTTTTTTAATGCAACCCTTTTTGCCAGGCGTCATTCGGGATGATGTTGTTCATCCAGATGCAGTTGTGTAACACTACCTTGAGAGACTGGCTGCTCAACCGCAACCTTAAGCAAGCGCCAAAAGGTAAAATAAAGTATAACGATGATAATTTATATAGCGCTTTACACTGAGTTATGATCTTATGAGATGTTTAGTATGAGGTTTAGACAGAGGGTGGTCAATGCCACGGTTCCTTTACGTTCCAATGTCCGATACTAGTTAGTAATGACTAATGGTGAAGCGTGGAGAGACGGGACCACCATTAAAGTGGTCATCCGAGCAACTTGAAATTCTAATCATTAGATGTAATTAGTAAATTAGATTGCTCTTCCTGATGGAGGTGCTTATTTTCTAAGATTAGATTTTTATTTCTGAAAGTCAATGACGGCCATATTGGCAATCGGTCTATAACTCGTTGTCTGTTTAACATCATTGATTTTTTTTACCATAGGAGATAAAATTGAAGCTAATGTTAGTATGGCGATCTTCCGTCAGATCGTGGAGGGAGTTTCTTATATCCACTCACAGAGTTTGATGCACAGAGATTTGAAGGTAAATATTGGTTGTTTTAAGGGAGGTCGATGATTCAGGTGATGAAACTACGAGATACGGATTTACAATGTTTGGAATGCAATCATGCATTCAAACATCCACCATCTTGGTTGATGTATCAAGAACATTTTAATGAGAAATCCTTCGTATAGTCAATTAACATGGCGGTTAGTGACGTAACATGTACCTCAAGAATGTTTTATCTTGTTGCGCAACTCTGACGGAGCTCTTGTCCCTGCTGGAACTACGGTCAGTCTTGCGTTCAAGCCGCTACGTACGTTGTAGATAGACAGTTCTATGTTCTGCTGTACTGCGTCTGTGACGGGTTGTGCTTGCTTCTGGATCTCAAACCTGTTATACACGCTTATTATGCTTTAGTGCTGTGCTGTATCAGAACGTCGGAGTTGCGCATGCTTCTTATTGTCTAACCTACGTCGTACTATATGGGGCTCCGTGATTTGAATTTGACATATGGGTGTGCGCGCTTCTAGATTTACTAGAACACTGAGCTTTACTGTGCCTGCCATATAGCCGAGGTTCTCTTCTTTACACTTTATTCTTTGTTTCAACTACAGCCTCGTAACATCTTTCTTCACACTTTAACCAAACGCGAAGGAGAAACGTCACCACCCCTGCAAGTCAAGATTGGAGATTTCGGTCTGGCGAGGAAAGATGCCGTTGCTTACGCAGAAAATAATAGTCCTTTAGCTACTCTTATAGAACCGCTCACACCACTATGTCCTAACTTTGGTAAGTAAAAAATATTGTTTTTACATTTCACAGTAAGTACTATGCGTACTTAAAATTATTTGAGTTTCTATTTCTAAAATTAGTTTTTTTCTTCTCTTGTTTGGGTGTTTAATACCTGATAGGGAACTCGTTTCCTATCGTATTTTACAACCACCTCTGGGTGGATCTAGAAATAAAATAATAAAGCAATAGAATGAATAAATGAATAATTAAGTAGAACAGCAGGGTGGATCCAGGGGAGGGGTGTAGGGGGTTCGCACCCCCTCCCTCGGAGAAACTTTGTCCCCCTATTTTGAAGATACCTATACGAATTAATATTTTATTTCTTTGATCCTGAGGGTTACACCCCTTCCTGGGCTGACTTTGTACCCTCCACCCCTACCTGAACAAAATCCTAGATCCGTCCCGGAACAAACATATTCAATAGTTAGCTCGCTACACTCTGTAGACGATTCAGGATCCAGACGTAACATGTCGTTACTGGTGCTTAGCCTGTGTGGATCCGAACGTAACTGTGGTTAACCAGAGTTAATGTCGGGCTGCACGCAGGCTACCAGTGCTCTACCAAATCATTGTTTTACTTGATGAACAATGTTGATTCTCATGCACTGTGATTGGGTCAAAGAATATCGTCAATAGACCTTATTCGTCTTGGTGTAATGACGCGGGTCTAAAGGTTTCGTGTTTTGTTTTTGTTGTTTAGCTACACCATTGTCACGTGAGACCCATACTGCTGGTGTAGGAACCTGTACATATGCCTCCCCAGAACAGCTACGAAACAGTAGTTACGACAACAGGGTAAGAAAACAGAAAAACAGTTTATATTTACAAGACATTGCCTATAACATCGGACTTTATATTAATAAAAAAAACATTGATCGGTCCAACAATGTTTTCATACACGCTGTCCGAGTCTAATACTTAATACCGTTCTCATGTAAACGCTATGTAACCGTATTATTTTCGACCCAGTTTCTTGCTCATGAAACCGTGTCCGTGTAAAGGGGGCCTTAATGAATAATAGTCTAGCTGCATATTACATATGATCACGTGACGCGGAAGAAAACGGTCACGTGAACCAACAGAAAATGCGTAGTGCTTATCCTGGTATCGTTTTGTTTCCCTACAGGCTGATATTTACAGTCTGGGTATAATATTATTCGAGCTGTTTTGTCCTTTTATCACGGAAATGGAGCGAGTGACGTGTATCAAGGAGCTAAGACAGGGGAATCTGCCCGAGGATTTTAAAACCACATGGCGCAAGCAGGTATATCTATTAAACACTTCCACAGGGTAGTATTTCTTTTATCACTACTGAGTGTGTGTGTGTGGGCTTCCTGTGGCTTGAGAAGGAAAGAACAAACAACAGGCAACCCAGCGGAGTTCTCATAAACTATGTTTATGCGGGCTACCTGTGGCTTGAGATGGAAAGAACAAACAGCAGGCAACCCAGTGAAACTGTAAGATCTGTCCATTGCCGAAAACCAATTTACTTTAGATAAGTGTCTTATGACCCAGTTTGTAATTGTTTTGTTTCATCAGAGTGAACTAATCTTAAAGATGGTGGCAGCTGACCCCTCCAAGAAGCCTAGTGCCGAGTCTATACTGAAGTTAGAATTCGTCAAAGATAAGAGTGAGGTAATCATGTCAACATGGCCGTTATATCTTCTTTACCTTGTTAACCCAGCCTTTTTACGAAGTTCGTCCGCATTTCGACCCCACAAGGCTTTGCGGTATCTATGTTTAGTAACCCTGAGAAATGCTCTTTCGTACCGTGTATTTTGTCCTGTTTCACAGCCAAATAAACTTACAGAGGTTTTGCACCATCACGTGATGGCAGCCATGACAGGAGGCAGGAACAATTGAATCTGGTCTAATCTGATTTACATGAGAAAGAATTCAGTTTCCCAGGCAAAAAAAGACTCTATTGTTGTGCCTCCTGTCATGGCTGCCATCACGTGATAGTGCAAAGCCTTGATGCCTTGATTCTAACTGTTATAGTACTGCAGTGTTCTAACATGTCGCTCCAATTCTCTTCTAAGATGTGCAAGCGGTTGGGCGAAAAAATAGAGATGCAAACCAAAGAAATCGAAGAACTAAAGAGTGTCCTCCTTGTGAAGGACATGGAACTAGAGGAACAGGTTTCCGAGAAAGAACAGCTACAAAGAGATCTTGCTGAACGTGATGAACTGATCAGCCGTCTTCTGGCCAGTAAGAGGATGTGTACATCGTGTATCAAGGATATTCACATGGATCTAGATTAGAAAAGGCTGGTGAATCGTTTAATAGACCTCTTTACCTTGGGTGTAATGTTTTCTCATTTCAGACCACGTGTCATTCTCTAGAGTGTCATTTCTTTGTTTAATGGTTGCACATGAGAAAACACATGAATTTGGATACAACTAAAAAAATATTATTCTCAAGGGAATGATACGTGTTCTGAAATGGGAAAACGTTACACCCAAGGTTATTTAAATCTAGAGGTGTATTGTTTCCACGTGGTAGGTAAACTACTTTACACAGGAAGCCCAAACCACGATGCTTTTCTAGATTTGAATATCCTGGCTCAAGGATCTTGGTTACTGATGTTGGTTTGGTTTCTACAATATCATAGGCTCTTTTAGATCTATTGATGGGTTTTTATACTTTCTTAAAAACGTGGCTTGGGTTTCCTGTGCATTTTTAGATACAACCTTGACCTTGACTTATTCAAGGACATTACATTTTAGGAGAACACGATCAACTCAGTTGGTCATAATAATGCTGCAAATATTTGCAGTTGTATTCAATTGGTGGCGCGGCTATTGTGTTGCGCAAGAAAATAACGAGGGGGAGGGAGGGGGACGATTAAAGGATTTCTATTGGTCAAGAATGTAAATATCTTTCATTGAATCTAGTAATTTAATAATCTAATGTAATCATCTTAGTACATTACCCTAGGGGACACATTTTTTATTTCAAACACGATTTTTCCATCGTTTTCATATCTTGTAAATATCTCAAATTTATATTTATTCTAGTCCTCGAAATGACTTTTCCCAAAGGCTGGAAGGCCGATAATAACAAACTTACGGATCAGAGATCAGAGGCAGACTGCATGGAATTATGGGAATGAATTTGATGAGAGAACTTTTTATGCCCCACAATCCTATGCGCCACAAGATGGTTACCAGTCTTCCTTTGAAATTTGGTAAGGCGTTTGTTATTTCTGTTGGACTTTAGACCCTAATACATGAAGACAAAATGGTTACCGAAAAGAGCTAGAATTAGCCATAGCATGATCCTGGTACAGATAGCTTATTTGTAAAACATGAGCCTTACAGACTTCCCAAGTTTGACATGCGGTATTACCTCATTAAATTATTCAAGTTTTTTGTGTCCTATAGCCCGTGATCCAACATATACCTTACACATTAGGTAAATCTTAGCTCAAAATGTGAATTAGTACCATGGTTTTGTTGTCAGATCTTCACGACCTACTTCTGTTCCTTGAAGTAGTGTCAGCTTAGATTGAAGAGCTGTTTCAAACTACAAAGTTTGATCAAAATGAAACACACGAATGCGTGTGGAATATGTATATATCACAGTTTGCGTTATCCTATATTCAACATTTTTGAATATTTCACGATTGGGTCTCCAAGAGAATATGAACTAGTTATACAATGGTTTCGAGTGGCATACCGTGGAATATCCCACGAGTCACTTGTAGTTTCTAGTATACACACGAAAATACAAGTGACAAGTGGGATCGAGAAACCATCGTATAACCATTTTACCCCACACCATAGAAAATACAAATGCGTAGATTCAACGCGCATTCCATGATGGGAAGGAAGAGTGAAATACCGACGAATATACAACGGCTTTCCTGCTTTCTGATTGGCTGTGTTTTCTATAGTGTGGGATAAATAATTTTATTGTCTTTTAAATTACTTTATAGCCAGAAATATACTGAATCAGTAACGTGTATTCAGCTCTAGGTTTGAAAAATCTTTTATCTATTGGGCTTCCTGTGGAGATTTCCACAGGGATCCCAATCGATATAATCAACAAATCTAAAAGTTGAATGTTTAACTGAATACAACAAACAATATTCATTTTATATTTAAAATTAATAAATTATTTAGTAGGTAATAATTTATATCTAGGTAGTATTGAGTGTCTTTGGTAGATATTTTTAATTTATTTCCCGTTTTCTCATCTCGTTGCCCTTATAAGGTCCCTGTGCACCGCTCACTCCTGCGCATACTTCACGCATGCGCACTAACAGGTATAGAAGTCCGTAAAACGAGGCATGCTCAGTACTGTAAAGTTCAACTGAGTTTATCACTGTAATTGTGCACTAAGTGGTCATCTAAACGGGGAAATGCAGTGTAGATGTTAGATATGTAAAACTTTTTAGTTAGTATTTTGTTGAGAGTTCAAATGACTGTTAAATTATGCTTAGTGTTTTACATTAAACTGAGTGCACTGTATACACGTGCATGTAAACTACACACTATCAAAGTTGAAGTTTTTCAACACAATTATTAGATTACATCTTCATATTCATTTAGTCTTAAAAAGTCATCTTTTACAGATCAGAACTATTGCTGGGTTTAAATCAGCTGATAAAAGTCTCATTATTTCTTTATCTAGCGAAAACCTTTCATCCTTCCACTCTAGCATATACATTTGGATGTAAGACTCGTTGGGTAACGAGGTAAGGTACGAGGGCCGGCCGGTTATGGTATCCCACAGAGGCAGGGCGTAGCTTCATTTACGCAAATACGCACGTGCGTATTTGAGAAATGCACAATTTTTTCAGATTTGCTTTAGTTTTTGGGTTGGAGGGTTTGAGGTCATGCGGGCCCATGTATACTTGCCAAAATGTCCTAGCAACGCCTCTGAGAGGACGGCATATATTCATGATCACTGACATGATTAATCGTGACTTGTCTTGCGGCTTCCAAGAAATTCCGCATATTTCTTGATTCCGTCCAAAATAGTGATAATGGACAGCTTTGCTCCATCGATCTGAATCGAAATCCGTTGTTCTCCTGCATGTCTTGAAATATATAAAGTCGATTTAAAGTTTCCAAAACTATTATTTCTAACTTCGATGTTATTGGTTTGCGAATACCAATAATTCCTCCGCAATTCGCGGATCGCAGTTCCCCATAAAACATCTTGATACCGCTACTCCAGAAACGATGAATTTCATCTTTGGCCAACGTTATATGGCCACCAGGTTCTTGGCGGTTAAGCCAGAAGTGTTTCTTTTTCAGCTTTCAACTTCTAAACAGCATTCTGAGAGAAGACATATTTACAATATTTATCCGGGGCAACCGTGGTTTACTTTCACATTAGCAATGTACTTTTCCGACTCCTAAACAATATCTCTGGAATAAGGAGATAAGGCAGCAAGAAAGGGTTTTTTAGTCTTGCCACACTTTTATCCTTGACCACTTCTCAACATAGAGTCATTATCTTCGTCACGTTAACAATGTACTTTTGCGACTCCCAAATAATATCTCCTGAAAAGAAACCAGCTAAGATAGAACACCGATAAGATGGCAAGTGAGGGTTTTTAGTACTCTTGCCACATTTTTATCGTGGGCCACTTCTCAACATAGAGTCATTATCTTCTTCACGTTAACAATGTACTCTTGCGACTCCCGAACAATATCTCCTGAATAAAAACAGCTAAGATAGAAACCAACAAGATGGCAAGATTAGAAACCTTTTCCCACGTGAGTATAATCCCACCAATAGAGAAGCCAGTACTCGGATTAAGTCCCTGTAGGTACATCACGTAAGATTTGAATTTGAACTTCGACTTCCTCTCCTTGTTTGGGGTCGGTGTCGGCCCTTGAGTTGTTATGGTATTATTGTACAAGCTTGAAATGGGAGGCGTTCTGAAGCTATCGAGATTACTGGAAAACAACTGGAGGTTGTTAGGGAGAGGTTTCATTTCATCTGTTTGGCCAGGGATGTATGTATCTTCAGTAGCTGCCAGAGATTCTCGTCTCTGTGCTGCTAGTGAAAGCCTTCTGTCTTTCTTTAGTATCAGTCGTTTTCTTTGTAGTGTCTTTAGTAGATTCGTACTCGCGATAAGCACACTTCTAGACCTGTTTACTCTCAGTTTCTTCATTGCCTCGTGATATTCATCCATCTCTTCGCCTTCTGATTCGCTCTCGTCTGAAGCAGGATGCTCGCCCCAGCTCTTCACGACCGAGGCGACGTAGCTGTGATGCGTCTCGGTAGCCCACGCTGCGACGGTCAGCGGTGTTACACTCCATATCATGGGTACTAGTGCAAACCACAGGTAGATTGCAAAGCGGTCAAGGAAGAGAAAATTGTACGCGTTAATGGTGAAGGATAAGGCAGTGGTTAGAACAAGGTTGACCAGCATGAACTGAAAGTACACAAAAAAACACAGTCACAAAGGTGGTCAATAAAGCGCATGTCAGGCAGACTATTGTATTCAAAACTAATTAAGCCATTCCTACCCCCTAAGGCACGGAGATACAGTGGAACTGTTGTGAGCAACGTTGCCGTGTCATGCAGCAACGAAATTGCATCGGTCGTGAGTCCAGCCTCTCCAGCTGTAGCGTATATACAACAAGCTTCATCGTGTAAATACATCCTGCAACATTGCTGGCAATGTAGGTTGGGGTATCCGTCCGGGACTGCGTCCCTGTTGGTTGGGGATGGCGGTCAGAATATAGATCATAGATCACTGCTGCTGCTTCATCTGTGTGTACGTTTCGCGTTTAGGGAGTTCTCACATAGGGCTAACCTCCAAACTTCCTTTCAGGATGCTTATTTAATTCATTTATTTTAGCTGCGTGTTAGTTTCTGCTTTGGCTCTCTGAGATGTTTTATTCGCGTTGTATTTGCGTCCTGAATAAAATACTATTATACTATTGTAAATACTATTGTAATGACCTGATGTTTTCAACCAATGAAATATGACTTTTCCGCGTACCACTGGCCAAAATTCTGCAATCGGCAACTTTCTTAAATCGTAGCTTTTTGGTTTGTTTGTTTTTGCAGGAAACGTTACTACACGTGACATTCCCCTTAATCCCTCTCACTAGCAATATTTTTACCGCATTCCTGCCCAACCCTTTAGAGCTACCAAGTCCTTAAAAGTAACTCCAAAGTTAGACTTAGGGTTCGAGTGGTGATCGTCTGAGTCCCTAGAAACAAAATTTTTGTAAACATTTTTGAGGGACAACTTACCAAGCAAGCGTTAGATGATCGTCTAATGAACTGCGCTCGATGATCAAAGATCTGGACGGCCTCTCGGAAGGTCAGACGAACAGATTTCTCTCTGAATTCCCCTTCAATACCATCTGTTTAAGATAAGATGAAGCCGTTTGACACAAATTGCTTGAAACATTGTGTGACATCCCCTGTCAGTGCAACTGTAACACACTATCGCGTGACAAAATTGCGTGACATGTCGCGAGGAACATTGTCTAGTGTGATATCCCCTGTCGATGCAACTGTAACACACTCTCTTATCGCGTGACAAAATTACGTGACATGTCGTAAGGAACATTGCCTAGTGCGACATCCCCTGTCAATGCAACTGTAACACACTCTTTTAATTGCGAGACAGGTTGCCGGAAACATTCCCTAGTGAAACGACAGGGCTGAAAAACGTGTGCGCATGCGCCAAATTGTCAATGAAAACAAACATGGCCGCTTGAAAACTTCGCATCAGACACTCAAATTAGTTGAGGTTTTCAGGGAAAAGCATTTCAGTACAAACATTAGAAAAGTTCTACATACCGTAAAAACATGCAAACTTTAGATTTAAATTAAAATGTAAAATTTTCAAGAAATGGACTTTTAAGACTTTTGGACTTTCGTAGCTGACTTTGAAATTTTTCAAAACCATAGGCATTTTTTATAGGAAGCAGATGAGCCCGCGGTTTTACCCAATACCGCTGGCTCGTTTTTCAGCCCTGCTTAGTGTAACACAAGCTTTAACCTGTTGCTTTGTAGCCCAGTCCCGCAAGAGGACTGGGGAGACCACGATTTAGGTCGTAATATAAATTTGGTATTGGTATTTATCCCACACCATAGAAAATATAGCCAATCAGAAAGCAGGAAAGCCGTTGTATATTCGTCGGTATTTCATTCTTCCTTCCCATCATGCACTGCGCGTTGAATCTACGCATTTGTATTTTCTTTGGCGTGTGATAAAATGGTTATACGATGGTTTCTCGTGGCATACCGTTGATATCCTACTCGTCACTTGTATTTTCTTTGTATAAACACTCGCCTAAAGGCTCGTGTGTATACTAGAAGCTACAAGTGACTCGTGGGATATTCCACGGTATGCCACTCGAAACCATTGTATAACTAGTATGTAGGTCAGTAAAAGAACAAGAAAATTATTTGAATTAATTATATGTTTACAAACCTCGAAATTCTTTCATGGAAAGTCCTGTGATATACATGACAAATAGCAGCAGGACCAGAAATAGAATATAACCATAGAGAATATGGAACAGACTGATGATCCTCGCGATGTTCAGTGTAATGTAAAGCCACTTGATTTTAATTTCCAGCTGAACTGCATCATCGATGAAATAACAAACGTACTGACCACACATGCCAAACAGCGCTCCCACTGGAATTAAGAAAGGTAGTTTCTGTACGACGAAAAAAAAAACCCATGTTAATATCGTTACTCACTAGGGTAGGGAGTGAGGTGTATTGACTCTCCGCGCTACTCTACTTCATTAGGGGACACATCACAATTACAAACCGGGTTCGATTTCATATTATCCGTATTACTGCCATCTTCATAAACGTGCGAACACGGTAGCTAGCTGCATGAGTTGCAAGCTGAAATTTGATTTTTCGCTTCCGTCAATCAAAAAATAAATAAAATCCAATGTGAGAGCAAAATATCAAAGAAAAGGACCATATTAATATCGTTACCCAATAGGCAGTAAGCGCCCCTTCAAACAATAATAAGCGCTTCCTCGAATAAGCGCCGCCCCCAACTAAGAGCCGCATATGAAAGCAAAATATCAAAGAAAAAGACCTTATTAATATCGTTACTCACAAGGGTGAGCGCCGCCCTCAAATAAGGATAAGCGCTTCCTCGAATAAGCGCCGCCCCCAACTAAGCGCCGCATACGAAAACAAGATATCAAAGGAAAGGACCATATTAATATCGTTACTCACTAGGGTGAGCGCCGCCCTCAAATAAGGATAAGCGCTTCCTCGAATAAGCGCCGCCCCCAACTAAGCGCCGCATACGAAAACAAGATATCAAAGGAAAGGACCATATTAATATCGTTACTCACTAGGGTGAGCGCCGCCCTCAAATAAGGATAAGCGCTGCCTCGAATAAGCGCCGCAACCGAAACTAAAAATTTGAAGACCGCCGCGGAGGTTTATCGAGTTAATACGGTATGAGTGCAAGTATATCGCTGGGGGAGAAACAAGTGTTCTTAATTAACAACAGGTGGTCCTTATATTATGTGGGAGTCCATTAAGCAGGGTTCGATCACACCTGGAACTTTCCTATAGTTAGAAAAGCTAAATATTTTGATCATAGAGGAGATTTGTTATCAATGTGAACTGATTGAGTTATTCGCTAATCACCACCGCAAGCACAGCAGTGGCGAACAGAGTCGAATTGAAAACATGTGAAGACACCGCTAGCACCTGCTATACAGACCATGTATGACCCTGGAACACAAAATCCGCTGAGATATTTAGAAGGAAATAGATATTTCCCGAATTCGCTTGAGTTACCACAAAACAATGGTTCCGAGTCGAGGTTAAACTTCAAGGATAAAATCAGTAAATATATGAACACGTCAAGTCCAACCTTGACTTTTGAAACCGTTGTTTCGTGCTCACTCAAGTGAATTCGGGAAAGGTCTATTGGCCTGGGGAGCCGGGCCCCCAAACAGTTTAGGTCCCCAAATAAACACCTCATCTTCCACACTTGATCTTTTCAAACACAATCGAGCACTAAATCCCACCTATACTTCCTTTCACCCACTCACCCATTAATCACTTAACTATAATGATATATCCGCTATAATTCCAAGTGCGTCATAAATCTTTGTCAATGCCTTCGGTTATTTTTCATTAAGCTCTTTTACGTCTGTGTTTGATCATCGTATTAATTTCAAGGTGTTCGCGGCGTTTTTGAACTAGTAGTGGAAATTTAGAGTGCTTCAGGATGAAGAAAAAAATGAATTTCAGCGGATTTGATGATCATTGCATGATGCAGATTAGTCTTGACCCTGACTTGTCAAAACTACAGGTACTACGGCCTGATAAATGAAGATTTTGACTACAAATTTTACTTCGATATATGTCTCTAATGTCGAGAACGGCTCGTGAGTTGGTACATGACGTCATGGCCGCCATTTTGGTTAAAGTTGACCGATTGGGTTTTGACAAACTAACCGTGATTTCAGTTTTAAATTGTGTTGTTTTGCCATTCCATTCAGTCTAATCACAAATAAAGAGATTACGAACCACAAATGAAATTATTAATACCTTTTCACGTGAATGTTCGAAGATTTTGTTTTAATTTTCGAAGCTAACGGCTTTCCTAATTGTAGTGAAATTAGAAGTCAATAAAATTAAAATCTAGAAATTGAATCTAAACTTGACTTTTAAATGATTGTGAGACAATAATGATTTTTCAGATTGTCTGGAATTCAAATACACCTTGATGTGTTTTTCACTCCTTCAATGGAAAGTGTTGATTAAAGTACTTAGCACCTCAAAATGAAGCATTATTTATTTGAATATAACTGTTTCCAAGGATTCAGAGACGTCCAGATAAAGTAAAAGCGTGCTACGTGAACTGATCAATCTCTCAATCAATCAAAAGGAGGAAAAGCTCATAATGACCAATCACAGCACTTTGTTGAATTCCAAAGCCATTTCGCAGTAACTGCAATTTTTCCTTTTTTATCTTTAAGGAGAATTAGCAAGTACTTAGTTCATAGAAGAACGCTAGGAGCTGCAAGGCCGCAGTGGGTTGCAATCAGACAATAATAATCCCGATCGAATTATCATAGATTTTCTCTTCTTATCAGAGACGGAATTTTTCACATAAATATAATTATCAGAAGATATTTTCGTTATAATCTAAAGCAACTCTTCATCCCGTGTCTCAATCTGTTTTGATTGTTTTTCTTCTTCTCCGATTTAAGTCCAGCACTCATTATTTGACAAGTTACGTTTTTCAAAAGCGTGTATTTCATTGTCTTATTTTTGTTTGGTGAGAGTCGTAAGAGCTGGATTTATTGAGCAAATAGCCAAATAAACGCTTTCTTTGTTTCTAAAGCTTTTACAGTCTCTCTTTCGTAGCACAAAACCTCTGTATGACTCTCGTTCACAAATTACTGGTGATTTCCCACCGTGACAATCTAGTGTTTGTGTAGGGATAGTGAGGTTTGTAAGATATTATGTTGAGAAAATAGCAAAGGCTTTCTTTGAGTCTAAAGGTTTTTTTTTCCAGTTTTTGAGGTGTATTGGTCAATGCAAGGGTTCTTTTCCGGTTCGACCGATTAACGATGACATAGAAAGCGATAATTAGCTCATATTTCAAGTTCGGTTGAAGAGTTACTGGAACTAAAACCTTCCATTTGAGATAAATTACAAAACAAATTACCCGAATTACGAAACGCTGTACTATATATTGAATCGAGATTTATTTAGAATTACTTAATTCTGCTTTGAATATAATTCGAAGTATCTAATATAGAGAGCTCTTTTTGGCTTTAAAGTTTGCGTTTTTCAGTTTTTCTGGTCGAGTACATTGTTTCATATTATCATATCTATCGCTTGACATGCAATTCATTCTGGAGACAATCACAATACGATATATATCCAGGAAAATATAGCGGATTTCCCTTGAGTGCTACTTATACTTTACTACATTTTTAAAACAATTTCCATTGCATTAATCATCGTAGAACTAGAGAAAAGCAATAGGAAGTTATTTCAGTGTTATAATTATAACCTACTGTGCACGAGCTGTGAGGCAGCAGGAAAATGCAGGGAAAGTAAACTAAAACACCGGATATTCGTAGTCAGTTTTGCAAATGTTTTGGCACCTATACGAGCTATGAGTCAGTAGAAAATCAGGAGCCGAAAAACTATTAGAAATATCGGATGATTTTATCCACCGAATCTGTAGCTCTTGCTGTACGTTCTTCACAATAATCATTACTGACTTCTTAGTACTTTAAGGAAAACCGTGGGCAGCCATTTCAGCGTTAAAAATTCTACTGAATACGTGCTGTGAGGCATTGATCCATGCATTAACGATAAGGATTTCAACGGATTTTAAACCACAGAAGCTCATTCCCATGAAGATTAAAACGAAGAAAAAAACTTTGTAAATATATTCCATTGTTTGCAGCATAATATACACAAGGGAGATATTTTCATTTTTTATTACTAAAATGGAAACGAATAAATAGAAATGATGTCAGCATGAAAAGCACTTTTACGGCGTTTTTTAAATCCACCCTCATGTTTAAGAAGTTCCACTTCTCTTCCTGGAAATAAGAGTCACTAATGGTATTGCCTTAAGGTCAAAGAATAATTCCAAAATTGAAAAATGTCCGTTTGAAAGAAGTATTTTTTTAAAACGACAAGATATCTGTCTGTTTTTGTTTAACTTCTTGTGTAAATAGTTGATATGAAATTCAAATAAGATAAACTACAATAAGCTTGATTCGTTTATTTCTGCAGCAGATAACTGAGTTGAATTTCTCTCGATAAAAAGAATAGTTTTTTCTCATTATCATTATTTTGGAAACCTCAATATAGCATTTTCAATCATCATAACTTTTGAATATAAATAATGGAGTTCAACGAACAAAAGCCCTCAAAATAAATCGAATTTAGAAGGAGAAATAATGACAAATTTGTAAACTTGTAAAATGTCTTGAAAGTTGTGTTTTTGGATGACTTTAACCCTTAAAACACAAGAAAAAAATACTGTTTGAAGGCATTGTTTTCGTCCAATACAAACTAAATTTAGATAAAGTAAATAACACTTCTGGAAATAGGGGCAAAAAGTCAAGCATATGTCAAAAACTTGGTAAATAATCATCTTCAGGTCTTGTATTTTCTTCCACATGTTTATTCAGTTTTACCGCCTTATTCTCGCGCGTTGTAATGAGGTTTTTTGTGTTGTTCGCTGCTGAGCTTAGCAATAAAATTATCCGACAAAAGGAGTACTTAATCACGTATTTGTTTTAAGCCAATGTGAATTTTTCACAGGAAAAAGAAAACAATAGAATAGCTGGGATTTTAGTTGTGGGATTAAGTTCCTATATTTAAATAGTATCAAAACCTCACAAGTTTGGTAGGGTTTCTAGAATTATTAAACAGAGTAATTTTCCTCAAGGCCCTTCTAGATCGAATTAGAATTTAGAAGTTGATTTTTGCGGAGAGAGGAAAACCAGAGAACCCGGAAAAAACAGGATAGAACAAATGTTCGACTCAACTCTCATACGAGTAGAACTTAAAAGTAAATAGATTGACCGACAAAGGATTAACAGAAATATGAATTTGCACCTAAAACAATGAAGGAAACTGACTTTACAACCCAAAAAATAAAGTCACAAAGATTAATGTGTAAACAAAGATTAAATCCCAAGAAAATGAGGAAGAGGAAATGAAGGAAAGAACAAGAGAATGTAGAAACATACCCGAACTTAAATTCAAGTATTGAAAACAAGAAAAATATAAACAGCATTGTATGTATACAAATCTCACAGGCTTTCAGAGGAAAAAACTTAAACTTCTTGCTTGTGGTAGAAGTATATGAAATATTTTAAACGTTTTTTAAAAATATATTTATGAGGTTTTTAGAGTGCTTTTTGAAAATTGTGTTTGTCAATCATTCGCTGTAATAAAAAACAATTACTTCTTATCAAGTGTTAATGATAATCAGGATAAAGTATTTAACATTTAACGCAAAGTGAACGATAATTTCTGAACTGATAATTATTACAATCAGTTTACTGACCATAAGTGATTGATTTTAGAACTTTTGCATCAAAGAAATCTTGAAAAAAATTTTTTTTCAAGCTCACGGTTTTTGATCAAATATTAAATCAAAAAGCTAAACAAATCTTTAATAGTTTTCTATAAAACCAGTTTTTCGAAGGTAAATTTCGGAAAGAAAAAATAGAGAATGAACGATAGTTTGATGTAATTTTGTTTTCAAAATGGAAACTTTATCTATTTGGGATGGGTGCTTTTGGGATGCTTTTGAAATATTGAAATTTATTCTAAAAAAGTATTTTTAAAATGGCGAAAAAAATTCAAAAACCCAAAACATTATCACTGAGCTAGTAACGGTTTACACAGCTTGAACGAAAACCGAAATATACCCGTCATCTCCATCAGATATTACTTTTTACAGCAGTTCTTTCATATTAAAAGTGCTGAATTCAAAAGATCCGCCAAACGTCGGCTTTCTAAGTCCCTCATCAAACCCTGCATGACTTGAAGTAGCTTCTCAGTTGCATGTCTATCATGTCATCAGCCGACTCAGTTACACAAAGTCAGTTTTATCTAAATATTGAACTTGAACATTTCCCTTCGTCAAACAACGTTTTTAATCTCATACCTGCGAGCTACCTTCTAATTATATTCCTACCTTGGCAAGTTTTCGCGCTTTTTCTAAGGTTTCTGTAAAGTTCCCATCAACGTATAAGATTTCCAAAGCATCCTCAATCCACGGTATAGTGTCTCGTATGATCATACAAGTCCCTGAGACGAACGAAATCAAAAATACTGCTATAGCTGTGGCCCAGGCCCAGCCATATTTATACGTAGCGTCGTAAAAGTCCAACGAAAAGTGAATCAAAATATTTGAAATCCATAGTACAAGTCCAAATTTTCCAAGCCAAGGATGGTAGTTTTTATTTCTGTGTCCAATAAATGAAGAAACGATGTATATTGGTTTGAGGATTGCAAGCAAGTCTTCTCGAGGGATTTGCAGTTCGTTTCTTGCGGCCATTTTTCGTATTTTTCGAACGCAATTCACGACTGATGATAAAGTTGGTTTTTTTTCTGACGACATCTTCTTTTTAGTTTAGTTTTTTCTTGTTTTGATTCAACTTTTGCTGCTACTCCTGAAACAATATAAGAAATAAATAAAGACAAGTGTTGATATAACATGATAACATTTTGGTTCTAAACTACGCCATTAATTCAGAAACGATCCAAACCTGATCATATTCTGCACAGCGAATCACAAATTAACATACTTAAAATATAAAATGTAAGGCAAAAGTAAAGAAAAGATATTCTGCATTCATTAAAAGATGGCTCCAAATTTTGGTTAAACCTGGTACGTTTATATTGGCTTCAGTAAATATTTTCGTTATAATTTCACCCCGACAATCCTAGCAGTTCAATTCGGTATTCGGTTTCAAACTTTTTATAAAAATCACGGTCAATACTGAGTTTTATTCGATGAGACCCTTAGCACCAGAATCTGTGTCCTAAATAGTAAATAAAAAGGTAAGCAGATTTTTTTGAATAAGATATAAGGTACTTAATAAGCGGTGACAAAATACCGAGAACGGTACCAAGTTAGAAATTTAGAACTGCAACTTCCCATATTCTTACTTCCTCGTTATTCCTGATCCTTGCTGAAAACCATACTGTAAATATCATTTTTTATACGACAAAAGAAACCAATTTGGAGAGAAATTTGCCAAATAATTACAGACAAGTGTAAAATTTTCTCCAAATTTTTCGAGCAATCAGTATCTTTTGACCCAATAAACTCATATTTCCGCTGTAATCAAACTTTCTTCTTTTCAATTCTTCTAGTACTGATCGTGTGATTAAATATTGTCCTGTACTCTTATCCGTTAAGTCAAAGATTCAAATCCTATACAACATTTTTCAATTTTCTTTCTGCACACCGTAAAATAACCTTTTTGCTTATAAATGTTTGGCGATTTTGTTTTTTTTTTAGCTTCCATTTTTTCTTCGAAATGCTCGACGCTTGGCAGTAATTTTATCGATTTTTTTTTATCAGTGAAATTAAGAATAATTTCCTGGAACTCTTAAAGACCTCGTTGACGAATTTTTGAATTGGTTTGGAATTATAAACAGCTAAAAATAAATAAAAAGAAATCAAGTTTACCTTCAATTTTATACCAAAATGATGTCCTGAATTGAGCCGGGCAGAAACAACAGCCATAACTTAGAATCTAGATAACCATTTTTGACCTTAAATGGTCGCTACTTTCCCTATGTCATGCATAGTCAATGGGCTATTTGATTGGCTATTCTCTTCGGCGAGAACCCATTTAATTGTAAATAAATGAGCTCTAAAAATGTGTTGCACCTGTCGAGAAGAGAACATTTTGACTGAATCATCCATTACCTTTCGATGGAAATTTTAAACAAAAGACTTCATTAAAAAAACTAAATAACGTCAATCTCGATTTGAAATGAGCTTCTTGGCTGGAAATTAAAAGATAGACTTGGCCAATGAGTTTAACGGTCAAAAAAAAAATTCGGCGCGTTGTGAGGAAAGGTTTGACTATCCTTGACTGTAAACTAACGTTTTCTTTAATTATCACGTCTCAAAATTTCAAGCTTCTACTTTAGATGTTAATTCTAGGGGCCAAAACTACCTCACTAGACTTTCCTTCTTCCCATAATGTTAATTGTAACCGTAAACAAACGCCTGAAAAGTAACTCATCTGTCTCTTTCTACTTGTCGTTAACTTTATCTCGTAGTTATCTTAGATAATCGAGGATCATTATACATACGTATTCTTTACTTAGTATTGTACTTCTCACAAAGGCCCCATCATATGTTAATCGTAATTATATTCGAGATAACGATCGAAATGTCACTTTTTTCAAGGAGATATTCTTTTAAAGATGTCAGTCGACTATGGTTATCTTGATTTGGACTTAGCGCCCAGACTTGGTTTGGATATTCCTGGTGCAAAGGCGTCACATCTGCTTATATTTTGCTCTTGACATAGAGGCAAATACTCAAAATACCGACTAAATTTATATTTGGCATTTTCAAAAGTCTCCGCAAATTCATTTGGTAGAAAACATTATCACTTTTCGTATCGTTTTAAGCGATTCTCGCAGAATCGATATTGGTGAAGCTTTCGATAGCCTGAAGCACCGTCTTTCATTAGCCTGTCGGCTTCGTCTTTCGATAGCCTGTACGCATGTCGTACTATAATAGTCGCAAGAGAGCTGGATGGATTCAAACCCATCCAAATTTTAACCAGTGTTATCAAAAGAAATAATCTTTTATTCCGCTGTTTCAGGTACCAGCTGTCATCGCATTCATTTTCTGTGCCGTATTGTTTTTGAATTGAACCAAGTGACATGCAAGCTCTTTGGATCCCATAACTGTGGAAAGTTCCCTAACGGTTGAATGCAGATTGAGTCTGTAAGGCTTTTGGTCTAGGGCGAATGGAAATTTTCTCTATATGTTATTTATACAATATTCACTTGCCCTGTAAATTAATTCAAAAAAGAAGACGAACAAAAAACTGAAAACAAATAAAGTATGTGATCTCCTATAATAATATGATATAATAAGAGACTTGGCGGCAGATAACAGCAGAGTTTGTTGGGTCTCAACCTTGATTCGAGGGTTTTAATTTCCTCCGCGTTCTTTGGTTTTCCTAACTCCAAAGAAAAACAACTAACAAGCTAAATATCAATTCGTGACTCACTCCGACTTTAATTTGTGCTGACTTAATTTGTTTCAGGGCTCGATAAAATTTGAAAAATATTTTACATACATTTGCCCACATTAGCATCGCATCATGATCAGTGCAGTTCACTAACATACGAGACGCGGGCTTGCTTATTGTTACATCGAAATCTATGTGGAAATTTCTCATTTTTTATTTTTGGTTTAGCAACTGATAAAATAGGAAGGTGGCTTCCTGAAAGTTACTAAATTATTGGCAGGCTGATTTATGTATATATATATTAAATATTATCTGTCTAGGAAATCAATCTTTTCATCAGGTTTAACAACTGATAAAATAGGAAGGTGGCTTCCTGAAAGTGAAAAAAACAACACGGCCGCCATATTGGACGACCTTAACGAAAGATTTGGTCTTCGTTTCTTTTGCCATGTCAGCCAACATGGCGACGTTGTCTTTTGTGTCGTTTCACTCTAAAATTTATTATTTTAAATCTAGTTTTGACATGATGCACGGCACGCCTATCACCTGACCGTTCATGTCAATAAACTACATAGAGCAGTTTTCGTATGGGTTAAGAACGACACGGCAAATTCGTATATACTGTAGCTGCACCGTATCTTACCGTAGCCGTAAGTAAGCCTTGTGAGTGGATGAATTACTGGAAGACAACTGGTAGTCATTTCAATGTTACGGCATGTCATACAATGCACATGCTGTAAGTCAGTACCATATGTTTCAGTAAGTTTCGGTTGAGAACGTCGAGGAAAATATCTTTCATTTTCCACTAGGCTTCGATAATAAGTACTGAACTTTTTAAAAATGTTTGTTATCTTGTTACTGTCATCATTTTGGTTTAGGACAATTTCTGCATGACGAGGGACCCGAGGAACAAAACCACGCAAAAAGTATTTTAAATACTGCATTTCTGCTTGCCTTTTTCACTTTAATCTAAATTGGGCTCCCTATGGGCACTACTGTATAGCGCTTCGTTTAAATCATGAAGTAGATTTATGCAGTATTAGTTGCTTGGTGGCAAAAAAGCGCTTAAAGCGTCCCAGTTCAACACAGAGGGAGGTCAACAACAATACAACAATTTTCTTCCCAGTTTGGCCAATGGTCAAAGAAAAATGCCGATGACTTGAAAAAAGTGGAAAATTAATTATATTAAGTTTTACAGACTTGATTTATTGGCAACAACAACATACGATATTACAGCCATAGGAACAGCTTGTTAATTGCCAATTTTAGGCATGGAAATCTATACAGTTGGAAATAAGGTTTCCAATGGTTGATATTTCCTGCCTTTCTGAGAATTAAAAAATAATAACAATATAGAAAAAAAAAAGAAAAAAAAAAAAAAAGGATTTAGCAGTTGCTCCTCTACGGAAGTAGCTATTCGCCCACTCTTATTCCAATTCGAATTTAGGAGTCGAATCTTACGGAGGGAGGAAAACAGGAGAACCCGGAGAAAAACCCTCGGAGCGCAGGAGAGAACCAACTAGGAAACTCTACTCACATACGACACCGAGCTCAGCGAGGCTCGAACTCGTGTCGCCTTGATGTGAGAGGTGAGCGCTCTCACAGCTACACCACCCGTGCTTCCCCAGAACTATAGGACTGAAAGGAACCTTTTTGGCGAAAATTAAACAGCTTTGTTTTTCGATTCGTTTTTTTTTTTCAGTTTATTTTATTTATTTTTATTAATAATATACTGAATGTATGCATCAAATTGAATAAGGCCCCGTTTCCTCGGGCCCGGTTTCGTTTGAATACGCGGTTTATATAATGAGCAAGAAACTGGGTCGAAAATAATACGGTTACATAGCGTTTACACGAGAACACTATATAGTATTAGACTCAGACAGGGTTTTCAAAACATCACTGTTTTATTACATATTCAATTGATGTTGTGTAAACGTAAAAAAACTGTGAATATAGAAAATGACGGTTTCGAATAAAACCGCATCGCGGTGTAAACGGGGCCTAATATCGAGGAAAGAAGTACTCAGATATTTCAATGCAGTAATACGAGCAGTAACAGTGAAATGTAAAAGAAATGACAAAAATTCCATCGAGAAAAAGTAAAATTATTTTTGTATCTTCCTGTGAGCTTTTAATATAAATTATCTAAAAAAGAGGCCTCGGCGTGCGATCTGCAACGCAACATTTTGGTGACAAATGTTTTCGTCGATTTGCTTGCTAGCACTTTTTCAGAAATACTTGAGGATAATGATATCGTGAATATAAATGATGGTTTATCAACCATAATATCCAAGTCAGTCTAAATTAAAAAAAGAAACATTTTTTACACGATATGTACCATCTTACCTGTAGTCACAGACATCGTTGACATTTGAACTGGACACAGAATTACAAGATCTTTTTTCTTGTCTGTTTGTAGGATATTTTTTTTGTTTACTCTTCAAGGTGACTTTCTTTTCTATCAAGTTTACAGTTTATAAATATAGTTACATAGGTCATTAAAGTAGGTGACGACGAGGTCAGATACTCGACATCGTTCAAAGGATGATTAATGGTAAGTGTGTGAATTAACACTTTTTATTGTCAACGCCGCTGTTTATTCATTTAATTCCTTATATACACATTGTTATGAGCATTTGTTTTGAATGGTTCATCAACACTGCTGTAGCCATGGCAACGATAACATCGCCGGCTTTCCTCACATTCCTCGATCCAAAATGTAAGTCAAGTTAAGTATCTTTACTCCGAGTGGGCACGTGTCCCCTCCGGAGTACCACAAGGAACTAATGCAAACTAGGGCCATGGCTCTTTACCATAATGATAGATGATCTTGATACGCCAGGAAATGAGTTATGGAAGTATGTGGACGATTCAACCATTTCTGAATCTATTTTAAAAGACCAAGCAAGTACTATTCAATCCGCCGTCGACACACTGTCAGACTGGGCTTCTACTAACAAGTTTCAATTAAACGAATCTAAGTGCAAGGAACTTCGTATTAGTTTTGCCAAAACTAATACTGAACTAAACCCAATCATAATCAACGGAGAAGGAATCGATAACGTCACCAGTGCAAAACTTTTAGGCCTTCATGTTACCAACGATCTCAAGTGGAATGTTCACATTTGTGAAACACTAAAGAAAGCTAGGAAACGATTGTATGGTCTGTCCCAACTAAAACGTTCTGGACTTGGCAGTGATGAACTGATTCAGTTCTTTCGAACATGCATTCGTCCAATTACCGAATATGCATGCCCGGCATTCCATGACAGTTTACCAGCATACCTCTCACGGGATCTTGAAGCTGTGCAGAAACGAGCCATACGTATAATCTTTCCTTTTGAACATTACGAGGAAGCCCTCAACAATTCAGGATTAGTCACTTTATATCAACGCCGACAGGACTTTACTGATAAGCTTTTTGACGAAATTATTAATAACAGAGAACATAAACTTTTTAAATTGCTACCCAATACCAACACCTGCTGCCTAAATCTGAGGAAAAAACGTAAATTTAATACATCTTTTAAGACAAATAGATTTCGTAACAGTTTTATTTTTTATAATTCTTTAAAAGCCTAGTATAAGTTAAGTATATTTTAGATTATGATTATAAGATTTATATATATATATATATTGCTATAATTTATATCACAATTATCTCAAGTTTAATATTTATTCAATTCATATGTAAATTCCTATTTAAATTCTAATTTTAAATTTTATATATGTAAACAATTGTGTAATTCAGCCTATGGCTGCCAAGCTTTTGTTATTAAACTATCTATCTATCTATCTATCATCTTTGACGTGTTGCATCGCTTCGTCATATCATTATATATACATGCACGATGCGCGCGCATCCTGGTATAGACATAACGAGTGACGAAATTAAATGTGCCAATTTATATATAGAAAGACTGCTTATTATTACTTCCAAAAAAAAAGGAAAGTTTCAGGTAAAATGGAACTAAATGGAATTATGTCAAACTAAGGAAAATATTAGCGCTTGGCATGCGCATGCGCGCACATCCCTGTAGGCAAAATGTAAACATTGGAAACTGGTAAATAGTCTTCAACATTTATTTATTTATTTTCATACGTTATCCGTTTACACCGACATACTAGTATTTTATATTCGCCATTTATGTTTTTTGTAATATTTTTCACCACAGATTTTGCTGTCCGGCATTTTGTGTTAATTTTCATTTTCATTTTCAAGCCATACCAGTGGTGAGATAGAAACTTTGCCGGGCTGTTTGGCATGCAATATGTCAGCTTCAGTTCGCGTAACTCTTCAATGACAAGGAACATTTTTACCACACTAATGTGCAGCTGTCTTCAGAGTTCAATTCTATTAAATACATATCGCAAATAAAAAATAAATAAATAAATAAAATAGGTATTAGAAGCTATTTAGCGTATAAATGGAATTGACTTTTCCAGTATGACGCCATTCGCACTAACAGTCACATGACCAACACTCCCTTAATTAAGCACCAGTGTCAAAATGAACTTCAAAAGCGAAAATAACATCTGTCCTGAATATTTTCCCATACAAATTCAATAATATTTTCAAGGTCATATTCATATATTTGTCCTTTGTCAAATATTTTGAGCTGGAATTTTATCTTTTTGTGCATACTTGTTATGTCAAGACTTTGGCTTTTTACGTGTATTGAGGTTGCGTGTGAAATATGTATCGCAGCCAGTTTTTCAAAACGCATCCCACATGGAAAGGAGTGTCCTTAGGTGGTTAGTCATCCGAGACAAAATCGACATACCGGGTTTGCTGGTCATAGCAAGGGGTTAATCATCTACGGTCTAGGGGCCGACTAACCTCTCCCTTAGGCTTGGGGGCCGAGCTTCCTGATCAGTCTGTAAATCCTCCCGGGATAGCGGTGTTGGAGTCGAAATCTCCAGCGTAGCCGTAAGTCCATACGATGCTACAGCACTCGATGTCTGGAAGTATGGTCCTGGTTTTATCAAGCAACAAATACAAATACAATCCTAAAAACTAATTAACGTTTTGAAGTCCCTGGCAGACGAACTTTTGAATAGAACAAACTAGAAACGCTACAATTCCAAAACGAGCATGCGAGCTTGCAATCATGCATAAGTATCCCAAGTCCAACCTTTTTCTCGTCGCAAACCTATAGAACGATATCATGGGTAAATAGTTATGAATATATACAAATAACTTGTAGCTTTTTGGCTCGAATTTGTAGTCACCATGCAACATTCAGTAATCGATCAACGCTTTGGCCCCGTAACATAGATTGAATTTTTTCATCCAGTGCTTTCATTATGAATTTTCTTTCCATCATGCATGATGGGCCATGATTTTTTAGGCTTTCTCAATGGGCAGGGTCAGGAAATTTCATTCCCATTCCTAGGGAGGGTCACTTCATTTTCAAATCTCCACCCCCCTCCCCCTGCTAATTTCTGACCAGTCCCTAACTAGAATTTCATTGAATCCGAATCTTTATTCGAAGTAACAAAACCGAAACGCTCAACATATGCGATTTTTACCAATTTGAAGACTCGTAGTTGGAAAGATTCAAGGAGAAAAACACTTAATACACACAACAAAAGCCAGACTTCAAGTTTTCATTATCAATGAGCGAAATGATATGTCTTGCGATCAAAGTCGTCTTTCGCCGAGTAAACTCTTGAAGTTCAACTGATATCAATTTATTACAGGATTTGCTTCAAAACTAAACAAAATGACAAAGAACTAATCAAAATAGAAATTGGAAGGAAAAAATAAGGCCGATTACCTATCTTAGCAGATAGATTGAACGTTTAAATCTAGCGAACTATCATTGGGAGTGTGATCTGTTTGTTTACGAACTGAAGGCGAGTCAACATGCATAGGAGGGGCACAGGGAACCCAATCTCTAGCCAAACAGTGCGAATAGCAGTCTTTATGTAGGTTTCCATCAGAACATCAAGAAAAAAACTTTACTCAGTGATTATTAGAGCCTTTTCCGTTTTTGCAAACTGCTAATTTTCCTGCGAGTGTTTTCCCGAGTCACCAGGTCTTATCCTATTTCTCTTCAGTAAACCAGAGCACAGAGTTCGTTCTATTTTCCTGTCCGCTTTGATCAGGTTGAACGGAGCTAAAGATATTTCCTTCATTCCGAGTTCTTGCCAGTTAACAACCATTTAATCAATGACAAAAGTTTCATTTATTTCCATCAGCTACAGTTTTTTCGATAACATTTGTTGAATCCCAGATTTATTTTGCTAACTTTGCTTGAAAGCGCTGCCTTTGTATTATCTGTTTTACTTGTTACTTGTACGTAAGTCAAATATGACGCTCGGCCGTGGGAGCCTAGGGCAAATTACAAGAAACTAGGCATCCAGGACCAACTCCAAAGCAACAATATGGCATCTATGCGAATTATATATGTGTTTGGTCCTTCTCTCCTAGAGAAATTGTAGATATGGCCCTGGATGTTTCGTTTCATGGTATTCCCTCTAGTCTCTCTGGATCGTCCACCATATTGGATTTAGGTGTATCGCTCATTACTTATCTTTTATCTTATGTTTAAGATTACAGTGTATCACTGTCCCTACGAGCTTAACGAGGTTAAAACAATCTAATTTCGCTTGATGCGGAGTCTGCGGAAAGTATCCTTGCCGACCAGGGTGGATGCCCAGTTATCTTCAAGAGGTTTCTTAGTCGTGAGGACCCATGTTGTTATCAACATTTCTTTACCATCTACAATGTAACTTTGACCAGACCATGCGGTGCAAGAATAACCATCCTGAGAAAATCAAAGAGAGTACATTTTATCTATGTATTTCTCAAATGAGTCAAAGTTATGAAGAAAAACTTTCAATTGCAAGTGACCATCGAGAGAATTTGTATCTTTGAGTCTTCAACAAACATGTTTAGAACTAGAATAAAATGTTTTATGGTGTAAAGAGATAAAAGGAAGAATTCCTGAAGTGCTTCGAATGAAATGTTAAGGGCTTAGAAACCTGCTGGTCGCGTCATTACATTAGGTGGTTCAGGACCCATAGATCCTGCAATAGACTTTTCTTCAAACTTTGTCTACAAAAAGAACTTTATAGGTGAAACTCAATAATGAAATAAAACAAGTGGCTGATCATGCTCGTTTTCAAATTCAGTGGGGGTAGACTGGGGAGGTATTTTTGTATTTTCTATCACAAAAATTGAACTAACTTTTGACCAAAGAAAGCATTTTTCAGACGTGTTTTCGATGTTGAACACAAACAAATAACTGTTATGGAAACAACCTTCCTTATCTCATATATCATTAACATATATAATTACACGTTAGAATCTATCGAAGCAAGAAATTTGTCCAGTAAAAGAGGCATATGTATCCCTCTTTCGTGACAATAATAATTAGTGTATATCAACGCGGGAACCTACATAGATGTTGTGTTCTCATTGGTTCGCTATCTCGGGATATTTAACACTTTTGACTGGGACCGAGGGAAGCAGTGTGTAAGTGTAAGTGTTTTCTTATATACCAACTGTCAAAGAACACAACAAAATTATTAGATTTTTTAATTATGTGACATTAAAAACTTAGAAAAACTCTTACGTTTCCGGTGAAATCACTTCCGGTTTTGTTATTTCCCGGTAGATAACATATTATTGCCCGCTGGGATCCGTTGCCGGGGAAACATAGAAATTTGTTCTCGTTCACTTGATTAATTACTTGTAATTAGGTGTAAATCTATTAAAACAAGACTACTAACCAGCCAATTGACAACAAATCCAAAAGCAGAAGGTTGTGATCGTCCATTCATTCCTCTTAATGGCCACCACCTTTGGTGTGTCGTGCCAACAATGGAGTAATACCAGCCAGTGAGAGTTCCATCTTGAGCTTGCTTGATACAAACAGTAGAGTTCAGTTCGTTGATCCACCAACCACCCAAACCTTAAAAGTTAAAGTTAAAGCAACCAGTTAAACAAGCAAACAAACAAGCAAACAAACAAACAAACAAACAGCAAAGTTAATCAGGTAGCTGTAGTACACTGGCCTTTGACCTCACGGGTGTCGGTCAATACTCGATACCTTGGCTCACCACAGTCTTATGTGAGTAGAGTGTATCTAAGGAATATCCTCCCTTCGGATCGGGACCCTAAATTCTTTGAGTTAGCCGTGCCTTCACATTTATCGGCCTAGAAAGTGTTTGAGGGTTCCATAACAATAAAATTGACGTTCGAAGCATAAAACAGTAACGTATGATTGCTTTATCCTAACCGAGAGTTTATGCATATGGAACTCTTTCTAAATCCCAGTAACTATCACATTATTATCATGATATCGATCAGCAGTCACATCTTGGTAATACAGATTTTAAACTTAAATTTATTTTCAACATAATAGAATAGAATAGGATAGAACAGAACAGAACAGAACAGAACAGAACAGAACAGAACAGAACAGAACAGAACAGGACAGGACAGGACAGGACAGGACAGGACAGGACAGGACAGGACAGGACAGGACAGGACAGGACAGGATAGAGTACAATAGAATGGAATGGGATAGGATAGGATAGGATAGGATTGAATAGGATTAGAGTTGAGGTGAGTCGAGGCGAGTGAAGTAAAGTTGAATAGAGTAGGAGAAAAAAAAAGGAAAGAAGAAAAGAAAAGATAAAAAGTAAAGTAAAGATGAAAAGAAAAGAAGAAAAGTGAATAGAAGAGAAGAGAAGTGAGAAGAAGAGAAATGAGACGAGAAGAGAAAGGAAGAGAAGAGAAGAGAAGAGAAAAGAAAAGAAAAGAAAGAAAAGAAGGGAAAAGAAAAGAAAAACAACAAACAAACAAATACAGTTTCAAGTCTCTAAAAAGAACATCAACAGCTGTTAGTACAGTTGACACCTCAGTTTAGCCCGCAATCAGGTCTTCTTTTTTCTAAGGAATCATACAAGTGAGGTTAATGGATTTGGACTTCTTGTTGTTCATTTGCATCTCATTTGCATCCAACCATAATATTTTTTACCTCTTTTTTCTGAACATCGCCTTCGATAGGGAGGAATCTCCATTTCTTCGAATTCCCAGCCGAAACTGACGCCAGCAGAAAGGAAAATTATAAGTATTATCACTTTCATCTTTTTTAGTTCACGTTATCTGAAAAGAAAAAAACAGATGAATGACAAAAAAATAGTGGTTGTTACACTCCAAGTGAATGCAGCACTGAATGATCTTGACCAATTTTGTACATATTATCGTGCAGTAAGTTTGATCAGCAGTTCTCAAAATGGCGACCAAAACTTACTTGAAAATAACTGGGCAGAGACAAAATATTACAGTGCCTATCAACCCTGACGGTTTATTTTGAATATCACTTCTACATGTAGGGTAAGATACGATGGCACTTTCCTGTTTCAGTATTATAAAAAAAAATTGAAAGACTTGTTATATATGAATATCTCGGTTTTCCTGTTTCAGAATTATAAAACTAGACTCGCTTTTCTTGTTCCTGTTTTTTTAATATTTGTGATCGAATCGACATGTGGGGATTTCCTTATTTCTATTTTTGGAAGTCAAATGTCACTCAAAGATATGTCCAAGCTATTAAGATTTACAAGTAATATCATTGTTAAGTCGTGATCTTTCAAAACTACTAAGTAAAGTCAGTAAAGTTCAAAACAAATAACGCCAGTGGTGGGTTTCAAAGGTAGCAGATAATATATATTTTTTACTAGCGACGAAGGACTAACGTCCAAAACGTCAGTGGAAACGTTTTTACACGGTGTTTTTAAACTTAAAAGTTTACTTCTTCTTCACTTGTTGTATTCAAAACACCAATGCAGTCCCAACTAGTCGTAACCACCAGACATTATCAGTTTACAAGCTAAATATATTTTTCTATTCAGCACTTGTAATAAATGTTTCGATCGATTTTGAACTGCATCGTCAAACTTTTGGAGAACTTTTTCTAAAATGTGCCGCCCATGTAGAGACTGTTCAAAGTATGTGGGTAGACAGGAATCGATTACACAATGACGATTTGGAAGCAAGATCAGGAAAGCCCTATATCTATTGAAATATCTTTAAGGAAAAAAAATATGAAAAATAAATAAAAGCTTGAGTAAGTATATTTCTCAAGTCACCGATCCAGGTGATGATCTCGCTATCTCGGGCTTAACTCAATGTCTTGGAACTTTAATTAGTTTTTATCCAGTGGACCACGGGTTTCAAGTCATTACCACAACAATATCCGTGATAGATAGACTGGATTATTTTCCACTTCAAATCAATGTGCAAGGGCGTGGCAGGTTGTGCAAGGGGCTAGCTGATATGGTCTGGGGGCCGGCTAGTCTCTCCCCTGATACCTCCGGTAGCTAGAACATGACTTTGCGTTATGTCCGAAGTCCAAACGAAGAACCAGATGAGAGGATGTCTCGGGAGTATGGCATGTGGAGGGCACTTTCTTTTTATTTGGATTTCTTTTTTCTTAGATTTCTTTTCAATTATTATTTTGTTTACCCTGATGGTTTATTTTGTATATGACTTCTACATGTAGGGTATAATACGATGGCACAGTTTTACACGATATGGACTTCTCATTTCAGGTTTCAAATTCAAAAATGCAAGTCCATATTATAACATTCAATCAAAAAAAAAAAACAAAAAAATGATACTGTCGTTGCATATTAGTAAACTGACTAAAAGTTTTGCATATCGTAGCGCGGGAAACGTAATTATAGCCGAGTTTAGTCGTATATATAACCGTCCAACATGTGTTGAATACAGAGTCTCAGAACACTGAACTTACCCGTGACAAAAAAACGATTAAAAATCATATTTAATCAACCTGCATCGATGCATGAAATAAGAAGTGGGAATCCTTACCCTTTCAAACTGGTTTACTTCTTTCACCTGAGTTTTGATATCGTCTCAATCTTTCCTTCTTCCAAGAAATGTCGTACTTGGAAGACCACTAGGTGTTGAAGAAAAGACGTTAAGGGGTGACCACAGTATAAACCGTGTAGTGTCACGTGGTGTGATAGGTCCTAATAAGGTATCGAAACTTCTGCTTACAGAACAATCCCAGTTATTCTCAATAGAGTGAATATTGTTGGTCCGTGAAACAAAGTTGTATAATTAGTGACTTACAGTCGAGGTAAAAATAGAATAAAACAATGGAATACTGAAGCTGTTTACTACTATGTATTGTCGTCCAGCAAACCTTGACGGTCAGTGTCACAACCACAACTGTTTGATAAGACTTGTCATATATAAATATCTCGGTTTTCCTGTTTCAGTATTATAAAACTAAAATTGAAATACTTGTTATATAAAAATATCTTGGTTTTCCTGTTTCAATATTAAAAAACTAGACTCGCTTTTCTTGTTCCTGTTTTTTTAATATTTGTGATCGAATCGACATGTGGGGATTTCCTTATTCCTATTTTTGGAAGTCAAATGTCACTCAAAGATATGTCCAAGCTATTAAGATTTACAAGTAATATCATTGTTAAATCGTGATCTTTTAAAACTACTAAGTAAAGTCAGTAAAGTTCAAAACAAATAACGCCAGTGGTGGGTTTGAAAGGTATCTGATTTTTTTTTTTTTTTTACTAGCGACGAAGGACTAACGTCCAAAACGTCAGTGGAAACGTTTTTAAACGGTGTTTTTAAACTTAAAAGTTTACTTCTTCTTCACTTGTTGTATTTAACACACCAATGCAGTCCCAAGTTATTACCACAACAACAGCCGTGAGAACAAAGCATTTGATAGACTAGATTATTTCCCACTTCAAATCGATGTGCCAGGGCGTGGCAGGTTGTGCAACATGAAGGGGCTAGCTGATATGGTCTGGGGGCCGGCTAGTCTCTCCCCTGATACCTCCGGTAGCTAGAACATGACTTTGCGTTATGTCCGAAGTCCAAACGAAGAACCAGATGAGAGGATGTCTCGGGAGTATGGCATGTGGAGGGCACTTTCTTTTTATTTGGATTTCTTTTTCCTTTGATTTCTTTTTAATTATTATTTTGTTTATATATTTAACAATTATTCACCGAGCATCAGCTGTTCTCAAAATGGCGACCAAAACTTACTTGAAAATAACTGTGCAGAGACAAAATGTTACAGTGCCTATCAACCCTGACGGTTTATTTTGAATATCACTTCTACATGTAGAGTATAATACGATGGCACAGTTTTACACGATATGGACTTCTTATTTCAGAGATATAAAGGTTTCAAATTCAAAAATGCAAGTCCATATTACAACATTAAATCAAAACAAAAAACAAAACTTGAAATGATACTGACGTTGCATATTAGTAAACTGACTAAAAGTTTTGCATATCGTAGCGCGGGAAACTGAAGTAATTTTAGCCGAGTTTAGTCGTGTTGAATACAGAGTCTCAGAACAGTGATCTTATCACAAAAAGAAAAAAAAAAAAAAAAAAGAAAAAAAAAAACGATTAAAAATCATATTTGATCGACCTGCATGGATGCATGAAATAAAAAGTGGGAATCCTTACCCTTCAAACTGGATTACTTCTTTCACCTGAGCTTTGATATCGTCTCAATCTTTCCTTCTTTCCAAGAAATGTCGTACTTGGAAGACCACTAGGTGTTGAAGAAAAGACGTTAAGGGGTGACCACAGTATAAACCGTGTAGTGTCACGTGGTGTGATAGGTCCTAATAAGGTATCGAGACTTCTGCTTACAGAACAATCCCAGTTATTCTCAATAGAGTGAATATTGTTGGCCCGTGAAACAAAGTTGTATAATTAGTGACTTACAGTCGAGGTAAAAATAGAATAAAACAATGGAATACTGAAGCTGTTTACTACTATGTATTGTCGTCCAGCAAACCTTGACGGTCAGTGTCACAACCACAACTGTTTGATAAGACTTGTCATATATAAATATCTCGGTTTTCCTGTTTCAGTATTATAAAACTAGACTCGCTTTTCTTGTTCCTGTTTTTTTAATATTTGTGATCGAATCGACATGTGGGGATTTCCTTATTTCTATTTTTGGAAGTCAAATGTCACTCAAAGATATGTCCAAGCTTTACAAGTAATATCAAGTAATATCATTGTTAAATCTTTCAAAACTACTCAGTAAAGTCAGTAAAGTTCAAAACAAATAACGCCAGTGGTGGGTTTGAAAGGTATCTGATGTTTTTTTTTTTTACTAGCGACGAAGGACTAACGTCCAAAACGTCATGCAGTGGAAACGTTTTTAAACGGTGTTTTTAAACTTAAAAGTGTACTTCTTCTTCACTTGTTGTATTCAACACACCAATGGAGTCCCAACTAGTCGTAACCACCAGACATTATCAGTTTACAAGCTAAATATATTTTTCCATTCAGCACTAGTAATAAAATTTTCGCTCGACTTGGAACTGCATCGTCAAACTTTTAGAGAACTTTTTGTAAAATCTTCCGCCCATGCAGAGAATGTTCAAAGTATGTGGGTAGACAGGAATCGATTACACAATGACGATTTGGAAGCAAAATCAGGAAAGCCCTATATCTATTGAAATATCTTGGAGGAAAAAATAAAATAAAATAAATAAAAGCTTGAGTAGGTATAGGTCTCAAGTCACCCATCCAGGTAATCGATCTCGCTCTTTCGGGCTTAACTCAGTGTCTTGGAAGTTTAGTTTTTATCCACTGGACCACGGGTTTCAAGTTATTACCACAACAACAGCCGTGAGAACAAAGCATTTGATAGACTGGATTATTTCCCACTTCAAATCAATGTGCCAGGGCGTGGCAGGTTGTGCAAGGGGTTAGCTGATATGGTCTGGGGGCCGGTTAGTCTCTCCCCTGATATCTCCGGTAGCTAGAACATGACTTTGCGTTATGTCCGAAGTCCATACGAAGACCCAGATGTGAGGATGTGTCGGGAGTATGGCATGTGGAGGGCACTTTCTTTTTATTTGGATTTCTTTTTTCTTTGATTTCTTTTCAATTATTATTTTGTTTACATATTTAACAATTATTCACCGAGCATCAGCTGTTCTCAAAATGGCGACCAAAACTTACTTGAAAATAACTGGGCAGAGACAAAAGATTACAGTGCCTATCAACCCTGACGGTTTATTTTGAATATCACTTCTACATGTAGGGTATAATACAATGGCACAGTTTTACAGGATATGGACTTCTCATTTCAGAGATATAAAGGTTTAAAATTCAAAAATGCAAGTCCATATTACAACATGAAATCAAAACAAAAAACAAAAAATGATACTGACGTTGCATATTAGTAAACTGACTAAAAGTTTTGCTAATCGTAGCGCGGGAAAGTGAAGTAATTTTAGCCGAGTTTAGTCGTGTTGAATACAGAGTCTCAGAACAGTGATCTTATCACAAAAAAAAAAACAAAAAAAAAAAACGATTAAAAATCATATTTGATCGACCTGCAAGGATGCATGAAATAAAAAGTGGGAATCCTTACCTTTCAAACTGGATTACTTCTTTCACCTGAGTTTTGATATCGTCTCAATCTTTCCTTCTTTCCAAGAAATGTCGTACTTGGAAAACCACTAGGTGTTGAAGAAAAGACGTTAAGGGGTGACCACAGTATAAACCGTGTAGTGTCACGTGGTGTGATAGGTCCTAATAAGGTATCGAGACTTCTGCTTACAGAACAATCCCAGTTATTCTCAATAGAGTGATTATTGTTGGCCCGTGAAACAAAGTTGTATAATTAGTGACTAACAGTCGAGGTAAAAATAGAATAAAACAATGGAATACTGAAGCTGTTTACTACAATGTATTGTCGTCCAGCAAACTTGAACCTTGTCAGTGTCGCAACGAACTGTTTGATAAGACTTGTCATATATAAATATCTCGGTTTTCCTGTTTCAGTATTATAAAACTAAAATTGAAATACTTGTTATATATAAATATCTCGGTTTTCCTGTTTCAATATTAAAAAACTAGACTCGCTTTTCTTGTTCCTGTGTTTTTAATATTTGTGATCGAATCGACATGTGGGGATTTCCTTATCATTCCTATTTTTGGAAGTCAAATGTTACTCAAAGATATGTCCAAGCTATTAAGATTTACAAGTAATATCATTGTTAAGTCGTGATCTTTCAAAACTACTCAGTAAAGTCAGTAAAGTTCAAAACAAATAACGCCAGTGGTGGGTTTGAAAGGTATCTGATGTTTTTTTTTTTTTACTAGCGACGAAGGACTAACGTCCAAAACGTCAGTGGAAACGTTTTTAAACGGTGTTTTTAAACTAAAAAGTTTACTTCTTCTTCACTTGTTGTATTCAACACACCAATGGAGTCCCAACTAGTCGTAACCACCAGACATTATCAGTTTACAAGCTAAATATATTTTTCCATTCAGCACTAGTAATAATTTTTTTCGTTCGACTTGGAACTGTATCGTCTAACCTTTGGAGAACTTTTTCTAAAATGTGCCGCCCATGCAGAGAATGTTCAAAGTATGTGGGTAGACAGGAATCGGTTACACAATGACGATTTGGAAGCAAAATCAGGAAAGCCCTATATCTATTGAAATATCTTTAAGGAAAAAGAAAAAAAAAAGAAAAAAAAATTAAAAGCTTGAGTGGGTATAGGTCTCAAGTCACCCATCCAGGTAATGATCTCGCTCTTTCGGGCTTAAGTCAGTGTCTTGGAAGTTAAGATTTGATCCACTGGACCACGGGTTTCAAGTTATTACCACAACAATAGCCGTGAGAACAAAGTATTAGATAGACTGGATTATTTTCCACTTCAAATCGATGTGCCAGGGCGTGGCAGGTTGTGCAAGCTGATATGGTCTGGGGGCCGGTTAGTCTCTCCCCTGATATCTCCGGTAGAGATAAAAATAGAATAAAACAATGGAATAAGCTGTTTACTACTATGTATTGACGTCCAGCAAACCTTGTCAGTGTCGCAACGAAGTGTTGGATAAAAAAGGAATTGTAATATTTTTGTATATTTTTGCACAAACGCAAAAAACAACGTTGTGAAAGACTTGTCATATATAAATCTCTCGGTTTTCCTGTTTCAGTATTATAAAACTAGACTCGCTTTTCTTGTTCCTGTTTTTTTAACTGATATTTGTGATCGAATCGACTGAATACAACTTTGTTTCATGTGTGGAGCAGAAGAGGCTGTTCTATCGATGTCTAATTGTATCAAAGCCATAGAGAAGTGGATGATTGAAGACAGACTTATGATCAATGATAAGAAAACTGAACTCTTAGTAATAGGTACTAGGCAGCAATTAACTAAAGTTGATATTAGTCACATTGTTGTTGGATCATCTGAGATCCGCCCTGAGTCTGTCATCCGGAACCTTGGTTCCTTGTTTGACTCTAATCTTTCAATGTCTAGTTATATTAGTAAAACTTGCAGCTCAACATTTTACCATCTGCATAATATTTGGCGCAAGTATTTGTTGTTCGAGAATACACAAATTCTAGTACAGGGTTTTCTAACAAGTAGGATAGATTATTGCAATAGCCTATTATATGGTCTTCCTGATTGTCAACTGAATAAGCTACAACGCGTGCTGAACGCCGCGGCAAGACTGATCTGCCTTGCACCAAAATATAGTCATGTCACACCACAATTGCGAGAATATACCATTTTCGAGGGGCACGAGCGCTTTCAAAAATATCGCAGGCGCGTACATGATCTCGAGGCATTTTCGGGCAGAGTCAATAGCGCGCGCGATCTTGCCCGAAAATGCCTCTTTTTCATGTCTGCGCCTGCGATATTTTTAAAAAGCGCTTGCGCATCTCGAAAATGGTCTATTACATTGGCTGCCTATAAGTTCTAGAATCAGTTTTAAAATTCTTTTGATTACATTTAAGGCAATTCATAGTTCAGCTCCATTGTATTTAAGCAATCTGTTAACGATTAAGTCTTCTACTTATAGCCCTAGTGACGAAGTCAAATACTCGACGTCGTTCAGCAAAGGATGAGTAATGTGAATTAACACTTTTTATTGTCAACACCGCTGTTTATTCATTTAATTCCTTATATACACATTTTATGAGCATTTGTTTTGAATGGTTCATCAACACTGCTGTAGCCATGGCAACGATAACATCGCCGGCTTTCCTCACATTAATCCTCGATCCATAATGTAAGTCAAGTTTAAGAAGTATCTTTGAGGTGTTGCATCGCTTCGTCATACCATTTTATATACATGCACAATGCGCGCGCATCCCGGTAGGCAAAACGAGCCGGTGACGAAATGTGCCAAAATATATATAGAAAGAATGCTTATATTGTTACTTCCAAAAATACGTAAAGTTTCATGGGAAAATGGAGTATGATTCATATATTTCTCCTGTGTCAAATATTTTAAGCTGAAACCTTATTGTACGTACTTTGGCTTTTTACGTGTATTGAGTTTGCGTGTGAATTATGTATGGCGCGTAGTTTTTCAAAACGCATCCCACATGGAAAGGAGTGTCCTTAGGTGCTTAGTCATCAGAGACAAAATCGACATACCGGGTTTGCTGGTCATAGCAAGGGGTTAATCATCTACGGTCTAGGGGCCGACTAACCTCTCCCTTAGGCTTGGGGGCCGAGCTTCCTGATCAGTCTGTAAATCCTCCCGGGATAGCGGTGTTGGGGTCGAAATCTCCAGCGTAGCCGTAAGTCCATACGATGCTACAGCACTCGATGTCTGGAAGTATGGTCCTGGTTTTATCAATCAACAAAAACAAATACAATCCTAAAAACTAGTTGACGTTTTAAAGTCCCTGGCAGACGAACTTTTGAATAGAACAAACTAGAAACGCTACAATTCCAAAACGAGCATGCGTGCATGCGAGCTTGCAATCATGCATAAGTATCCCAAGTCCAACCTTTTTCTCGTCGCAAACCTATAGAACGATATCATGGGTAAATATTTATGAATTATATACAAATAACTTGTAGCTTTTTGGCTCGAATTTGTAGTCACCATGCAACATTCGGTAATCGATCAACGCTTTGGCCCCGTAACATAGATTGAATTTTTTCATCCAGTGTTTTCATTATGAATTTTCTTTCAATTATGCATGATGGGTCATGATTTTTTAGGCTTACTCAATGGGCAGGGCCAGGAAATTTCATTCCTATTCCTAGAGAGGGTCACTTCATTTTCAAATCTCCACCCCCCTCCCCCTGCTAATTTCTGACCAGTCCCTAACTAGAATTTCATTGAATCCGAATCTTTATCCGAAGTAACACCCGGGGGGGGGGGGGGGGGGTACTACCACCCCAACTTGGGTGGGGGTGTACTGCCAGGTCCTCAAAACCCTGACCCTATCCCAGACCTAGAATTTTGATTTCATATACCTAGGTAAAGTGTTTGCGACCAGGCCTGCATGCAATCCCTCCAAAGTTGTTAGCCTTTTGTAAGCCTTTAGCCCGTGCATTTTTAGAATGCGTCATTGTGCGAGAATATAAACAAACCGAAGGGAAACCCAACAACTCACGTTCGCTTCTTCAGTAAATTTAAAAGAATTTAAAAGAAGACAAGCGTTGAAAAGCTTGCAGTTACTGAAACATTTGCATTATGTATTTCTACACGTATCAAGATATTCGCAAGCTTTCTATTTCTAGAATTAAAGTGATAACTGTTAAAAAATGCTGTTTGAATATGTTAATTCATGGAACATGTTATGAAGCGGCCGGTCAGAATAAGGCATACCGTATAATATTCACAGAATAAAAGCTTAGCATCTATACGAACATGTAACTAGTATTAGAATTTAGGTAAGTTTCCTTCGAATGTAAAGCCGGGAGTTCGCTGCGTCGAATACGATTCAGTTTTTATTATTGAGTATTATGAGAATTCATATCAGCTGAATTATTTGTCAGCAACTCAAACTTACTCGATTAGAGCAGCACAACTCGCGTCGCTAGAACTCTTAGAGGAATCCAAAGCCTGTCAAAATGATTTAACATAGCTAATATTAAGATACTACGGCGAAAACTTCGTTTATTTTTTTCTATAAACTTCGTGTTCACGAGCTTCTTTGACAAAGTAAAACCCGCATCCAATTATCAAATCAAGGGAGGAGAGCCTGAGCATTTTCCCGAAGCTCGTTCTAGCTCTCGAATTTGAAAGAAAAAATAATTTTATTGATCATAACTTTTTAGTATTTAGGAAACAGTGGATCCTGCGTTTATAATGAGAGAAATTTGAATTCTAGTTCCAATTTTGTCTATACCGAAAAACATTTGCCGTGTCCTACCCTACTAAGGCAGTCATTGGTGCGCAATTTTTTCCCGTCATGGGTTATGCTAACAACTTGAGCTTGTTAGCTTCGCGCTGATTGGCTAGTTACATTTTCTTGTATTACCTAGACCCTACCCCAGACTAAACCTAAGAATTGTAAACCCTATCCCAGACTAAACTCAATAGATTTCAATAACTATTTGGCAATTGTTTAATTGAATTTAAATCGCTTTTTTTTTGTGCCGGCAGAAAACGTAGCCTACCAGGCTAAAACAACTAAAACATAACCCTATCCCAGAAAAAATGTCAAAAAGATACCCTATCCCAGACAAAAACCTTCCCCTTCCCCAGACAAATTGTAAAAAAATGATACCCTACCCCAGACCTAAAAGCCAAAAAACCATACCCTATCGGGCGGCACATACCCGTATAGCAAATATAGGGGAGTACCCCCCCCCCCCCCCCCCCCCGGGAAGTAACAAAACCGAAACGCTTAACAAATGCGATTTTTACCAATTTGAAGACTCGTAGTTGGAAAGATTCAAGGAGAAAAACACTTAATACATACAGCAAAAGCCAGACTTCAAGTTTTCATTATCAATGAGCGAAATGATATGTCTTGCGATCAAAGTCGTCTTTCGCCGAGTAAACTCTTGAAGTTCAAATATCAATTTATTACACTGAGGATTCGCTTCAAAACTCAACAAAATGACAAAGAACTAATCAAAATAGAAATTGGAAGGATAAAATAAGGCCGATTACCTATCTTAGCAGATAGATTGAACGTTTAAATCTAGCAAACTATCATTGGGAGTGTGATCTGTTTGTTTACGAACTGAAGGCAAGTCAACATGCATAGGAGGGGCACAGGGAACCCAATCTCTAGCCAAACAGTGCGAATAGCAGTCGTTATATAGATTTCCATCAGAACATCAAGAAAAAACTTTAGTCAGTGATTATTAGAGCCTTTTCCGTTTTTGCAAACTGCTAATTCCTGCGAGTGTTTTCCCTAGTCACCAGGTCTTATCCTATTTCTCTTCAGTAAACCAGAGCAAAGAGATCGTTCTATTTTCCTGTCCGCTTTGATCAGGTTGAACAGAGCTAAAGACATTTCCTTCATTCCAAGTTCTTGCCAGTTAACAACCATTTAATCAATGTCAAAAGTTTCATTTATTTCCATTAGCTACAGTTTTTACGATAACATTTGTTGAAACCCAGATTTATTTTACTAACTTTGCTTGAAAGCGCTGCCTTTGTATTATCTGTTTTACTTCTTTTCTAAGTCCAATATGACGCTCGTCCGTGGGAGCCTAGGACAAATGACAAGAAACTAGGCATCCAGGACCAACTCCAAAGCAACAATATGGCATCTATGCGAATGATATATGTGTTTGGTCCGTCTTCTCTCCTAGAGAAATTGTAGATATGGCCCTGGATGTTTCGTTTCATGGTATTCCCTCTAGTCTCTCTGGATCGTCCACCATATTGGATTTAGGTGTATTGCTTATTATTTATCTTTTATCTTATGTCTAAGATTACAGTGTATCACTGTCCCTACGAGGTTAACGAGGTCTAAAACAATCTAATTTCGCTTGATACGGAGTCTGCGGAAAGTATCCTTGCCGACCAGGGTGGATGCCCAGTTATCTTCAAGAGGTTTCTTAGTCGTGAGGACCCATGTTGTTATCAACATTTCTTTACCATCTACAACGTAACTTTGACCAGACCATGCAGTGCAAGAATAACCATCCTGAGAAAATCAAAGAGAGTACATTTTATCTATGTATATCTCAAATGAGTCAAAGTTATGGAGAAAAACTTTCAATTGCAAGTGACCATTGACAGAATTTGTATCTTTGAGTCTTCAACAAACATGTTTAGAACTAGAATAAAATGTTTTATGGTGTAAAGAGATAAAAGGAAGAATTCCTGAAGTGCTTCGAATGAAATGTTAAGGGCTTAGAAACCTGCTGGTCGCGTCATTACATTACTTTGTCTACAAAAAGAACTTTATAGGTGAAACTCAATAATGAAATAAAACAAGTGGCTGATCATGCTGGTTTTCAAATTCAGTGGGGGTAGACTGGGGAGGTATTTTTGTATTTTCTATCACAAAAATTGAACTAACTTTAATTTGACCAAAGAAAGCATTTTTCAGACGTTTTTTCGATGTTGAACACAAACAAATAACTGTTATTAACATAATTACACGTTAGAATCTATTGAAGCAAGAAATTTGTCCAGTAAAAGAGGCATATGTATCCCTCTTTCGTGACAATAATAATTAGTGTATATCAACGCGGGAACCTACATAGATGTTGTGTTCTCATTGGTTCGCTATCTCGGGATATTTAACACTTTTGACTGGGACCGAGGGAAAAAGTGTGTAAGTGTAAGTGTTTTGTTATATACCAACTGTCAAAGAACACCAAAACTTAGAAAAACTCTTACGTTTCCGGTGAAATCACTTCCGGTTTTGTTATTTCCCGGTAGATAACATATTATTGCCCGCTGTGAGCCTGTGCCGCTAGGAAACATTGATACCGGTTCTCGTTCACGTGATTAATTATTTTTGCAAAACAGATGTAATTATTTCACTGTTTTCAAGGTATAGACTGATATTTTTGAGATAATCTTGTTATTTGTTATTTTATTATTTTATATTTTTATGTGACAACGTTCTTGTAATTAGGTGTAAATCTATTAAAACAAGACTACTAACCAGCCAATTGACAACAAATCCAAAGGCAGAAGGTTGTGATCGTCCATTCATTCCTCTTAATGGCCACCACCTTTGGTGTGTCGTGCCAACAATGGAGTAATACCAGCCAGTGAGAGTTCCATCTTGAGCTTGCTTGATACAAACAGTAGAGTTCAGTTCGTTGATCCACCAACCACTCAAACCTTTAAAGTTAAAGTTAAAGCAACCAGTCAAACAAGCAATCAGTCAAACAAGCAAACAAACAAACAAACAGCAAAGTTAATCAGGTAGCTGTAGTGTACTGGCCTTTGACCTCGCTCACGGGTGTTGGTCAATACTCGATACCTTGGCTCACCATAATCTTATGTGAGTAGAGTGTATCTAAGGAATATCCTCCCTTCGGAAAGGGACCCTAAATTCTTTGAGTTAGCCGTGCCTTCACATTTATCGGCCTAGAAAGTGTTTGAGGTTTCCATAACAATAAAATTGACGCTCGAAGCATAAAACAGTAACGTATGAAGCCGATGGCGAGGGTTATTCAAATGCTATCCGATTGCTTTATCCTAACCGAGAGTTTATGCATATGAAACTCTTTCTAAATCCCAGTAACTATCACATTATCATCATAATATCAGCAGTCACATCTTGGTAATACAGATTTTAAACTTAAATTTATTTTCAACATAATAGAATAGAATAGGATAGGATAGAATAGAATGGAATAGAATGGAATGGAATGGAATGGAATGGAATGGAATGGGAAGGGAAGGGATGGGATGGGATGGGATGGGATGGGATGGGATGGGATGGGATGGGATGGGATGGGATGGGATGGGATGGGATGGGATGGGATGGGATGGGATGGGATGGGATGGGATGGGATGGGATGGGATGGGATGGGATGGATTGAATAGGATTAGAGTTGAGTTGAGTCGAGTCGAGTGAAGTAAAGTTGAATAGAGTAGAAGAAAAGAAAAAAGAAAAGATAAAAAGTAAAGTAAAGTTGAAAAGAAAAGAAAAGAAAAGAAGAGTAGAGAAGAGAAGAGAAAAGAAAAGAAGAAAAGTGAATAGAAGAGAAGAGAATTGAGAAGAAGAGAAATGAGACGAGAAGAGAAAGAAAGAGAAGAGAAGAGACGAGAAAAGAAAGGAAGAGAAAAGAAAAGAAAAGAAAAGAAAAGAAAAGAAAAGAAAAGAAAAGAAAAGAAAAGAAAAGAAAAGAAAAGAAAAGAAAAGAAAAGAAAAGAAAAGAAAAGAAAAGAAAAGAAAAGAAAAGAAAAGAAAAGAAAAGAAAAGAAAAGAAAAGAAAAGAAAAGAAAAGAAAAGAAAAGAAAAGAAAAGAAAAGAAAAGAAAAGAAAAGAAAAAAAAAGAAAAGAAAAGAAAAGGAAAGAAAAGAAAAGAAAAGAAAAGAACAGAAAAGAAAAGAAAAGAAAAGAAAGAAAAACAACAAACAAACAAATACTGTTTTAAGTCTCTTAAAAGAACATCAACAGCTGTTAGTACAGTTTAGCCCGCAATCAGGTATTCTTTTTTCTAAGGAATCATACAAGTGAGGTTAATGGATTTGGACTGCTTGTTGTTCATTTGCATCTCATTTGCATCCAACGTTAACCATAATATTTTTTACCTCTTTCAGTTTCTGAACATCGCCTTCGATAGGGAGGAATCTCCATTTCTTCGAATTCCCAGCCGAAACTGACGCCAGCAGAAAGGAAAATTATAAGTATTATAACTTTCATCTTTTTTAGTTCACGTTATCTGAAAAAAAAAAAAAATAATAATAATACAGATGTATGACAAAAAAATGGTTGTTACACTCCAAGTGAATGCAGCACTGAATGATCCTGACCAATTTTGTACATATTATCGTGCAGTAAGTTTGATCAGCAGTTCTCAAAATGGCGACCAAAACTTACTTGAAAATAACTGGGCAGAGACAAAATATTACAGTGCCGATCAACCCTGACGGTTTATTTTGAAAATCACTTCTACATGTAGGGTATGATACGATGGCACTTTCCTGTTTCAGTATTATAAAACTAGACTTGCTTTTCTTGTTCCTGTTTTTTTATTTGTGATCGAATCGACATGTGGGGATTTCCTTATTCCTATTTTTGGAAGTCAAATGTCACTCAAAGATATGTCCAAGCTATTAAGATTTACAAGTAATATCAAGTAATATCAAGTAATATCAAGTAATATCAAGTAATATCAAGTAATATCAAGTAATATCAAGTAATATCAAGTAATATCAAGTAATATCAAGTATTAGTATAAATACAAAGGTGATTATACAAAATCGCGCGCTCTGATTGGTTTTCTATCTCGGATTATCAGCCGATAATCACCTTTTCGGACAAAATGGCTGTCAGCGTGACCGTCGCACTTTTAAAAAATAAAATATTTTCACTTTCAATATTGTTTGTTCTTTCTTTTTTGAAATAATCACCTTTTTATTTATACTAAAACAATTATTCACCTCAGGCTCAGTGATTATCGATGAATATTTACCTCGCAGCTCGAAGACTCGCCGCTCGGTAAATATTCATCGATAATCACTTCGCCTTCGGCGAATAACTGCTAATTATAACCCAACGATGAATTTTCTCGCGCTGTCATTGGTTCAAATGGGTCACGTGCAGGACGGGTATCAGGCGATATCCCCCGTCCGAAGTGATATTCGTCCAGTAGAAGGCAGAGCAGAAGGTAAAAACATTAAAAAAGAAAAGAAAAAACACCGAAAACAAAGAAACTCGGTTTTTACAAACAAGTGAGAGTAAAATACGAAGACTGGTCGAGAAAACTACGCCAGGAAACGCGAAAAAATCAACAAAATATGCTGTAAATGTCTTCAATGGTAAGCATTCATGTTTCGTGAATGAAGTTTTTGGTTTGTTTTCGAAATTGTTTTTATGAACTAGTAAAAACCAACAAAGAATTCGACAACTAATGTCCAACAATAGAATATGTCAATGTCAAACAGGTCTCATTTGCCAAAATAATTGTTTTCAGTATATCCAGCTTGGAGACGAGAGAGAATTATTTTTTGAAAACTCTGAAGATGACGAGTCGATGTAGTTTACTGAATTAATATCAGTGAAGTCGTTGGGTTATAAAATAAATAAACCCCCTCTGGCTCACTGGAATATCGGCTGATAATGTCCTTGGATGAGAAATGGTCCTCAAAATATCACATTTGCCCTCGAAGCTTCGCTTCTCGGCCAAATGTTCTTTTTTCGGACCATTTCTCATCCAAGGACATTATCAGCCGATATCCCAGCCGCCAGGAGGGGTTTATTTACTAAATATCAAGTAATATCAAGTAATATCAAGTAATATCAAGTAATATCAAGTAATATCAAGTAATATCAAGTAATATCAAGTAATATCAAGTAATATCAAGTAATATCAAGTAATATCAAGTAATATCAAGTAATATCATTGTTAAATCGTGATCTTTTAAAACTACTAAGTAAAGTCAGTAAAGTTCAAAACAAATAACGCCAGTGGTGGGTTTGAAAGGTATCTGATTTTTTTTTTTTTTTACTAGCGACGAAGGACTAACGTCCAAAACGTCAGTGGAAACGTTTTTACAAGGTGTTTTTAAACTTAAAAGTGTACTTCTTCTTCACTTGTTGTATTCAACACACCAATGCAGTCCCAACTAGTCGTAACCACCAGACATTATCAGTTTACAAGCTAAATATATTTTTCCATTCAGCACTAGTAATAATTTTTTCGCTCGACTTGGAACTGCATCGTCAAACTTTTAGAGAACTTTTTGTAAAATCTTCCGCCCATGCAGAGACTGTTCAAAGTATGTGGGTAGACAGGAATCGATTACACAATGACGATTTGCAAGCAAAATCAGGAAAGCCCTATATCTATTGAAATATCTTGGAGGCAAAAATAAAATAAAATAAATAAAAGCTTGAGTAGGTATAGGTCTCAAGTCACCCATCCAGGTAATGATCTCGCTCTTTCGGGCTTAAGTCAGTGTCTTGGAAGTTAAGATTTGATCCACTGGACCACGGGTTTCAAGTTATTACCACAACAATAGCCGTGAGAACAAAGCATTAGATAGACTAGATTATTTCCCACTTCAAATCAATGTGCCAGGGCGTGGCAGGTTGTGCAAGGGGTTAGCTGATATGGTCTGGGGGCCGGCTAGTCTCTCCCCTGATATCTCCGGTAGCTAGAACATGACTTTGCGTTATGTCCGAAGTCCATACGAAAGCCCAGATGTGAGGATGTGTCGGGAGTATGGCATGTGAAGGGCACTTTCTTTTTATTTGGATTTCTTTTTTCTTTGATTTCTTTTCAATTATTATTTTGTTTACATATTTAACAATTATTCACTGAGCATCAGCTGTTCTCAAAATGGCGACCAAAACTTACTTGAAAATAACTGGGCAGAGACAAAACATTACAGTGCCTATCAACCCTGACGGTTTATTTTGAATATCACTTCTACATGTAGGGTATGATACGATGGCACAGTTTCACAGGATATGGACTTCTCATTTCAGAGATATAAAGGTTTAAAATTCAAAAATGCAAGTCCATATTACAACATTCAATCAAAACAAAAAACAAAAAATGATACTGACGTTGCATATTAGTAAACTGACTAAAAGTTTTGCATATCGTAGCGCGGGAAACTGAAGTAATTTTAGCCGAGTTTAGTCGTGTTGAATACAGAGTCTCAGAACACTGATCTTATCACAAAAAAAAAAAAAAAAAAAAAAAAAAAAAAACGATTAAAAATCATATTTGATCGACCTGCATGGATGCATGAAAGAAGTGGGAATCCTTACCCTTCAAACTGGATTACTTCTTTCACCTGAGTTTTGATATCGTCTCAATCTTTCCTTCTTCCAAGAAATGTCGTACTTGGAAGACCACTAGGTGTTGAAGAAAAGACGTTAAGGGGTGAACACAGTATAAACCGTGTAGTGTCACGTGGTGTGATAGGTCCTAATAAGGTATCGAGACTTCTGCTTACAGAACAATCCCAGTTATTCTCAATATAGAGTGATTATTGTTGGTCCGTGAAACAAAGTTGTATAATTAGTGACTTACAGTCGAGGTAAAAATAGAATAAAACAATGGAATAAGCTGTTTACTACTATGTATTGACGTCCAGCAAACCTTGTGAGTGTCACAACGAATTGTTGGATAAGACTTGTCATATATAAATATTTCGGTTTTCCTGTTTCAGTATTATAAAACTAAAATTGAAAGACTTGTTATATATGACTATCTCGGTTTTCCTGTTTCAATATTATAAAACTAGACTCGCTTTTCTTGTTCCTGTTTTTTTAAATATTTGTGATCGAATCGACTGAATACAACTTTGTTTCATGCGTAGAGCAGAAGAGGCTGTTCTATCGATGTCTAATTGTATCAAAGCTATACGGAAGTGAATGATTGAAGACAGACTTATGATCAACGATAAGAAAACTGAACTCTTAGTAATAGGTACCAGGCAGCAATTAACTAAAGTTGATATTAGTCACATTGTTGTTGGATCATCTGAGATCCGCCCTGAGTCTGTCATCCGGAACCTTGGATCCTGGTTTGACTCTAATCTTTCAATGTCTAGTCATATTAGTAAAACTTGCAGCTCAACATTTTACCATCTGCATAATATTTGGCGCATGTGCAAGTATTTGTTGTTCGAGAATACAACAATTCTAGTACAGGGTTTTCTAACAAGTAGGATAGATTATTGCAATAGCCTATTATATGGTCTTCCTGATTGTCAACTGAATAAGCTACAACGCTTGCTGAACGCCGCTGCAAGATTGATCTGCCTTGCACCAAATTATAGTCATGTCCCACCACTATTGCGAGAATTACATTGGCTGCCTATAAGTTATAGAATCAGTTTTAAAATTCTTTTTATTACATTTAAGGCAATTCATAGTTCAGCTCCATTGTATTTAAGCAATCTGTTAACGATTAAGTCTTCTACTTATAGCCCTAGTGACGAAGTCTGATACTCGACATCGTTCAAAGGATGATTAATGGTGTGTGAATTAACACTTTATATTGTCAACACCGCTGTTTATTCATTTAATTCCTTATATACACATTTTATGAGCATTTGTTTTGAATGGTTCATCAACACTGCTGTAGCCATGGCAACGATAACATCGCCGGCTTTCCTCACATTAATCCTCGATCCAAAATGTAAGTCAAGTTTAAAAAAGTATCTTTGAGGTGTTGCATTGCTTCGTCATACCATTTTATATACATGCACAATGCGCGCGCATCCCGGTAGGCAAAACGAGCCGGTGACGAAATGTGCCAAATTATACATGGCAAAATATGTGTTAAGAAATAGTCAGTATCCAATTACCGACTATGATCTCCGAGTCATTTCCGGTCGCGCCCAAATTACAAGAAAATGACTGTGAAGTAGTTTTTAAACCTGGATTTCTAATATTTAAAACTGAAAAAGTTAAAATGCCTGCACGGTTTATTAATCTTCAATGTTTTAGCTTTAATTTGGTGTGTTTATTATGAGCTAGATCAATAAAAAACCCACGTCACTTTTAAGTTTTGTTCGACTCACTGTCATCTAGTATCAGTACTGCTTTTTACCGGCTGTGAGCCCACCATGTACCTTCTTTAATGCGGTGAATCGATTAACACATGCGCTAACAGTGAAAAGTCCGCGCAGATTTAATTAGAGGAGGAAATTCTGAAGATTTTGGTGTGTTTACTTTTAGTATACACGGAGATTTCGGCCCGTCACTTTCGAGTTTTAAACTGTAACTTCATGAAAAATGGTCTCGTACAGAGACGTATGGCTCAGTGTAGTAATGACAGCGGTGTTCATGGTTCTCTTCCCGAAAGAAGTGGATTGTTTACCTGAGGAGGATCAATCATACGAAAAAGCAGAAAGCCCGCCATTATTCTTCGATCTTTCTGTGAACAAGTATGTATCTTTCTTTGAATAATACTATCAATAAACCATTTTATGTGTTAAAATATAACTTTTTACAAATTAAAAATGAACAAAATGACAGCTTTATTAAAATAAAAAAAAATATTATGAATGCTATATTAACTTGTAGGTCAAAAATTAAAGTTTGTATCTTTCTTTGAATAATACTATCAATAAACCAAATCAAATCAAATCAATATCAAGTTTTATTTTCAAGTTTATACAAATATACATTTTTACCAACAACTTGCAAATAGCTATAAACTAATCTAGGCAGGTTGTATAATGGGATATTTACAAATAATTATACATCAATTTTAAATGAAAAAATACACTGTACATAAGCATATATTTATTTATTTTTGAGGTCCTCAAATGATATTAAACATATTTTTGCAGTTATGTATTGTATTCCATTATCAAAGACAGCAAACATGTACACCAAGATAAAATGCAAGTTGTTGATATGGATGAAGACAGTAGTTCTCAAGGGGAATCTTTGCTTGCAAGGGTGACAAGATTGACTCTCAACAAATATGGATATGTTTTCAAAAGTATTGTCAACTCTAGGATACTTACACTGTTCAAGTCAAAAATGTATAGAGTGGAACAAGCACTGAAAAAGGTTAATGCAGGTGGTAGACAGCTAATTAAACTTATTGAGAGCTGGAAGACTGGTAAAAATAGTGTTTGGAAATTCAAAATTTATTACAGTGAAGTGGACCACACTAAACTTATGGAAATGGAGGATAATGAAGCTATAAAGAGTGAAAACAATAGTCTAAGGAACAAGAAGAGGAAAGCTGAAGAGGATTTGAACTTGAAGGGCCAGAAATTAAGGTGCTTGGAAAAAAAGCTAAATACAGCATTGTCACAAGTAAAAGGCACCAAAGCAACTTTAAAACAAAACAAAAAGCGTTTCCAGCAACTTACAAGGAAACTTATAAAGCAACAAAAAGGACAGTCAGAAAAAGCAAGAGGTCCTTCAAACAAAAAATTCTCTTCATATACTAGGCAGCACCAATAATAATAATAATAGGTTGTTTATCAACTTTGCAGTCTTGCCATTCATCATATTTCTCAGAGTACCCAACATAGTGAATTTTTATTTTGTTTTCTAACTTGTTTCTCTCGACGATCTGTAGAAACATAATTTAATAAAACAAAAATAAATGCATATTCGTGACAATAATACATTGATATACACCTACTTGCAAAAACGTTGTCATACAACATTTGAACATTTGTAGTTTCAAGATTAGGAATAAATTAAAAGTACAAAAGAAAGAGTTCTGCTTCAATGATCTTCTTTTGTACTTTTAATTTATTCCTAATCCACTAAACTACAAATGCTCAAATGTTGTATGACAACGTTCTTGCAAGTAGGTGTATATTATATATATGTACATTGTATGTTATCTAAACACATGATAGTAGTTTAAAGAAGCTTGATTATTGGCTTCGAACTCAACTATAAAGTTTTTTAGTACTCTAAGCACGTTTATCTACAAATATTAATTTTCGAAAAAAATTAAACACAAATTAAAGTTATAAAATCAAACGTACCTCAACTTCATACACTTTTTTAGGGTCGACTTTTGGCTTTTTGCTATCTTTCTTTATTTCTAGACATTCGCCGCTATCTTTCTTTGATATTTCCTTGTAAAATCCACCCGGTTTGTGAGATTTTCGAGGTAAACGCCGAACAAGTTCCAAATCCGCCATTATCCTCCGCCATGACAGTTGTGTCACATACGCATGCTCACAACATTAAATGCTGACCGATGTACTGCTGGCGCATAAAAATAGCAAATCTTCATTTTACAAGGCAATATTTTGGTATGTAGAAAGAATGCTTATATTGTTACTTCCAAAAATACGTAAAATTAATTTCAGGGGAAAATGGAGTATGATTCATATATTTCTCCTGTGTCAAATATTTTAAGCTGAAATTTCACCTTTTTGTACGTACTTTGGCTTTTTACGTGTATTGAGTTTGCGTGTGAATTATGTATGGCGTCTAGTTTTTCAAAACGCATCCCACATGGAAAGGAGTGTCCTTAAGTGCTTAGTCATCAGAGACACAATGGACAATCCGGGTTTGCTGGTCATAGCAAGGGGTTAATCACTTACGGTCTAGGGGCTGACTAACCTCTCCCTTAGGCTTGGGGCCGAGCTTCCTGATCAGTCTGTAAATCCTCCCGGGATAGCGGTGTTGGGGTCGAAATCTCCAGCGTAGCCGTAAGTCCATACGATGCTACAGCACTCGATGTCTGGAAGTATGGTCCTGGTTTTATCAATCAACAAAAACAAATACAATCCTAAAAACTAGTTGACGTTTTGAAGTCCCTGGCAGACGAACTTTTGAATAGAACAAACTAGAAACGCTACAATTCCAAACGAGCATGCGTGCATGCGAGCTTGCAATCATGCATAAGCCGGTATCCCAAGTCCAACCTTTTTCTCGTCGCAAACCTATAGAACGATATCATGGGTAAATAGTTATGAATATATACAAATAACTTGTAGCTTTTGGCTCGAATTAGTAGTCACCATGCAACATTCGGTAATCGATTAACGCTTTGGCCCCGTAACATAGATTGAAGTTTTTCATCCAGTAAGTGTTTTCATTATGAATTTTCTTTCCATCATTTATTTTTTGTTAATCTGCCTACCCCCAGAACCTTGGTGCTCGCTACGCCCTCTGCTCACAACTATGTACTGTACTTCAAATCAAGGGTCATGTAGCTGGGTCATGCGACTGAGTTGAGTTTGAAGTTGTTCTCTATCTTGTCACGAGGGTTTTTCTCCGATTTTTCTCCGGTTTTCCTCCCTCCGTGAACATCAACCTTGTGAGTAGAGAGTTGTATGTAGTGGTAGTTCGTGTGCAGCAAACATCAAGGGAGAGTCCCTTACAGGGAGTAATGGTTCTAAAAATATGAGTATTGACAAAACCAAGAAATATTTTTTTCAAAATTACATTGTCGACGCCTGATGTTTATTGATCCATTGTACAATCTTACACAAATCTCTCCTTAAAATCCTCACATCTCAAAACTCACAACAAATCAATACAACAGTAAAAACAGACTCAATCCTTTGAATGCATAAAGATGTGTAAATGTGCACTCATAATTATCCAATAAAAGCCAGTCAAGCCAGTAATATACAATTAGATTTCAAATATCGTCACAAGCTGTCAATAATCTTTATCCTACAATTAATAGATTGCCATCAAAGGAGTGCTCAGGAACTTCCAGGTTCAGAGGTGCAGGCCCTTTTCTTATTCTCCCTGATGCATCATAATGAGAGCCGTGACAGGGACAGTAATATCCACCAAATTCTCCAGCATTAGAAATGGGGACGCATCCCAGATGGGTACACACTCCAATAAGGACCAGCCATTTATCATCTTTTACACGTTCCAAATCATCTTGGGGGTCACGCAGACTCTGCACATCTACTGATCGTACATCTTCTATTTCTTCATCGGTACGATGTCGGACAAACAGTGGTTTGCCTCTCCATTTGAATACCATGTTTTTTCCTGGAATAAATAAGATGTATTAGCAATCAATCGATTAATTTGGGTCATGTGATAACCTACCCTGTAGTCCCCAAATTAGTAATATAACATGACATTGATTGACAACAAGCATGCCAATAGTCCCTTTCACAGTTCCCTGGACCACCTTGAAAGGTAGCCATGCCTTGGCATTGAAACAAGATGAACGGTGAGTTTGCAATGATAGAGACCTTTTCTTAACACCTTGAGCAAGTATTCACATGTCTTTATCATTGCAAGCTCACCGTTTGTCCCACTTTCATGTAAAGGCATGGATAGCTTTTAGGATGGAGCAGGGAACTGTTAAGGGGGTTATCAATCAGATGATTACACAACAGCAAATTATTGGGTAAGGTGCCGAGGACCACTGTTTAATATTTTATCAATCATTTGTCCATTTTGTTGAGAAAACATCATAGATACATATCATAGATACATTTCTTGTATGGAGACACTAAGCTTTTCCACTGGACATGAAATGCCGAAAAAATCCACCCATTTTCTGACCGGCCTAACTAACACTGGTAGCCTAATAAAAAATGAGTATACAGCTATTTCACTCTTGACCCCAGAGCCCTGTCATTCTTACTTCACATGCTCGACAAAATGCCAGAGACTCTGGGAAACCCTAGAATTTCAAGAGTTCTGATTGGTCAGAATATTTGTCATGGTAATTGATTGAAAACCCGCTCTAAGAATCACAAGAGTCCTTGCAATAATGGATAATAATTGTCTTGATAGTCAATAAAATGGTGGTGATGCTGTAAAGCATTAAGAACAGCTTTTTTCTGAGGACGCACTCTATCGATACCTAACTCAAAGGTCATGCTTCATATTCCAATCTAAAAGCTGGCTACTTAGTTTGGATTTGAATATGTCACATTTTGCAATGTATTACTTAGTTTCAGAGTTCAGATTTCAGATCTCCCACCGACAACATTTTTTTGTAATAGGTGTACTGTACATGTTCAACTTTCTATGGAGACACTAGGCTTTTCCATTGGACAAGAAGTATATACCAAGAAATCAACCGACTGGTCTACCACAGGTAGCCCAGTAATAAAGCACATCTGCTTTAAAGTAAACAAGGTTTTTGAGATATCAGTGATGCCTTACCTTCAGGAATACTTCCCAGTTCTACTTCAATCTTAGCCAAAGCCAACACATCAGCTGAAGCACTCATAGTTGATAGGAAGTCAACCAACATGTTCTTGCCGACATGAACTCCAGTAATACCCATTCCTGCAACAACCATGTAGGTGAATGCTCGTCGGTTCATATCAGACTGGTTCGCAAGACTGGTGTCTCTTGTGGTTTCACGACGGTAGTCACCAAAATCTGGCATATTTACATCTGTATGACTGAATCGTACTTGGGATTTACCTGGGGAAAAACATTAAATTATGTAATGATTATAGATTGAGTGAAATAAGAAGATATACTCTGAGCAACTAAGTGCATTTGATCATATCAGGGCTTAAAATAACGGCCAGTCAATGGTGAATGTCCGGCCTAATTCGGTACTTGATCGACTGGTCAAATACAGTTTTGAACGGACACGTTGACCAATCATATCTGAAACTAGACGCTCTTGGAGCGTTCACTGGGTTACCTGTGCGAGAACTCCCCCACTCACCAATCCTCATACTCTATTATTTCTTACCAAAGTGTTCCTTTTGGGTTCAAAGTCCCCCTTTTTTAAAAACATTTTAAATTCTAGTAAGACATTAGTGTTGCGTTACTGACTTGTCAACGCATATTATATTTCTACTTGACCTACTAGAGTACCTTTCAAGACTAGCTGATGAAATAAACATATCTATTTCAGTATCGAAACTGTTCGCTGCAAAACAAACGTTTTATCAATGTAAATACTCTTCGCCAAAATGTGTTTAAATGGCCATTTGTTTTTCCCTCAGGTTTTGTTTTCTGTATTTTCATAAATGGAAATATTCAACAAGGAGTCTTGGCAGTTCGCTTTCTTGTAGATCACTATCAGCTCGTCTGACTCATACAAGTTCTTGGAGTCAGCTTTCATCAAAGCTTTGTTTGTCACTCGTTTTGTAGTTTGTCTCTCGTTCTGTAGTTTGTCTCAGTATATTTTTTTGTATCTGAGATCTGGTAAGATCTAGTTTGATCATAGCTAGGTAGTTTATAGATTATCTTAGTCTATTTTGACTAGTTTGTCTAGATCTACGATTCTCATACCGTAGTTTGCTCATAGATTCTCAAAGGTAGCTCATAGATTCTCAGACTTCTCTCTTTGAGTATCTGGACCAACCCGTTCCAAAATCGCTCAATAACATCTTTTAGTTTGTGTCTACCACGTACGGCGTGTGTGTTTGTAAGTAGTTTAAGCATAGCGTTAAAAAACCTAAAGACAAAAGTACGCAACGTGCCTACAGACAAAATAGTACTTCACGAACCCTGAACGAATGAATTTATAGTGACAAAACACTAAAAGCTATAAATACGTCGTCCTCGATGTCGTGTGGCAACTTCATTGGACATTGGACATTGTTTACATGTTCTCGACCAATCATGACGTGTGAAATTATGGTCTACCTGACCACGGAAAAACGGATCTCATTTTAAGACTGGTTTGCTACCATAGCAACCCAGTAAAAAATACAATATCATACGCCGGACATCTTGACCGGCATATGACTGGCTGTTATTTTGAGCCCTATATATGTATTATAAGTATTATATAAGTATCATATCATTATCACTGCAGGCAATGATGGTTTGATTCTGAGATGTGATTATAGAGTCCTCAAGACTTAGTGTGAAGTTATGAAAATTAATTTTGGCTTTAACAGTTTTCGATTTCCAAATGCGATAGAGAATATAAAAAAGACATTTTCATGCCAAATTTGATGAGAATTGGCAGCTGAGATATGGTCATTTAAATATATAATTTCCCCATAAAAATCACTGTATTTTCGGCACGGTTCATAAAGTTATTATTTTATTAAGTTATTATTAAAGTTAGCATTTTTGATACTTTTGACAGAAATCAACATCTCGGAATCAATCTATAGCTTTATATTTGATCATATTATTTATTGCTCAAGGTTCTTATAACATTTCTTATTATTTGTGTTGATGACTGTGTATAAGTTGTGAAGGGAGGGGGGGGAGGTCACTAATATTGTCTTGAAATTTTAAAAATTTGGCTGGCTTCTCTACTATCTACTTCTCTACTATCTACTAGGTGATAAAGCTATCTCTTATACAAACTAATGTCTTGTAATTTGGATAGAACAGCGGTAAGGGAGCAGACAATTAACTTGTAGAGAAACATCTAGCTAAGTACAGTAAGGTAAAAAGCCGGTTACACTACAACGCCACACGTCTAAACACGAGTTATTCGCCAGTAAAATTATTTGATAACACAATTACCGACGCAGTCAAGACAAAAACCAATAAATATATAATAAAAAGACTGTTTAATAAGCGTTTTCTTACCTAAAAGTTTACTCGTAGCGACAACATTTCCAGTAGGAATGATGGAGCCAAGACTTTGATTCGTTTTCTGTATTGGAGGAGGAACTAATTTTTCAGCCTCTGGAAGAACAACGGCTACTGATCCTCTCAAACCATGTGCTAGATGTGTTGTTGTTCCTGATAAATACCTTGAAAAGCCAACTGAGTAAACTCTAGCCGAAAACATGGCTCTAAAACGTAGTATTTTTTACTCAGTGTGTTGCGTTTGCAAAAAGCCGGACAAAATGGCCGACACCAGGCTCGTTACGTCATACTTTTACCCACCATGCAATGCGAGAGCTCTACATTTTAATGCCCCAGAATTCCCTTATAGCTTTTCTTCAGATACTTAAAATCTTCATTTAGATTCATTTTCGTTATAATCCCTTTAATAGTGATTCTTATGAGATCCACAAAATGCTTTCAACGAAAGTTAGATATAAGGAAGTATGGATGGGCTTCCTGTGTCATTTATAATAACTTCTTTGGGTTTCCTTTGTCTTCGGTCAGGTTAGATCGCAGGCTCAGCATAGCTTCAGCGCGCCATTTTTTGATATTTTGTTGACATAAAAATCCTTTTTTCCAACTTTTAAGACCATAAACAAGATGTTTCCTTCAATTCAGTACTTTATAAAGAGTAGTTTTGAAAAATATAAACTTATAGCTTCCACAGCATAACTTTTTTGTGTGCAGAAAATTGAAAATATGATGGAAAAAAAGGACGGTGAAGTTGACAGTGGCTCCGCAATCTTGTCTTCTTCGTCTTTGGTGCTTCAACCTTTTATTACTAAGCTAGGTAAGAAATAATACGACTCATAAAGCAGTTTTATTTGAAGATTTATTTGGTAAATTAAGTATAACTGGAGAGCAACTTCTATCAATTTGTTCATCTAATCTTTTATTTGTTGATGTACTAAAACTTATATCTTGTACTTCATGTCATGACTCTTTCTCGTTGTCTTATCTTAAAAGGCCATAATGTCGAAGAAATCAAAGTACGAGCACTTAAAAACATCCTTTTTAAGCTGGAACACAAGTTAATTTGTGTGTCAGACTTGGTTCAGGAACGGGAACTATTGATTCGTCTGCTGGAATGGTTTAACAATACATCCGCTCCCATGAAGAAGGAAGTGCTGGGGCTTTTAGAAAAGCTGTCAAAGGTTTGGTGAAGACTAACTAACTGAATATTATCATAACAGCCTTTCAGAATAATTACAGCCTTTTCATATTTTTTGTGACCTATTGACTCCAAACATTTGATTTTGATCAGCCCGGATGTTGTTTCAGGGTTCAATCTATGAGTTAGCCATGCCCTGACTTAGATCAGCCCAGAGGTTGTTTCAGGGTTCAATCTGTGAGTTAGCCATCCCCTGATTTAGATCAGCCCAGAGGTTGTTTCAGGGTTCAATAATATTGATTGTTTTTCATTCCCTCAGCATGTATCTGCAGCTCAAGTGCTTCTCAGTGTTGGCGCAGTAGAATTCCTCTCTCAGCTGAGACAAGATGTTGACCCAGAGCTGTTCCAGGATATTGATAATGTTACTCATCTTCTATTGAGTATACCACGAACAAGTGGAAATACACATGATGAGTGGTGTCTGTACAAACCACATGATGAGGAGACACACAGTGATATTGGTGTATCAGGTAATGTACCTTAAATATCAGAACAGACAAACTAGGATTTGATATATACCTTTTAAGCTTGGGTGTAATGTTTTCCCATTCAGACCACATGTCATTCCCTTAACAATAAGATTCTTTATTCAAGTTGTATCCATATTTGTGTGTCTTTTCATGTGCAACCATTAAACAAAGAAATGATACTCTAGGGAATACTTGTGGTCTGAAAAGAAAAACAATAGGTCTATTTTTTCTATTTAGATAGCCTTGAAAAAGTCCTGTAATAGAGCAGATCTCATATGACTGTGAAAAGCTTACTGCACAAACACGGTTGTGACAAAAAGTCAGCTATCAAGAATCTAGAAAACTTCATGGTCTTGGCATGGCACTCACTCAAATCCAATCAAATGCATGAAACAGCACAAACATGGCATGGACACGGTCAGCTTCCATTGCTGTTTTCTTACACTTCTTTGCAAATTTGGCTGAGTTCACAGAGTTTGCATCAGCAACCATGCTCTGTTCACAAAGATAGCACGGTTCTCTACCAATCACAGCACATATAACTAAATAATATAAAAAGTAAGAGGCAAAAATAAGCTACAGTTTTGTCGGCTGTAATGTCTAGTATATACTTACTTATAACACACAGGTGTATTTATTCATATTTTAGACTTTGCTTGTCTTTTTACCAACAGATCATTATGGATCTCATTTCAAAGCATCATCTTGCTACCCAGCGCTGCCTTCTACAAGGCAACCACACCTACCTATCCCACCCACTCAAAGGGGTCCCAGTGTACCTCTGCTGGGTACCCCAAAGGGATATTTTGAGGAAGAGAAAGAGTTGTTTACTAGTGCTCATGTTAGTACTTCACATGTACAGTCTTCAATGAGCACAACTAGATCCCAAGGTATATTGATATATTCTCATATTTGGGAATCAGTTAGGGTGGTGTAGCAGTAGTGCAGTCTCCTAGCTCTTACACCCTCTTGGGTGTTAGGTTTGATTACTGGACTTGCCACCACATGTGAGTAGAGTTTGTTAGGTCTCTCCCTTGATTCATGACATGTCATGGGTTGTCAGTTGGCCACAGCTTTTTCCATGCTCAGTTCAGTATTAAAGCATGCAGGAAGTGCTTTATTACAGTATTACTTACTTATTGTCCATAATGCCTAGCTGGCATGTAGGGCAGCAACAAAGGATGACTTATTACAGAATGGAGCACAAAAAAAGCTGTTTTAGCTGTTTTATAAATACATAAAAAGAAAAAATCTGTTTGCAAAATTTGCTGCGAGCGCAGATAGCAACAGCAACCATGCTCTGTTATCTAATAAAGCACAGTTCTCGACCAATCAGAGCGCACGTTGTATCTAAGCTATATAATAATTATTTTTAAATTTAATAAACTGTACATTTCTTTCTACAGATTCTGTACTTCATTCTAGTGGCTCTTTGTCCTTTTTCAAATGGCTTCCTCTTTCCTCTAGTGACAGACATATCCTGGCTGTGACAGACAGTCGGCTTCAGAACAGTAGCCCTACTCTTGTTTCCAAGTCATGTGAATTCCTGGCTGATGTTCTTTTTAAGGATTTCCCTGCTGAAATATTTCTTCAAAGACCAAGTGTATTCAAGGTAAAGAAAGCATCTCAGTTTGCTTAGAAAGAATATCTCAGTATAGCATGAATTAACATAGGGAACCCAGCATTAGTTTGCTTGTGTCTGGAATATATGTGGGTATCACAATCAGATATATATAAGTAAAGAGCCATTTTTGTATATACTAGTTATACAATGGCTTTGAATCAGGTTTCCCTCCCTCCTTAAAAGCCATACTCTAAATTCCAATTCAGTCTATGAGTTTAACAGTGCCCTGACTTTGATCAGCCCAAACTTGTTTCAGGGTTTGATCTGTATTAGCCATGCTTCAACTTAGATTAGCAGGGACAGCACAGAGGTTAATGGTTTCAGGGTTCGAACTATTTTTTGATGTTTGATTAGTCATGTTTACACCCTCTTAGCAATGCCAATAATGAATCATAATGATTGTTTTTCATCTGCTGCAGAGTTTGATTGGATTGCTAGAGTTCCAGAGTTCTGAAGATGGTCCTTGTGTTTCACTGTGTTCTATCCACTGTTTGAAGGAACTGTGTAGTCATGTACATGCCCGACTGATGGCTACAGCAGATCCAGCCTTGTTTTGCCCAGACCAAGGTAAATCATGCTAAAGATGACCAGACAGTGATAGTTATAGTGACTGGAGATTTTGAGGGTAGGGATCAGGGATGGGGACAGGGATGAGAATGGGGACAGTAATAGTATCATTCTCTAGAGTATTATTTCTTTGTTTAACAGTTGCACATAAGAAGACACATGTATAAATATGAATACAACTGAAACAAAGAATCTTGTTGTTTGAAATGGGAAAGCATTATTTTCAAGCTAAAGAGATCTATCGAATATCAATGTTAGGTACTGCCTAGCCTGAGAAAACAGACATCCGACGTACATGTACTGCCATTTTGTACAGAATTATGAAAGATATCTCATCTACAGCTGTATTTTTTTCAAATTTCAGAATGTTGGAAATCTCGTCAAAGCATATTCTTGTCTAATGAAGTAAAAACTGCTGCTGGTCAACAAGGGGAAGAATATATTCCAGAACGTGGCAGTGGTGATGGAGGTTTGGGAAGGTAAACAGAGTTTGACAAGGACTTGAAGAGGACAACTCAATGATGAAGGGTCCAAGTGAATCTTAGGACTCACTCCACTTGAGTTTACAAGGACTTTCTAAATATTAATTGGCACACACAAAACATTGGTTGGGACCCAAGTACATCCCATGACTCACTTCACTTGTGCTGACAAGGACAAGTTTCCTAAATATTGATTGGCACCCACAACACAATGCTGAAGGACCCAAATGAATCCTAGGACTCACTTCACTTGTGTTGACAAGGACTTCCTAAATATTGATTGGCACCCACAACACAATTCTTGGGATCCAAATATGAGAAGTTACATGGGTCCATTTACCAGGGTTGTAAAGTCCTATTGAAATTCTGTATACATGTCGTATGCTTAATTTTAGTTGATGCTTTGATTGTTTGATTGTCTAGTGATGCACCATCATCAGCAAGCTCATCAACAGAGCATCATCCAACAAGCTCAACAGACGGTGATGAGGAAGATGAACTTGTCATGGAAGCTCTGCAGTACAACCAGCTTGCAGTGGAGGAAATGTGTGTTATGTTGCTACCTCAAGCACTGCAAGTATTGAATGGTCGTCTCAGTAATCATCAACAGGTACTTACAAGCATGGTAGAACTGCTGTTCCATGTGGGAGAGCTGATCAAGACAGTGGCACCAGATGACGTTTGGCAGGAAGGCTCACAATCCAATATTGTAATGGTAAATAATGTTCATTTTGTATTTTGTTTATTTTTAGAATTACAGTATAATTTTTTTAAGCAGTTGAACATAATATTTGTCTTTTTGCTGGGCTGTTTACAATCAATTTTCTTTATTCTGTGTTTGTGTGCATCAAAATTTCCTAATATCATCCACATCTTTCCTCATCATTGTTAACATCCCACCATTACCACTAACATCTTCATTATCATCAATGCCATCATCCATATCTTTCATCATCATCCACTGTGATCATCATCACCATCATCATCATTGATACCAATTCATCATCACCATCCTCTTCCTCCTCACCATCCATATCTTTCATCATCATCCACTGTGATCATCATCACCATCATCATCATTGATACCATATTCATCATCATCATCATGACCATCCTCCTCCTCCTCCTCCTCCTCATCCGCATTCCACATCTTTCATCAACACCCTCAAATATGTCACATTTATTATGTATTTCTCCTGGCAGGCATCCAGTATTATTTGTAGTCTGAAGCTCCTTGGTGAAGTGTTGGTATATCACATGCAAGAGAGTGGATACCAAGGACATGATGTTACAGCAGAACAGAACCTGTCTACTCACAGAATAGCAGTTATTAATTTAACAATGTTCCTTGTCCAGCTTCTTCAGACTCTTGTTCCTCTTGATATTGTAAGTACAAAAGTATAGAAGTAAAGTATAACTTTGAACATCAATGCTGTTGTTGTTGATGGTTATGATAATAGGATGATTGTGATTCATGATGATGTTGATCAGATGATGATAATTCATGATTATAATAATGATGCACAATTATGGTGATTTTGCAAGATGATGATGATGCTGATACTGATGATACATGAAGATATAGATCAGATTATGATGATTATGACGATTATGATGCCTGATGATGCTAGATGATAATCTTGATGGTGATGGTGCACAATGATGATGCTGATATTGATGATATGCACACTAATGATGTAAGATGATGATGCATGAAGATGATGATCAGATGATGATGATGGCAATGATGCATGATGATGCACAGTGCTGATGCACAATGATGATGTATGCATAATGATGGTGAAGATGCAAGAAATGATAGGGATGCATGAAGATGTTAACAATGATGAGGAAAGATTTGGAGGATGACATCAATGATGATGCTGTAGTTGATGATAAAAGTTTGGATGGTGATATTAATGATGGTGATGCTGCTGCTAGTCCATCCAAAGTCACATAGTAACCAACTGCATGGTTGTCCTATTTCAGGCTGGTCGTATTGTCCCATCTGACACAGTGACTGTTATTTGGCTTCTATCAATGGATGGAATCCTGAGTCAAACACACCCACATCTGCATGACAGTCTACTGGAGTATCTGTCTGTCTTGGATTCCAGTTCATACCAGACATACCAACATGCTAAGAATGTGTGCCAGTCATTCCAAAGCACTTGTGAGCTGCTCAAGACTACTAAATCAAAGGTGAGAATTGGTCTTCCAATGTGATCAAGGAATACCAGGAAAAAGTCCTTCAATCTGTGAGTTAGCCATGTCCTGACTTAGATCAGCCCAGAGGTTGTTTCAGGGTTTGATCTGTGAGTTAGCCATGTCCTGACTTAGATCAGCCCAGAGGTTGTTTCAGGGTTTGATCTGTGAGTTAGCCATGCCCTGACTTAGATCAGCCCAGAGGTTGTTTCAGGGTTTGATCTGTGAGTTAGCCATGCCCTGACTTAGATCAGCCCAGAGGTTGTTTCAGGGTTCAATGTGTCAGTTAGTTGTGGTCTGACTAAGATCAGCCCAGAGGTTGTTTTGGGGTTCGATCTGTGAGTTAGCCATGCCCTGACTTAGATCAGCCCAGAGGTTGTTTTAGGGTTCAATCTGTGAGTTAGCCATGCCCTGACTTAGATCAGCCCAGAGGTTGTTTTAGGGTTGCAATAGGGCCTGCACACACCAGACGTCAAGTCGCTGCATATATCCCCGTGTGTACACACATGCAACAACACCACTTTCACTCATTGCATCACTGCAACGGTTCACTGCAACAGGTCGCAGGAAATTATTTAATCCAGTTTGAATTCGTGCAACATGTTGCAAGGACAAAATTCTGTTGCAGGAACAAAATTTTTTACAGAAATTCCACAATTGTTGCAGCGACATGTGCCCCTGTCTTGTTATAACATTCTTCTTTGTGTGTGTTTCAGACATCTTCAATTCCTTTGTCTAAGCAACTCAATCTTGCAGAAGATTCCTTACTTAGTATTGCCTACCACAGACACATGGGCCTCATCAAACAATCCATCCAAATGAGTAGAACAACTTGTTCATCAGAGACATCTCCGAGTACAGTCCAGTCATGCCATAGCATTGTGCTTAGGATATTGTCTCACTATGACAGGAGTATAAGGGTAGAGGGGTACACGGAATGCTTGGGCGTGGTCAAAGAGTCTTTAAGGATCAGTCATGTTACTCATCCACTCTCTACTGTTTGTCAAGGCATTCTGTTCTTGGTGGATGTAAGGGTGATGTACCAGGTTTGCTGCTATGGCTTGTATGATGAAGATCAAGAGGTGAGGATAGAGCGCTGCACAGTTTTGAACATGGTATTATTCTGTTTTGCCCTCCAAATGGAGCTGCTGAGGGTTCTATAGAAAAATTCATTGGATGACAAGGGAATTCCACGATGAATTTCACGAGTAAAAACGATATCGCACGAGTCGCGAAGAGAAGACGTTAAGAAAATCAAGTGATAATAAGACAAAAGCAATTTTTTTTGTGCCGGATCCCTGATCTTTCATTGAATTCAGCTTTGAAAGCGTTGGATTCCGCGCTGAATCCTTCGCTATGTACGTCACATATTCGTCATCTCGGACCAATCATCGCGAGTTTATTTTGTGATATGTGATTCTATAGTGTACTGATATTTGATATTTGATTTGTGTGTTTATTTTCATCACAGGTGCAATCAATAGCAGTAGACCTGCTGGAAACTCTACTTCTAGGTCGACTCAGCATGAGCAGTCAATTATGGAAAAGACTTCTTAATGCCATATCCCCTACCCTACCCTTCCTAGAGGGATACATCGGTACTCACCCCACCCTGGACCAAAGCATTTTAGAACTAGTTCTCTCTTCTCCTGCAACCTCTGGTCAGATAACTGCTGATGGAGAAGTCATGACATTAAAGGCTCAGGACCAGCTTAAAGGAGCACTAAGACTGATGTTTCTAAAGAACCCTAGTATTAGGACCCAGGGGCTTGCGGCAGTAGTTGGACACTTGACATCCGATAAAACAAAGGCCTGGGGAGAGCGTTTATTCCGGAGTAGACAGACGGAGAATCTTCGAGATTTATTTCTTGTTGATCAGTTGACTTCAACTATGAACTCCCATGTTCCTATGTCTCATCCAAGTGTTGAGAAAGCAGAGATAGTCAAACTCTGGTCTATTTACTCATCTAAATCAATGGACTGGAATATCAGGAAGTCTGCTGCTGAACAGCTGGCAATAATACTACAAGGTAAAGATTATTTTAATCATATTATTCATTACTAATTCAGAGGGTCCTGAAAGGGTAAAATGGGAGCTGGGATTCGCCATTTTTTGGGCAGGGGAAATGGGATTTCATGCTCTGGGACTGGGATTTACCGTAGCCACCCAACAAACTTTTTTACAAGTTAGCCAATCAGAAAGCGAGAATTTGCATGTGAACTTGCTTTGTTGTTACCGCAAAGATTTGAACTTCGGAGAAAGAACTTGAAGAAAATGCTTAAAAATCTCTATTTCTAAAACCAGTTTTGCTCTTTTGACTCGCTAATACTTTCGTAGGCAGTTTTTTTCGTGTTGAAATTATTTGCAAGAAGTGATTTATCGTACTCGTACAAAATTTTGTTGGGTGGCTACGGTAAGGCGATTCGCACTGTAACCATTACTGGGATTGCGATTTTGCAAAATTTCTAATTCTAACTCTATAATTCGGACTGAGATTTTGCATGACTGGGACTGGGATTTTTCTTGGGCTGGGAAATGGAATTAGGACCCACGCACCCCCACCCCCTTCAGGGCCCTCAATTCATTAGTAGGAGAACCAATGAAATCGCACGACTAGGTTCACGTGATAAGTGGCAGACTGATAACTATTAATAGCAACTTGCTTACACCTGTTTTTAGATCCTGAATGGCACAGCGAGGTTCTAGATCTTAAAGCCGAAGAGACAACAATAGAGATCTTGAGAGAAATACTTGAAACAGATGCCGATACCCACACCCCTACCACGCCCTCATCAAGTATGGAGATAGTACCCCCTTGTCTGAAAATTCTTCGACTGCTGACAGAGTACAGCTGGTCTTGCCGACGTCACCTAGCGAACAAAATGTCTGTGTACACAACTATAGTCATGTGTTCAGTGGTTTGTCGGCCCAGTGTACAAGTTAGCTATGAAGCAGCTTGTCTGCTTGCTTTATTACTGTTTGATGAAGTGGCGCAGTGTTCTGTTGAGAAGGGTCAGAGAAGAGTGTTTAGTCTTCCCTCCTGCCTTGTCAAGAGGTATGTTAGTATATTATCGTGTATGATCATTTGTAACACTCGTCGTGCAATCAACATTTTGCGTCAGCAACACGAGGTCAACAATAAGCAACGAAGACAACATGTAGTTATAAAAATGGTGCTGCCGTGCCATGCCGCGCCGTGCGGTTATTGTGGCCTTGTCTGTCAGTTTCTGATTGGTAGCTCCTGTAAACAACAATTGCGCACCATTATCACAAGGCACGGCACGGCGCCACTGTACATTAAGTTTCATAGTCACTCGAAATGAGATTTTGTTGATGTCTTACTTGAATATCAGTCATCAAACCTTTTGGTAACACCACCATAATGCTGCACTTTTTCCCTTGAAACCAAACTCTATAAAACGCGGATTCATATATAATACTGATGCTTTCTTTGGTCCTGGCCGCACTCATTCACTTATAAAAACGTGGCTCCGTTCCTCTGAGTTCCACATTCTTTGTTTGCATGTTACGTACAAAACTGTACAAAATTTCGTGGCCATTGGGTAGAGATGGTTGCTGTGGGCGGTGGTCGTTAGTGGAGGTTCGATTGTATTACCAGCCATCTCTGTTTTGTTTTACCCCCTGGACGTCCCAAAATGCCTTGCGATTCAAGACGACCGTCGTATTGTCGAAGTAGGTTATTAGAAAGGTTTGTTTGTTGACCAATTTCCATCTCCTTTAGGTACCAACTTCCATTCAACCCACCTGTACACAAATCAACCAGTGAACACCAACTCCCACCACCCCAGAACCCCGACCCTCTCAAGGTGGACCCAGCTATGTCAATGTTGAGGTTTTATTGGAATCTAGCATGGCATGAGAGCCTAGACAAACTGTGTGCTGTCCAGGGAGACGATGGTCGAGCCTCACCTAGTAAACAACACAAGTAAGTACACAGGAAGCCCAACTTTTCTGTAACATTATTTCTGCACTGTTACGCGCCAAGGACAATTGTATTATATGGGGAAACCAAGGCGCGCGATAATAAATGATTATAAATAATTATAATAAGTAATAAAAAAATATTTTTACGGAATATTCCTGTTCGTGTGAACTATGGTGGACACTATTAATTCACCCCCCCTCTTATTTTTACACTTTCACTTTGATCTAAAATAGTCTCCAGGCACAGACCCAGACCAGCTTACTCACTTTTCTGGAAAAAAGGTCAAGATTTTGAAAGTATCAGTGATATAGCTCATTTGTAGCTGTATTATATCACTATTTCTAGAGAGTATTTACCGGTACCTTCCACCCAAATTAATAAAATCGAATCCCTATTTTGGACCATTGTTTTGATCTTGATTTTTTTGCATAGATATTGGGAGAACCTACGTTGGAGTGCTATGGATTGTCAAGTTCTTCGCTGTAGTCACGTTCAAGTTTGTCTAACTGATGATGTACAAGTCATGTGTACTGCATTGTCTCATTTCCCAGCCAAAGTAGCCTTGATGAGAATACGTGCTTTACTGATGGGGGATTTGGGCGTGGCACACAGGAGTGACAAGATGGTCATTGAGAAACTGTACACCATGAACTGGCAGGAAGCATTAGAAAGGTAATCATGCAGGATGGTTGCATCAAACCAACCAACATGGATGTCATGTCTTTTGTTTTACAATAAATCTGGGAACACAATTCCTGAACTATGAAAAAGTTATGGCACGGATCGCGTCTTGCCGTGATCGTGTCAGTGCCTTGTATGAAAACATTTGGCATTCGGTAGCGTGTCCACGGCGCTGTCCCCTTAGAGCAGTTTTCGTATGACTATGAAAAACCTATGGCACGGAACGCGCCTTGCCGTGACCGTGTCAGTGCCTTGTATGAAAACATTCGACATTCGGTGGCGTGTTCGCTGCGCCCCGCGCCTTAACCGTGCCGTGTGTCGTGACTTTTCGCACTCTAATGAAGGGTGATGAATAATAGAGGTATCACTGTATTGCATATACACGACTAACCACGCACACCAACTCTTCTTCAGGTACCTTCTTGTCCTACCCAACAGTGTCGATGATGATGAACTACTCATCGAGGTGTTAAGACTGTTATCCTCTATGCTTACTAGTCCTTCTCGACCACCAGAGACCGTGGTGGCCTGGATGGCTAGGATTACCATCCAGAGTGATGGGCCACTAATGTCTTTATTAAGAACCCCAGCAGGGCATTCTGGGAATGCGACGTCACCAGCTGGGACTGAGTCTCGGAGGTAAGTATTCTGTTGACTTTTACTGATGATGATTGAAATGACGGTGAAGATGGATAATATTGCATTGGTGATGCTTGTGATGATGATTATAACAACGATTGTGAGGAAAACCGGAGAACCCGGAGAAAAAGCCTCGAATCATCAAGTACTAGAACCAACAAGCAGCTCTGATAAAAAAAAGATAAATAAATAAAAAAGCGAATTAACAGTGGATTCCACAGAGTGGCTCTTTTTTCACTGCATTCCAGATAGAATTTAGGAGTTGATTTTTGCAAAGGGAGGAGATCTAGACAACCTAGAGAAAAGCCCTCGAAGCACAGGAGAGAACCAACAAACAACTTTACTCACATATACGACATGAGCCCGGCGGAACTCGAATTCGGGTTGCCTTGGTTAGAGGTGAGCGCTCTCACCGCAACATCACCCGTTCTTCTACATACAACCAGAATGGTGGACATGGGGGATGTGAATGGTCAGAAGAAATGATCAGAATAGCTACTTATAGATTCCGTGGTTTCTTTGTTTTATGCTTCAGGAGCCTACGCAAGTCTATTCTACTATTCTTCAGTAATCTTGTCAGATGTCTTCTCCAGTGTTCCAGGCAATGGCGGTTTGACGGTGAACGTGTTTTGATCGGAGAACTAGCACGCGCCGTAACCTTGAATCTTGACCTCGCTGATAACCCATCATACTACGACCTTCCTGTCTTGGAGAGCGCTTTGGAGTGTCTTGGTCACGTGACTGCTTGTAGCCAATGGAGTGTGCAATCGAGGAGTCAAGACGCGACGGGACTGTGCAATAGTTTGCTGCAGTCATTGGTCCAGGTACGAAACTGATTGGTGCAAAAACTGAATACAGCTATTTGAAAAACCTTGGAATACTGCATACTGCATACTGCATACTGCATACTGCATACTGCATACTGCATACTGCATACTGCATACTGCATACTGCATACTGCATACTGCATACTGCATACTGCATACTGCATACTGCATAATATATTCCAAGACCAAAATGCATTATTCATCGTGGTCATTCCTTTTGTCTTGGGTGTCTAAAACACGCAGGCAATTTTTTAAAGAATTGTTTGATTTTGACTTTGATATTTGTAACCAACGCTCACGTGGACTCCAAAACACACAAGAACAACAATGCATTTCGGTCTTGGAATGTGCTATTCGGTATTCAGTTTTTTTTAGAATACTTGTGAATTGCATGGGAAATAACGCTGCAAATCTCCCTGCGCCTGTTTTTATTAGATTGTGCTACAGCACTTTGACGTACTGCATGCGTGTATTTATACCGTCCAATAAAAATACTCTACTAGGAACAAGGCACGCAGGGCTTAAAACATTGGCTGGACAGTCACTGGTGACGATGGCCGGCCAAATCAGTTTTATCACTTGTTGAATTTGTGTATATTTTGTATGGTAGGTTGTATCAGCGTTCCATGCAGGTCGCCTGGGCTCCAGTACGTCATTCATGGGTAAAGGTGTGACATACTATGCTAGTCTGTGTCTGGTTCATCTTGTTAAAGAAATGGACACAAGACACCCTAACAAGGTACGAATATTTTAATATTTTAATCTAGAATAATTTAACCCAGCCGGGAAACAACACACTCTTGTCAAAGAATCATTTTTCGTTACTATTCTTACACTGGTCGCACCGGCTGGTGCGAATATATATGAAATCCTATTAGTATATCTGATCGCTTCTCTTCCAACCTGCATAGGTCGTACGGTATCCTGTGCACTTCTAGTATTTCAGTGGTCTGTACTCCCCCTTGACCTGCGCTTGCTCCCCTTATTTCGTTATTCCCCGACTCTCCCCTCCCTTGTACTGCTTTTGGTTCTTTGGAGAGCTCCGCCAGGTCTGCCCCCACAACTCATCTATGAGTATAATGAGACCAGTGAGAATGATTTACTTTTCTGACTATGCCTTGTGTAGGGATAAGCTAGGCGTAACCGAACCAGAAAGAGGTATTGAAAGACAAGTCAAAAATGTACACGCGTGTGCAGACCTTGCGGAGCTTCCCGCAGCCAGCGCAATGGAGGGGAGGGTGGGAAAATAAAGGAATTGCTCTTCCTAAGTCTATTTTATATTCCTAGTCTTGGATTTCACGCTGGATTCATCAAGATGACGGCGACGGTCAAGCCCTGGCTTGGTTGGTCACCCTGTGGTCTGATCGTTCTCCTGAAGTACGCTGGATGGGTCTGAGTATAGCAACTAGTTTGGCCAGTACCGTAGAGGGTTATGAAGCGCTGATTCAATCCCTTCAGGGGGTGGCAGGGGGTATTGTTGGTATATCACTGCCATTGATATTAGATGACGGCGAGTGTGGTATGGTTAGACAACAGGCAAGTATAAAGAAACATAGAAAAATTTGATATCAATATACGTCATTTCCTGTGTCGTTTGGGATTTTTATCAGCTGAATTGAGCATGGAGGGCAGTGTTTGCCTGTCATTGTAGGCTGTCAAAGAGATTCATGCGATTCATTCAGCTGATTGATTTCATGATGATGGGAATGACTCAGTGTTGACTCAGTGTTGATATCAGTGATAGTGCATGATGATGATGATGAGGATGATGATGATGATGATGAGGACTGTGACAATGATGATGCCCTTTGATCCATTTAACACCTCCATCGTTTATTATTCCCCATCAGGCTACTCTACTGTTATGTAGTCTCGTCAGTAATCTATCTACAGATGCCGCGTTGCATTCCGGTGCTTCTCAAGACCCTGCGAGCGAGGTAACCACTCATGTTAGAAAAATATGTAAATGCTCCTTTAGGGAATCAAGGGTACTGTCGTAGTAGTGCACTCACCTCTCACTTCTGCTTTCAATCCTTGAGATCAAAAACAGCTTTATTATTATTGTGAGTTATTCATGATTCTTAAATTTCATCGATACCCTGAAACAGCCTCTTGTTTTATGTCAGGGTGTGGGTATAATTCGCAATGGGATTGGAATTTAGCTTGTTAGATTTTGCGGGGATAGGACTGCCGTGGAGAACCGACATTTGATTTTATGGAGGGAGGAAAACTGGAGAACCAGGATAAAATTCCTTGAATCAAGGGACAATTTCAAAAAAGCCTACTCACATGTGATGCTAAACACAGGAATGGAGCCTGTAATCCCAGATGTGAGAGGCGAATATACTATCGTTTCATCACCCTTGATTCCTAAATATCATTGCCTGTCTCCCCGAACCCACTAGTATTTTATCCCCTATATGTTGGTCAAGGTATCAATCTATTCTATATTATTTATTCCAGGAGTCTCTTTCCTTCATAACTACTCTAAGAGCACTCATGGATCATTGTCGATTCTACAGTCGTACGAAGACAATTTTGACCAACTTTACAACCAACGTTCTCTCGCACAAGGCTACAAGCTCACGTGCTTGCCAGAGCACCGCTTCAGTCTCTGTGTCTACAACCAGCTCAAATATCCCTTACAGACATTTACAATCAAGTTCTCAATCTGTAAGCGTTACCTCCGAGGCAGTCCTCAATGCATCAAAGCCCCCGTCACCTGTTTCCAATGGAACGCGTAGTCCTGGTGACCAGGGTACTGTCACACTGTCTAATGGAAGCGTGTTGTCATCAAACGCGTCTGTACAGACACAGGGATCTCAGTCACCCATTTCTTCACTCGTTCCACTGTTAAATGAGAGAGGTCTTCCCAGTGGGTAAGTGGAGTATGGAAAACATAGTTAGCTACCCTCTTCCTGATCAGCTCAGAGTTTAGCGTTAGCATCCTGAATGATTCCATTATTAATTTGCCTAGAAGGTCTACTAGTAGTGGTAATACAAACATATATGCGACCCTTTTGAGGCAAGCTCAATAACGTCAAGCTCTTCACCTATGACGTCAAGCTCTCCTCCTATGACGTCAAGCTCTCCTCCTATGACGTCAAGCTCTCCTCCTATGACGTCAAGCTCTCCTCCTATGACGTCATAACGCTACTCCCGTCACGCTGCACTCTGGTGACGTCATCAATTCAAACTAAAAGTATATGACCTACAATGTCTGCTAGTAGTGTAGCACTGCAAACACCACACGTCCCTTCTGAGGCCGGCTTGTTGACGTCACTTTCTTCTCACATGACGTCATCACTCCTCTCGTGACGTCATCAGTTAATTATTTTCAAACTAAAAGTATTTTTATGACTTCACCTAGAATGTCTACTAGTAGTGGCACTACAAACACATACGTTCCTTCTGAGGCCGGCTCGTTGACGTCACGCTCTTCTTCAGTGACGTCATCGCTGACGCCAGCATTCGTTGGTTCCTTGGCTCAGCTGATTCAAGCATTAGTAACCGCTGACTCTGTGCATACTATAACATCTCTGAAGAGAAGCAATATGCTGAGTATATTCTGGAGGTGAGCATATCATACGTGTTATCAATGTGCGAGATCGATGTTATCATGATTTGGAATTCATCAAATGCGGGGGAATCGTTACCGTGCCGTGTCCCTGTATTCTGATTGGATAACTAGAGTAAGAGTTGTACTCGCACCGTGATTGGTTCAGCAGATGGTATCCATAACGTAACTGTGCCGTGTATGTTTTGCACAGAAATATGCAGGCGGAAAAGTATGCGTTAGGGGGTGGGGGGGATAAAGGCTATACCGCAACTCGCCGCAAGTGGTATTGTTTTTTTCATGTGTATCCTCATGTGGCCCCACCTATAATGCTATTGTGCTTATAGATGGAATCATAGGGCAAACAGTTAATTTTAAGGTACCACGAACTCCGTTATCCTTCTAAGTACCATACTTGTCTTTCTTGCCTTCACAGCCATCTCGATTCTTCAGAGCTGCAGTCATTCCTCCAAGTACAAGAGTCATCATCATCACCATCATCAGTTTCATCACCATCACTATCCTGTGCTGCTGTAGTTGTCGTCCGTGAGGTTCTTCACATGTACACGTGTCTAGTACAGATGACCCACGCCCTAGCACGTGTTGACCACACTCTGCTGTTTGACCTCCAACAGGATGCTGTCACTATGCACAGAATTGTGGGATTGTTTGCAGCTGTGGTTTCAGGTTTAGGTATTTCACATATCAGTTAGATTTGATTAATTCGAACGTCGGCACATCTCTCTCAAGTGCAGCCCTATCGTTGAGGTTTTAATGGGTTATGCAATTTTAAATTAGATTAAAAAAGCCTGGTCAACTACAATGCACTTTAAGCCGGAAACAATACAACCCGCAATGTTCTCTGCCAGGCAAAATGGTGGTTTTGTAGGTGAGGTTTGGGAATCCAGTTCCATCGGTCTTGTTATTCAAGCTAGAATTTTTAAAACCGTCAAAATATAATGATAAGTAGTTATTTTATGCTTTTGGTGAGATTTTATAAATTTTGGTACATTTCGTATGTTAACAATGAGAGGGCGCGCAGTGCATTGTAGTTGACTAGGTTTCTTTCAGTTATTTCACTTTTACTGCTATTCTCAATATTCTGCGAACTTGGTAGTTCAGAGCGAGTTTCCCGTTTTTCACTGTCACCAGTCAGAAATATAAAAGGTACCGACTTATTAGCCACAACAAGCCGTTGAAATGTTTGTGTTTGCAGAATATTGAGAATAGCAATAATTTATTTTTTAGATTTGCAAGTATTTAAGTTGCTAATATTTTCAATACCCTGTATTGATTTCAGACGACAAGCTACTGGTTCATTGCCAAGTCCTGTGGTTATCAGTTTGTTCACTACTAGTGACTCTCCTTCAGTCTCAAGGACCAGTTACTGTACCTAGTGTAACAGAACAGACTCTCTACAAACACTGGACTTACTTCACAGGTAAAACACACATTAAAATGGAAAATTATACTTTGGAAAAATATGGCTTTGCGCCTCACGTATCGCTTAAACCAGTAATGAGGTTGGGTTTGATACATTTTATGTTCAGTGGTGTTTCATGTAGATATGATTTAGATTTTATTCAAGATTTAGCAACATTTCACTTACGTGGCGGTCATATTGGTTGAAACAATAGGTCTTGAATCCCTTAGGTCCCCTTGTCCTCGCTTTGAGGCGTTTCAGAACGTTCCAAACAAAGGTTTTTGCTCTGATGGGAATAAACATGGCCGCCGTGTGATAAAAGCCCATCGAACCCTCAACTCTTGATTTATTATTATCGTTTCAGCTCTCTTCAAGATGATCATGTCGAGACCAAACCAAAGTACGTTAAGAAGTGCTCTCTTAAAACTACTGTGTATACTGTTGTCGTGCGAAGGAAAAAGACAGCAACAAAAGAAAAAAAATGAACCTTCTCTAGGACGAAATAAAAAGAGCCAACTAGTTGACTTACTGGACGATGGTACTCTTAGAAGTAGTCATGGGAGCGTCACAGATGGGACCGCAACAATAAGGATCTCGCAGGAGCTATCCAATCAAGTCCATACCGGTACAACACTTTCAGGAGAATGTGCTTCGAGGGACGGCTCTGGAGGAGCCTTCGTAGATGGCACTAATATAATAAGGGGTTCGCATGAGGTGACTAATAAAGGTCCTATCGGTAGAGCCCCAACGGGACACGAGAAAGCAATCACAGAACATGAATCAGTTATGAGAAAGAATGAGAGGAATTTGCGTATAAAAAGTGGTAAAGACGAGATGACAAGTGGGGAAGAACTATGTTCGAGTCTCCTTATCGTGTTTGATGGCATGAGATCGAAGGTTGCAGACAAAGAAAAGAAAGAAAAAAACTACATCAAGATTGCTATTACTGCTTTACTGGCTGTCAGTCAAACCGCCAAAGAATATGCCATACAAGGTTAGTATAGTGAACAGTTCTTCACAAACTGCACAGCTTAATACAGATCTTCATTGCGTGTTGATTTTCGGCTTGGGTGTAAGGTTTTCCCATTTCAGACCATGTGTCATTCCCTAGGGTATCATTTCTTTGTTTAATGGTCGCGCATGAGAAGACACATGAATATGGACACAATTCAAACAAAAAAATGGGTAAACATTATGCCCAAGGTAAAGAGGTCTATTTCTGCATCTTTTAACTTGGGCGTAATATTTTCCCATTTCAGACCATGTGTCATTCTCTTGAGAATAATATTCTTTGTTTGAGATGTATCCATGTTCATGTGTCTTCTCATGTACAACCGTTAAACAAAGAAATGATACTCTAGGGAATGACACGTGGTCTGAAATGGAGAAACATCACTACACCAAAGCTATAAAGGTCTTTACCAAGAAGTAAGCTCTATATTTGTTTTCCCAGAGGGTTTAGTGGAGACTACCCTGGAACACATCAAGCACCTGCACGTACAGCTCAACATGGATTCACTACAGCTAGGCAAAGGACCTTCCTGGAAGAAAAAGGTTCGTTTATTGATCCACTGAATTTACATTTTCTATCGTTCTTCCTCGGTTGAAGAACTCCGTTTTTTTCTTTCAAGACCCATGATTCCCACCCCTCGCCACTTCCTTCCCTTGGCTCGGATTCGGTAGGACCACGCCGCAAAAGGCATTCAATTTTGAAACTAACCAAAACGAAACTATCCATTTTTTATCTCTAACATGTCTAAAAGTATTATTCAGTGCACTTACAATGCAAAGTTTTCAAACACGTTTTGCCCACCCTATTATGCTTTGCATTGCATTATATTGCGCCAAGAGACCACGAAGGATAGAGTTGTTCTTGGTCTCTTGATTGCACTGATAATCTTAATACTTGTGCACGTTTATTTCTTACGCATTTCTTGTTTTCAGGAAAACCCTATAATCGACGAGATCATTAGTGACCTGGATCTGCTTGGCAACTTTATTTATAAAAACGCTGAGGTCAAGGTAAGATGATGAGTGGTAGGAAGTGTGAAGGCAAGATCGCGTAACATTACTGACTGTCTGTCTGTCTGTCTTCAGGTAACCTGTCTAGAATGTGGTCTGATTGATGTGCTACACAAGTTATGGTCCTGGTGTACTGTAGAGGTAACCCTACGATCCGCTGTGCTCTCTTTGTTATGCACACTCACTGCCAGATGCCCAAGGGGTAAGTCTTGTGTTATGGATGTTTGCTTTAAGGTCTGTTGTGCTCTCTCTGTTATGCACACTCACTGCGAGATGCCCAAGGGGTAAGTCTTGTGTTATGGGTGTTTGCTTTAAGGTCTGTTGTGCTCTCTCTGTTATGCACACTCACTGCGAGATGCCCAAGGGGTAAGTCTTATGTTATGGGTGTTTGCTTTAAGGTCTGTTGTACTCTCTATTAGGCACACTCACTGCCAGATGCCCAAGGGGTAAGTCTTATGTTATGGGTGTTTGCTTTAAGGTCTGTTGTACTCTCTCTGTTATGCACACTCACTGCCAGATGCCCAAGGGGTAAGTCTTGTGTTATGGGTGTTTGCTTTAAGGTCTGTTGTGCTCTCTCTGTTATGCACACTCACTGCGAGATGCCCAAGGGGTAAGTCTTATGTTATGGGTGTTTGCTTTAAGGTCTGTTGTACTCTCTATTAGGCACACTCACTGCCAGATGCCCAAGGGGTAAGTCTTATGTTATGGGTGTTTGCTTTAAGGTCTGTTGTACTCTCTCTGTTATGCACACTCACTGCCAGATGCCCAAGGGGTAAGTCTTGTGTTATGGGTGTTTGCTTTAAGGTCTGTTGTACTCTCTCTGTTATGCACACTCACTGCCAGATGCCCAAGGGGTAAGTCTTGTGTCAGAAGAGTGTGTGGGGATGGGTCGGGGAAAATCTAGGCGAGATTCATCAAATTTGTACGCAACGAAATAAGGATAGCCATAGATGGGCATGGCAGGGACAATGCATTCACTTGCACAAGAAAGAGTCCTATAAACCTCTTTACCTTGGTTGTAATGTTTTCCCTTTCAGACCACGTGTCATTCTCTTGAAAATAAGATTCTTTGTTTGAGATGTATCCATATTCATGTGTCTTCTCGTGTGCCACTGTTAAACAAAGAAATGATACTCAAGGGAATGACACGTGGTTTGAAATGGTAAAAATTACACCCAAAGTAAAGAGGCCTATTCTGCAGAGAAAATGAATTCTATATTTCTAGCATGGTCACCGCTAAGTTATTAATTTTGCTATGAGTTGTTCTTCATGATGTATTCTCTTTGTCCTTCAGCTTCTATTTTTATCGGCGGGATAAGCAGCACATCCCGAGCCAGCCAATCAAGCTCCACCTTTCTTAACAGCCTACTCAAGACTGCTGTGGCGACCAATAGCAGGGTTCTTGGTGACCAGGCCTGTCATGATCTTGACGTTCAACTCACTACTCTCAAGACTTTGTTGAGCCTATTGTCAAATCTTGTGTTGACCGCAGAGTGTCGGGGTATTATATGGAAGGTATGTGGGGTCGCGAATGTAGAAAGTATGTTTGTAAAGTGTCTGCCAATATTGCTAGGTTCCACCTGACGTCATTTCCTGTCTTGCGCAGAATGCTGGTTTTCACTTGACGTCATTTCCTGTCTCGAGCAGAATGTTCATCAGCTGATTCACAAGTTTTCAATAGAAATCTTTCTGGCTGACAGCACATAATGGTCAGTGTTTGACCACCATTTGGAGCAGAGAATGAGATTCAAAGAGCTTTATCAGCTGATTAAAACCCAGCAATAAGCTCAGCTCCCTTCCCTGTCATCTAGCACCTTTATCGGCAAAGTTAGCGTATGCACAGGAAACCGGCATTACACCTTATTCGTTCTGGTACGATGTTGTCCCATTTCTGACCACGTGTCATACCCTAGATAATAAGTTTTTTTGATTCATGTGCCTTCTCATGCACAACTGTTAAACAAAGAAATGATACTCAAATGATACTGCAATGGAAAAACATTGCACCAACACGAATAATCTATTTGAGGGAAAATGGAGAATTCCACTCTTCAGTCTTCTCTGTTCTTTCTTTCTATTTCAACTCTTCGGCTTCTTCTAATTGAACAGAATCAGAAAATAGAGTCTTATAATATTCTCTTTTCTCATAGAGCAACTTTTTGCATCAGTTTTCCAAGCTGAAGCCCCTCAAGACTCCTCAGGGACGCCCCAAGCATATACATCGCGCAGTGGGCGTGTCCTGGCTGTCAATCCTCGTAAACCTGACTTTCTTTACTGACGGTCAACAAATGGTGATGAAGGTTCCATCATGTGTGAGCATTTTGCTGGAGTTCTGTCGCGTGACTCAAGGAAAGCACGTGACCAGTGAAATGTCGTTACTGGTGGTGAGGAACTTGTGTTTCCATAGCAACAGCAAATCTGCCCTGCTTTCAAATGGTACGTTTATAGATTGTTGTTGCTTTGTTATTAATGTCTTCTAAAATATGACCTTATTATAACTAGACCTGCATAGTTTTTAATGCCATCGAAAAAGAAACTGAGAAAAAACTTTCAACCTTGACCTTTCGTTGAACGTACTGCGCATGTGCATGTGGTGAGAAAATGGCGGGAAAATAGTGAAGTATTGCGACTCTGATAATAGAGCTGTTAAGTTGTGACGTATTTCCGGGTCCAACTGCTCACAAAAACTGCCAAATTAGAGCGAAAAACGTACTCCACCTAAAACAATTAGAACTTTGGACAACGAATCCTGTCATGAAGAAAGGGTTAGAAAAACCTTTATAAAACTGCTTTTCGTTTCGGGCCCGGAAGTCGTTTTTCCATGCGATTGACGTCACACTTAAAAGCTCTATAGATCTTTCCCAAATTTGCTTGAGTGACTACGGAAAAATGGCTCCTAGTCGAAATTGGACTTGATTTGTTCATACATTTAATGTATGAAGTTCATCCTCGACTTGGAACCATTGTTTCGTGGTACCTCAAACAAATTCGGGAAAGGTCTTTTGAAGGCTAATACTTTCATGTTTTTCCTCATAACAGAGGCAGTGTTACGTCATTTGATAGCTCATGTTGATCACGTGTCTTGTTACACACGTGCTTTGGCCGTGTCCGCTCTTTGGAGCCTGGTACATAATAATCAGAAGGTATTTATCATCCATTCATCGAATTATAAACAGTTTTTATTAATCTTTGTTTGAGAGAAGCACGGGTGGTGTAGCGGTGAGAATGCTCGCCTCTCATCAATGCGACTCGGGTCTCGCAGGGCTCAGTCTCGTACATGAGTAGAGTTTGTAGTCGTACATTAGGCACAGAATAAAACTGGATCACTAAAAGAAGTCGTTTTGTACGAAACTATTCTTGGGGTGAATGTTACATCATGTTACGCTATGTTGGTTGATGATAACAAAGCATTCTTTATTAGGGAGGAAAACTGGAGAACCAGGAGAAAAACCCTCAGAGCACAGGAGAGATCCAACGTAAATTCCCTGATGATCTGTTCTGTGGAGTACCCGCCCAATTCCCCGTCTTCCCGCCCAATTCCTCGTCTTCCCGCCCAATTCCTCGTCTTCCCGCCCAATTCCTCGTCTTCCCGCCCAATTCCTCGTCTTCCCGCCCAATTCCTCGTCTTCCCGTCCAATTCCTCGTCTTCCCGCCCATTTCCCCGTCTTCCCGCCCAATTCCTCGTCTTCCCGCCCAATTCCTCGTCTTCCCGCCCAATTCCCCGTCTTCCCTCCCAATTCCCCGTCTTCCCGCCCAATTCCCCGTCTTCCCGCCCATTTCCCCGTCTTCCCGCCCAATTCCTCGTCTTCCCGCCCAATTCCCCGTCTTCCCGCCCAATTCCTCGTCTTCCCGCCCAATTCCTCGTCTTCCCGCCCAATTCCCCGTCTTCCCGCCCAATTCCCCGTCTTCCCGCCCAATTCCTCGTCTTCCCGCCCAATTCCCCGTCTTCCCGCCCAATTCCTCGTCTTCCCGCCCAATTCCCCGTCTTCCCGCCCAATTCCCCGTCTTCCCGCCCAATTCCTCGTCTTCCCGCCCGTGCATTAACGCTGTTAAATGCGCGTTATATCAACGCCCTTTGCTGGGGGTCGGGGAATTTCTAGTGACAAGAGAACATACTTTTCCCGCGTAACCTTATTGTTTAGCTATAATGATGATGTGCAATTAATTTCTCAGGCGAAAGTTACTCTAAAGAACTCTGGTCTACAAAAGAAACTTGAAGAACTAAGATTGAAAACAGGTAAGACGAAAACTTTGTGTTGCGCGTTGTGACTTATTACAACAACAATATTGTCCACAGTGTATCCTCGGCCAGAAAAATACAGAATTTGGATTTCGCATGATTATAGGAAATATCTGGTTGCCACTTTTTTTCATGTCCTCTGTCAGACCTTTTTAGCTTGTGTGCAATGTTTTCACATTCTGTACCAAGTGGTATTCTCTGGAGCAATACCTATTTGTTGACGCTTGTAAAGATTGGTCTGATATAAGAATCTTATCTGATTTTTTTAATCAGCGCATAGGCCCGTCGGAATGCAGCTTAATTTGAAGGGCAAAACAATAGGTTCCAGTCCTCAGGTGATTAAAATTCTTTTGTTTTGCCCTCCAAATTGACTCTACTCTGACACCACATGCAAGGGGTCTATAGACTGATCATACCTTTGAATTAATTTTGCAGATAAAGAATCGAGTGAATCAGATGATAAATATCAGAAGATTTACACCCAAGCATTGGACGTCCTGCATGTTCAAATGACATCATAGCGTACGTACATATAGCTATCCAACTCAGTTGTCAGATTTGATAGAATATATTGTAAAGTATATTATAGGCCACTGGATTTACCATGGCTGGGACACCGCACGTGGCACGGTCACGTTACGAAATTGATGAAAACCTTCCATCCAATCACATAGCAAAGAAAAATGGATGGGGGGGGGGGGGGGTGCTGTAACTACTCTGGTTATCTCTGATCATTAGGTCTAAATTGAAGTCTGAATTGCCTGACATTTCAATTGTTGATCATTTTTCTCTTTCCCAAAGGAAAAAAAAAACACCTCTTCTCATCCAATCAAAATCCGTAGATATGCATATTTTTTTTCGCCTCCAAATATTTGACACCTAAATGGTTTTCCTCCTACCAATGAAAAACACCATTTCTCCTCCAATCAAAATCCGTCGATAAGAATAATTTATAAAGTCTTTTCACTCCTCCAAATTTGACTCCTAAGTGGATTCCCTCTCTACCAATGAAAAAACAGCATTTTTCATTCAATCAAAATCCTTCGATGTACAATTCATAGACATAAGATGCCATCACACTTGTATAGTTTTGATACGTGCGTTGGTCATTTATTGTATGCTCATCTACTGTGAATATCATGATTGTGCATTATTAAAACAAAACAAAAAAAAAAAAAAAAAAAAAAAAAAAACCATTGAAAACTTTGTAAATATTTTTATTGCTAGAAATGGTCTATTCCAAGTATTTATTGCAGAATTTAATAATTGTAAATTGCCTAACTACATAGTTTGTACGTTTGGATGGCGTCTTAATTGTATTCTAAGATTATTGTAGCGCCTTAAGGCACAGTCACAAACACAGTGCAATATTACGCGCAATATTTCAGCAATGTTACTGAGGTAGGATCGTTTTCTACTACAGCAACATTGTGTAAAGCAAATTCTTCGCGTGACATGGCTCGCAACATCAATTGTCTACAACATTTTATCCCACACCATAGAAAATACAGCCAATCAGAAAGCAGGAAAGCCGTTGTATATTCGTCGGTATTTCACTCTTCCTTCCAATCATTCACTGTGCGTTGAGTCTACGCATTTGTATTTTCTATGGTGTGGGATAAAATGGTTATACAATGGTTTCTCGTGGCATACCGTGGATATCCCACTCGTCACTTTTACTTTCTTTGTATAAACACTCGCCTAAAGGCTCGTGTGTATACTAGAAACTACAAGTGACTCGTGGGATATTCCACGGTATGCCACTCGAAACCATTGTATAACCAGTATGTGCGCAACGTTGCAGTGTGTGTCAGCTCTAAACTCGTCGAGTTTGTCTTTGGTTAATGCATTTAGAAAGTTCTTGTTTATTCTTCATCACTGCTACTACTGCTGCTGCTGCTACTACTGCTGCTGAATTCCCAATAGTCTAAAAATAAATGGTAAAAATGTGAGAAGCATACAAGAAAACATGTGACATTTAAATGGTTTTTCCTTTTTGCATTTGTCTTTCTTCTACCCATTGTACTTTAAAATGGCTTCCCAATGTTATGCACTCCCCTTCCTTCACCTCTAACTCTCAAATGGCTTCCCATTGTTATGCATTCCCCTTCCTTCACCTCTTACTCTCAAATGGCTTCCCATTGTTATGCATTCCCCTTCCTTCACCTCTTACTCTCATATGGCTTCCCATATTTATGCATTCCCTTCCTTCACCTCTTACTCTCAAATGGCTTCCCATTGTTATGCATTCCCTTCCTTCACCTCTTCTTACTTTTAAATGGCTTCCCATTGTTATGCATTCCCTTCCTTCACCTCTTACTCTCAAATGTCTTCCCACATCAATCAAATCAATCGTTTTTATGTTAAGGTACATGAGAATAATTTATTCGATTTCCCTCTCACGTCTGTTGTCTGGATTAGTACATAGCAATAAAAACATTGATGATGGCTTTCCATTGTTTTACCCTTAGTCTTTCTTCTCCCCCTGCAGAACCTTACCTTCTGTGATGACAACTCTCTCTTTCTGGCTCCCAATTCTCCTGGGCCAAAAGAACCATCCATAGTTCAGCATCATGATCTCATCCTCATCCCTTGGGTTTGAAGCAACCCAGCAATGGCCTTCCATGGTGTCAACCCGCCAACACCGCCCTGGTTTCAGTTCTTTCTTGCTCTCTCGGTGACCATTAGTGTTCATCCATTCTAGCCTCACCTTCTTCTTTGACCTGTTGATAAATTTCACCTGGACTGGAGCAGTGGGATTTGTCTTGGACTTGAGCTTGCTAAAGTCAGCTGAAATACAGACAAACTGATTATAAACTAGGTTAGGCTTTCTCATAGTCCCTTTTGGACACTATGGTTCTCCATGGATTTTCCAATAGTACGGTTTAAAAACATCAACACTAGCTCTTTTTTTGAGTGCAAAAATGGAAAAAAAAACAGAGTACACCTTGTAATAGCACTTCCCACAAAATAGCATTCCCCTTAGCCTCAACCATGGGCCCCAAGGTTTGATTCTTTGACTCGGCATCAACTGTGAGTAGTTTGTTGGGACTCTCACACTGATTTTTTTCTCTGGGTTCTTTGGTTTTCCTCCTTCTCCAAAACCTAGCACACTGAATTCCAATCCTGATCTTATATCAGCCCAGAGGTTGTTTCAGGGTTTGATCTGTGAGTCAGCCATGCCCTGACTTAGATCAGCCCAGAGGTTGTTTCAGGGTTCTATCTGTGAGTTAGCCATGCCCTGATTTAGATCAGCCCAGAGGTTGTTTCAGGGTTCTACTGTGAGTTAGCCATGCCCTGACTTAGATCAACCCAGAGGTTGTTTCAGGGTTTGATCTATGAGTTAGCCATGCCCTGACTTAGATCAGTCCAGAGGTTGTTTCAGGGTTTGATCTGTGAGTTAGCCATGCCCTGACTTAGATCAGCCCAGAGGTTGTTTCAGGGTTGGATAAAATTGAGAGGCAGCAAGATCACAAAGACTACTGATAGTACCAACCTGGCTCTCGTCTAATATCCACTTGACTGTGAGACTGTGAAGCAAAGTAGACAGCATTGTCTCCAATCACCATAACTTCTGCATCATCTTTCATATTAAAAGCAATAAAAGCAGTGCTTTCATATGTCTCCACTGTCTCTGATTTGCCATCTTTCATCTTTCTAATCTTCTTGTGCCGTCCTTTCTTGTCAATCTTAAACAGCAGCACTTTCTTGCCAGATCTGTTCACAAATTTCACTGTCAAGGGTTTCTTTTCCTCCAGAGTTCTTGGACCTGAAGTAAGAAAACAATAGATAAATACTATGCAGGGTTTGTGTTACTCCTTGAAATTCTTGAAAAGCCCTGGAAATCAAAACCCATTTTTAAGTGCACTTGAAAAGCCCTTGAAAATAGAAATTTTGTTGAATACTCCTGAAAAAGCCCTTGAAAAGCCATCTATACCTAGTTCATTACAATCAACTGTAACCTAATTTTTGTTGACAATTCACTTGACTGTTATTTTGAATAACTTTGTTTGTTTCAAGAAAGAGAAAAAATTGATCCTTGAAAATTGTCATTTTGGAGCTTGAAATGTCCTTAAAAAGTCCTTGAATCTTGTTTTTGGAGATGTAGCGCAAACCCTGACTACAGCAAATGTGGTATTTACTCGAGTAAATACAGTATAAAATTATTTTCTGGAATAACACAATCATTAAACCTTGAAACCACATTCATCGCGGCCACTCACCATAGTCGTCTGGGTCACTATCACTTTCTGATCCCTAGAAAAGAAAAATAACTATGCATTATCCAACACTGGTCTAGAGAGAGGGCAACACCACACCAAATGTTTGGTAAATAATTATTACTTTGCAAAGAAAAGACACAGGAATAGACCCCTTGTAGCACTGAGATGGGAATGCACATTGGCACAGGCTTAGCTGTGTTTATAAGTTAGCTTTTCAAACACCATTAAAAGTCCACAGGATTTCAAAACATTGGATTGTTCAGCTAGCAAATTCTTTACATTACAGTTGACTTTTGCAAATCATTAGCAACAGCCAACTGTAATGTAAAGAATGTGCAAGTTGAATTATAATACCAATCCCACGGACTTTTAATGATATCGTTTATAGCTGACTTACAAACGAGGCTAAGCCTGTTCGAATGAGTCTGGTCTCCAAAAACAGTGGTTTACTTTGAATGCAAAACTGGTGAATTCTCTAGAGAATGAAATTCATTTGTTTTGTCCTCCAAATTGAGCTGCATTCCCACCTGCTGTAAGGGATTTATATGGATTCAACTCAAACAAAGAATCCTATAGCCAAGATCATCACACATGGTCTGAAATGGAAAAATTAAAAGTCAGAAGTAGGGTTACTTTATAAAATGATACCAGACCTTAGCAGGATGTGCAGCAGGATAAGAACCAGGTACTCCACCAGGGTATCCGCCCTGTCCTTGAGAGGGGTATTGGCCAGGTGGGGGATAGTAACCTCCTGCTGCTGCTGGTGCCTTTGGAAATAAGAAAACCATGTTAACAGTGGGTTGATAGCAAAATTAATATTAAATTAAGTCACCCAAGACCTATACTTGTGAAGGTGGGTGGCTACAACTTAATCCAGAGCAAGTTATGATGATGATGATAGTGATGGTGATGATGATTGATAATTTTTAAATGATATTAGTGCTATACAAGTTAATGAATGTTATTACTATTAAATATTATGATGATTATATATGATGATGATACATGATGATGATGATGATAGCAATAATAATATTAGAAAATAGTAAGAATTCAAAAAGTTGCAAAATTTGCTCCAAATTAAGTGCTTTTCAATACCACAAGCAAAAACTGGATTTTGGTGGACGCAATCAAAGCGTTTCCATGACAGTCAGAAAACACAAAGTTTTCAAGGGCATGTGTCTATGGAATGTCATGAAATCAACTTGATATACTTCCAACAAAACATGACAATTCTGCTCATGCTATTGATCACGAGGATCAATGTATGCCTATATACTTGGGGACCGTTTATGACAAGAGACTCATACTTACAGGATACTGGCCTGGTGGTGGTCCACCAGGGTACCCCCCTTGGGGTGGTGTGTATCCAGGGGGTGGTTGGTAGCCCGCAAGTGGATGGTTAGCAGGTGCAATGCCTGGCACACCCTTAACAATGAATACAAAACATGAAATATAAGTGAAAGTTATAGTAAATATGGCCTGAATACTGCTGAAACCTAAATATATTTTTTAAACATAAGAATCAAATATTTTTTCCTGGTACATTTGTGTGGGTCTTTCTGGTTTACCTTTCTCTTCAAAGATCAACATTTATAGTATTTATTCTCTAATAGAAGCTTTGCACCATCATTGTGATGGTAGCCATGACAGGAGGCAGGAACAATTGAATCTGGTCTAATCTGATTTACATGAGAAAGAATTCAATTTTATAGGGGAAAAGACTATTGTTATGCTTCTATAGAAATCTCTGGCTTGGGCGTAATGTTTTCCCACTTCAGACCTTGTGTCATTCCCTAGAGTATCATTTCTTTGTTTAAGGGTTAAGCATGAGAAGACACATGAATATGGTTACAATTCACACAGATTGCTATTCTCAAGAGAATGACGAGTGGTCTGTGGTCAACATAATGCCAAAGATAAATATAGGATATTACATGGTTGTGCGGAGATACAAATTTTATCTTTGAGTGTTGATATTATCTCTCATGAGTGAGCACAGCCAACGAGTGAGAGATAATATCAGCATGACAAGATAAACTTTGTATCCCCAAGAAGCCATGTAATGTTCTGTCTATTATATGAAATCTTTAATGAAAAATAATGGAGAATTTGAGACTTGCTGAGCAAAAAGTCGAAATTTGACACCACCAGTGTTGATATAAATCATATCCCACTGGCCACTGGTGGGAGTGGGGAAATCAATGTTATCATTTTGATGTCACTCAATATCACTCTACTTCATATAATAAAGAGGAATATTGGATACATTGAATGCAAATATGCCATTGCTGTCAGTTTTTTATTCATTTTACAAATAGCAATCAATATACTCTTTCGCATTACTTACAGGAGGAAGGCCAGTTGGCAGCCCCCCAGGGGGTGGTTGATACCCTGGTGGTGGGTAGTACCCCCCTGGCTGTCCAGGGGGAGGGTAGTTTCCTGGAGGTGGATAATACCCTCCTTGGGCTGGGTACTGTCCAGGGGGTGGGTACTGTCCAGGGGCTGGGTACTGTCCAGGAGGGGGTGGTTGCTGTCCAGACATTTCTTCACTGGTGTCAGACTTAGAAATAAAAGTATAAATCAAAAATTTTATAAGAATTTGCATTGCAAAATTTATGCATTTTGGTTAGAGTTTATGATGAGGGAGGTAAATTAATGTCTGGATTAACCTGATCAGTCATCTCCTAGCTGGCAGTCTGCACAGAATTTTATCATTGATGTCATATCCATGGTCATTCATCTTCACATTTGCAAAAGACAAACATCATTATCCAATGCATTTTCTCCATATAAAATCCTTGTTATATTTGATTAATTCTCTTGTGTCAAAGAAGAACTGAATGGGAAATTTGCAGTACCCTGTCCCACTCCTTCCAATTCATGTACAAAACTTAGAATTCTCAATACCTCGCTATTAAATTTATAGATGATCCATGCAAAGGGAAACTAAGGCAAACACTTTAGCTAGATCCCACCATTCTTTATCCCAATTCTCTAGATAAATAAATATTTTATTCTTTGTCTTCATATGGGGAGTAGTTGTTACCAAGACTCCTAAAGGTAGCCAGAGGAATTTTATAACACACTTTCACAGCACTTGTCATAATTCTGTGACCTAGCTATTTAACCGATTCCAACCAAAAGCAATTCAATCTTCCACGCAATCAAACATCCAATAAGCTGAGTTCATTCTCATTGAACGATAAGGAAATTTCTGTGAGTACACAACCATTTTCACATGGGAATTTCTTTGTTATTTATCGCTATTGATCAGAATGAACTTGGCCTGTCGTAGTTTGATTGAAGGCAGCCAAAAAGCCATGAATTATGAACTATGAATTACGAAACAGGCTGTAAATATTCTATGCATATACAGCTTTCATCACATGTTTTTTTCTTCTAAGGGTTTATGATCAAAACAGTCCCTTACGCATATATTTTTATCACAACTGTTTCATTACAAACACCAACGCAGCCCACACTAGCTTACCGCTAGTTAACATCTCCTTACGCATATACATCACTGCAGAAATATTATAAAACATGGTGGTCATAATTATGGTAAGGCCATAGTTTATAGCTATGTTGAATTAAGTTTTTATTCTTGCCATTCAAAAAATACTTAAACTAATAGACCACTAGAAATTTGATTGCCTAAAGTCAAAAGTCCCAGAAATGTTTTGAATTATACAGCTATGTCCTAGTGTTTAAGAAAGTGGGTATCTATGGAGCATAATGTTGTGAAAATATTTCTCAATTGTTAATATAATATTACTTCCAAAGGTGCAAATTGATACCATTTTGTGCAAGGCCAAAAATATAGTTTATATATCTAGTGAAATTAAACAAACTCAATTTTTTCTTTTTGTATTTTTGAAATTTAATAACCTAATTCTGTATAATAATATAATAATACTTCTCACCTTTGGTTCTGTAGGATTACTCATACTTTTTCTTGTGAGTTAGTGCTTAATCAGTGTGTCTTAGAACTGTGACCACAATCTCATTCTCTTTCTGTTTCATTCTACTTATTTTCCTGTTATTTTTACATGTTAGCGATAACCTAATGACACAATTGTTTGTTCAAGCTGTCATGCATTTATATACTTTATTAAACACTTCATTCATTGAATATATTGAATAACTTAACGAAAATAGTTTTTCAATGTATTGAGTTTAGTATTTTTTTGTTGTTGCTTCACTTGGTTGAGTTGATTGAGGTAAAGATTACCCAACTATCACCTAAATTTCCTTGTGATTGGATTTAAACTTAATTTTAAAGCAATTAGAACAAATTTCACAGGTAATACCAATGAGGGGTTTATTAATGAGTTTATTTAAGTGAAGCAAATTCAAGAGCTATACTTTCCTGTTCTAACACGATTTTGCACGACAGGTCTAAATGTTGACAATCTCAATATGCTTTACATATAAGCTTATGTTAATTCTAAATTGGATTTTCTTTTAGGATGTATTTCAAATCCAGTAAATTCATACCTCTGAAATATAACTCAAACTGTTTTCTTGTTGTTTTTTTTAAGCTGTATACCTTCATATAATTATTTAACCTAGTAACATTAAAAAGACTTTGACGACATAAACTTATAATGCGAAACTTATTGTGGGCTGTGCAGAGCATATTGCAACAGATGAACTACTGTAGTATCGAGGGAACACAGAAATATCAAACATAAATTCGATCCGAGACTCCTAATTCAAATATATATCTATAAATTTGCTTGCAATGAGGACAGCGACTTGCAGGTGAACGACATTTTTACAAATATTGCGGGTCAATGTTGTAGTTTGTTGTCCAAGGGAGGCCATTTTGAAACCTTAAAAATGTCAAAGTTCCAGACTTCGACAAGTTTAAAAGTCTCTTATATAAAAAATAAGAGTTTTACAGGACGGTTTTACTCAAATTCTCAAACCAGATAAGATTATTTCAGCTCTTACCAGTTATCTTGGATGCAATCTGTAGAGAGAAAGAGGATAGAAAATACAAACGCCTATAATCAGATCGCTTGGGCTTTATTCGACTCAAGCAGACGTACAGACACGTACATAAACATCCCGCAATAGTCCCTTATCCCGCGGGACACCTGTATAATACCACAGGTATACCACAAAATAATGTCAAATGACCAAAAAAATCTCTAAATACTCTGCTGGGCTGTGGACGATTCGTTTATACAACATTTCGTGTTTGCCGTGTTTTTTGAATGGTCCCTTTTGGTTGACGTTCTGAAAACGATTTTTTTGCCCCGTACAAATATTGCAACGTGCAGCAGAGTTAGGTGTCAATGGGGTGGTAGCTTTTACGGTTAACGGCTAAATTTTTCCCCCGTAACGGTTAACAAAAATCTTAATGAATAATCCCCATTGTTTCAAAAGTTAAACATTAATTTCCATCATCTTAAAAGAGTTAACGATTAATTAATTTACATTGTTAAAAAACATATTCTGAACTTCTGGGATGAATGCATAACATTACATCAGTCTTGAGAAGAGATCTCGACAATATACAAGTCTTACAACCGTGGCCATAAAAATTACGGTTAACTTTATTTAGACTTTTTACGCCTAACGGCTAAATTGTTGGCTAGCGGTTAACACCATTGAGACCCTCGTTGAACTTGTCTTGCAACGCTATTACACACGAGTTTTAGCTAAAAGTTTCAACTTGTAACAGGGTGATAAAATAATATCTCTAATAAGGCTAGGCCCAGTTCAAACGTCGATCTTCTCATGAACTGAACACATTGAAAACAATGGATAATAAGGCGGTCTTCTTTGAGGTCATTATAGGTTCGGCTCATAATAATAAATAATAATAACTTTATTTCTATAGCGCTTTTACATAAGATGCGATAAGAGTGATGCAATGTTATGTATTCATGAGAAGATCCACGTGAAGTGGGCCTTACACTCTTAATATTCCATAAAACGTTGGATTTTACAATTTTAAAAAGTGCTAGCCCTAGAATGACTTTTGGCAATCTTAAACGAGCTTTGTGACACGCTTTATTAGAGTAGTGACGTCGATGGATAAAATTAAGCAAACAAATACAGACACGATGTCCTTCTATTCTCGATTTCAGGAACGGATCCAGGCCAACTCATTGTACACAATTGTACATTTGTACATTGTTTTCCAGAAAACGGTCAAATGTTTCAAAGTAGCCGTAATAGCTCATTCTGATAGCTATAGTTATTATAAGAGGATCTGAATGGGGTTACCGTTAGCCGTAAAACGGCCCGAAAATTTAGCCGTTACGCGTAAAAAGTGTAAAAAAAAATTTTTTTATAGTCATGGTTCTTACCTAAGACTTGTATTTTTCGAGATCTCTTCAACAATGTAAATTCATCATTAACTCTTTTAGAACGATGGAAATTAATGTTTAATTTTTAAAACAATGGAAATTAATTATCAAGATTTTTAATTTGTTAACCGTAATTTTAACCGTTAACCGTAAAAGCTACCATCCTATTGATACCCTCTTACGGACCATACCGGCCGGAACAACAGCGTTCCATGCAGTGTTCGAACTCGCGAACTTAGAAGATGAGAATTAATTTACTTTTTCCTGTTTTCCTTTGTTTTTTTGTTTTGTTTGTTTGTTTGTTTTTGTTTCGTTTTTTTTGTTTTTTTATTTGGTTCGACGGTTTTGGACCTATACATTTCGGACCTGGAAGACGGTCGTGTTGGGTTTGGGTTATGATCTGCGACTGAATTTCTTGCAATTGTCTATATTCAGTTTGTACAAGAGGTTTCTCTGTTACTTTTAAACACTGGGCTTCCCTCACAGCTGCTTGTCTGATTTCCCGCTACTTTAACCAGCTGAAATTTTGTGGTTACCATCTCTGGAGTACCTGGACTATCCTCTCTCTCGCTATAACACGAACGGTGTCTCAGAAGGCGTTTTACTGTCCTTCTGAAGCCAGCGTTCATCACCGCGTAAACAAGAGGATTATAAATAACTGATGCTTTGGCCATCAACTCGGGTATCTCAGCTTCACCGTTCTTTAGGATATACGTATGGTTAAACATAGCTACGAGGCTGATGATACAATATGGTGACCAACTGACAAGAAACGCCAATACTGCTACTCCTATCATGCGAGCTACTTTGAACTGGGAATGGCGTCTTCGTCGTATTATGGCTTCTTGGCGTGATAGGATGGAACTTACTGAAAGACTCCTGGGAAAAACAAGAATTAGTTAGAAACTACAGTGGTACCCTTATTAAGCAGAAATATATGTTTTACAATATAATGATTTGAAGAAAATTTTGGGTCCGTTTAATGAAATCTTAAATCTGAGACCAAAATTTTAATTTTAGGCTGTGATCTGTGAATGTAAATATAAAGGAAAGTGAGTGATAGACTCAACACTACAAAACATCCAATCTGAACACGAACCGTCCAACCACAGCACAGATGATCTGACGAGCGGTACATAAGAGACGCACCATCCAGTCTACACCATCGCCTGATGAATACCAGCTTGCAGTCGAAACGTCGCCCTATTTTTTTTGCTATTATATCCCGATATATATATGAACCAATAAAAATATTTCAAAATTTTGTTTTCAAAAAGCAATATAAATTCGAAACCTGAATTCCAGAAGAATAGTCCCTAATCGCCCCCCCCCCCCCCCCAGTTTTCCCAAGAAAAGTAAAGCAAGTATGGAATGAAGTTTTCATTTTTCGTGGTCACGTGTTTCTTTATGCCCCCCTCCCCTCCCCCAGGTTTTCAAGGCTTGCTACGGTCCTGGATATGGTAAACAGCTTCAAGTCTAAGAGGCCAATAATCCAATGATATCTTTTCGGGATTTAGATCAATAACTTGAGTTTGAGCCACTTTCAAAATAAAACACTTGAAAACCAAACACATCCGAGAGCTTTTATATTTGATCCCTAAGATAAATGCAGATAATAAAGAAAGCGTTACTTGGAGAAATGCTTTAGCAACGTTTATAGAAAATACGATGAACTCAAGTATTATCTATTCTCTAGCGACGTCAAAAACAAACAACTCGCCTCGGATTCTCGCAAAAAAAATATTTTAGAAACCTTTTTTTTTATAGATTATACGGATAATATCCTCGAAATAGAGAGCATAATATAGTGATAGTGAACGGTGCTTTCGCCCTTAGGACCCAGTTCAAACCGTCGATCTTCTCATGAGCCGAACGCATTGAAAACAATGGATATAAGGTGGTCTTCTTTGATTACGTTAGGCTTGTGAGAAGATCGACGTTTGAACTGGTCCTAAGGGCGCTTTTCATTATCGTTAACTAGCCAGCCAGGCCTGTCCATTGATAAAGAAAACTCCGTTCAGTAATTAGTACTGGCCAGAAAGATTATTGCCTATCAATTGTATCCACTATATATTCTGATGAAGTGTATATAAAAAATAGGGACTGCAACTCTCGATAAGATTAAGGCCTTGTTCCTTTTAAATTGAGGTCTGGCCGGTCAAAGTTCTGACTTGTGGAAACTGAGCGCCCTTAAGTGAGAGTAGCTGTTGTTGTTTTTATTCAAGTGGGTAAAGTTATTAAGGATGTTATTGCATTGTGAAAATTAACTAATGTCGTTTGTCTGGTAAAAAGGAATTAAGATCAATTCTGTCGCGACTGACTTCCATGTGTAAACTTTCAACATACCTTAAACTTTGTTATGAATTTTGTAATTTGGTGTCCGTGTTTTGCACACGATTTTTCTATTAATCAGCTTCGACCCTCTGGCTGTTAAGGTTTGATGGATGAAGTTCTTTTGAACGAAAGCAATGATTTTGCAGTCTCTTTCATTGCATGCTTGCATTGCGTGCTTTAGAGCTGTGAGTAATAGTACGATTAATCTAAACATACTAAGCAGCGTTTTTTCCATCCACTTCTATTTTCAATAATAACAATGACTTCATCAAGCAGTTTTTCCCCCGTAACTACGTACGCGTGTCATGATTGGATGAGTTGCACGAAACATGGCAGAGAAGCCATTTCAATGTCATGATTGACACCTTTTTCATAAAGGCGCATTCTCGCTTTTGTATTTTAGACAAATGTTTTAAGAAAATCGTTCCGTTCATGCAAATTGGAATACTAGAATTAGTAATCTGACTAAATTTGAGGAAAAGATCACCAAAGCCTGCAGAATTATTGGGGTTTGAATTTAAAAAAATTGTATGGAGAAAGCACTCCTGGCCTTTGTGGCCTCGTCCTCAGTTGTTTTTTCTAAGTTTAAAATATCAATAACTCCTCAATGATTAATGTTAGCACTTAAATACTGCAAAACTCTGCTTATTGGTAGTATAAACTGTCACGTGGGGGTGTTTGATCATTTGTAGACATTCATTTTGAGTATATATGGTAATGAGATGGCGGCCATCAGTACAGTGTGTGTTTACGTGGCACCTTCCCCACATACAGATTCAAAAAAGGTGGTTCTTGACTTTCATTTAAACAACTCAATTCGACCTCTTGAAAATTGTTCAATATTTACTGGTGGCCCTTCCGTCTGCAAGCCGCCACAAGAGTAAAAGATTAATATTTTCAAATACTGGTACATGAAACTAAATTAAAAACTTAATTGTCTTCGGCTGTTAAAGTGGGACGACAATGAAAATTGAACCTTTTTACAAAAATTACAAAAATAGTTTAGAGGGAAAAAAAATTGATGTTGAGAAAGAGAAGAACAAAAAATGCATATCTAAAATTCTGAGTTGAATTGTCTGAGAATATCCGCCATTAATCCATCTGGTTCCTACCCGTGACGTCAGTAACTCAACGCTTTGCTTTTAGCGTCCAGGTTTAGGACTTATTGCTACATCCATGTTCCACACAGCGTCGTCCTGGCATTATTTTCGAGAAAGAAACCTCAATTACAGAATATGGACATATGACAACAAGCCAAGGGTTATCAATAATAGTGACAAACTGACGTCACAAAGAGACACGTTTGAATAATAGCGGCGAGCAAAATCGGAGAAATAAAACGTTTTTTAGGAAGTTTCCTTTTTCGTACTACGAAATGGCTTTTAAACATTGATGTGAATGTTATGAGGATGTCAAAAATGTAAAAATATTAACTACGTTCATTTCATCGTCGTCCCACTTTAAGAAATCGAGGGGGGTAGGGGGGGGGGGGGAGGGGGTGGGATGGGGTATTCGTACCTGTACATTTTGTAGTAGCTGATCAGGATAATTATGACCGGTAGGAAAAACCCTATAATCACCAGTCCTATGTTGTATGTCATTGCCTGGATATCATTTGATGACCAATCCGGACAACAACTGATCCCTGCTGAGCCTGGAACAAATCGACTCCAGCCAAACATTGGAGGACACATCGACAAAATCCCGTAGATCCACGCACCAGCTAAAACCACTATTTTGAACCTTATGGAAGTTAACTCCGATGTATTAAGAGTTGGTCTCATTGAACAAATGCTATAACACATTATTACACTTATTTCAGTCAACATTGCAATAGATGCAATCCCTATTGCACCGTTCACAAATGCTGACCACGTACAACGGGTTTCACCAGTGGCCAGTTTCATGCCAGAAAAATTGGCAGTAATGGCGACGGGGTATCCAAACACAACAATAAAAAGATCTGCAACAGCCAGGTTAATCACGAACGGTGCGATGACTTTAGTTCGTTGTTCTCTTTGTAGAAATACAATAATTGTCATCAAGTTACCAAAAAATCCTATGGATAGAACGAAAAACATCGTAGCTGCGTAAACCCGTTTTGAACTAGTAGACATAACTTCCCAAGCATTGTCTGTGCTGTTGACCAGAACATCTTGTGAAGTAGTAGAAGCTGTTGTATTATATTCTTGCATGTTTTTTTACAAGGCAATAATCTTGTCCTCTGAACTTGAATAATTCTAAAAGATTACGATCTCCTTTTCTAACACGAGAACCTCTTCACCAACCACGAACAATCGTAAAGTGATACGAATCAACAATCGAAACGAGAATATAAAGCTTTTATAAGGGTTTTTCTAGAAGAGCTTTTAAGAGCAGCGACATTTTACCTGATCCAGTTAAATTTTTACCCAACGGAGACTAATTTGTCTTGAACATCTGTCAGCCAACGTAATTATCAACTTAAAAAGCGTCTCATTTGCTATCTTGTGTGTATGTTGAAGCGAAATTAAGATATACTAGCTAAAAACGTATTCAAACTTCATGTCATTATGTCATTTTCACTTTCCTTTCAAATTCAGTTTTTCCAGAAAATTTACTCTTTTCAATCATGTTTTACCCCTTTTAAACAATCAAGTACAGTCACCAAAATGTTCAGTTTATTTTTTTTTCGTATACGGAAGCATGTGTTAAGTGAAAGAAAGCGGTATTGGAAGAAATACGAATTAACCTTTATATTTCAACTTTGAAAGTAAAGTTCATAACATCGCAGATTTTCTCCTAACATTCTGTTTGTTTAGTTTAGAAATGATAAACTCAAATTGAACGCTACATGACCTGGCCCTCTTAAAATGCCTTTAATTCCTCTTAACCAATTAAAATTCACGTAACTGAACACTATCCAATCAGGTTGCTGAAAAAAGAAGCAAAACCCATTTATCAGCTGTCGATTGAATTCCAGATTTTATTTGCAAGTATGCTCTGTTTTTTGGATTAGCACTATAAAGGCGCTAGCTCGAACTTGATAATTCTTGATACATTCCTAAATAAATGAGAAAAAAAGGATAGAAAAAATGAAACTAGAATTTCAAGCCTATGCTGTTAACCTTTTAGTGTTACTTTTCTAATCACGAACATGACATGGCTCTTAGGTGTAAAAATATATTGAAAGTAATTCCGGTAGTTCAAGTGTTCACGTACAATATACGACTACCTTACTGAACGTAGTTTTCTGTTGTTCAGTCACGTCTTTCCTTCCTTCGCTCTTCTCCCTTTTTTACTTTCTTTCTTTCTTTCTTTCTTTCTTTCTTTCTTTCTTTCTTTCTTTCTTTCTTTCTTTCTTTCTTTCTTTCTTTCTTTCTTTCTTTCTTTCTTTCTTTCTTTCTTTCTTTCTTTCTTTCTTTCTTTCTTTCTTTCTTTCTTTCTTTCTTTCTTTCTTTCTTTCTTTCTTTCTTTCTTTCTTTCTTTCTTTCTTTCTTTCTTTCTTTCTTTCTTTCTTTCTTTCTTTCTTTCTTTCTTTCTTTCTTTCTTTCTTTCTTTCTTACATCCTTTCTTTCTTTCTTTCTTTCTTCGTTTCTTTCTTTCTTTCTCTTTCAATGTTTTTCATTCCCCTTTCTCTTTCTCCTGTATTTGGTCTTCCCATTTCAGTTTCAAGTTATGACAACAAATCCTTTTTCAATTTGAAAACCCTGGATATGCTATATATCCCGCTGTTTTGTATCAAGTTAAATAATGTCTAATAAGCTGAGTAAAACAGCCTTCCAACCTTGTTTTCAATCTCTCATTTTTTCTCTTTTTGCTCGAAGCTAAGAAAGGATTTACTATGATAAACCAGAAAACTGAAAATATATACAAAAATAACATATCTCTATGTACACCATAGAAAAAACACTTTAAATCAGTTATCCCATTTTAATGTAGATTAAACGAATTAAATATAGAAAGCTAAGTACCTCTTAACTGAAATTTAAATCTATCAAAATAAGCAGGTGCAGGAACTATCTGGTTGACACAAAAATATAACATGTCAATCTAAGCCATAGTGTCACTTCAACAAGCTAAGTATTGAATCTTCCAAGAAAACACCACCCAGTATAGATGCATTATTATCGATCACAACTGACATCTGTCTTCGCTTGGATTCGTTCAGTAGAACAGGTGCATACGTCGTTGTTCAGTAATCTGAATTGGGCCGATTTAGTATCAGGTTGTGGGAATCAGGTTCTCTGGTTTTCCTCCCTCCGCAAAACAGTGAAATGCTAAATTCCAATTTGATCTGTGAGTTATCTGTACCCTGACTTTGATCAGCCCAGAGGTTTTTTCAGGGTAACGATAAAATTTGAATGTTTTTGAAGGAGATAGCGTAGATCCGTTGTAATGATTGAAAACAGCAGCTCAAGGACTAAAAAAACATCGCATCGTATCTCATAAATGGTCATAATAGTTTTTGTTAATGTGCCAAACATAACGCAATAATTTTGTGCTTGCATGTTCGACGTTTGGGCACTTCAATTGAATTCAACTTAGTTGGAATACAGTGCGACTGCGTGGAATATTCGACTGATCAAAGACACAATGTGCTAAGATTTATAATAAAAGTGAGGTCACTCGAACAGTGAACACTTTGAGGTTTTTTCATACTTTTTTCTTCTTTATCCCTTGTGTGAATCGATTGGAATTATGATTTATTTTGAACAATAAGATTATTTGAGTTCAGTGCTTCATTTTCAGAAGGTTTGAAGCAGTAGTAAGTTCATAAAATAAAAAATATCAAAATATCAAGTGTTCATACATGGTTCGAGTGTCCTCACTGTAAGTTCGTGTGCACAACAAACTTTCATCTGTCAATATATCTGTTATGTGACGAGTTTTAATCAAGAGGGAAAACCTGGATTCGCTTTTCCGTGCTCAAATGTGTATGATGGAAAACATTGAAACAGCTGTACCAGATAGATTTAATCTGTTTCCAATATCGAGCCGATCAGGCAGCACATTTTTCTATCTAATCTTTTATTTTACATACAAATTGATATGATATATTTTTTTCTTCTGTTTTTGTTTTCCCCCTACTTTTCTAATTTTCTTTAATTTTTCAAATTTCTTTTTTCTTGTTTGTATTTTTGTGTTTATCTTTTACAATGTTTTTTCCTCTTCTTCTTCAGCTTTGTTAATCTTTCTTTCCTTCGCTCTTTCTCTTATAATTGTCTGTATTGTTTTCCGATTTTTCTCACACTAACTACTTTGCGATATAGCAAAAATTACAGTGGTTTTACTTTCAATTAAAAATATTTTTTCCTAAATTTGTCCCGGCCGCAATATGCTTCTGATTAAGAACTATCATTAGTGGATTAATTCCTTTCTCAAATGAACGCCTGATATATTCCCACCGTATTTCATCACATGTAAACGAGAGATACCTGTCATCCAGTCACGGTACAGCGCTATTTTCATTACAAGCTCACATGAATAAAATTAGAACAGAATAATAAGGCGGACCGTCGTCAAGCGGACTGAATAAAGCAAGTTAAGAACTCTACCTGATAACTTGTAGTCATCTTAGTATGTAGTACGTATGTATTAGTCAACGACTTTTCCGTTTTTGGTTTCCGTGTTTAGCGACTAGTAGTCGACCTATTACAGATTACTGTATTTCGCTTGAGGCAATAATGGAACAGGAATTAGTACCGTTTAGAATGAATGAATTAAAAATCAAAGTAAAATCCTCTCTTATCAATTCAACCATGAAATAAATCTAGAAACTTCGAAGTAATTACAAATCAAGAAAGAGCAAGTACTTAGCCACTTTACACGTTTTCGTTCGTAAGCTTAACAAATGCTTAAGATTTTGTTCATTTACCGGTTCACGCGTAACTAATCCTGCAACGATTCAAATACGCTGATGTAGGACTACTGAGCATGCGTAGTTGACTTGCTGTGATGTAAGAATTTTCGAAACTGTCCCACATGCATTCGTTTACCCTGAGGCTCTCTCGCTTCAGTGCTTCTCGGTTGTCGACCCACATGTTAACATATGTTTACAGAATAGATAGTTAGGGACCGGTCATTATTTATGTATTGGGGGGAGGGGGGGGGGGGGGGGAGAAATCAAGGGGGGGATAGGGCTTATATTTTTCAAAGAAAGGGAGTTGGTCAAAATAAAATTTCAGTTGTAAAAATACAAGAATATATTCAAGCAAAATCAGGTATTCGGATCCAAGCTATGGAATGAGGGAGGGTTGTTTGGGAGGGGGAGAGAGGTTGTTTAAGAGATGTGTAAATTTTTAACGACTGTATAATGAATGGTATGATATATACAGAATCGAGAAAAGATACCTCTGAAATGAATTCCATATGGGGTGGGTCAAAAATTAAATTTAATACCTCAAAGGGTGGGTCAGGGAAAAATGTTGACAAAAAAATCCCCCCCCCCCCACCCCTCAAATAAATATTGACCGGCCCTTAATACTGAAGTGCATTGCACGCGATTTAAAAACACTAAAATACGGCTATTTCAAAGAAGGTTGGTGAAGGTTTTGTGGCATGTGGCATGTGGCATGTGGCATGTGGCATGTGGCATGTGGCATGTGGCATGTGGCATGTGGCATGTGGCATGTGGCATGTGGCATGTGGCATGTGGCATGTGGCATGTGGCATGTGGCATGTGGCATGTGGCATGTGGCATGTGGCATGTGGCATGTGGCATGTGGCATGTGGCATGTGGCATGTGGCATGTGGCATGTGGCATGTGGCATGTGGCATGTGGCATGTGGCATGTGGCATGTGGCATGTGGCATGTGGCATGTGGCATGTGGCATGTGGCATGTGGCTTCAAATGTATTATATTCGTATAAAAAAAATTTCACCAAAAAAGAAAAAAAAGCTTAAACATCTGCAGATAAAGTCTGGGAAAATCCCATATTGTTGTGACCTTTCGCTGTCTAGATTCGTATCACCCATAGAGCATCTCGGGTTTGGTATGCAACATGCAACATGCAACATGCGCAGCAAAACCTTCACCAACCTTTTTTGAAATAGCTGTATATGACAATGTAATCAACTTACTTCTGTGCACTTCACTAAAATATCAACACAAAAATAGCCATTGAAGTGCATGAGATGGGATCCCTTTGGTGACTTATGACTGTATAATCGTGCAACCCCCTTCTGTACATATTACTAAAATATCAACAAAACAATAGCCATTGAAGTGCATGAGAAATAAACTGTACAAGGACACAGTTAATAGAAGAGGGACTATGACAAGGACAAACAAACTACACAAGGACATAGTTAATAGAAGAGAGACTATTACAAGGACAAACAAATAAACTGTACAAGGACATAGTTAATAGAAGAGGGACTATGACAAGGACAAACAAATAAACTGCACAAGGACATAGTTAATAGAAGAGGGACTATGACAAGGACAAACAAATAAACTGTACAAGGATATAGTTAATAGAAGAGGGACTATGACAAGGACAAACAAATAAACTGCACAAGAACATAGTTAATAGAAGGGGGACTATGACAAGGACAAACAAATAAACTGTACAAGGACATAGTTAATAGAAGAGGGACTATGACAAGGACAAACAAACAAACTGTACAAGGACATAGTTAATAGAAGAGGGACTATGACAAGGACAAACAAATAAACTGTACAAGGACATAGTTAATAGAAGAGGGACTATGACAAGGACAAACAAATAAACTGTACGAGGACATAGTTAATAGAAGAGGGACTATGACAAGGACAAACAAATAAACTGTACAAGGACATAGTTAATAGAAGAGGGACTATGACAAGGACAAACAAATAAACTGTACAAGGACATAGTTAATAGAAGAGGGACTATGACCAGGACAAACAAATAAACTGTACAAGGACATAGTTAATAGAAGAGGGACTATGACCAGGACAAACAAATAAACTGTACAAGGACATAGTTAATAGAAGAGGGACTATGACAAGGACAAGCAAATAAACTGTACAAGGACATACTGTCATATTGTAAAGTGGAAATCAACGGAAAGTAAATTTGAACCCCCCTCCGCCCCTGGGACTCAACACTCAACTTGCGATTCAAGAAATACTACAACATTCTACTATTCACTTGATGCAGAATCAGTACTAAGAATCGCTTGATGTAGAATCAGTCGTAAGAATATTGTACCAGGCTTTATAGGCACTTTTTTAAGGTATGACAGTCGAGCATGGAAGTGTCTCAAATGAGTGTTTCGTATTCTATGCCGAGGTTCGAGAAATTGCTCAATTTCAAATCCATTAAGCTCACGAAAAGCGCTTGACATTTCTTAACAAAGACTGAATGGTTTGAATTGTTATAAATTAGTCGTTTTCCTGAATTTAAGAAATATTCAGACTGCCGTGCCTTGTAGGAAACTTCGCCGAAAACGAGTCATTCGGAAATTGTCGGAAAATGCATATTACTACATGGGTGCCCTGTGTATTATATGGTAATTAGACTAGAAATACCGCTGGTTTATAATATTGTTTTTCGGCCCCGCTCTACGCCCGGGGGATAGCATTACCCTTTCCAAAATGACCGAAGAATTAAAATGGCGCCACGCTGTGTGAACGTGATGAAAACGAACGCTGATAAAATGTACTGCAGGCACTCATAGGCCCAGGTAGCCCATGTCGACTATGGTTCAGAAACATGAACTCGATAAAAATTCATTGTAGGACGCGTTTTCATTTTCAATTAAAAAAAAAAAAATTTTTATGCTCGAGGGGGTTCCGTGGAACCCAAAGAACCCCCTCTGGATCCGCCACTGAAGGATCATTCGTAATATTACATCTAGAGAAATCTAGTATCTGATTTAGTAGTTATGATGAAACAGTTCGTTAGTTCATAGTTTTCGATTGTTCAGCATGTTGAATGTATTAGAAGCAATCAAAAGCAACAAATTTTGTTGGAGTAGATGTCACGTGGTGAACAGCACTTAGGCCAGATTGACATCAAAGTGGTCAGTATAAGCAGAGAAGTAGTGTTGCATTACATGGTTCTTCAATTTGTTGACTGAAGTACAGGAGCGGATTGAAGTAGTAAGATTGTTCCAAAGCTTTGGGAGCCTGTTGAAGTAGGATGCCTGGAAGAGTTTGGTCCGGCACTGAGGTGTCTGAAGGTCCATAGGTGAGTAGTTCCGCGTAGGTCTTCTTGTTTTCACTTGGAAGAACTGTTGCATAGGCACACTGTAGATGCTGGTGCGACACTTGAAGTAGAAGACGAGGTCCTTTACTTCATGCCAGAATGACAAGGACAACAGGTCAAGTCTTGGCAGCCGGTCTTGGTAGCTTAGCTTATCTTCCCAGTGTAGGTTTAGGATGTACCTTGTGGCACGACGTTGAAGGCTTTCTACCCGTTAATATAACATTAGTTATTATCTGGGGGAAAATAAAAACCTTGAAACCTTGAAACGGGGAGAAAATCTAAGCGTAGGCCCGCTATACCTTCATCCATTGGTGAATGAATCTCTGGACTTCCTAAGTGAACCGAATAACAATTGGAGATCCCAAGATATTCTTACCGTCAACCGTTACATGGATGGTAACATTAAACAAATTGACCTTATAATCGAAGCTGTACGTGTCGTCTTTCAAATTTTTTATTGGTAATGTAGACTCAATGTCATTCCGAGAAGATGCCACTTTAACCTGTATTCTGTCTGCCATGAATTTCATTTTTTCACCAAACGAGTTCTTGATTTGAACAACAAAGTTCAGAACCTGACCATGTCTTGCGTGAATCTCGCCTCTGATATCGACTAAACCAATTCGTCGTGCAACAGAACACTTATCATAATCAACTATATTAACATCACTGACAACGTTAACACAATTTATGGACTCAACAAACAGTTTTTCGTTATACTCAAGTCTTGTTTTCATTCTTTGCCTTGGATCTTCATAGCCTAGATCTTCAGGGAAAGGTTTCTCAGAGAGCTGTGACAAACGAGATGTCAATTGCTTGGATAATGACAGGACATTACTGTTACCGCCATTTGTCAACACTTTCTCTGTAAATTCTATGGCGCTTTTCAAGCCAATCAGGTGCATTGCAAGATCATCTTCTTGTGTTGCAAGCTCTTTCATCTTTGCTGCTGCAATCTTCTTGATTGTCTCCTTCAGACTTACTCGTTTTTCTTCTAAAGCTCTGATTTGTTTATCGATGAAGTTATCAATGTCTTTTTCAGTGGCTTTTGATGTTTTGTCTACGTTTTCTTTCATTTCCTGGACTGACTTCAGAACTGCCTCGATCTTGTTCTTGGTGTTGCTTGCTCTTTCTACTTCTGTTTTAAAGAGTTGTTTGTGTTGATCAGCGACGTCTTCTACGAAGTTGAACTGATGATCACGGTGATCAATAATGGTACAATCACGGCAAATCAGTTCTTGGCAAGTATTGCAGAAAAGCTTCTTGACTTCTCTTTTATGCTTCTCACAAAACAGTTGCTTGTCTATGACTGGGATACCTGTGTTTTTCAGCTCATCTAGGGTTATCAGTTGATGATCCTTCAGTGCTGGCAGACGTTGATGTGCTGTAAAACAAACGTTGCACAAAAACATGCAGCAGTTGACACATCTTCCTTTTGCTGCTGCTTTGCTGTCACAGGTTTCGCACGTCAACTCGGCTTTGCCGCCATCTTTTTCTCGCTCGGTCGAGTGGATGGCCAGAAGTGAGAGAAGATTGTTGATCCAGAAGTTGACTTTGAGCTTAGTAACATCACCAGATATTATCTGTAGAAAATAAATGTGCATGCTTTATTCTTTAAGAGTTGAAGTTGTTCTTTTGTACAAACATTTTTACTGACAGCTGAGAAGGTCTGCTGTTGAAAATCACGTTATTCAAAAACGACTTTACCTGGACTACTTCTCGACATTCTGGACAGACAACAGACACCTTCCTTTCCCCTTTAGCCAGGAGATCTTGTAAGCACTGTCTACAGTAGGTATGTAGACAGGGGAGGAGGCGTGGGTCCGAGTAGTGTTCCATACAGATTGGACACGTGACCTGTTCACCAAGCCCTTCAGATAACTTTGCAGCCATTCTTGGTGAAAAATGATTATACTAAAAAAAGAATTGTAAAAAAGAATTTAGTCTGATGCCTTTGTTTCTTAGAAAGTAGAAATAACACGGTGAAAGTTAAAGTGAATAACTTGAAAGCAACTCAAAAAGTAACGAGAAATGACATAATAATAATAATAATATAATAATAAAACTTTATTAGAAGCATTTTACGAAGTCTCAATGCTTTTACAATTTAAAAAAATTAACTAATGAATCATATAAATAATAATATATATAAATATGCACTAGGAAAAAAAAAGATATTAGTATATAAAAACAATAAAATATGATATAATATAATTTTTAGTGGTCATGGGAAGTAATAAATACACACTACTAACGGACTAGATCTAAAAATATAGTAGGAATAGTAGGAAGTATAGTAGGAATAATCAACAATCGATCAGAGATTAAAAAGAAATGTTTTTAGTTTAGATTTGAATATGTTGAGAGAATCAATTGTTCTAATTTCATCTGGCAGAGAGTTCCATAATCGTGCAGATGCCACGGAAAATGCCCTATCCCCGTATGTTTTGGTATTAGTTTTAGGAACTTGTAATAAGTTACGTCCAGCTGACCTTAATGTACGTGTTGGTGTATATACATTAATAATATCATTTACATAGATAGGCGCCTGGCCATGGAGTGCTTTAAAAGTAATTAACAAAATCTTAAAATTTATCCTATTTCTAACATTAAGCCAATGAAGGCTGCGAAGAATTGGTGTTATATGTTCATATTTGTTACTTCTACTAACGAGTCTTGCTGCTGCATTCTGGATGCGTTGTAGTTTATCAAGTTGTGTGGCGGGAAGACCATAAAGTACACTATTACAGCTGTCCAACTTTGATGTGATGAAAGCGTGAACAGGTTTTTCGCAGTCATTATTGTTAAGATATTTGCGAATTTTCCCTATCTTACGCAACGCGTACCATGCAGATTTGCAAACAGTGTTAATGTGTTCAGACATTGTCAAGCAGCTATCCATAGTGACACCAAGGTTGCGGGCACTAGGTGTAGACAAAATGAAAGAGTCATCAACATTGATTCCGCAGGGTCCTGCACATTGGCTAGAAATGTATCTTGACCGAAAATGTAGTACTTCAGTCTTACTAGGATTGCATGTAAGACCATTCTTAGTGCACCAAATAATGATGTCCTTGACACACACTTCAAGTTTAGACAACTCTGTGGCACGATCTTGATGGGAGTTAACAGATATTGTAAAGCTGTGTGTCGTCGGCGTACATAATACAGTCAATGCCATGTGAGGCAATCACATCCTCCAAAGGAGCAAAAAAGAGAGAAAACAATAACGGGCCAAGGACGGATCCTTGTGGAACTCCAAATTGTAAGGTCCTATCGGAGGACCAGACGTCTTTTACCAGAACCTTCTGTGTACGTCCGACGAGATACGAGTGAAACCACTTTAGCACAGTTCCTTTGATACCATAACGGTGTTGAAGCCTTTCAAATAGAACCGAATGGTCAATTGTGTCGAAGGCCGCTGATAGGTCTAGTAGCACTAAATAAGTATCCTGATGTCTGTCAATAGCTAGTAGGATATCATTTAAAACCCGAACAAGGGCGGTCTCAGTACTATGTACAAGTCCGTTCGCGCATATCCAGGACTCGCTTTTCGAATTTCACAAAATTATATCTCGGGATCGCGTGGACAAAAACTCTTCTCTAAAACATCATATTCAAGTATAATATTTACATAGGAAGAGCGAGGCAGGTTTTTAAACTACTCAAAAGCCCCTCAAAAATACGATTTCATGAGTGTCAACACTACGTTACCAAAATGTTCCTCAACTATCAAAAAACATTTGTTGGGACTTCATTTCAAATCAAATAGCAAATTAAGTTCTCCTGAAAGCAAATTTTCAAACCACATGAAATTTATATCGTTCATCATTAGTTAAATGTGATGACGTCACAGCCCACTAGCTCTATGCTTGGGCTACCTGTGGTCAAAGCTCAAAGTCATTCTAATATAAACATCAAGAGTTCCACGCTGCTGCTCTAAGCGCTGCTCACATATGACAAAGTGGGATCATGGGTTGTAAAAATTGCTATATTTTAATTGTATTTTTTCTTGTAAGCACAATTTTCATACCTTACGAAATAACGTCCCACATTTTCACCCCTTGAGCATGCACTAGAGCCGAGTAGCGCGGAACTCTTGATGCGTGTATGCTCTATCTGATTCCAGAGTTTGATTTCTTGGAATTCGTTACGCCAGACTGATCGTAGAATCAAACCAAAATTACTATGTACTGACTTTTACTTTAATCTGAGAATCCTTCGTCTTATCTGCACCTAAGTAATACGGCTACTTTAAAACTATTTTACATTGTTTTAAGCAATAACATGCGACTGAAAGAGAAATCGAGAACGCTCAATAGATACAGCCGATAAGAACACGAGAAACGAAGAAAAATATTAATATTCATGATCTAGATTCACTCGTTTGTAATTTCAGACCTAAAGTCAATATTGTCCAGAGAAGAGTTCGGATAAAAATTACTATTCATGATTTGAATTCAGTCGTTTGTAATTTAAGACCTCGACGAAAATGACAAAAGAATAACACGAAAATGTATGAAAGTGCTTGCAAAGTTAATTATATAAGGTTGTAAAAACATTGGTTATGTTTCTAACGCTTGCTAGACTTGCTAGACGCTGATTCCAAACGTTTTCACTGAGTCAATATTGTCCAGAGAAGAGATCGGATTTTTCTAAAATACTCACAAGAAGTTTCCCAATATAATGGAATATATTTACTATAGGAATATATCACAAGAATTCTAAGCATACTAGGTTTACCTGTTTCCTCGTACAGTCGGTTAATAAGCGATAATAGTCTTTTACTTCCTCGTTCTGCTTCAGTCAAGTCGCGTGGTTCACTTAGATAATATAGCCCATGATGCATTGCGCTCTTTGTATTATTATCAGTGACGTCATATCCTAGGAATGTTGCCTTGACAACCTCGACGTTAGTCTGGGACTTTTGAATCTACATTTCGGTGGAAAAGGGTCATATAATGATCAAAACAGAGAAACACTGTAGCTTACGTAAAATCGAACAAACCCTTCAGTATGTTTACTGTAATCACAATACACAAACACAGAGCTTGGGTTTCCTGTGGTCGTCCCAGTCTCTCTGGAAGACCAGATAGACCAAATCGGCTAACGCGTTGCTATGTACGTTTCCACCCAATTCAAATCAATTGCGAATACGATTCTTTGTCCGATATCACGTGCAAATTTTTATTCCCAGAGGTTTTGAATTGGGTGGCAACTTACATAGAAACGAGTTAGCAGATTTGGTTTATTGCTGCGAGCCCCAGCGAGCAGCGACACTAATTACGACGGTCTTCAATTTACGTTGGGATCCCTGTGGTGGATTTTAATATGCGAGTGATATCTGGATTTTAGGATTTCCTAGAAGATTTTTCGGAAGGTGTTCGGAGTCTGCTCGCTCAGGGTTCGGAAATTTGATTTTTTTCGTAGCATCATCGAAGCTTGCTCGGAACTTGAGAATGACAACGTGCACGTTCTTCCACTACACGTTTTTTGCATTCGCATCGAGCAATGTAAACATTCTTTAGACACTTTAGATATGTCAAACGCACACTTATTTATTGCTGGAAGCATTCATCAAGGCCACGAACGATTTGGTGACATTTCACGAGGAAGACAATGTTGTTTTATTAGTTTTTCAGCCCTTTTATGTGCTCAGAATTTACCAATCGAAGAGTGGACTACCACCACCGTTGATCAAATTCTAGACGAAGGAGATAAACTTTATATGGATGCTTTTGAAAAGAGATCTATTCCTGATACAGACACTTTGTCTCTAAATTATCTGCCTAACATAGCTTTTTGTTCAATGGAGGCAAACACCAACAAGTTCTCCATTTTCGCAAAAACAAATGATTCGCTTATTTGGGCAGAATCACAAACAAATAATCCGCTTATTAGGGCAGAGAACAATACTTACCTGGGTGACTAATATTAATCTAAGTGATTCATAATATTGAACAATACATTTTGCCCATTGAAATAACATCTTATTATTTGTCTAGAATATTAAAGTTGTCTTTTGCATTTCTAAAGATATTTAATTGTTTGATTACTCTAATGGCAAATATTTCCTAGATTTCCAAGATACATTATAAACCTACAGTTCGAAAAATGACTTTATAATATTTACAAAGTATACATTCTGTTCTGTTTACAGCCTCTATTAATGCATTCTATTCTTTTCTTGGTACCTTCATATATTCCATTAAAGTATAAGATTTTGCAATTATGTTACGGGCTATGTATCGCAGCATCTCACTTTCTATCAGAAACAGCAAGTTGTAGAATTATTTCTCCGATGTGTTTCAAAAGATAATAGACCTTTCCCAAGATGCGGTCGCAGGCGACACTAAAGAAAAATGTTTGCGCATGCGTGCCTTTCAGCACGCTTTCCAAGAATTTTAGTGAGAAAGTAAATGCTTGTTTTTTCCAAGTACTAGTATTCCAGAATACCAGACGTGTTGAACATCAAAGTGCAGTTGTGAAACAGGATAATCGTAACAACATTGCCATGCATCATACCAAGACTGGCCATGCAATTAATTGGGAATCTAGTGAATGTCTTTCTTATTGTAACAATAAAAAGCAACGCCTCGTACTTGAGAGTTGGTTTACTAAGTTTGAGCAGAATCCACTCAACCGCTCAATTAAACTACCCACGCCATACAACAGACTATTAAACAGAAACTGAAGCGACGCCAAGTCAGCGACGCGCATCTTTTCACAACCTTACCTATTGTTCTATTGTTCTATTGTTTATTGTGGCAGTATAAATAAGACCCATATCTGACTTTTTCTTCACTAGACTCTGAAGATGACTTCCGCACAGGTTGTCGAAACGTCAGTCACATCAAACAGTCCTTCTCAGGACTACATCCACCCGGATGATCATTATACAAATATTGTCTCTTCGAGAAATATTGTTACTTCGAAAAATATCCATTCACCTGGGTTCAGACCATTCTTTGTAATAAGTACTAGTATACAAACAATTTCGCGGGTATACTATTGTGAGACCAAGATACTGTATTAATAAAGACAATATGAAAAAATTAGCCTTAAGTTTTAAGAACTGACCTTAAGTTTTGGCATTTTGTATAGACTATTCTTCAGGCAAGTGTGAAAGTCAGATTTGCTTATTTTTACAGTTGCACGAAGACGCTTTTGACTAATTTGCATATGGACTTAGAGCATGCGCAGACTTTCCTCACGTGTGTCGTCGCAGGCATATTTACTCCAGGATGGCGTAGCCAAAGCCCCGGTTTGAATACTTATTATCTGGTGGGATATATTTTAGCACATTTGAGAATACAACAGGTTGGCATTCGATGCAAACCGCTGTTTTTGTAGACCAAAGACTCATTTGCACAGTCTTAGACTCGTTTATAAGTCAGCTATTCAACGACATCATTAAAAGTCCGTGGGATTTCAAAACATTGGTTTTGTTCCGTGTTTAGCGACCAGCAGTCGATTCATTACAGATAACTATATTTCGCTTGAGGCAATAATGGAACAGGAATTAAAATCAAAGTAAAATCCTCTCTTATCATTTCAACAATGAAATAAATCTAGAAATTTCGAAGTAATTACAAATCAAGAAAGAGCAAGTACTTATCCACTTTACCACACAGAAGAGGGACTATGACAAGGACAAACAAATAAACTGTACAAGGACATAGTTAATAGAAGAGGGACTATGACAAGGACAAACGAATAAACTGTACAAGGACATAGATAATAGAAGAGGGACTATGACAAGGATAAACAAATAAACTGTACAAGGACATAGTTAATATAAAAGGGACTATGACAAGGACAAACAAATAAACTGCACAAGGACATTGTTAATAGAAGAGGGACTGTGACCAGGACAAACAAATAAACTGCACAAGGACATAGTTAATAGAAGAGGGACTATGACAAGGACAAACAAATAAACTGTACAAGGATATAGTTAATAGAAGAGGGACTATGACAAGGATAAACAAATAAACTGTACAAGGACATAGTTAATAGAAGAGGGACTATGACAAGGACAAACAAATAAACTGCACAAGGACATTGTTAATAGAAGAGGGACTGTGACCAGGACAAACAAATAAACTGCACAAGGACATAGTTAATAGAAGAGGGACTATGACAAGGACAAACAAATAAACTGTACAAGGATATAGTTAATAGAAGAGAGACTATGAGCAGGACAAACAAATAAACTGTACAAGGACATAGTTAATAGAAGAGGGACTATGACAAGGACAAACAAATAAACTGTACAAGGACGTAGTTAATAGAAGGGGGACTATGACCAGGACAAACAAATAAACTGTACAAGGACATAGTTAATAGAAGAGGGACTATGACAAGGACAAACAAATAAACTGCACAAGGACATAGCTAATAGAAGAGGGACTATGACAAGGACAAACAAATAAATTGTACAAGGACATAGTTAATAGAAGAGGAACTATGACAAGGACAAACAAATAAACTGTACAAGGACATAGTTAATAGAAGAGGGACTATGACAAGGACAAACAAATAAACTGTACAAGGACGTAGTTAATAGAAGGGGGACTATGACCAGGACAAACAAATAAACTGTACAAGGACATAGTTAATAGAAGAGGGACTATGACAAGGACAAACAAATAAACTGCACAAGGACATAGCTAATAGAAGAGGGACTATGACAAGGACAAACAAATAAATTGTACAAGGACATAGTTAATAGAAGAGGAACTATGACAAGGACAAACAAATAAACTGTACAAGGACATAGTTAATAGAAGAGGGACTATGACAAGGATAAACAAATAAACTGTACAAGGACATAGTTAATAGAAGAGGGACTATGACAAGGATAAACAAATAAACTGTACAAGGACATAGTTAATAGAAGAGGGACTATGACAAGGACAAACAAATTAATAGCACTTTTACCCGTGAAACATCATGGGAAATTGTTTCACAATTTTTACTTCTTGCTACAGATTTCAATTAACGTGAATCCAAATGCAATACTGAATGTGTAATGAAATGAAAAACACAGAATAGAATTAATTAGTGTCTAGTAAGTAAGGGTTAGAGAATAAACGCGAGTGCTTTATGGGATTTAGAGCTGCGAGCATTGATAGAAAGCCACGAGGGCGAAGCTTTAAATCCCATAAAGTACGACTGAATATAAAGTCTTTCATACTCACGAGATCATTGTTTGTATGCATTTTTTTTTGTTCCCCTCCCAAGAGAAAATTAATCTTTGAATAAAAGTAATATACGACATATTTTTTTAGCTTTGAAATAACAGAAATACAATGAAATGTTCTGTTCATTAAGAACATGTATGTGATGGTCTGTCCCCCGAGACTTAAGAATTTTACATAGCCAGTTGTAACTGTAACGTGAAGAGACGCGTAAGCGGCCAAGGTTTCTGTCGACAAGTTTCAATATAATTTCAAGACAAAATTGTAAGTACAAGTTTTGAAGAAGAAAAAAACACGCTTTTTGAATTTTATCTCATAAAATGTTTAAAATGTTAAAAATTGTCTCATAAGACACAATGTTAATATTATATTTATGTCGAATTACAGTTTGACTAGATGTATAATGTAAAAGACCATAGTATGTCCATAACAGTCAAAAATACTACTCCAATACCATGTTCATACGCCGGTAAGGAACCAAAACTTATCTAAATTAGTACTACGTCAAAGAACGCAAATAAGTTGCCGTTTGATAGCTGAATGTTGGCAAGACGTGGTCTAGAATCGATTCAAAGAAATCACAGAAATGCTTCCAAATTTTGATATTTCGATTTGCAAAGTTAGTACAAGTGGCAAAGAAGTATGTATTAAGCTACTACCTTATAATGAAATCATGAATCATGAAACTAGTTTCACCGTGGTATTATAACAATCAGAAACTGTATGCTTGCAAATTCTACGACTTGGACATATACTCCATAATTTTTTAGACAGCCTACAGTGAAGTTTGTTGGTAAAAAAAGCAAATAATGTTTAGGGTTTTTTTACTGACGACAACGTTAATTGAATTTGCTATCATGAACTATATATTACGACATTTCAGAGATGATTTAAAACTCTAAGACTTAAATCTTTTGGTAAGGGGGACATTGAATAATTTTCTGTATATCCAATAAAGTAATTATTCTGTGGTGTCAAAATGAAAAGAGCCTTGAAGCTCAGGGAAAATACAGGTTTATTCAATAAGTATTTTCTAAGTTAGACATTAGTATTCCCTATATAGTGAATACTAATAAGACCTTGAAACAAAAAGAAAACAAAAGGCCTTATTAGTATTCTCTATATAGGGAATACTAATGTAATGTCTAGATTAGAGAATACTAATTCAGTTAAGAACCCCGTATTTTCCCTGTGCTTCAAGGCCCCCACCACTTGACACCCTAGTTTCTCTAGGGGATATAGAGCATTGAAATACTGATTGCTGATTGGTCGAGTGAGTATGACTATATTCTAATGTCCATTATACTCATCTATTCTACGGTTATTACAAGAGTCTTGCATCCAGCTGAGTGTACTATGACCAGTATGCTTCCTGTGGAGTCCTGTGCTCTTCCTCCTTTAGTGTCTACTAATGTCCATTATACTCATCTATTCTACGGTTATTACAAGAGTCTTGTATCCAGCCGAGTGTACAGTGACCAGCATGTGTCATGTGGAGTCCTGTGCTCTTCCTCCTTTAGTGTCTACTAATGTCCATTATACTCATCTATTCTACGGTTATTACAAGAGTCTTGTATCCAGCCGAGTGTACTGTGATCAGCATGTGTCCTGTGGAGTCCTGTGCTCTTCCTCCTTTAGTGTCTACTAATGTCCATTATACTCATCTATTCTACGGTTATTACAAGAGTCTTGTATCCAGCCGAGTGTACAGTGACCAGCATGTGTCATGTGGAGTCCTGTGCTCTTCCTCCTTTAGTGTCTACTAATGTCCATTATACTCATCTATTCTACGGTTATTACAAGAGTCTTGTATCCAGCCGAGTGTACACTGATCAGCATGTGTCCTGTGGAGTCCTGTACTCTTCCTCCTTTAGTGTCTACTAATGTCCATTATACTCATCTATTCTACGGTTATTACAAGAGTCTTGTATCCAGCCGAGTGTACAGTGATCAGCATGTGTCCTGTGGAGTCCTGTACTCTTCCTTCTTCAGTGTCTACTAATGTCCATTATACTCATCTATTCTACGGTTATTACAAGAGTCTTGTATCCAGCCGAGTGTACTGTGATCAGCATGTGTCCTGTGGAGTCCTGTGCTCTTCCTCCTTTAGTGTCTACTAATGTCCATTATACTCATCTATTCTACGGTTATTACAAGAGTCTTGTATCCAGCCGAGTGTACAGTGACCAGCATGTGTCATGTGGAGTCCTGTGCTCTTCCTCCTTTAGTGTCTACTAATGTCCATTATACTCATCTATTCTACGGTTATTACAAGAGTCTTGTATCCAGCCGAGTGTAATGTGACCAGCATGTGTCATGTGGAGTCCTGTGCTCTTCCTCCTTTAGTGTCTACTAATGTCCATTATACTCATCTATTCTACGGTTATTACGAGAGTCTTGTATCCAGCCGAGTGTACAGTGATCAGCATGTGTCATGTGGAGTCCTGTGCTCTTCCTTCTTTAGTGTCTACTAATGTCCATTATACTCATCTATTCTACGGTTATTACAAGAGTCTTGTATCCAGCCGAGTGTACAGTGATCAGCATGTGTCCTGTGGAGTCCTGTGCTCTTCCTTCTTTAGTGTCTACTAATGTCCATTATACTCATCTATTCTACGGTTATTACAAGAGTCTTGTATCCAGCCGAGTGTACTGTGATCAGCATGTGTCCTGTGGAGTCCTGTGCTCTTCCTCCTTTAGTGTCTACTAATGTCCATTATACTCATCTATTCTACGGTTATTACGAGAGTCTTGTATCCAGCCGAGTGTACAGTGATCAGCATGTGTCCTGTGGAGTCCTGTGCTCTTCCTCCTTTAGTGTCTACTAATGTCCATTATACTCATCTATTCTACGGTTATTACAAGAGTCTTGTATCCAGCCGAGTGTACACTGATCAGCATGTGTCCTGTGGAGTCCTGTGCTCTTCCTTCTTTAGTGTCTACTAATGTCCATTATACTCATCTATTCTACGGTTATTACAAGAGTCTTGTATCCAGCCGAGTGTACTGTGATCAGCATGTGTCCTGTGGAGTCCTGTGCTCTTCCTCCTTTAGTGTCTACTAATGTCCATTATACTCATCTATTCTACGGTTATTACAAGAGTCTTGTATCCAGCCGAGTGTACAGTGACCAGCATGTGTCATGTGGAGTCCTGTGCTCTTCCTCCTTTAGTGTCTACTAATGTCCATTATACTCATCTATTCTACGGTTATTACAAGAGTCTTGTATCCAGCCGAGTGTAATGTGACCAGCATGTGTCATGTGGAGTCCTGTGCTCTTCCTCCTTTAGTGTCTACTAATGTCCATTATACTCATCTATTCTACGGTTATTACAAGAATCTTGTATCCAGCCGAGTGTACAGTGACCAGCATGTGTCATGTGGAGTCCTGTGCTCTTCCTCCTTTAGTGTCTACTAATGTCCATTATACTCATCTATTCTACGGTTATTACAAGAGTCTTGTATCCAGCCGAGTGTAATGTGACCAGCATGTGTCATGTGGAGTCCTGTGCTCTTCCTCCTTTAGTGTCTACTAATGTCCATTATACTCATCTATTCTACGGTTATTACGAGAGTCTTGTATCCAGCCGAGTGTACAGTGATCAGCATGTGTCATGTGGAGTCCTGTGCTCTTCCTTCTTTAGTGTCTACTAATGTCCATTATACTCATCTATTCTACGGTTATTACAAGAGTCTTGTATCCAGCCGAGTGTACAGTGATCAGCATGTGTCCTGTGGAGTCCTGTGCTCTTCCTTCTTTAGTGTCTACTAATGTCCATTATACTCATCTATTCTACGGTTATTACAAGAGTCTTGTATCCAGCCGAGTGTACTGTGATCAGCATGTGTCCTGTGGAGTCCTGTGCTCTTCCTCCTTTAGTGTCTACTAATGTCCATTATACTCATCTATTCTACGGTTATTACGAGAGTCTTGTATCCAGCCGAGTGTACAGTGATCAGCATGTGTCCTGTGGAGTCCTGTGCTCTTCCTCCTTTAGTGTCTACTAATGTCCATTATACTCATCTATTCTACGGTTATTACAAGAGTCTTGTATCCAGCCGAGTGTACACTGATCAGCATGTGTCCTGTGGAGTCCTGTGCTCTTCCTTCTTTAGTGTCTACTAATGTCCATTATACTCATCTATTCTACGGTTATTACAAGAGTCTTGTATCCAGCCGAGTGTACTGTGATCAGCATGTGTCCTGTGGAGTCCTGTGCTCTTCCTCCTTTAGTGTCTACTAATGTCCATTATACTCATCTATTCTACGGTTATTACAAGAGTCTTGTATCCAGCCGAGTGTACAGTGACCAGCATGTGTCATGTGGAGTCCTGTGCTCTTCCTCCTTTAGTGTCTACTAATGTCCATTATACTCATCTATTCTACGGTTATTACAAGAGTCTTGTATCCAGCCGAGTGTAATGTGACCAGCATGTGTCATGTGGAGTCCTGTGCTCTTCCTCCTTTAGTGTCTACTAATGTCCATTATACTCATCTATTCTACGGTTATTACGAGAGTCTTGTATCCAGCCGAGTGTACAGTGATCAGCATGTGTCATGTGGAGTCCTGTGCTCTTCCTTCTTTAGTGTCTACTAATGTCCATTATACTCATCTATTCTACGGTTATTACAAGAGTCTTGTATCCAGCCGAGTGTACAGTGATCAGCATGTGTCCTGTGGAGTCCTGTGCTCTTCCTTCTTTAGTGTCTACTAATGTCCATTATACTCATCTATTCTACGGTTATTACAAGAGTCTTGTATCCAGCCGAGTGTACTGTGATCAGCATGTGTCCTGTGGAGTCCTGTGCTCTTCCTCCTTTAGTGTCTACTAATGTCCATTATACTCATCTATTCTACGGTTATTACGAGAGTCTTGTATCCAGCCGAGTGTACAGTGATCAGCATGTGTCCTGTGGAGTCCTGTGCTCTTCCTCCTTTAGTGTCTACTAATGTCCATTATACTCATCTATTCTACGGTTATTACAAGAGTCTTGTATCCAGCCGAGTGTACACTGATCAGCATGTGTCCTGTGGAGTCCTGTGCTCTTCCTTCTTTAGTGTCTACTAATGCCCATTATACTCATCTATTCTACGGTTATTACAAGAGTCTTGTATCCAGCCGAGTGTACAGTGATCAGCATGTGTCCTGTGGAGTCCTGTGCTCTTCCTTCTTTAGTGTCTACTAATGTCCATTATACTCATCTATTCTACGGTTATTACTAGAGTCTTGTATCCAGCCGAGTGTACAGTGATCAGCATGTGTCCTGTGGAGTCCTGTGCTCTTCCTCCTTTAGTGTCTACTAATGTCCATTATACTCATCTATTCTACGGTTATTACTAGAGTCTTGTATCCAGCCGAGTGTACACTGATCAGCATGTGTCCTGTGGAGTCCTGTGCTCTTCCTCCTTTAGTGTCTACTAATGTCCATTATACTCATCTATTCTACGGTTATTACTAGAGTCTTGTATCCAGCCGAGTGTACAGTGATCAGCATGTGTCCTGTGGAGTCCTGTGCTCTTCCTCCTTTAGTGTCTACTAATGTCCATTATACTCATCTATTCTACGGTTATTACTAGAGTCTTGTATCCAGCCGAGTGTACAGTGATCAGCATGCTTCCTGTGGAGTCCTGTGCTCTTCCTTCTTTAGTGTCTACTAATGCCCATTATACTCATCTATTCTACGGTTATTACAAGAGTCTTGTATCCAGCCGAGTGTACAGTGATCAGCATGCTTCCTGTGGAGTCCTGTGCTCTTCCTTCTTTAGTGTCTACTAATGCCCATTATACTCATCTATTCTACGGTTATTACAAGAGTCTTGTATCCAGCCGAGTGTACTGTGAACAGGATGCGTCCTGTGGAGTCCTGTGCTCTTACTCCTTGTGTATATGATAAGAAGGAGAAAATAGATTCGTAGGCCAGCTATACGGCCACCCATTGGCGAATAAATCTCAGGGGCTGCTACTGTGGCCTAATTTTGATTGGAGATCCCGAAATATGCTTCCCGTCAACAATTACTTGGATAATAAAAACCGCATCCATTCCGAAGAGATACGTCACCTTATGATCGAAGCTGTACGTGTCGTCTTTCAAGGTTTTTATCGGTAATGTAGACTCAGTGCCTTTCCGAGAAGATGCCACTTTAACCTGTATTCTGTCTGCCATGAATTTCATTTTTTCACCAAACAAGTTCTTGATTTGGACAACAAAGTTCAGAACCTGGCCATCTCTTGCGTGAATCTCGCCTCTGATATCGACTAAACCAACATTATGAATTCGTTGTGCAACAGAACACTTATCATAATCAACTATATTAGCAACAACAACGTTAACACAATTTATGGACTCAACAAACAGTTTTTCGTTATAGTAAAGTCTTGTTTTTTGTTGTTGCCATGGATCTTCATAGCATAGATCTTTATCAAGGAAAGGTTTCTCAGAGAGCTGAGACAAACGAGATCTCAATTGTTTGGATAGTGACAGGACATCACTGTTACCGCCATTTGTCAACACTTTCTCTGTAAATTCAATGGCGCTTTTCAAGCCAGTCAGGTGCATTGCAAGACCGTCTTCCTTTGCTACAAGATCTTTCATCTTCACTGCTGCAATCTTTTTGGTTGTTTCCTTCAGACTTGCTCGTTTTTCTTCTAAAGCCCTGATTTGTTTATCGATGAAATTATCGATGTCTTTTTCAGTGGCTTTTGATGTTTTCTCGACGTTTTCTTTCATTTCCTGGAATGACTTCAGAACTGCCTCGATCTTGTTCTTGGTGTTGCTTGCTCTTTCTACTTCTGTTTTAAAGAGTTGTTTGTGTTGATCAGCGAAGTCTTCCACGAAGCTGAACTGATGATCAGGGTGATCAATAATGGTACAATCACGGCAAATCAGTTCTTGGCAGGTATTGCAGAAAAGCTTCTTGACTTCTCCTTTGTGCTTCTCACAAAACAGTTGCTTCTCTATGACTGGGATACCTGTGTCTTTCAGCTCAACTAGGGTTATCAGTTGATGGTCCTTCAGTGCTGGCAGACGTTGATGTGCTGTGAAACAAACGTTGCACAAAAACATGCAGCAGTTGACACATCTTCCTTTGGCTGCTGCTTTGCTTTCACAGGTTTCGCACGTCAACTCGGCTTTGTCGCCATCTTTTTCTCGCTCGGTCGAGTGGATGGCCAGAAGTGGCAGAAGATTGTTGATCCAGAAGTTGACTTTAAGCTTCGTAACATCACCAGATATAATCTGTGAAAAATTAATGTGCATGCTTTATTCTTTAAAAGTTGAAGTTTTGGAACTCAGTTGTTCTTTGGTTCAAACATCATTTACAGACAACTGAGGAAGTCTGCTGTTGAAAATCACGTTATTCAAAAACGACTTTACCTGGACTTCTTCTCGACATTCTGGACAGACAACAGACACCTTCCTTTCCCCTGTAGCCAGGAGATCTTGTAAGCACTGTCTACAGTAGGTATGTAGACAGGGGAGGAGGCGTGGGTCCGAGTAGTGTTCCAAACAGATTGGACACGTGACCTGTTCACCAAGCCCTTCAGATAACTTTGCAGCCATTCTTGGTGAAAAATGATGATACTAAAAAAAGAATTGTAAAAAAGAATTTAGTCTGATGCCTTTGTTTCTTAGAAAGTAAAAATAACACGGTGAAAGTTAAAGTGAATAACGACAGAAAAGGCTCGGAAAAAACAGGTGGAAAGCGTAGAAAGCAACTCAAAAAGCAACGAGAAATGACATGTACAAGTCCGTGCATTGATGTCTGGTATCATTTCCTGTAACATTTGACCTGTTTCCTCCCCACCAAGTGTATGTTTTCTTTTTTCCCCCGCGAATATTTGCCGTTATTATTGCCTAAGGTGAAATTTCGCGCATATCCAGGTCAGTCTCGCTCTTTGAATTTTAGGAAATTATTTCTCGGGATCGCGTGGACAAAAATTCTTCTTTAAAACATCATATTCAAGCAGATTTAAAGGACATTTGATTTCTGGGGGTAAATTTTGCGAAAAATTTGTTATTTCGGAGATTTGGAGCTCAAAGTGGAGGCACTGTTGCATACTTTCCCATAATATATACATAGTGAGAGCGAGGCAAATTTTCAGACGACTCAAAACCCCTCAAAAATACGGTTTCATGAGTGTCAACACTACGTTACCAAAATGTTCCTCAACTATCAAACAACATTCGTTGGGATATTGAAATTCAAATAGGAAATGAAGTCCTCCTGGAAGCATATTTTCCAACCACATGAAATTTTAATCGTTCACTATTCAAATCTGATGACGTCACAGCCCACTAGCTCTACGCTTGGGCTACCTGTGGTCAAAGTCATTCTTATATAAACATCAATAGTTCCGCACTACTGCTCTAAGCGCATGCTCACATATGACAAAGTGGAATCATGGGTTGTAAAAATTGCTATATATTAATTGTATTTTTCTTGTAAGCACAATTTTCATACCTTACAAAATAACGTCCTACATTTTCACCCTTTGAGCATTTAGAGCAGTAGCGCGGAACTCTAGATGCTTGTATACTCAATAGAGTTGTTCCGCACAAGAGCGTTCGAGATGGAAATATACACTACTAGACCTTAGACATGCAAATTAAAGCGAAAACCGCACGTGCACTCTTCGCGCGAAGTCGCTTTATTGTTTTTAGTTAAATAGATTTTAATGAGCAATTCTTTTCTAATTCTAACGTGCAATCACTCTCATAGGACCACTGTACACCTATTTCAAAAAACGTTGTGGATCGGAGATCTGCAATGGGCGATCTGAGACTAAACAGAACTTTTGTGCTTTTATGTTTTCTGGCTAAAATACAAAAAATTACATTCCTAACTCAAAGGTCATGCTTCATATTCTAATCTAAAAGCCAGCTACGTTGTTTGGCTGTGAATATGTTACATTTTGCAGCGCGTTACTCGGTCTCAGATGTCAGAGATTTCAGATCTTCCACCGACAACGTTTTTTGAAATAGGCGTATACACTTTGATATTACACTTGCTCAAATAATGTAAGACGCCGCTCAGTAAGATATGTACATAACTCTATGACACTTGGTAGCAACCATCTCGGATGGCGCCAAATTCCTGTTGTACATTTAAAATCCTTCAGGTTCTTGAATATATGTTCAATTTTAATTCTCTTGCGAGACAGTTCTCGATTGAATTGCATAGCTCTTCGTCTATCTCTGTTTTTCATTATTCTCATTTGTGCCTGCCTAAATGATGTTAGCAGTGGTAGGTTGTCCGGGTATCCCTTATCAGCCAGGAACACTACACCAAGAGGAATGTCTAGTGTCAGTCCAGGCCCTATTGGCTCCATTAGGCGATAACTCTGCGAATCATGGGTGCTTCCTAAAAAACCGGCTTGTAGAAATCGAATGTGGCCCCTATTGTCACAGATCATTTGAGTGTTTATAAGATGAAAATGTCTATGACCGCTGTAGAACTCGCGTTGTGGCTCGATCGACGGGACAAGTATCTCATGTGGTGTAGCATCTATACACCCAACAGCGTTAGGAAAATGTTGCCAAGTGTTGCGCATTGCATCCCATTCTCTGTTGCTAGGCCAGGTCACTGCCAGACTGAAATGGCGCCAAAGAACACTTATTCCTTGGTATAGTAAGGCGCACACGGTTTGTGGACTGACATTAAACAGTAGTGAAAGGGTGTGTACATGCGGTTACTTTCGGAGCCAAATGAACACAAGCAGTATCCGGTTCACTATGCTCAATTTAAACCTCTCGGCTCGCTGCCTAGGATTCCCACGTCTTGTAAGCACAAAAAAGCGAGGAGCAGTATGGCGTGCAATTTCAAGGAAGGACTCTGGTGTTTCGCCTGTATTTAGCCAAAACAGGTACCGCTGTCGGCATATGAGAGAAAACACATCTCGTCCATGAAACACTTCACCATGAAAGTCATAAAATAATCTGTCTCTAAGTGATAGCTGAAGTTGGAGTGGAGGAGGAAGGAGTGTGAATAAACATAAGAATTGTCCCAGAACGCTAACCAAGAGTGTGGTAATGTGTTCTGTTTCTTCATAGGGTAATGGAGGTGGTATCTGTGTTAATATGCCAAGTGCTTGAACTAACATGGTAATATACAAAATTAACAAACGCATCTCGTCCGCTCTCTCCATCTTGGTAAATAGAGTGAAAAAAGCAATTAAAAAGCTCAAATTTTTGAAGCGCCTGCAATTATTTCTCTTGTTTCTTCCATCTGTTTAGCTGCAAGGTTTGTATTGAAGGTGATTAAATACCGTGACTAGTTTTACTATAAAATAAATAAAAGGGCGTGCTAAGTGTGATGTGGGATAGGAAAGGTGTAAGGTATTTACGCGGGATATTATTATAAAAGCCTGTGTTTATTGTCGAAATTTCTCTCTCTCCTCAATCCTCGTAGCGGTTTGAACATGGCAAATATTTGGAGACCATTCGATGAACCTGTAGAAGCTCGTCACAGACTGAACATAAAGGTTGGCGATAATGAAAAGGAGATTGTAATGAATGCCTACCTACACTTGAGCCACCAAGGATGGAACGCGGTGCTAAAAAAAGTACAGGAAGATATCGAGCAAGAGCCGTTGAATTCCAGAGTGGTAGATTATTACTTGCAGACTGCGGAGGCAATACCCTGGTTCCAGAGGCGCTTTTCAATGGCTTTTATACGGCGAGCCGGAGGCGAGCCGTGGCGCGAGACGAGCCGGAGGCGAGAGAGAAGCGCCTCTGGTGGAATCCGTTGGGAATCTCACTTCCATGCTAGGCGCCAAGTTCAAGATTTGAACCTGGGCGCTGATTGGCTGACCGTGAGTTTGCCATATAACACGCATTGCTATTGGCTTACACAGAAAGACGCCATGTTGTGATTGTAAAACCAGTTTTTGAAGTAACTCGAGAAATTCGACGATGATACACTCGATGACAGACAAGGTCAAAACTTCAAGACCCCAGTTTCGATCAGCCATTTAATACTAGCGTTAAATTCAAAGTTTCCATAAATTTTATTTGAGTTTTCTATCAGTTAAGCTGCAGGCTATAAAATTTGTCTTGGAGAGAGCGTAGCTTTTTTTCGAACTGGACTTTTGGTACTTTGGTACTCTCGCCTCCGTCTCGTCTCACGCCACGGTTCGCCTTATATAAAAGCGCCTCTGGACCCAGGGTAAAAGACGACAGGCTAAAATGTCGCAATTTGTCGAAAGTTCAGAGAATGAGGATGAGGACGACGTTAGGCCCTCCAAGAAGCCGAAAAAAACCATGCGAGAAGCAGCGCTAGAGGCGCAGAACGCTCACACAGAGATGTGTAAAAAGTCGACAGTTGGCATAGCGCTTATGGAAGGAATTCTGACTAAACTAGAAAAAAAATAGATGATATGTAACATCATATATATCTGAATAAATTTCTTGATAAAATGGTGTGAGAGAAGTGTCATCATTTGCATTATCCCCTGTTTAAGCCCGCAATAACTAAGTTTGACATTATTTTGCGAACGCGAAGGATTGATTTTTTTGCTTTGCTATAGTTTCCAGTATCATAATAAGCGGTCACAGAATGTGTTTGCGATTTATTCGAAATCGCTCTAATCCAACCCTCTAATTATCATCTGAATAGCTGTGCCTGAATGCGAAGTTTAGCATGTATATAGTCATTTTTCTGAAGCTCATCGAAAACGGCAGATATTCAAGGAAAACTGATTTCAACGATCATTGTTTTCCGTTGCCATGGAAATGCCGATCGAGTTGAAATTGACATCAATCAAAACTTCCATCTATGCTTGATGTCTGGTGTAAAATTCATTTTGATCAGACCAGGAAAAGGTTTTCAATTCGCTAGATGAACATGAGAAGTGTGGTCAATAAAAAACTACTGGGAAACACCTTAATTGCTGCCGATAAAGCGACTTAGCGCGAAGAGTGCACGTGCGGTTTTCGCTGTAATTTGCATGTCTAAGGTCTAGTAGTGTATATTTGCATCTCGAACGCTCTTGTGCGGAACAACTCTAATAGTTTGATTTCTTGGAATTCGTTACGCCAGACTCAAGGGCGGATCCAGGGGGAGGGTCGGGGGAGTCAGGACCCCCCCTGTGATACGTAGGGTTGCACTGTATTTAAGTAAATTTAGTACTAAAAAGACACTTGGACCCCCCCTCTCAAGGCCCGTAGTAATGATTATATGTCGTCGCACGCACACATCTTTGTTTTTTTTGTTTTTTTTTTGCTTCGGCGACTCTTTTCAACGTTTGGACCCCCCCCCCCCCCCCCCTTTAACAAATTACTAGATCCGCACTTGAGACTGATCGTAGAATCAAACCAAAATTACTCTGTACTGACTTTTACTTTCATCTGAGAATCCTTCGTCTTCGCACCTAAGTAATAAGGCTACAATAATACTATTTTACATTGTTTTAAGCAATAACATGCGACTGAAAGAGAAATCGAGAACGCTCAATAGATACAGCCGATAAGAACACGATTAAAACACAAGAAACGAAGAAAAATATTAATATTCATGATCTAGATTCACTCGTCAGTGTAATTAATATTTCAGACCTAAAGTCAATATTGTCCAGAGAAGAGTTCGGATAAACATTACTATCCATGATTTGAATTCAGTCGTTTTATAATTTAAGACCTCGACGAAAATGACAAAAAAATTAAAACGAAAATGTATGAAAGTGCTTGCAAAGTTAAGAGCGGATGCCCGTAACAGTCGAGAATCTCAAGTCAGATGAAAAAATTCGAATTTTTTTTTATTTCACCAAATGATCCCATTTAGTGTTCCTATCATGGGAAAAATACTAAAAAGTTGATGCGATTTTTTTTCTGGCGATTTTTACGAAATTTTGGTTTGGCGGTAAATTAGCCGATTTTCACACCCGAACTGACTGATTTATAAGCTTACTTTGTGGTACTGCTGACGGCTAAATATGAAACCGATTAATCTAATATTTCTCTCACATATTAAGACACTCTTAAAGTTTGATTTTGCATTAGAAGTTTGTTTTTAAGTTGGCTATTTATTTTTTTATAGTTTTTTTTGTGAACCCCATTTTCGTGGTCTTGAAAAACATGCGAAAATTGGCTAAGTTTAACGGCCAAAAACCTTTCCTGGTACCTAAAACTTCGAGACAAAAATTACAGTCAGCCAAAGCCTGGTTATTGTTTGTCATCTCACAGAAGTTTCATGCTTGGACTCGAAGTGGTTTGGTGTTGACAAACCAAAGTTTGAAGTGAAGTGTATCCGGCTAAAGGGTCACGCCAACCGAAGCGTCACGCTTAACGCGTCTATAGTACATCGAAGAAATTACATTCAAAAGGTTCCCTCGACTTGAATTTTACTGGTTCATGATCTAAAATACAAAGAATGTATTTTGAAATGCATATACGGCATTTCCGCTTTTTAAAGTGAGTCGGAAACCGGAGTAATATTAAAAGCCGATTCAGTAGACGAATTTCATGTCAAACTAGTACAGATGTAAACAAATAAGCCGACATTTACAATAGTTGAATGGTAACTATTTTTTGTGGATTTAACATTAGCACTCTTCTAAAATTGATCGTATCTGTCTTTTATAGAGGTTTTAATTCTGTATGCACTCAAATAATTAGAACTGAAGCAATTATTAGTATACCATATGATAATATTGTGTGACATCCATTGTCGTCTATATATAGTACATGTGTACAAGGTAATGGTCTGGACTTATTTCACAATTGCCAGGATTTTTTTTAAAAGCAAGGAGTAACCGCACGAACCGCACGATGCCATCTTACTAGTGATCACCTACCTCACTAGACAACTCGGTTATAGTGAAGGTGCACTTGCGTAAGTACAAACATTGCACAAGCTGGACTAAAAAAAACTAATTGATCCAATTATAAACAGGAGACAATACCCTGGACATTTTGTTCGGTTGTTACAAATAATCCCGCTTCCGACACCTATATCTACGGTGGCTTATAAAGGACTTCTTAAAGAGTGAGATAATTTTCTAAAAAGTGAATTTTCTGAGAAGCGAAGTTCATGGAAATCCATTGAAATGTCTTTGATTGACGGCCCACTAAGTCCACGTCTAGAGGCGAGACGTTTACAGCTGTAAGATAAAAATTATCTCACTTTTTAGAAAAAATATCTTACTCTTTAAGAAAACTTATCTCGTAGTTTTACAAAAATTATCTCACTTAGCTTTTAGGAAAATTATCTCACTTTTTAAGAAAAATTATCTCACTCTTTAAGAAAAATTATCTCACATTTTAGAAAATTATCTCACTCTTTAAGAAAAATTATCTCACTTTTTAGAAAATTATCTCATGTCCTTTGTAAACCACCGTATATATCATCGCAAAAAAAAAAAAAATTATTTAAAAATAATAACAAAACAGTTATAAAAGTAAATTGAGATTTTTCAAGTTTAACATTTTATTACAATGTTCACGTGATATGGCACATTTGTGATTTGTCATGCTGAGTGCTAGTGTTGAACCTTGAACACACAATGAAACCAACAGCTACTTGGTCAGCAGATTATCAGATATTAACACGGATATCATATGCAATCTTGAATGAATGCATTGAATGAATCATACAAGATTCATAGTTAAAGTGACATTATTAACAAGTAGCATTACAGATCAATACAGACCATTACCTTGTACACATGTACTATATATAGACGACAATGGATGTCACACAATATTATCATATGGTATACTAATAATTGCTTCAGTTCTAATTATTTGAGTGCATACAGAATTAAAACCTCTATAAAAGACAGATACGATCAATTTTAGAAGAGTGCTAATGTTAAATCCACAAAAAATAGTTACCATTCAACTATTGTAAATGTCGGCTTATTTGTTTACATCTGTACTAGTTTGACATGAAATTCGTCTACTGAATCGGCTTTTAATATTACTCCGGTTTCCGACTCACTTTAAAAAGCGGAAATGCCGTATATGCATTTCAAAATACATTCTTTGTATTTTAGATCATGAACCAGTAAAATTCAAGTCGAGGGAACCTTTTGAATGTAATTTCTTCGATGTACTATAGACGCGTTAAGCGTGACGCTTCGGTTGGCGTGACCCTTTAGCCGGATACACTTCACTTCAAACTTTGGTTTGTCAACACCAAACCACTTCGAGTCCAAGCATGAAACTTCTGTGAGATGACAAACAATAACCAGGCTTTGGCTGACTGTAATTTTTGTCTCGAAGTTTTAGGTACCAGGAAAGGTTTTTGGCCGTTAAACTTAGCCAATTTTCGCATGTTTTTCAAGACCACGAAAATGGGGTTCACAAAAAAAACTATAAAAAAATAAATAGCCAACTTAAAAACAAACTTCTAATGCAAAATCAAACTTTAAGAGTGTCTTAATATGTGAGAGAAATATTAGATTAATCGGTTTTATATTTAGCCGTCAGCAGTACCACAAAGTAAGCTTATAAATCAGTCAGTTCGGGTGTGAAAATCGGCTAATTTACCGCCAAACCAAAATTTCGTAAAAATCGCCAGAAAAAAAAATCGCATCAACTTTTTAGTATTTTTCCCATGATAGGAACACTAAATGGGATCATTTGGTGAAATAAAAAAAAATTCGAATTTTTTCATCGATCTGACTTGAGATTCTCGACTGTTACGGGCATCCGCTCTTAATTATATAAGGTTGTAAAAACATTGATAATATTGCTAACGCTTGCTATAGACTTGCTAGACGCTGATTCCAAACGTTTTCATTAAATCAATATTGTCCAGAGAAGAGATTGGATTTTTCTAAAATACTCCCTAGGAATTTCCTAATATAATGGAATATATTTACTATAGGAATGTAGCATGAATGAGTGTGTGCATGTTCGTGTCAGTGTATGTTTGTATGTGTGAATGTGTTTGTGTTTAGGATTCCCTTGAGGGTTGGGTTAATGTAAGGAATATAAGAGCTAGGTCAAGCTTGGAAAGAGCGGATTTTGGGGCTGGTTTAGGTCGAGATCTGATAGGGAATACGTCTCTACCAGAAAGACATAAGAACAAGCAGGTTAACTCTTCAAGGATATCACTTAATAAAGCTGTTAAAGTGTATCGTGACAACAAAGTTTACAGGAATATATCACAAGAATTTTAAGCATACTAGGTTTACCTGTTTCCTCGTACAGTCGGATAATAAGCGATGATAGTCTTTCACTTTCTCTTTCTGCTTCAGTCAAGTCGGGTGGTTCACTTAGATAATATAGCCCATCATGCATTGCGCTCCTTGTATTATTATCAGTGACGTCATATCCTGGAAATGTTGCCTTGGCAACCTCGACGTTAGTCTGGGACTTTTGAATCTACATTTCGGTGGAAAAGGGTCATATAATGATCAAAACAGAGAAACACTATAGCTTACGTAAAATCGAACAAACCCTTCAGTATGTTTACTGTAATCACAATACACAAACACAGAGCTTGGGTTTCCTGTGGTCGTCCCAGTCTCTCTGGACATAGACCAAATCGGCAAACGCGTTGCTATGTATACGTTTCCACCCAATTGAAATCAATTGCGAATACGATTCTTTGTCCGATATCACGTGGAAATTTTTGGAGCAATATATCTGCACAAGGACATAGTTAATAGAAGAGGGACTATGAGAAGGACAAACAAATAAACTGCACAAGGACATAGTTAATAGAAGAGGGACTATGACAAGGACAAACAAATAAACTGTACAAGGACATAGTTAATAGAAGAGGGACTATGACAAGGACAAACAAATAAACTGTACAAGGACATAGTTAATAGAAGAGGGACTATGACAAGGAGAAACAAATGAACTTCACAAGGACATAGTTAATAGAAGAGGGACTATGACAAGCACAAACACATAAACTGTACAAGGACATAGTTAATAGAAGAGGGACTATGACAAGGACAAACAAATAAACTGTACAAGGACATAGTTAATAGAAGAGGGACTATGAAAAGGACAAACAAATAAACTGCACAAGGACATAGTTAATAGAAGAGGGACTGTGACAAGGACAAACAAATAAACTGCACAAGGACATAGTTAATAGAAGAGGGACTATGACAAGGACAAACAAATAAACTGCACAAGGACATAGTTAATAGAAGAGGGACTATGACAAGGACAAACAAATAAACTGTACAAGTGTCACGTGATCTCACGGACCAATAATATGTCAATAAATACATGTGCTCGACAGTCCGCTAATAGAGGCACGGAGCAGGAATCAAACTAGAGTAGTTATCCTAAGAAATATATTCCCCGGGTCCCCAAGACGTTACATGGTGTCAGAATCTATCTAAGGACATTGATGTATAAATTTTCAAGCCTTGGAAGGACAAGAAAAGCTCAGATTCATACAACATTCAGTCGAAATGCCCGACGACGCACCCGTTCAAGCTGCTGCTTCACCGCCTCTCTTCACGAGTAACGTACCAATACCGCCGAAAATTCAACTCAAAGGCAATTTAGCTTCGAATTGGAAGCAATGGAAACAGATATGGAACGCCTACGAGCTCGTTACGAAGCTCAAGGATCAAAGCGATGAATATCGAGTCGCTACATTCATTACATGCATCGGACAAGACGCCTTAGCAATACACAACGGACTGCCATTCACCAGTGAAGACGAGAAAAAGAACATGGACAAGATCATCGAACTATGGGACAGCTACTGTCTAGGTAGGACCAATATTACTTATGAACGTTACATGTTTAATGCCCGAGATCAAAAGGAAAATGAATCCATCGAAGCATATGCCTCAGCGCTGCGATCGCTAGCAAACACGTGCAACTTCGGCCCGCTAAAAGAAGAGTTAATCAGAGATCGAATAGTGTGTGGTCTTAGTGATAATGAAATACGAAAGAAACTCTTGCAAATTCCAGAGCTTACGCTAGATAAGTGTATGAACATTTGCCGTTCAGCTGAAACCACAACATCACAATTGAAAGCGATGTCAAATAACAACGCACACTCACCTCAAGAAGTCAACTACGTGAAATCTACAACAGCCAGACAAACAACAACAGCGCGACATGCAGCTCAAGATCTGATAAATGATTGTCGTTTTTGTGGACAAACACACGAGAAAAAGAGGGAAAAATGCCCAGCTCAAGGAAAGATTTGCAAGAAATGCAAAAAGGAAAACCACTTCGCAATCAAGTGCCAAGCAAAATATCCGAAAGAGCAAAGAAAGCCGCCAAAACAGAAATTCAAGAAGCGCCCGGTAAACACTGTAACCGATGAGTACTCTAGTGACGAGGAAAGCGACGCCAGCGTGTTAACAGTCTCTCTAGAAGAAGTAAATGTCCTGGGCGACAAAAGAAAAGGCAAGAAAATCTTCGCAACCATGATGCTTCAAGGAGGACAGAGAATCAAGATGTTAGTAGATTCAGGCGCCTCGTGCAATGTCATTCCCATGAAAGTTCTACCCAAAGGAACACTGATCAAGAGGACAGATAAAACACTCAGCATGTATTCCAAGTCCACCATGAACGCAGTTGGCAAGACAACCATAAAGATAACGAACCCAAAGAACGCCGAAAGCTATAATGTCGACTTCATCGTAGTACAAGGAGATTACACGCCGCTGATAGGACTCCAAACAGCAATAACAATGAAGCTACTGAAAGTACGCACCGAGAATATCCTCCAAGTAGCAGACCAAGTACCAGTGGAAACTACACCCCTCACGAAGGAGAGCGTACTAGAGGAATATGCTGATGTCTTTGGAGATGATCTAGGCCGAATGGAGGGAAAAGTCCACCTGGAAACGGACCCGAGCGTCGTTCCAACAGTCAACCCCCCACGACGTGTGCCTCTCGCCATTAAGGACAAGCTGAAAACTGAAATAGACCGTCTGACCAAAAGAGAAGTGATAAGCCCAGTAGAAGAACCGACAGATTGGGTATCGAGCATGATATCTGTGTTGAAACCTAACGGAACTATGCGTTTATGTATTGATCCTAAAAATTTGAACTGCGCACTCAAGAGAAGCCATTATCCTCTGCCGACTATCGAAGAGTTGCTGCCGGAACTAAGTAAAGCTAAAGTCTTCAGTAAAGCTGATCTCAAAGAAGGATTTCTACAGGTCGAGTTAGACGAGGAATCAAGCATCCTCACAACATTCCAAACACCATGGGGCCGCTACAGATGGCACCGAATGCCTTTCGGCATCGCCCCAGCTCCAGAGATCTTCCAGATGAAATTAGATCAGAACCTCGAGGGTCTCAGCGGAGTCTTCAAGATCGCAGACGACATCTTGATAACGGGACAAGGAGACAACGACCAACTGGCCGACCAGGATCACGACCGTAACCTAGAGAATCTTCTACGCAGATGCCGCAAGAAGAACATTAAGCTCAACAGAGATAAATTTGACTTCAAGAAAGACGAAGTAAGCTTTATCGGTCACCGCCTCACCAAAGAAGGGCTCAAGCCAGACCCGAACAAGGTCACTGCCATACTCAACATGAAGAAGCCAGATGACGTACCTGCCCTACAGCGTCTACTCGGAATGGTCAAGTACCTATCAAAGTTCCTCAGCGATCTCTCACAGATGAGCGAACCACTCAGACGTCTAACCCACAAGGATGTGCCATGGGAATGGAAAGACGAACAAGAACGAGCGTTCAGCAAAATCAAGGAAGCTGTATCATCAGCACCAGTTCTCAAATACTTTGACTCGTCAAAGCTAACAGAAGGAAGCGGAGATGCTTCATCAAAGGGACTAGGATTTGTGCTAACCCAAAAAGATCATCCGATCACGTATGCAAGTCGTGCTCTCACTCCAGCAGAGCAGAACTATTCTCAAATTGAGAAAGAACTTTTAGCACAGGTATTCGGACTTGAACACAACCACCAATACATGTATGGTCGTAAGGTCATACTGTACACCGACCACAAACCTCTCGTGTCCATAACAAAGAAACCCCTAGCAACAGCACCCAAGAGACTACAGAGACTGCTGCTACGCCTACAACATTACGATGTCGAGATCAAATACACTCCAGGACGCCAAATGTACCTGGCAGACACTTTATCAAGAGCATACTTAGATACCACTGGAGACGAATCATCTAGATCAGAAGTCGAGAAAGAGGTCGAAAGCATTCACGCGGTCGACTATCTGGCGATATCAGAGCCGCAACTGCAAGAAATCAAGACCGAAACAGAGAAAGACAGCACGCTCAGGTCACTCAAGGATGTTATCTTAAGAGGATGGCCAGATGCCAGAAATGCTGTTCCTGCCAACGTTCAGCCCTACTTTAACTTCAGAGACGAATTAGCCGTCCAGGATGGAATCATCTTCAAGGGGACGAGATGTATCGTTCCAACAGCTCTCCGACCAAAGATCAAAGAAAGACTTCACCGCTCCCACATCGGAGTGCAAGGCTGTTTAAGACGAGCGAGAGAAGTAGTGTATTGGCCGTCAATGAACCAAGAAATCACCGACTACATTGAACAGTGCGAAGTATGCAACACATTTGCCGCACAACAGCAGAAAGAACCACTCATAGTACACGATGTTCCTCAGCGCCCCTGGCAGAAGATTGGCTGTGATATTTTTACTGTCAATCAGAAGGACTATCTATGCACTGTCGACTATTACTCAGGATACTTTGAAGTAGACAAGCTCGACAGGAAGACAGCCAAGCCAATCATCACAAGACTCAAGCGCCACTTCTCTACACACGGAATCCCTAGTGAATTCTACAGTGACAATGGTCCACCATTCGACTCGCAAGAGTTCAGAGAGTTCTCAAGGGAATACGAATTCACTATCATCACAAGCTCACCCAACTACCCTCAAAGCAACGGACGGGTAGAAAACGCTGTGAAGACCGCCAAGCGACTAATGAAGAAAGCAAAGGAAGCAGGAACTGATTTCTATCTTGCACTCTTGGATTGGAGAAATACACCCACCGAAGGTGTTGACTCTTCACCGGTACAGAGACTCTTTGGAAGAAGGACAAGGACATTAATACCTACTGCGTCAGCGCTATTGACACCCAAGGTCCCACAAGATATAAGAACCAAACTTCTCTACAGGAAGGCAGTACAGACCAAATATTACGACAGGAATGCGAAAGAACTGCCACCCCTAAAGCAAGGTGATCAGGTGAGGATCTCCCCAAAACCTAACGATAGAACAGGCAAGTGGACCAAAGCGGAAGTACAAGAACAAGTGGACATCAGATCATATAACGTGCGGACAGAAGATGGACGAGTATACCGCAGGAATCGAAGACATCTGAGAAAGAGCCAACCAGATGTACCTCCTCCACAAACCACGACAGAAGTACCTACAGAGTACCAAACCCCAGTCCAACCGTACCAAGCTCCACCCAGTCAACGAGGTAAAACTGTACCACCAGAAACGAAGGCACCAGTAAAACCACCGCCCTCGCCAACATCAAGCAAGACTGTACCACCAAAGATTCAAGAGAACCCAGTGAGGACAACCCGAAGCGGACGTGAAGTGAAGCCACCATCCTACTTGAAGGATTATGTGAAGAAGTGAACATTGAACATTGAACGTCGAACATTTGAACATTGAACATTGTTGTTGTTAATTGAACTTGAGTCAAATTATTTGACCCAGCATTTATTGAGTTTCATAACGTCATTTATTTTTGATTTCCATTCTTTATTTTATTTTTATATTTTTGTTGTTACAAAAGGAAAGGTGTCACGTGATCTCACGGACCAATAATATGTCAATAAATACATGTGCTCGACAGTCCGCTAATAGAGGCACGGAGCAGGAATCAAACTAGAGTAGTTATCCTAAGAAATATATTCCCCGGGTCCCCAAGACGTTACAACAAGGACATAGTTAATAGAAGAGGGACTATGACAAGGATAAAGAACTAAATAGCACTTTTACCCTTGAAGCATCATGGGAAATTGTTTCACAATTTTTACAGCTTGCTACAATTATTGAGGGTGATTTCATTTAACGTGAAACCAAATGGAATACTGAATGGCTAATAGTCAAATGAAAAACACACAATAGAATTAATTAGTGTCTACTAATGTCCATTATACTCATCTATTCTACGGTTATTACAAGAGTCTTGTATCCAGCCGAGTGTACTGTGATCAGCATGTGTCCTGTGGAGTCCTGTGCTCTTCCTCCTTTAGTGTCTACTAATGTCCATTATACTCATCTATTCTACGGTTATTACAAGAGTCTTGTATCCAGCCGAGTGTACTGTGAACAGGATGCGTCCTGTGGAGTCCTGTGCTCTTACTCCTTTAGTGTCTACTAATGTCCATTATACTCATCTATTCTACGGTTATTACAAGAGTCTTGCATCCAGCCGAGTGTACAGTGATCAGCATGTGTCCTGTGGAGTCATGTGCTCTTCCTCCTTTAGTGTCTACTAATGTCCATTATACTCATCTATTCTACGGTTATTACAAGAGTCTTGTATCCAGCCGAGTGTACAGTGATCAGCATGTGTCTTGTGGAGTCCTGTGCTCTTCCTCCTTTAGTGTCTACTAATGTCCATTATACTCATCTATTCTACGGTTATTACAAGAGTCTTGTATCCAGCCGAGTGTACAGTGATCAGCATGTGTCCTGTGGAGTCCTGTGCTCTTCCTCCTTTAGTGTCTACTAATGTCCATTATACTCATCTATTCTACGGTTATTACAAGAGTCTTGCATCCAGCCGAGTGTACAGTGATCAGCATGTGTCCTGTGGAATCATGTGCTCTTCCTCCTTTAGTGTCTACTAATGTCCATTATACTCATCTATTTTACGGTTATTACAAGAGTCTTGCATCCAGCCGAGTGTACAGTGATCAGCATGTGTCCTGTGGAGTCATGTGCTCTTCCTCCTTTAGTGTCTACTAATGTCCATTATACTCATCTATTCTACGGTTATTACAAGAGTCTTGTATCCAGCCGAGTGTACAGTGATCAGCATGTGTCCTGTGGAGTCATGTGCTCTTCCTCCTTTAGTGTCTACTAATGTCCATTATACTCATCTATTCTACGGTTATTACAAGAGTCTTGCATCCAGCCGAGTGTACAGTGATCAGCATGTGTCCTGTGGAGTCATGTGCTCTTCCTCCTTTAGTGTCTACTAATGTCCATTATACTCATCTATTCTACGGTTATTACAAGAGTCTTGTATCCAGCCGAGTGTACAGTGATCAGCATGTGTCCTGTGGAGTCATGTGCTCTTCCTCCTTTAGTGTCTACTAATGTCCATTATACTCATCTATTCTACGGTTATTACAAGAGTCTTGTATCCAGCCGAGTGTACTGTGACCAGTATGCGTACGTCCTCAATGTGGAGTCCTGTGCTCTTACTCCTTGTCAATATGATAACGAGGAAAGAATCGATGCGTAGCCCCACTATACTGCAACATATTGATGAATGTTTCTCTGCATCGATTTCCTAGGTTAGCTTAATTCTAATTGGAGATCCCAAGATATTCTTTCCGTCAGCCTTTACATGGATATTATTAATACCCAAAAAGACATTAGCATTGAAGCTGTACATGTCATCACTCAATGTTTTTATCGGTAATGGAAGGTCAATGCCACCCGAGCAAGACACTTTGACTTGTATTCTGTCTGCCGTTAATTTCAGTTTTTCACAAAGCGAGTTCTTGATCTGGAAAACAAACTCTAGATCCTGTCCATGTGTTGCATGAATCAAACCTTTGTTATGTACCAAACGACCATTAATTCGTTGTGCAACAGAGGAGTTATTATGATCAACCATAAAGTCAACAACGTTAACACAACTGAGGGACTCAACAAACAGTTTTTCATTATACTCAAGTACTATCTTCTCTTTTTGCCATGGATCTTCATAGCCTAGATCTTCAGGGAAAGGTTTCCTAGAGAGCTGTGACAAACGAGATGTCAATTGTTTGGATAGTGACAGGACATCACTGTTACCGCCATTTGTCAACACTTTCTCTGTAAATTCCATGGCGCTTTTCAAGCCAGTCAGGTGCATTGCAAGAGTATCTTCTTGTGCTGCAAGATCTTTCATCTTTGCTGCTGCAATCTTTTTCGTTGTTTCCTTCAGACTTCCTCGTTTTTCTTCCAAAGATCTGATTTGTTTATTGATGAAGTTATCGATGGCTTTTTCAGTGGCCTTTGATGTTTTCTCTACGTTTTCTTTCGTTTCCTGGACTGACTTCAGAACTGCCTTGATCTTGTTCTTGGTGCTGCTTGCTCTTTCTACTTCTGTTTTAAAGAGTTGTTTGTGTTGATCAGCGACGTCTTCCACGAAGCTGAACTGATGATCACGGTGATCAATAATGGTACAATCACGGCAAATCAGTTCTTGGCAAGTATTGCAGAAAAGTTTCTGGACTTCTCCTTTATGCTTCCCACAAAACAGTTGCTTCTCTATGACTGGGATACCTGTGTCTTTCAGCTCAACTAGGGTTATCAGTTGATGGTCTTTCAGTGCTAGCAGACGGTGATGTGCTGTAAAACAAACGTTACACAAAAAAATGCAGCAGTTGACACATCTTCCTTTTGCTGCTGCTTTGCTGTCACAGTTTTCACACGTCAACTCGGCTTTGCCGCCATCTTTTTCTCGGTCGGTCGAGTGGATGGCCAGAAGTGACAGAAGATTGTTGATCCAGAAGTTGACTTTGAGTTTCGTAACATCACCAGATAATATCTGTAGAAAAAAAATGTGCATGCTATATTCTTTAAAAGTTGAAGTTTTGAAACTCAGTTGTTCTTTGGTACAAACATCTTTACTGACAGCTGAGGAAGTCTGCTGTTGAAAATCACTTTATTCGATCAAAAACGACTTTACCTGGACTACTTCTCGACATTCTGGACAGACAACAGACACCTTTCTTTCTCCTTTAGCCAGGAGATCTTGTAAGCACTGTCTACAGTAGGTATGTAGACAGGGGAGGAGGCGTGGGTCCGAGTAGTGTTCCATACAGATTGGACACGTGAGCTGTTCACCAAGCCCTTCAGATAACTTTGCAGCCATTCTTGGTAAAAAATGATGATACTAAAAAAAGAACTGTAAAAAAGAATTTAGTTTGAATTGTCTGTTTCTTTGAAGCAAGAAATGACGATAACGATGACAGTTTATTAAAAGCACTTTAAATAGCAATATAAATTGAAATTTCAAGTTTACGAATTTTCTAAACCATTTTGAAAACCAAAAACCAAAACAACAAACAAACAGGTAAACAAACAAACAAATAAATAAATAATTAAAAAGACAAAAATAAACAATGAAATAGTCTTCTGACTTTATTGCTCCTGTTCACTATACCCGATACCCAACTGTAAGGTAAAGAATGTGCAAGTTGAATAATACCAATCCCACGGACTTTTAATAACGTCGTTGAATAGCTGACTTATAAACGAGGCTAAGCCTGTGCAAATGAGTCTGTGGTCTTAAAAAACAGCGGTTTCCATCGAATGTGAAACTGGTGTATTCTCAATGTTCCATGCAAGTTCTACATAAAGTAGAGATCCTGGCTTACACAATTCTTTCCCTAGGTTCCAGTCAATAAGTGTTTTGTTATATACCAACTGTCAAAGAGCACAACAAAATTATTCGATTTTAAAATTTTTTGACTTAATTAAAAAAACTCTTACGGTTTTGTTATTTCCCTGTAGATAACATATTATTGCTCGCTGAGAGCCGTTGCCGGGGAAACATAGAAACTTGTTCTCGTTCACGTGATACCCTCTCGCGCGATCGCCCAATCAGAGTACGAGAAAAATGGACTTTGACACTTGGTATATAACAAACATTTTGTGGTGTTATCAGAGCGTTTACCGGAGAGACATTCAAGCCAGCTGAGCAGACTGTATCGACGTTATATCATACAAGGTCACTAAGATGACAGTCTAGAGAGCAAGTGACATTCTGATTCCAGAGCTTGATTTCTTGGAATTCGTTAGGCCAGACTGATCGAAGAATCAAACAACGATCTGTACTGATTTTCACCTTAATCTAAGAATCCTGTGTCTTATCCGCACGTAAGAATACGATTAAAACTATTTTACATTGTTTTAAGCAATAACATGCGAGAGAGAAATCGAGAACTTGTCAATACAGTCAGCCGTATGCATACCAACGAAACCAAGAAAAACATTATCCATGATGTAAATTCACTCGTTTATAATTTCAGACCTCGTAGAAAATGACAAAAGAATAACACGAAAATGTATGAAAGTGCTTGCTTAATTATATAAGGTTGTAAAAACATTGGTAATGTTGCTTACGCTCGCTAGACTTGGTAGACGCTGATTCCAAACATGTTCACTAAGTCAATATTGCCAAGAGAAGAGATCGGGTTTTTCTAAAATACTTCCAAGGAATTTCCCAATATAATGGAATATATTTACTATAGGAATATATCACAAGAATTTTAAGCATACTAGGTTTACCTGTTTCCTCGTACAGTCGGTCAATTAGCGATAATAGTCTTTTACTTCCTTCTTCTGCTTCAGTCAAGTCGGGTAGTTCACTGAGACAATATAGCCTATCATGCATTGCGCTCATTGTATTATTATCAGTGACGTCATATCCTTTGGTGGAAAATTTTAATTACTGGGTTGCCATGGTGGCAAACCAGTCTTAAAATGAGATCCGTTTTTCGGGCGTCAGGTAGACAATAATGTCTATTGTGACGTCACACGTTATGATTGGTCGAGAACTTGTAACCATAGCAATAGTCTGTCCAATGAAGTTGTGTTGTGTTATGTATTTGTGTACAAATATGATTGACAATTTAATAGAATTTGCTACATGATATTGAGCACGAGGTATTTATAGCTTTCGTTGTTTGGTTCTGTGGCCTACCATTGTCTTTAGCTTTTTTAACGTTACGCTTAAACTACTTACAAACGCGGCACGCCCTACATGGTAGACACACACTAAACGATGTTATTGCGCGATTTTGGAACGGGTTGGTCCACGTACTCAAAGAGAGAAGTCTGCCAGGAGTATCTATGAGCTATCTTTTAGAATCTATGAGCAAACTATGAGAATCATAGAACTAGACAAACTAGTTAAAATAGACTAAGAGAATCTATGAACTACCTAGCTATGATCAAACTAGATCTTACCAGATCTCAGATACGAAAAAATATACTGAGACAAACTATAAAACGACTGACAAACAAAGCTTTGATGAAAGCTGACTCCAAGGACTTGTAGAAGTCAGACGAGCTGATAGTGATCTACAAGGAAGTGAACTGCCAAGACTTATTGAATATTTCCATTTATGAAAATACAGCAAACAAAAATTGAGGGAAAAACAAATGACCAGTTAAACACATTTTGGCTAAGAGTATTTACATTGATAAAACGTTTGTTTGGCAGTGAGCAGTTTCGATCCTGAAATAAACATAGCTAGCTATTTCATGAGACATGCTAGTCTTTAAGGTAGTGTAGGTCAACAAGTATTTATAAGTAATAGCATGACTTGAGGGTGATTAGTGATTAAATGTCCCCGAAAGCCGAGGGAGGTTTTGTTGAAGTCCCGACGCCGAAGGCGGAGGGACTTTAACTAAACCTCCCGAGGCTTGAGGGGACATTTAATCACTAATCACCCGAAATTTCATGCTATTAGTTTGTAATATTATGATTACCAAGGAATAAAACTGCTCTTAGGAAATATGTTAGCTTTCGTACGATGCATAAATTACAAAGTTTTACAAAGCTGTTGATATGCGGCATACTTAAGGGAATTTGTCTTTGTTAAATGCGACAATGGCGAATTGAACCAGCATTCATTCATTCGTGCTGCTTTATTCTAATTCACTTTGGTTGTCCTAGAGCGGTATTAATGAAGTGCTTTGAAACCGTCTTGATTACGTTACAAATAGTAAGAAAAATTATCGGCTAGTCAACGTATGCGCAAAGATTGTTCAATGGATCCCACAAGTGCTGGGGTATTCAATAGTGTGTAGTCCAGAGTCATTGCGCAAAATTTTCGATTGGGTGAATGCTACCCAGCCATGGTCCCTGTGATTGTCATATGAGGGACCATGCCTCATGAATTAGTGATGAGGGATATCTAGTTACTAAATATCCCTCATGATTATATTCATGAGGGATATTTAGTCTAAATATCCCTCATGATTATATTCATGAGGGATATTTAGACTAAATATCCCTCATCACTATTCATCCAGGGGGATGTTAGACCTTAAACATCCCTCTGGAAACAATGGATCCCGAGGTAATCATGATATTATATAAGTAATACCATGGCAATGAGGGATATTAGTGATTAAATGTCCCCGAAGCCGAGGGAGGTTTAGTGAAAGTCCCGAGGCCGTAGGCCGAGGGACTTTTACTAAACCTCCCGAGGCAGAGGGACATTTAATCACTAATATCCCGAAATTGCCATGGTATTAGTTTGTAATACCATGATTTCCGAGGAAAACATCAAGAATTATGATCTAAATGAGCTTTAAATCAGAATATATTAAAGAGATTTCGTTGAAAGAGCCTTGATGACTCCCTACTCTGGGGAACGCTGAGGAATGCTTATTGTTAGCACAATAAATTGATGTGTCTAATCTATGATGCGTCTCATGGGAAAACGTTTTGTTTGAAATCAAATAGTGACCAACAACATCGTTTACGCATGCGCGAATATCGTTTTAGCGTGTTCATTCAGGCCCAAAGACAAATTTCTCTATCCCACATTGAATAAAGCTTGTAGAAGGAGCACATACATCCTGATTAAAAATGCATCCGATTTCGAACCGGGTCTTCCAGACTCGGTGTCCCGATGATTGGGTTGCATGAGGGACAACCTCATGAATAAGATGAGGGAAATTTAGTCTCTAAATTTCCCTCATTCTTAGTCTCTAAATTTCCCTCATTCATATGGATGAGGGAAATTTAGTTTCTAAATTTCCCTCATCTTATTCATGAAGGAGGGATGTTAGCCATTAAACGTCCCTTGAAAAACAATGAACTCCGAGGAGATCATGGTATTAACTTAATATTCGTTAAAACGCGTTAGTAACGTAATCAAAGCTGTTGTTGCACCAGTAAAGTAGGATAAAAGGTTGTTCACCACAGGAAACTTTTGTGCGAAATAAGTAAGGATTGGAATGTTCATCAATGAGCCCTAGTTTTGATATAAAATAGCTTATTTGGCAGTGAGCAGTTCCCGGGTGGGGGGGGGGGGGGGGGGTGGGGGGTATTCCCTATAATTGACTATACGGGGATGCTCCGCCCGAAAGGGGTACGTTTTTCAGGCCGCACGTATAGCAAAGGGGTGGGAATTTGTGAATTTTGGTATAAAAAGGGGTAGCTTTTCTTGAAAAGTATATGAAAGGGGTACCTTTTCAGGCAAAAAAGTGTATGAAAGAGGTACCCTTTTGCTGAAATTTGGTATATGAAAGGGTAAGGGTTCGAGAGTCCGGGCGGAGCATCCCCGTATGAAACGACCCGGAGTCCCCCCTCCGGGGAGAAGTTTCGATCCTGAAATAGATATAGTTATTTCATCAGACATGCTAGTTTCAGTAGCTTAACGTAGTATAGGTAAACAAGTAACTTAATACTCGTTAAAAGGTTGTTCAGTCCACAGGAAAGGAAAACTCCTGCGCGAAATAAGTAAGCGGGATTAGCTTGGAGATTAGGCGAGTCTTGGAATGTACATCATCGAGCTCTAGAATACTTGCAAACCCAACCCAGTGAACGCTCCAAGAGCGTCTAGTTTGACAAAAACGAAACATTTTCTTTTCGGAACTCAGCAACGACTTAGGAACATCGTGGCAGATGGTATCGAGGGTCAACTGTCACTTAAAGAATAGTCAATTTATTGATAAAGCTTTGCACACTAAATTTCTAGGTTTACTCTTGGATGAGAACCTAACACGAAGCCCTCATATTGCTTTTGTAACAAGAAAAAATGCAAAATCAATTGGAATTCTATATAGATGCAGGCAATATCTCTCCCTTGATATTGTGAAAGACCTTTATTATAGATTCATACATTCATATATTTCCTATGGTACATTGACAAGGATTCTACCCATTCATATATTACAAACACGAGCTCTCGGGTGGTGTAATTACGTTCTCAAGCTATAGAACACCTAGCACACGTCCACTATTCACAACACTCCTAATGATATGCAAAAGTTGAAATGATGTATAACTACTACATTCCATCGTGCTGGGGTGATAATATGCACATGAATTACGTAACTCGAGCAATTTAAAGCAGAGCGAGGCTCAATAATACTATTTAAGAAACTCGATATCTTAAATATCTTTGAAATAACTAAATTTCAGCTCTGTGAACTTGGCTACAAATACTCAAACTCCCATCTACCGGAGATTTTCTGTCACCTTTTAAAAGATTTAGATTTGTTTCATAATTATAATACTCGTTCAAAATCAAATAAGAACCTGTTTTTGCCTCGTCAAAATCTAAATTATAATAAGTTTGGTGCTAAGTATGCAGCTGTCACAAACTAGAATGATAGGGGAAAATAAAAACTTTTAGACCTTGAAACGAGGGGAAAATCTATTCGTAAGCCCGCTATACTGCAACATATTGGCGAATGTGTCTCTGCATGGACTTACTAGGTTACCTTAATCTTAATTGGAGATCCCAATATATCCTTTCCGTCAACCGTTACATGGATGGTAGCATAAAAGCAAGTGACCCGGCCATAAATGAAGCTGTACGTCCCATCTTTCGAGCTTTGTATCGGTAATGTAGAGTAACTGCTATCCGAGTAAGATACTTTGGCTTGTATTCTGTCTCCCATAATTTTCATTTTTTCACCAAACCAGTTCTTGATTTGGACAACAAACTTCAGAACCTGGCCTTGTCTTGCGTGAATATCGCCTCTGATATCGACTAAACAACCATTATTGATTCGTTGTACAACAGAAAACTTATCATAATCAACTATATTAACATCACTGACAACGTTAACACAATTTATAGACTCAACAAACAGTTTTTCGTTATACTCAATTCTTGATTTCTTTTCTTGCCATGGATCTTCATAGCATAGATCTTCATGGAAAGGTTTTTCAGAGAGCTGCGACAAACGAGATGTCAATTGTTTGGATAGTGACAGGACATCACTGTTACCGCCATTTGTCAACACTTTCTCTGTAAATTCAATGGCGCTTTTCAAGCCAGTCAGGTGCATTGCAAGACCATCTTCTTGTGCTGCAAGCTCTTTCATCTTTGTTGCTGCGATCGTTTTCGTTGTTGCCTTCAGACTTGCTCGTTTTTCTTCTAAGGTTCTGATTTGTTTATCGATGAAGTTATCGATGTCTTTTTCAGTGGCTTTTGATGTTTTCTCTACGTTTTCTTTCACTTCCTGGACTGACTTCAGAACTGCCTCGATCTTGTTCTTGGTGTTGCTTGCTCTTTCTACTTTTGTTTTAAAGAGTTGCTTGTGTTGATCAACGACGTCTTCCACGAAGCTGAACTGATGATCACGGTGATCAATAATGGTACAATCACGACAAATCAGTTCTTGGCAAGTATTGCAGAAAAGCTTCTTGACTTCTCCTTTGTGCTTCTCACAAAACAGTTGTTTTTCCATGACTGGGATACCTGTGTCTTTCAGCTCATCTAGGGTTATCAATTGATGGTCCTTCAGTGCTAGCAGACGTTGATGTGCTGTAAAACAAACGTTACACAAAAACATGCAGCAGTTGACACATCTTCCTTTGGCTGCTGCTTTGCTGTCACAGTTTTCGCACGTCAACTCGGCTTTGCCGCCATCTTTTTCTCGGTCGGTCGAGTGGATGGCCAGAAGTGACAGAAGATTGTTGATCCAGAAGTTGACTTTGAGCTTAGTTACATCACCAGATAATATCTGTAGAAAAGAAATGTGCATGTTTTATTCTTTAAAAGTTGAAGTTTTGGAACTCAGTTGTTCTTTGGTACAAACATCTTTAGAAACATCTGAGGAAGTCTGCTGTTGAAAATCACTTTATTCGATCAAAAACGACTTTACCTGGACTTCTTCTCGACATTGTGGACAGACAACAGACACCTTCCTTTCCCCTTTAGCCAGGAGATCTTGTAAGCACTTTCTACAGTAGGTATGTAGACAGGGGAGGAGGCGTGGGTCCGAGTAGTGTTCCAAACAGATTGGACACGTGAGCTGTTCACCAAGCCCTTCAGATAACTTTGCAGCCATTCTTGGTGACAAAAACAACAACAACAATTTATTTGCACTCTAAAGAAAATGAAAATTACATTGAATAACATATAAAAATTGCAAAAAAAAAAAAAAAAAGAGCAGAGCTACCTCAAATAGCTAGAAAGCTCAACGAGTTAGGCAGCTAAAAGGTCAGGGGGTTTGCTAATTAAAAACATTATTCATAGATGTATGGAAAATAATTAAATTGACTAACTAATAAGACAATAAGCAGGAATAGAAACACACATAGGGATAAAAAGAGATACAAAATAATAATACGAATGAGAAATGAATAAAAATTGATTATACTAAAAAAGGAATTGTAAAAAAGAATTTCATCTGATGCCTTTGTTTCTGAGAAAGCACAAATGACACTGTAAAAGTTACAGCGAATAACGACAGAAATGGCACGGAAAAACAGGTCGAAAAGTGTAGAAAGCAACTGTAAAAGCGACTAGAAATGACTCGTACAGTCAGTGGATTGATGTCTGGTATCATTTCCTGTAACATTTCACCTGTTTCTTCCGCACCAAGTGTATGTTCCCTTTTTTTTTTTTTTCCGAATATTTGCCGTTATTTTTGCCTAAGTTGAAATTTCGTGCATATCCAGCTCTCGCTTTTCGAATTTCAGAAAATTATTTCTCGGGATCGCGTGGACAAAAAATCTTCTCTAAAACATCTTTTTGAAGCAAACTTATAGGACGATTGATTTCTTGGGGTAATCTTTCGAAAAAAATTGCTGTTTCGGAGATTTGGAGCTCAAAGTGGAGGCTATATTTTAATTACTATCTGCACCTAAGTTATAAGGCTATAACACAACTATTTTACATTGTTTTAAGCAACAACATGCGACTGAAAGAGAAATCGAGAACGCTCAATAGATACAGACGATAAGAACACGGTTAAAACACAAGAAATGAAGAAAAACATTACTATTCATGATTTATTATATGCGAAAGAGGAATCTAGAACTTCTCAGACAGCTGGATGAGAACAAGATCAAAACATAAACATGGAAACGAAATAAAGCAAAATATTAATATTCATGATCTGGATTCACTCGTTTGTAATTTCAGACCTCGAAGGAAATGATAAAAGAATAACACGAAAATGTATGAAAGTGCTTGCAAAGTTAATGATATAAGATTGTAAAAGCATTGATAATGTTGCTGACGCTTGCTAGACTTGCTAGACACTGATTCCAAACTTCTTCACCAAGTCAATAGCGACCTTCAGATCCGACTACAAGTACGAGAACGAGAACGAGTACGAGTTTTAAACTCTCAAAGATTTGCACTATGATTTCGTAACCGTTGTGGAGTACGTAGATTGAAAGTTTAGATTATTAAAAATAGGAAATCGAATACGATTCAGTGTTAAGCACGAGCACAGGGCCAATTTCAAAACTCGTACTCATACTCGTTCTCGTACTCGAAGTCGAATCTGAAGGTCGCTAATGTTGTCCAGAGAAGAGTTCGGAAAAACAGTACTATTCATGATTTAGATTCAGTCGTTTGTAATTTCAGACCTCAAAGAAAATGACAAAAAAATAACGCGAAAATGTATGAAAGTGCTTGCAAAGTTAATTATATAAGGTTGTAAAAACATTGATAATGTTGCTAACGCTTGTTAGACTTGCTAGACGCTGATTCCAAACGTCTTCACTGAGTCAATATTGTCAAGAGAAGAGCTCGGGTTTTTCTAAAATACTTCCAAGGAATTTCCCAATATAATGAAATATATTTACTCTAGGAATATATCACAAGAATTTTAAGCATACTAGGTTTACCTGTTTCCTCGTACAGTCGGTTAATAAGCGATGATAGTCTTTCACTTCCTCCTTCTGCTTCAGTCAAGTCGGGTGGTTCACTGAGACAATATAGCCCATGATGCATTGCGCTTATTGTATCATTTTCAGTGACGTCATATCCTAGGAATGTTGCTTTGCCAACTCGACGTTAGTTTGGGACTTTTGAATCTACATTTCGGTGGAAAAGGGTCATATATTGATCAAAAGTTAAACAGAGAAACACTGTAGCTTACGTAAAATCGAACAAACCCTTCAGTATGTTTACTGTAAGGGACTGGTCAGAAATTAGCAGGGGGGAGGGGGGGGTGGAGATTTGAAATTGAGTGCGTAAAATGATGTGACCCTCCCTAGCAATGGGAATGAAATTTCGTGACCCTGCCCATTTGGTGTTCCTAGAATATCATGACCCTCCCCCTGCACAGATAATACCTACCAAAACAACTGAAATAAGACCTGCCATTGAACATTTATATCCAGAAACCCTGAATATTCCTAAACCTAGGAAACGAAATGAGTGTATGTAAAAGCATCTTTCTTTGATCTCTCAGTTAAGACAAGATTGTTCAGGGGAAATTGTTTGGAAGGGTGCATAAGGGTAATGAAGACCGGAGGCCGGAGGAGATAGGGGGGTTGTGGCATGCCCCCCAAGAAATTTTTAAATTCAGAGAGCCTCAGAAATGCGATTTCCAGTGTTTTGAGGGGCATTTGCAAGAGTATAAATTCATGTGACCCTTTTTCACTGCCCTTTTTCATGACCCTCCCTTTTCAGGGGCTCAAAAAGTTATGACCCTCCCCACTGCTAATTTCTGACCAGTCCCTAATCACAATACACAAACACAGAGCTTGGGTTTCCTGTGGTCGTATAGTTTTTTATTATATAGATATCAATGAAATACCAGGATTTATCCGGTGTCGAAAACTTCGTACATTCTACACAGTGAAGATATCATATCTTTCACATGTGAAGATATCACAGTTGCCATGACTACTTTCTTATCAACCAATCACACATTAGGCCTTCGAGCGCGGTTTCTTTTCATTCCTCAGTAGTCAGTAAAAATGGCAGCTTCAACTTCGAGCGAGAACTTTGACCCGTTTCCTGAGTTTGATATTAATCTCTTAACAACACGAATAGTAGGAACAGAGAGTACAGATAGTAAGCAAGAGGCCGAAAGATTTGCGACAGTCACTGATAGTGACGTTGATAAATTAATTGAAGGAGAAGAAAACAAAAACACTAAGAGGAAAACATATTATGACTTAAAATTTTTCAAGCAATTTCTTGAGGAACAACATAAGGAAGAAAGAGAAATACAGGGCATTCCACCTAGCGAACTTAATCCCTCTATCTGAGCCAGTTTATAGTCGCTGCGAGAACTAAGACGGGGAAAGACTACAAACCGTCCTCACTTCGTGGTATTTTATCGAGTGTTGAACGCCATTTAAGCCGCCTCAATTACGGTAAATCCATTTTTAAAGATTGTGAATTCCAAAAAACCAGAGATGCATTAAAGTCAAAGCAAAAGGAATTAAAACGACATCACGAGCAACAACAGCTCTTTCTGATGAAGAAATTGAGATTTTATTTGAGAAAAAGTTGCTCGGAATAAGCTCACCACAAGCTTTGCAGAACACAGTTTGGCTAAACAACATGATTCACTTTGGTTTACGTGGATGCACAGAGCAAAGAGAATTATGCTGGGGAGAGGTGGTTTTAAAGACAGACATCAAAGGAATGGAATATCTTGAGTTCTCTGAACGGCAAACAAAAACTAGAACTGGAGAAAATCCACGGAATCAACGCCAGGTCAAACCGAGAATGTACGCCAACAAAGCTGCCGTTTCTGTTGAACGTGACCCTGTGCACGTTTACAAAGTGTACAAAGAAAAACGACCACAAACTATGTCACAACCTGAGTCGTGCTTCTATTTAGCTATAAACTGTTTTAAATCACAAGCTGAGTTATTGGCAAAGGATTCCAAATGGTTTAAAGCTCAACCGATGGGAGTAAACAAGTTAAACAGTCTTATGAAGGAAATGACACAAACGGCGGGAATCCCGACCAAAACAAACCACGGCGGAAGAAAAACCTTAGTTCAAAAACTACAGGACAATAATATTCCTGCAAACCAAATAATTCAAATAACAGGACACAAAAACCTTCAATCAGTTAACAACTACAGTTCTCTTCGAGAAAACCAGTTGGAGAATATTTCACACATCCTGTCAGGATCGTCTTCTGCCTCAAATGCAGTTATGCCAGCTCAACAGCTCCCAGCCCCACAAAGTTTTCCAGTTCAATGTCAACTCTCTCAGTCAAGCTCATCAACTGCAACTTCCGTGGATTACAACGAAAATAGATTGCAGTCACTCTTTTATGGAAACTACATTACCGGAGGTGTTTTCAACATCAATTTAGCTCCCGCTAAAAATACGGTGGAAACTAGTAGTCCTGAACTTCGTCTGGAGTCGCAACACAAGAAACGGCGATATATCCTCGAAAGTGACAGCAGCCAAGAATCCACCTGAGTTTGTTCAGACTTTTTTTTAAAACTGTCTTCTCTTACATATTTTTATTGTTTGTATTTGGCGAGTTTAATAGAAAGTGGTTTTTCCACTGAAGAAATTATGACTTTAAGGTTTATCTGTCGCCTTTTCTATTCAGATTAAACTTAATGATCAAGATATTTCAGTTGATAAATAATAAATAGCACAGTTGATATATTTATCTTGGATATTTCATCGCTATCTATATAATAAACAGAACATTACATGGGCGGTTGGAGATACGAATTTTATCTTCTCGTGTTGATGATATCTCTCACTCGTTCGCTGCGCTCACTCGTGAGAGATATCATCAACACTCGAAGATAAAATTCGTATCTCCGCGCGCCCATGTAATATCCTCTATATCCTACATACACACATTCAAAATAACGTTGATAATGGGAAACGGTCGATCTGAGACCGATTGCGCATGCAATTGCTGGAGTTTATTAAATAACAAATGCATTGTTGTAATCATGCCTGAATATTAATACATACTTCTGACATACTAGTATCTGTGATTCAATACCATTCATGTGTGACTATGACAATGCTTTTGTAATTTGATAAACTCCCACAATTCCTATCGGTCTCAGATCGACCATTTCCCATTATAAACGTTATTTGAAATAGGTGTGTAATAAGCTTAAGAGAGAGAAAGTTAGGAAGCGAGCGGCCGTAATTATATATAAATCGCCTTCACACCCCATCCTGTTGAAGTTGACTTTCAGCATGAAACTCGCGTTCAGTCCCCAGGGGTCAATTGCAAGTTGCAATTGTTCTTTCCCAAGATAACTGATTGTACTGTTATATTGTTTGTACTTAATATTTTTAGGTTAATGAAGAGAGGAAAAGTTTAAGAAAATAGCATCAATATCTCTTACGAGTAATTCGTAAGTCGCCAGTATATTCACATGTACAGGTAGCATAGAATACGGGCTTCGAAGTTGTTAAAAAGGTCTCTATCATTGAAGGGCTACGGCTCATGTTTCGCTTCGATGCAAAGACATGACTACCTTTGAAGATGGCGCAGGGAACTGTGAAGAAGGATATTGCTCGGGTAGTTTTCCATTTATTTTGATGCCCTACCCTTGTCCATCGTAAGAGTACACTACATCGTACAACACTGATGTATCACAGCAACAGCTGAAACACCAAAAAATATTGCAGAAACTCCAAACGTTTGATCGTTTTCCTGGGACATTACTCGTGTAGCAATAGGCAAAACCGCCGCCCGGTTGGCTCAATTAGTTAGAGCGTCTGTCTGTTGTGAGGGAGGTCGTGGTTCGAGTCCCGGTCGGACCAACACTCAGTGTTTTAAAATAACTGAGGAGATAGTTTTGCCTTTGCAATAGAGCTTTTTACTGATACGGCGGCCATCTTGAATTATTGTTTTAAGTAAGACACTATGGGATTCGAGGGGGCAATTATTGGAAAATTTATAGTACGCACAGTTGTCAGAGTGTCTTTTTATATAATTTAACGTAACCAATGAGAAACACATCTAAAAAACAATGAAATTAGCTGGTAGTTGGAGCAATAGCAGTGTAAAACACGAAAGCGTAAAATTATATAAGAATTAGAGAGAGGCGAATTATTGACCCTTATCGAGGGTTCAAGCGGCCTGAAGTGTGCTACCTTCCCAATTTTTAAGTACGAGGGATACTCCACCACGATACTCGCTCAATATTGCTGCAAATGACCTGAAACTTCACAGAGACTCAAAGGAAAACACGAGACATAAGTTAGAACAATTATTTGTATGATTTATTGAATTTTAATTTTTTTCTAAGGATCGCCATACATTGCCTTATAAGTCTGATATGATACCACAGAAACCCAGCTTGGGATACCTGTGGTATTTTCAAAAGGTTAGACCTTCACGACCACATTAATGGCAGTACTGTCCCTAATCAAATACAGACATTAAAAAAGACACAAATTAAAGTTAATCTATTCTATTTTTTTTAAGTTGACGTTTTCAAAAACTACAACTGTGGTAATTGTTTGCTAACTGTGCTACGGGAAAAAATGCAGTGTAATCGATATTCAATCAATCAAAAACTTGCGTCGAAATTAAGGTCCACCCAAATCTCCTAAAATCAGTATTACTAAATGTATCGGTTAACACCCTTTCCCATCGTGTCAGTCTCGTACTCTCTGTACTGTCTTTCTATTGGATAAAAAAAATTATAACGTAATCTAGTTCAGTCTTTCGTTAGTCTTCGTCGCTTTTGGACGCAAATGTGTAAATATTTTATTACAAGTTAAACTTGTTTACTCAGTGCGATTCTCAATATGCTGCCAACTCAGTAGTTGCCTGCGAGTTTCCTGTTGGAATTTGGTTTTTCACTGCCGCCAGTCAAAAATATAAAGGGTACCGACTGTAATTAGTTTTGATTGACGGCAGCGAAAAACCAATTTCACAACAAGCCGTTGAAATGTCCGACTTCGTAGAATATTGAGGATCGGAGTAATTACTATGATTTCTACAGTCTTTGTGGTGTTAGTCTATAGCATGAAACTTAAGTAAATGTTCACTTGCCGTTAGTACACTAGTCAACTGATCCCTCCCCCCCCCCGCAACTGGGACAAGGCGGAAAAAATTATATTGAACGGAGTGTTAAATCCTGCACTTTTCCCCGTTAGGAAAACAAAGACGCACGCGAAAAAAAAAGTTCTAGTGCATTTTTATGCATTTCATCTTGACCTCGTAAAAATATTTTGAAAGTCGATTTTTTCTGATTTTATTCTCACCTTTCCCTTTTTTCTAAATTGGGCTCCCTGTGACGTAAGTAGTAGTCCTCAAACTAAAGGTATGCCGACTTCCGGTCAAGCGTTAAAATCCCCGATATAAATGCCCCGCTATTTTAAGTACGCGTTAAATTCCCCCGTTCTTCGTGTATTCACGCTGTTTAAAAATAAACGCGTGACTGTGTTACATGTTCGGTCTTGCTGCATTAATTCCTCGCCCTGTCCCGGGGGTCGGGGGGTTTACAGTTCCCTATTCTATCTTGAAAGGTAGCCGGACCTTTTAACACCTTGCACAATTCACATCTCTATCATTGCAAGCTCTACGTTAGTCTCCCTTCGATGCAAAGGCACGGCTACCTTTCAAGATGGTGCAGAGAACTGTGAAGGGGATTATTGACAAGTGCATAATAACGTCGCTTTACCAAAGTGAATACTTTCCTGCAAGACTGACCTGTTTGTATGTATTATCATTGCTTACGATATTTAAATGCTTCTTCAAGTCGCTACACAGCTTGTCTCTTGAACACCTGTTTTGCTTGCAATCATAGAGTTCGTCATCAAAGGCAAAGTGTGCGATACAGACAGTTCTGTCCTTTAGGTTGTCAGGTAACAAGTAGTCATCATCGGACAGATCACCCTTTAGTAACGCACGTCGAACATAATGGAGGATGATCAGGATCACCTTTTGCTCTGAAGAAATAAGAACAATCAGTTACTGGGTGGTATGTTTATTTGCTTTAATTCCCGAAGGAAGGCACACAGATTACTGGTACGAGAGTTTTTTTTTCCAGGTTCAGTCTGGCTCCGGTTTTCTACCCTACGAAAAACCTAACACGGTAAATGCTTATTCGATCTGTGAGTTAGCCATGCACTGAATTTGATCAGCACAGAGGTTGTTTCAGGGTTCAATGTGTGAGTTAGCCATGTCCTGACTTAGATCAGCACAGAGGTTGTTTCAGGGTTCAATGTGTGAGTTAGCCATGTCCTGACTTAGATCAGCACAGAGGTTGTTTCAGGGTTTGATCTGTGAGTTAGAAAAATTAAATTCAAATTGAACTAGATAGATAGTTATATATTTTACCATGTTTAATATACAACCCTTTAATATCTATACCTTCTACACCTCTCAACGATACTTGTACATCAACTCCAATTCTAGATGAATAGTTGCAGAACACCACCAACGGGGTGCCTGGTGGTCTGTTCTCCCAGGCGAAGGTTATTTTCATTTCCAGTGCGTCCTTGGGAATCTCTTTTTTGATGTAATCAATGATCTGGCTGTCTATGATTCTGTCTTTGTTTGCACACTTGATGGCAAAAGTAACTGAAGAATAAAGAAATTTTGGAAGGTAAGTTAACAGACAGATAAAGCGAAGAAACGAACGAAGGAGGAAAGCACGACGAACGAACGACGAAAAAACGATGAAAGAACGAACTAGCGAATAACGAACGAACGAACGAACGACGAATGAACGACCAACGAATAAATGAAAGCATGACGAACGAACGAATGGTTAAGGAAGAACCGACGAACCAACGAACGAATGAATGAACAACGAATAGTCAAAACAATGAGAAAACAAATAAACCTATTCTGGCAAACAAATACAGAAGCGAGAGGTCAAAAGAACTAAAGAATGAAGGAATGAATGAACCAACACGCAACCAAAGAGACCGACAGACAGAGAGGTAAACCGGTAAAAAGGCAGAAAGACAGACAGACAGACGTACGCATGGACAGACAGACAGACAAACTGAGAGACTGACTAACTCAAGAGCGACCTAACGAACAAAAATACAAACAAACAATTACGAAAATTAAGAATGTTTTGTTGTTTTTACAAAGCATTGTTTATTATACCTGAGGCTTTTTTTTTGGCAACATGTTTCTCCTTTTCCCATTCAGCATCCTTGACAATATTATGCACAGATGTTACAAATGTACGCAGCTCTTTGAACATGTCAATGCTTGGTTTTGTATTTTCTTTTCCTTCCTAGTAAAGAGAGTGGAGAGATAAATCAAATCAAAGTAAAATTAAATTTCACTTTAAAGCACAGTAAATAAAATTTACTCACATTTCGAACTCTTACACTTCACTTCACTTCACCCCACCTCACCCTACCTCATATCATCCTACACAATATACCTCACCCCAGCTCAGCTCACACCTCACCCTACGTCACATTACCCTTTACAATATACCTCACCCTACCTCATATCATCCTACACAATATACCTCACCCTACCCCACCTCACCCTACCTCATATCACCCTACACAATATACCTCACCCTACCCTACCCCACCACACCTCATATCACCCTACATAATATACCTCACCCTACCCCACCACACCCTACCTCATATCACCCTACACAATATATACCTCACCCTACCCCACCTCACCCTACCTCATATCACCCTACACAATATACCTCACCCTACCTCATATCACCCTACATAATATACCTCACCCTACCCCACCTCACCCTACCTCATATCACCCTACACAATATACCTCACCCTACCCCACCTCACCCTACCTCATATCACCCTACACAATATATACCTCACCCTACCTCACCCTACCTCATATCACCCTACATAATATACCTCACCCTACCCCACCTCACCCTACCTCATATCACCCTACACAATATATACCTCACCCTACCCCACCTCACCCTACCTCATATCACCCTACACAATATACCTCACCCTACCTCATATCACCCTACATAATATACCTCACCCTACCCCACCTCACCCTACCTCATATCACCCTACACAATATACCTCACCCTACCTCATATCACCCTACATAATATACCTCACCCTACCCCACCTCACCCTACCTCATATCACCCTACACAATATACCTCACCCTACCCCACCTCACCCTACCTCATATCACCCTACATAATATACCTCACCCTACCCCACCACACCCTACCTCATATCATCCTACAAAATATACCCCACCTCACCCCACCTCACATCACCCTACATAATATACCTCACCCTACCCCACCTCACCCCACCTCACGTCACCTTACACAATATACCAATAATATAGGGTGAGATGTGGGTGAGGAAGGGTAACATGAGGTGGGGTGAGGTATATTGTGTAGGGTAAAATACCTCACCTTGCCCTACCATATTTATCTGTACCTACCTATGTATACATGACCTCACATCATCCCAGCTCACTTAACTGCCTCACCCTACCTCACCTATCATCACCCTACCCAATATACCTCACCTCACCTTACCCTACCCTATCTATTTATATGACCTCGCTCTTCTTTACCCCACTTCACCTTACTCTACTTACCCTTATCTTCTTTTGTATTCCTTCAATTTCTCTGTCTCTTTTCTCAGAAGAAGACTCGATTCTACTTTGCTGAGCATTTTCCTCTTCCATAGGAGACTGTTTTGGACATAAAAGTTAGAAACAGAATCAAGAGAGATTGATTGTAATGTTTGGTTTGAAGTCAGCACTACTTAATTGTTTGTTTGTTTTTGCAAGGACTGAGTTTTAGCTATCACCAGTTTGTGAAATCAATAAATAAATATCAATAAGTGTTGTTATTGTAGATATCATATTACTAACATTATTCAACTCCTATAGTGTTCATAAAAAAGTAAAAATAGAAATAAGAAATATAAAGATGGCGGGTGCCACGGTAAGGAAAAAGAAAGCCATCTTTTAAACATACACTCAGAATCATCATAAGGTATATCGTGTAGGGTGACATAATCATCATAATTCACAGAGGTACTACCGGTCATGCAGAGCTTAGAATGATCTAATCTCTATCTTCAGGCAAGTATAAACCCCAGAAATATCTCAATTCATCCTAACTAGAATACATAAAGTAAAAGCTGTCGAACAAGCTTCAAATTTACGACATACCGCCATCTTTTCACTTATTTCCTCAGTGTTTCTTGCCTCAGAAGAAGAAGAATCACTTGTACTTTGCTGTGGACTTTCCTCTGCTGTAGAAGACTGCTCTGGATAAAAAATGTTAGAACGAGAATCAAGGCAAATCGCTTCTTTGTTAGTTACTTTGTCTGGCATGAGTATTCGAGTGTCTTAACTCTACATATGACCTTATACCTATTATTTCACATCTACGATTTCTTAGAAAAACAAGTTGGTTCCAGTCTCTTCTCGAATCAGCCGTTTCACACAGACCGGAAGTCACGCAACGGCAGATTAATTAATTTAGGTGTATCACATATAGAGTCATTGTCAAAGAGGTTGTCCTATGAAAAAAGAAATGTCACGTGATAACTAACACACTAGCTCTAAATTAAATGCTCGATACCAGCAATTATTTTGTATGTAGAGTTCATAATCATTACTCGTTGTTCAATGTTACTCATAAAGTTAAAAACCAGAATTTATATCGTTTACTGAATGAATAAATTAATCATCACGTGATACTTCTTTTGGTTTTTATCTTTTTTCACAGGACAACCTTTTTGACAATGACTGTATATATGGGCCTACGTATCATTTATGAAGAGCTTATGGCTTGTATGTAAGGATCGAATCCTTCTATTCATATCTCATTTGCATTTGCCACGATCAAGACGCTTCATTTAAGTTGTTAGTTTAATTTCAAATAGCAGAAGTAGATTGTTGATGTCGAACGAGGTTTGAATTCGACGAAGCTTTGAAGGTTTGCTACAATTAATTACAATGATTCCTAATTAGAACTACATCTAAATACTATCGATAATTATCTAGATCAAATTCGCAATTATACTTACATCTGGTGGCGAATTACCGCTTAATAAATGTATCTAAATGTCCAGTATATCTCCAAGTATATCCAGTATATCGTATCATGTATATCATGTCAACTAAATCACGGGTCAATGATTCTAAAGGTCATTTTGCAATCTGATATCACCTAACAGTAACGCAATCTAAGTAATGTTTTTAAAATTGAATATAATGTCGGTGTTCGTGTCTTCAACATTGTACATTTGTCATATTTGAATATATAAGTTTGCATGCATGGAGCAGAGGTGGATTGGGTGGCTAGCCACCCCCTCTTTGCAGGGCTTAAAACAGGAAAAATAGGTGCACGTACAGTGGAACCTCTATCTTACAGACATTCAAGGGCTGGGGGAAAGTCCGTAATATACTAGGGGTGTCAGAGATATCGAGTTATTTTTACAAATAATAAATGTATGATATAAATGTTGCATTGCCTGGACCTAAAGAGTTGTCCGCAACCCTAGACCTATCCTTTTAATATTCTTTTAGAGTTAGCCACCCCCCTTTGTAAAATCCTGGATCCGCCCCTGTGGAGAGCTTGAGAATTAAACCCTAATACATTTTACAAGAAGGTAAGCTCCCCTAACTGACATGTAGATAAAATATCCTATTTGGTATCAGAAATAACTTGCCTATATATATTCCCATATATTGCACACATCAATACACCAGTTTCACATTCGATGAAAACCGCTGTTTTTGAAGACCACAGACTCATTTGCACAGGCCTAGCCTCGTTTATAAGTCATCTATTCAACAACGTTATTAAAAGTCCGTGGGATTTCAAAACATTGGTATTGTTCAACTTACACATTCTTTACATTACGGTTGACTTTTGCAAATCATTAGCAACAGCCAACTGTAATGTAAAGAATGTGCAAGTTAAATAATACCAATCCCACAGACTTTTAATGGTGTATTTGAATAGATGACTTATAAACGAGGCTAAGCCTGTGCAAATGAGTCGGTGTTCTTCAAAAACAGCGGTTTCCACCGAATGTGAAACTGGAGTATTAAGCTAGAAAAAAAACTGAGGATGCTACATCTATAAGTAAGTAAGTAAATAATCAAGAAAGAAGAAATTATTTCATTTCATAAATCTAGGTAATACAAGAAAATGTAACTAGCCAATCAGCGCGAAGCTAACAAGCTCAAGTTGTTAGCATAACCCATGACGGGGAAAAATTGCGCACCAATGACTGCCTTAGTAGGGTAGGACACGGCAAATGTTTTTCGGTATAAACAAAATTGGAACTAGAATTCAAATTTTTCTCATTACAAACGCAGGATCCAGTGTTTCTAAAATACTGAAAAGTTTTTATCAATAAAATTATTTTTTCTTTCAAATTCGAGAGCTAGAACGAGCTCGAGCTTCGAGAAAATGTTCAGGCTCCCCTCCCTTGATTTGATAATTGGAAGCGGGTTTTACTTTGTCAAAGAAGCTCGTGAACACGAAGTTTATACAAAAACTAAAACGAAGTTTTAGCCGTAGCATCTCAATATTAGCCATGTTAAATTATTTTGACAGGCTTTGGATTCCTCTAAGAGTTCTAGCGACGCGAGTTGTGCTGCTCTAATCGAGTAAGTTTGAGTTGCTGACAAATAATGCAGCTGATATGAATTCTCATAATACTCAATAATAAAACTGAAATGTGGAGAGTCCTATTCGACGCAGCGAGCTCCCTTTGCATTTGAAGGGAACTTAACTAAATTCTAATACTAGTTACATGTTCGTATAGATGCTAAGCTTCTGTGAATATTATACGGAATGCCTTATTTTGACCGGCCGCTTTATAACATGTTCCATGAATTAACATATTCAAACAGTATTTTTGAACAGTTATCACTTTAATTCTAGAAATAGAAAGCTTGCGAATATCTTGATACGTGTAGAAATACATAATGCGAATGTTTCAGTAGCTGCAAGCTTTTCAACACTTGTCTTCTTTTGAATTCTTTTAAAATGATTTTATTTATTTACTGAAGAAGCGAACGAGAGTCGTTGGGTTTCCCTTCGGTTTGTTTATATTCTCGCACAATGACGCATTGTAAAAATGCACGGGCTAAAGGCTTACAAAAGGCTAACAACTTTGGAGGGATTGCATGCAGGCCTGGTCGCAAATACTTTACCTAGATTATATTTGAATGTATTTTGAAGACTTAATTTTATATGAAGAACATTTTCTATATCAAAATCAGTAAGACGGGGGGGGGGGGGGGGGGGGGAGTATTGTAAGTTAAACTTCCTACAAGGAAGTATTAAAAATTTCAAAACTAAAGATATAAAACCATATTAAAATTTAAAAAAAAAAAAAAAAAAAAAAAAAAAATTAATGTATGTATTTATTATTTTTAGGTTAATGAAGAGAGGAAAAGTTTAAGAAAGTAGCATCAATATCTCTTACGAGTAATTCGTTTTGACGAAAAGTCGCCAGTATATTCACATGTACAGGTAGCATAGAATACGAAATTTTTATTGAGGAACCATACACGTTTTGAATTTCAACAGGGCAAAAACCCCAAATTTTGCACGGGACTCTATATTCTTTGTAAGCTTTTAAGCTTACAAAGAATATAGAGTCCCGTGCAAAATTAAAATTAAAATTGAAAGAAATTTACGTTATATATCAAATTTTGAAAAAAAGTTAATTATTTTTAACGCATGAAAAAATGGATTTTTGTAGGAATTTTTGGTCGACTTTACTGTAAATTTGTGAGAGCGCTGAAATATGACAAATCTATGTATTTCTTTGTTTTTTATTCAGAAATATCCATGTGGTATTGTAAAATGATTCACTAACCGACATTTGTGCATGATATAGTCTGCAAAAAACTATCATCAGTATGAGTTGTAAATTGTTTTCTGATCGCTTCCGGGGGCGCGATTTTTGCTTCCGTAGGCATCCATTAAATGCTAATTATCTCGAAAAAGAGCTTGCAAGACCACATTTTCTTTTCATATTTGGAATCAGCATTACATTTCACTTTAAAAAGTCATCATCGCCAGAAAACTCGAATGGACATGCGCAGTTGGAGCGTGGCACTTAGAATTTTCTCGGCTTGAATTTTACTCCCTTCTTAGAGAAAATGTATGGCGAATAATTTTGAATCTCTTCATGAATAAAAATATCTGTATTTACACAGGCTTCCGGGTATCTGGATAAGTTCTCATAAACGTAAAGTTTGTTTAGAAGCTACTTATGGGTCATAACATTGTATTTTCGGGTCGGTTTTGCGAATTTTGTAAACCAACAGTTTTGGACGCCATGTATAGGACGTCAGTTAGTGGAAGGGATGAATATACCTGCACTTTATCTAAATTTTCTATCCCTACATGTGCGTATTAAACCTTGCCGCCTATGTATTTCACGAGTTGAAATAGCAGACCATTGCTCATCAAAATATTTTGATAAATTCCTCTCGATACAGGCTCGGTTTTTACGATTTAAACTATGGCATAAATGACGTCTTCACAAAGGCAGTATCCTCCATAGAAAGTGCTTTAGTTGATGTGAAAATCGAGGAAAACTACTTGCTATCTGCTTTTTCGAAGCAGCCATCTTAGAAGTTGAACAACTAACCTTCAAGCTTTAATAAAATTAATAAATCAGAACCAAAACTTTAAATTACAATTCGGTTTGACAACAACAAAAATACAGGGATTTCGAGTACCCATTTTAGTGAAGAAGACCGGAAGTGTGCAAAGTCACTCAACTATTTTGGTCTCAAAATCATGGTCAAGAATACGCATAGCTCTATCTTAAATCTTGTTTGAAGGATTGGATTTTCGTCAATATTTCTGCCAAGTTTCAAATGGTTTGGCCACAAACTCATTTCGGTTTTTCATCTCTCAATATTTGCAGTCATTAGACTTCGAATCTCTGAAAAGAAACACTTCCGGCGCGACATAAACAAAAGATTTCCTATTCATAGCAGGCGTTATTTTTTTTTACTGAAAATGACTGAAAAATCAAGGAAAGATAGGAAAGATTCTTATATAATAATAATACGGTGTTCGGGACATTTTTGTGGAATAATCTTGGTAAGCTTGTATGATAAATTAACGTTTATCAGTAAATGAGGAAAACAAAGAATTATTCAATAAGCTAACTTTATGATTAACTTCGTGATTCTACAGTCGTAGACGATCTTTCTCTCACCACTGCCGAAAATTTACGTCTTTAAATGAATATTTCGACTTCCCAAACTGATCCGCTTCCTCTTGGTCTTTTAGGATGTTCTGCTAGCAAAATATCTGCCGTAGATAAATAATTTAAAGCAGCGAACAAACCTTTATGTTCAATGCTAAGTTGTGATATATGAACCGATTACAATTGAGATAAGACAATAAGAATGATTGGCATTTATTTTGCATGATTCTAATTTTGCATAATATAGTGCCCGCCCACTTTGGTTCGGAATTTCTGGCGATGTAGTTTAAGAACAAGTTTATTTTTTTATCCAAAAGTAGCCAGTCACCTTGAGCCAGTTTTACAGTGCGCACTGTAACGTTTTTTAACAGTGGAAGAGAAAACGCTAAAACTGGCAAAATCCGAGATCTAACCAGGCAGAGCGATCTTCTCGTGGTCAGAGTCGAAGCAAACAAACCACAGGAATGTACGTGATGGAATGCACGATTGAATGACGTAATGCGGGTATCTGTAACACAGGTAGCCCAAATCGGGTTACAGAAGGCTCAAACTTGTAAAATCCGTCATTAATCCTGAATCCTGATGGCCGTAAGTTGTTGTTATTGATCTAGAACTTGTCATGCACACTACTTGGACTGTCACCTTACAGGCAACATTACTCAGTAGTACAACAGCCATTCCCTCACCAGACTTGTGAGTGCCTTTTCACTTTTAAAGATACACAGACATGCAAAAGAATTTTCCGTTGTCAAACTGTGACCTTTTTTTACTGCGCTTCACAGTAGAGTACTGGTGAGCAGCATGATGATCAGCGCAATGCATCATATCCTATATTGTCTCAGTGGACCACCCGGCGACTTGACTGAAGCAGGTGAAGGAAGTGAAAGACTATTATCGCTTATTAACCCGACTGTACGAGGAAACAGGTAAACCTAGTATGCTTAAAATTCTTGTGATATATTCCTAAAGTAAATATATTTCATAATTTTGGGAATTAGCACAGGCGCCAGTCTCCTCTACGTACGGACGTACGCGTTTGGAGAAGTACTAACGCTTTATTTTGTTTTCACCACTCGAGCCGCTTTTCAAGTAGAAAAGCTTACATTTAGTGGTTATATTAAAACTCGATCGGTATTAACGGTCACTCGGTATTAACGGGTAACGTACTTTTGCTACTAAAGCGGTTCGAATGTTACAAAATAAAGCAAAATAAAGCGTTAGTATACTGCTCCAAACACGGAGGAGACTCTGGCGCCCGTGTTCTTAGTCTATTTTTCGAACTAATTCTAAGCCTTCGATTCTACGAACATTATTGACTTAGTAAAGACGTTTGGAATCAGCGTCTAACAAGTCTAGCAAGCGTTAGCAACATCACCAATGTTTTTACAACCTTATATTATTAACTTTGCAAGTAACTTTATTCATTTTCGTGTTATTCTTCTGTCATTTTCTTCGAGGTCTGAAATTACAAACGACTTAATTTAAATCATGAATATTAATATTTTGCTTTATTTCGTTTCCATGCTTACGTTTTGATCTTGTTCTCATTCAGCTGTTTGAGAAGTTCTAGATTCCTCTTTCGCATATAATTCCTTAAAACAATGTAAAATAGTTTTACCACCATGTTCATCGCGCTGGCGCCAGTTCAAATCGTATTGCAAATTTAGCATTTCGCTGCCGTCAATCAATTTATTTAAGTCGAGTATTTGAATGAAAACTCGAAGAAATATGTCTTCAAATATCTCAATATGTCTTTGATATATCTTAGAACCCTAAAATTACTTGTTTATTTCCTTGAAGATGTGAGAATGATAACAGTGAAATTATTCTCACGTGCACAGAACTTTAAAGCTCTACGGCGACACAAATGAAAGAGTAATATTTTTGGATTCTATGATATTCGATCATCAAAAATAACTGAAAAACAATAAAGCAGTAGTATTGTTGTCTCAATTTTATAATATATATTTTTTCATACGGAACTCTCTAGGTAAAGTATTTGCGACCAGGCCTGCATGCAATCCTTCCAAAGTTGTTAGCCTTTCCAGCTGATTTCTCTTAGCGGCGCGCAAAGCATTGTTTGTCAAATCGAAACGTTCCTAGTCCCAGTCTCCAAATATATTTTCCCCGCGCGGCCACTACGAAAGCTATCATTTCTGCGCGATGTTTACGTTGATAAACATCAAATTGTAAAAGGATAAAATAAAAAAAAACTCTGCAGTTTATGAAGCTTTTAAGACAAGAAAAGTTGCTTTCAATCCTCTCACGAACAGTAAATTTCCCCGTCACCAAGTGTCGGTAGGTTTAAAAGAGATTCTTTTCTCGAATATAATGAACGAAAACTATCCGATTTGAAATATAAACGTATATTAAAGCTTAGACTGTTGATAAATTAAGTCAAAATTTGGGTAAATGTAGGATTAAATATTGAAATTTGTTTGGAACGCTTGGCCGTGCGACAAAAATGGCTCTGATTGGCTAATTTAAACCGGAAGTGCTTTGCGAAATCAGCTGGCCTTTGTAAGCCTTTAGCCCGTGCATTTTTACAATGCGTCATTGTGCGAGAATATAAACAAACCGAAAGGAAACCCAACAACTCTCGTTCGCTTCTTCAGTAAATTTTAAGAGAATTTAAAAGAAGACAACTGTTGAAAAGCTTGCAGCTACTGAAACATTCGCATTATGTATTTCTACACGTATCAAGATATTCGCAAGCTTTCTATTTCTAGAATTAAAGTGATAACTGTTCAAAAATACTGTTTGAATATGTTAATTCATGGAACATGTTATAAAGCGGCCGGTCAAAATAAGGCATATCGTATAATATTCACAGAAGCTTAGCATCTATACGAACATGTAACTAGTATTAGAATTTAGTTAAGTTCCCTTCAAATGCAAAGGGAGCTCGCTGCGTCGACTAGGACTCTCCACATTTCAGTTTTATTATTGAGTATTATAAGAATTCATATCAGTTGAATTATTTGTCAGCAACTCAAACCTACTCGATTAGAGCAGCACAACTCGCGTCGCTAGAACTCTTAGAGGAATCCAAAGCCTGTCAAAATGATTTAACATGGCTAATATTGAGATGCTACGGCTAAAACTTCGTTTTAGTTTTTCTATAAACTTCGTGTTCGCGAGCTTCTTTGACAAAGTAAAACCCGCATCCAATTATCAAATCAAGGGAGGGGAGCCTGAACATTTTCTCGAAGCTCGTTCTAGCTCTCGAATTTGAAAGAAAAAATAATTTTATTGATAATAACTTTTCAGTATTTTAGAAACACTGGATCCTGCGTTTGTAATGAGAGAAATTTGAATTCTAGTTCCAATTTTGTCTGTACCGAAAAACATTTGCCGTGTCCTACCCTACTAAGGCAGTCATTGGGGCGCAATTTTTCCCCGTCATGGGTTATGCTAACAACTTGAGCTTGTTAGCTTCGCGCTGATTGGCTAGTTACATTTTCTTGTATTACCTAGCTTTAGGTGATACAAGAAAATGTAACTAGCCAGTCATCGCGAAGCTAACAAGCTCAAGTTGTTAGCATAACCCATGACGGGAAAAAATTGCGCACCATGACTGCTTTAGTAGGCTTGCGAATATCTTGATACGTGTAGAAATACATAATGCGAATGTTTCAGTAGCTGCAAGCTTTTCAACACTTGTCTTCTTTTGACTTCTTTTAAATTTAATGAAGAAGCGAACAAGAGTTGTTGGGTTTCCCTGGTTTGTTTATATTCTCGCACAATGACGCATTGTAAAAATGCACGGGCTAAAAAAAGGCTAACAACTTTGGAGGGATTGCATGCAGGCCTGGTTGCAAATACTTTACCTAGCTAACTAAGAGATAATACTACCAAAACAGGTAGAGTGACAATCAGGCTTGAGAAAAACCAGTTGCGACTAGCATTAAAGCTAGCCACTTTTGTGAACATTCCTGAGCCCTGAGCGGCTAGTTAGCTTTGAAGTTCACGGTGGAATATGGCCATTACTTCTACTTGGATGGCATGTTCCAAGCTAATTCACCGCTCAGGGCTCAGGAATGCTATCATATCCGTATAGAGAATAGAAAACGGCTTTTTAAACCCCAAAATTCGTCATATTTGTTTAATTTCTCGTTTCTTTTTACTTTGCTTTCTAACTGAACGCTTTTTTAATGAGTTTTAATAATATTGCTTTAACTTTTACCGCCGTGACATTTCTGGTTTTGGACAATAAGAGGAATTACACTAAATACATTAATTTTTTAATTTTCTTTTTTAGTATAATCATTTTTCACCAAGAATGGCTGCAAAGTTATCTGAAGGGCTTGGTGAACAGGTCACGTGTCCAATCTGTATGGAACACTACTCGGACCCACGCCTCCTCCCCTGTCTACATACCTACTGTAGAAAGTGCTTACAAGATCTCCTGGCTAAAGGAGAAAGGAAGGCGTCTGTTGTCTGTCCAGAATGTCGAGAAGAAGTCCAGGTAAAGTCGTTTTCAAATAACGTGATTTTCAACAGTAGACTTCCTCAGATGTCTGTAAATATGTTTGTACCAAACAACTGAGTTCCAAAACTTCAACTTTTAAAGAATAAAGCATGCACATTTATTTTCTACAGATATTATCTGGTGATGTTACGAAGCTCAAAGTAGACTTCTGGATCAACAATCTTCTGTCACTTCTGGCCATCCACTCGACCGAGCGAGAAAAAGATGGCAGCAAAGCCGAGTTGACGTGCGAAACCTGTGACAGCAAAGCAGCAGCCAAAGGAAGATGCGTAAACTGCTGCATGTTTTTGTGTAACGTTTGTTTTACTGCACATCAACGTCTGCTAGCACTCAAGGACCATCAACTGATAACCCTAGATGAGCTGAAAGACACAGGTATCCCAATCATGGAAAAACAACTGTTTTGTGAGAAGCATAAGGGAGAAGTCAAGAAGCTTTTCTGTAATACTTGCCAAGAACTGATTTGCCGTGATTGTACCATTATTGATCACCGTCATCATCAGTTCAACTTCGTGGAAGACGTCGTTGATCAACACAAACAACTCTTTAAAACAGAAGTAGAAAGAGCAAGCAACACCAAGAACAAGATCGAGGCAGTTCTGAAGTCAGTCCAGGAAATGAAAGAAAACGTAGACAAAACATCAAAAGCCACTGAAAAAGACATCGATAACTTCATCAATAAACAAATCAGAGCTTTAGAAGAAAAACGAGCAAGTCTGAAGGAAACAACCAAAACGATTGCAGCAGTAAAGATAAAAGAACTTGCAGCACAAGAAGATGGTCTTGCAATGCACCTGACTGGCGTGAAAAGCGCCATTGAATTTACAGAGAAAGTGTTGACAAATGGCGGTAGCAGTGATGTCCTGTCACTATCCAAACAATTGACATCTCGTTTGTCACAGCTCTCTGAGAAACCTATCCCTGAAGATCTAGGCTATGAAGATCCATGGCAAAAAAAGAAAACAAGACTTGAGTATAACGAAAAACTGTTTGTTGAGTGCATAAATTGTGTTAACGTTGTCAGTGATGTTAATATAGTTGATTATAATAAGTGTTCTGTTGTACAACGAATTGATGGTCAATTAGTGGATATCAAAGGCCAGATTCACAGAAGACGTGGCCAGATTCTGAACTTTGTTGTCCTAATCAACAACTCGTTTGGTGAAAAAATAAAATTCATGGCAGACAGAATACAAGTCCACGCGGTATCTCCTTTAGATGGCACTGAGTCTACATTACCGATAAAAAGCTCGAACGACAACACGTACAGCTTCGATTATAGGGTCAGTTTGTTTGAGTTTATCATCCATGTAACGGTTGACGGTAAGAATATCTTCGGATCTCCAATTGATATTCGGTAATACACCTTTTGCTGTTCATTAACAGAAAATGGGCATTCATTTGAGCCAATAGTTGTATCAATAACGCTTATGTACTGTCTTCAACGCCACAAGTAACATCATTAGCGCGCATCAACTTTCAATAACAATATTTGAATATGCGTCGACATTCATGAGTATCAAACGGACAATCAATAGCACATTTGTACATTTATTTGCAAATGTTTGTCAATCCACACTAAAGTATGTTACATTGATGCTTATGATTGTCCAAACGCGTTATAGATTGTCAATGGCTATGCTAATAGCACTAATGAATGTTCACTTTTGGTTGAGTTAAGTAGATAAGATGACTGAAGTAACAAGTTTTTTTTTTTTTTAATTCATCCACTGTTGTTTTGAGAAGTAATATTTCAACAACGAGTACGAGTGTTTCATTAGGGTTTCTAAACACGAGAAAACATTATTGTTTTCGAGTGTTTGGAAACCCTAATGAAACACGAAGCACGAGTTTTTTGAATGACTTCTCAATCGAGAAAATAATTCATTATGCAGGAATGGAGATAGTTCTTTATACTATTAGTACGTCATTCATTATGTTGCCTGGGATTATGAGAGTTAGGGCTTATTAGAAGTGTTACGGAGTGCTCACTGGAGTGAAGCAGTTGTGTTCTCTTAAATGTAATTTCTGATCAACATATGCAGAGTATTTGGTGGCGTGGGAATAAAAATGTTGTTCAACACTAGTTTGCCAACGAATTCACCAATAGCTCAGCTTGTATAACGAGGGACTTCAACTTCAAGGGTCGCAGGTTCGAGACTCGGTAACGGCGAAAAATACAAGTAAAAAAAAATGTAAATTAGGTAGTTCGATAGACAGAAAGATAGAGGAAAGCATAGTGGAAATACAGAGGAGGTTGGTAAGAGGATAATTCTTTTGAGATTTCCCACCACTATGTAGATTTAACACATTTTCATCACTAGTGATTAAAATGTTTCAAACACCGGCCAACCTATAATCGTGTTTCATTGGGGTTTCAAACCCATGCACGTGGTACGAATGGTGCGTTCACATTGGTTGATTAGCTCATGAATTATTAATGATTTTGAGAATTACGTGTGAAGAACTAGATTTTATATCAAGTGGTCTATCATTCTAGTTTGTGACAGCTGCATACTTAACACCAAACTTATTATAATTTATATTTTGACGAGGCAAAAATAGCGGGTTCTTATTTGATTTTGAACGAGTATTACAATCATGAAACAAATCTAAATCTTTAAAAAGGTGACAGAAAATGTCCGGTAGATTGGAGTTTGAGTGTTTGTAGCCACGTTCACAGAGCTGAAATTTAGTTATTTCAAATGTATTTAAGATATCGAGTTTCTTAAATAGTGGTCTGCTAGGTGTTCTATAGCTTGAGAACGTAATTACACCGCCCGAGAGCTCGTGTTTGTAATATATGAATGGGTAGAATCCTTGTCAATGTACCATAGGAAATATATGAATGTATGAATCTATAATAAAGGTCTTTCAGAATATCAAGGGAGAGATATTGCCTGCATCTATATAGAATTCCAATTGATTTTGCATTTTTTTCTTGTTAGAAAAGCAATATGAGGGCTTCGTGTTAGGTTCTCATCCAAGAGTAAACCTAGAAATTTAGTGTGCAAAGCTTTAACAATAAATTGACTATTCTTTAAGTGACAGTTGACCCTCGATACCATCTGCCACGATGTTCCTAAGTCGTTGCTGAGTTCCGAAAAGAAAATGTTTCGTTTTTGTCAAACTAGACGTTCTTGGAGCGTTCACTGGGTTGGGTTTGCAAGTATTCTAGAGCTCGATGATGAACATTCCAAGACTCGCCAAATCTTCAAGCTAATCCCGCTTACTTATTTCGCGCAGGAGTTTTCCTTTCCTGTGGAGAACAACCTTTTATTCTACTTTACTGGTACGACAACAGGTTTGATTGCGTTACTATAGTGTTTTAACGAGTATTAAGTTACTTGTTTACCTATACTACGTTAAGCTACTGAAACTAGCATGTCTGATGAAATAACTATATCTATTTCAGGATCGAAACTGCTCCCCCCGGGAACTGCTCGTTGCCAAATAAGCTATTTTATATCAAAACTAGGGCTCAATGATGAACATTCCAAGACTCGCCAAATCACAATGCTAATCCTTACTTATTTCGCACAAATGTTTTCCAGCTCTGATTACGTTACTAACGCGTTTTAACGCCGGAGTATTAAGCTACTTGTTGACCTCCACTACCTTAAAGACTAGCATGTCTCATGAAATAGCTAGCTATGTTTATTTCAGGATCGAAACTGCTCACTGCCAAACAAATGTTTTAGGAACGTAAATACTCTTAGCCAAAATGTGTTTAACTGGTCATTTGTTTTTCTCTCAAACTTTGTTTGCTGTATTTTCATAAATGGAAATATTTGAAGAGTTCTCTACCGGCCATTAGGGCCTGGACACTAATTAGGTACCGCTGACCAGCTCAGTAGGAGCGGCCATTTTGTTTTACGATAAGGCTTATTCATGTAAGTTTACTAGTGATTATAATGTTTAGTTATTTATCAGACATTTATCCATATAACTTCAGTTTGTAACGCGATTAATTTAGCTTAGATTTGTATTGTAGGATTCTTACATCGTTGTAGAATTAAATACCCAATCTGACATCGAGAAGCGTCTTTCTTCAATATTCAACAAGGAGTCTTGGCAGTTCGCTTTCTTGTAGATCACTATCAGCTCGTCTGACTTCTATAAGTTCTTGGAGTCAACTTTCATCAAAGCTTTGTTTGTCAGTCGTTTTGAAGTTTGTTTCAGTATTTTTTGTATCTGAGATCTGGTAAGATCTAGTTTGATCATAGCTAGATAGTTCATAGATTCAGTTATCGTAGATTTATAAGTTATACACCGTAGTGAAAATGGAAACTGACGTTTCGGACGTTAGTCCTTCGTCGGAGTCAATAGAAAGTAAGAGTGAGAGAGATGTTTATATAGTAGAGGAGAGAGAAAACAAACCAATAAGAAAAAAGCAAGCCATAAAATAAAGGAGAACAAAAGGATCGAAAGCAACAATAGGTGAGAAATAACTTAAGTATAAGCGAAGCGTTCGTTCATCCCGTGGGGATTAACGGTGCCAAGTAAATTAATTAAGCGCATTTCTTTAGTTTTACGATGATTGTTGCTACCGTGGGTTAAACACAGACCAAAAACAATAGCATTAAGCTCGGAATGATTAGCGGAGTTAAAGTGCCGAGCAACTGGTTTAGATAAATCTTGCTTGCGAATGTCGTAAAGGTGATCTCTAAAACGATCACCTAATCGGCGGCCAGTTTCTCCAACATAGAGCATGTTACAGTGTGAACATTGAATGCAGTAGATGACGTTAGAAGAAGTACAATCAAAATGATCTGTAATATTAAAAGTGGATTTAGGACCTTTAATAGAAGTTCGTGAAGCAACAAAGGGGCAAGTGTAGCAACGTTTGCGAGAACAGCGAGAAGTACCGGGTTCTTTATTAGAAGGAAGTGTAGCTTTAACTAAAAAAGAGCGTAAATTACGGTCCCTTTTGAACGAAAAAAGAGGGCGTTCTTTGAAAATGTTGAAAACGTGGTGGGATCAGCGTTGAGTAAATTGAAGTTACGATTAATGACGGGTTTGATAGAGTTGTTAATAGGATGATAAGTGATAGTGAATGGAATGCGGTTTAGGTTAGAATTGCGTGATTTAGGGGTGAGAGCGTTGTTACGATCTATGGAAGAAGCTTTAAGCATAGCACGGTCGATGATGGAAATAGGGTAACCACGATTAAGAAAAAAGGAACGCATTTCTTGACATTTGCGAGAAAAATCAGTGTCGTCACTGCAAAGACGGCGCAAACGTAAGAATTGCGAAAAAGGAATAGAATTGAGAGTGTGTTTAGGGTGTGAGGAGGAATAAAGTAAATATGAATGAGAGTCTGTGGGCTTATAATGAATAGTGGTATTGAGATGATTAGCAAGAAATGTGACAGAAGTCTCGCTAATGTCCCAAGTGAATTCAAGAGCTGGGTGAAAAGAATTGACATAGAGAATGAAAGCATCTAGGTCTTGTTTAGAACAAGAAGTAGCACCAATACAATCATCAATGTAGCGACCAAAAAGTTCAGGTTTAATGCCTGGATAGAGATCAAAAATCTGTTGCTCGATGTAGCCAACAAACAAATTAGCATAGCTGGGTCCCATCTTGGTGCCCATAGCTACACCGTTAATCTGTCGAAAAAAGCGGTCGCCAAACGAAAAACAATTAAGGGTGAGAACAAGTTCAGCTAAACGCAATAAAGTAGGAGTGCTAGGTTCTAAGACGGTGCGACGATCAAAAAAATGTTTGAGAGCATTGAGACCTTCATCATTAGGAATGACGGTATATAAAGATTTAACATCCATGGTAAATAAAAACTTAGATTGAGAATTTTGAAAATGAAAGTCATTAAAAATCCTGAGGGCGTGATTAGTGTCTTTAATGTAGGTGGGTAGAGTCTGAACGATAGGTGACATAAGAGAGTCAAGAAAGCTGGAAATAAGTTCGGTGGGACAACTACAGGCTGATACAATAGGACGGCCAGGATTATTAGGTTTGTGAATTTTAGGTAAAAAGTAAACATGAGAGGTGCGGGGAGTGATAATGATAAGATTTTTAGCAGTAGCTGGAAGACTGCCGTCAGAAATAAAAGAGTTGATAGTGTCTTTGACAGTTTGCTGGTAGGTAGGTGTGAGGTCTTTGTTGATTTCAAGGTAAAAATTGGTGTCTGAGAGTTGGCGTAAAGCTTCCTCTTTGTAAAGATCGGTGCGCCAAACGACAACAGCACCGCCTTTATCAGCGGGCTTGGTGGTGATATCAGTACGAGAGCGAAGATTACGAAGTGTCGTCCATTCATCAGTGGAAAAGTTGGAAAAATTAAGTTTACGTTTAAAGTTGAGAGTAGAAAGATCGTGACGACATTTGTTAATGAATAAATCTAAAGAAGCAAATTGGCCCTTAGGGGGGATCCAATTAGATTTACGCGGGTTGAGGAGTTGAAAAATATCACGATCAGAAGTATTTGTCGAAGAATTATCAGCATGAAAAAAAGCTTAGCTCTTAGTCTATTTTGACTAGTTTGTCTAGTTCTACGATTCTCATAGTTTGCTCAAAGATTCTAAAAGATAGCTCATAGATACTCCTGGCAGACTTCTCTCTTTGAGTACGTGGACCAACCCGTTCCAAAATCGTGCAATAACATCGTTTAGTGTGGGTCTACCACGTAGGGCGTGTGCGATTGTAAGTAGTTTAAGCGTACCGTTAAAGAAGCTAAAGACAATGGTAGGCCACAGAACCAAACACCGAAAGCTATAAATACCTCGTGCTTGATATCATGTGACAAATTCTATTAAATTGTCGATCATATATGTACACAAATACATAACACAACACAACTTTATTGGACAGATTATTGCTATGGTTAAGTGTTCTCGACCAATCTTGACGTGTGACGTCACTATAGACTTTATTGTCTACCTGACGCCCGAAAAACGGATCTCATTTCAAGACTAGTTTGCCACCATGGCAACCCAGTAATTAAAATTTTCCACCGAAGGATATGACGTCACTGATAATAATACAATGAGCGCAATGCATGATGGGCTATATTGTCTCAGTGAACCACCCGACTTGACTGAAGCAGAACGAGCAAGTGAAAGACTATTATCGCTTATTAACCGACTGTACGAGGAAACAGGTAAACCTAGTATGCTTAGAATTCTTCTGATATATTCCTATAGTAAATATATTCCATTATATTGGGAAATTTCTTGGAAGTATTTTAGAAAAACCCGAGCTTTTCTCTGGACAATATTGACTTACGAATACGTGAATACGTTTAGAATCAGCGTCTAGCAAGTCTAGAAAGCGTTAAAAACATTATCGATGTTTTTACAACCTTATATAATTACCTTTGCAAACACTTTCATACATTTTCGTGTTATTCTTTTGTCATTTTCTTCGAGGTCTGAAATTACAAACGACTGAATCCAAATCATGAATATTAATGTTTATCCGAACTCTTCTCGGGACAATATTGACTTAGTGAAAACGTTTGGAATCAACGTCTAGCAAGTCTAGCAAGCGTTAGCAACATTATCAATGCTTTTAAAACCTTATATAATTAACTTTGCAAGCACTTTCATACATTTTCGTGTTATTCTTTTGTCATTTTCTTCGAGATCTGAAATTATAAAACGAGTGAATCCAGATCATGGATATTGATATTTTGCTTTATTTCGTTTCCATGCTTATGTTTTGATCTTGTTCTCATCCACCTGTCTGAGAAGTTCTAGATTCCTCTTTCGCATATAATAAATCATGAATAGTAATGTTTTTCTTCATTGAAGTGGTTTTATTGAATAACGCCGAAGATATGGGCGACCGAAGTTGTCTGCCTTTACGAAGAAATGTATGTAAAATATTTCGGAAGGCAAGCTGTTGCCTCCCAACATCTTTTCCATACATTTGACTATCACGCAAGACCTGATAAACCCTCATTCGTCTGTTTTGACGAAAAGTCGCCAGTATATTCACATGTACAGGTAGCATAGAATACGAAATTTTATTGAGGAACCATACACGTTTTGAATTTCAACAGGGCAAAAAACCCGAATTTTGCACGGGATTCTATATTCTTTGTAAGCTTAATTGAAAGAACTTGTCAAAATTTACGTTATATATCAAATTTTCAAAAAAGGTAATTATTTTTAACGCATGAAAAAATGGATTTTTGTAGGAATTTTTGGTCGACTTTACTGTAGATTTGTGAGAGCGCTGAAATATGACAAATCTATGTATTTCTTTGTCTTCTATTCAGAAATATCCATGTGGTATTGTAAAATGATTCACTAACCGACATTTGTGCATGATATAGTCTGCAAAAAACTATCATCAGTATGAGTTGTAAATGGTTTTCTGATCGCTTCCGGGGGCGCGATTTTTGCTTCCGTAGGCATCCATTAAATGCTAATTATCTCGAAAAAGAGATAAGCGTTAGTATACTGCTCCAAACACGGAGGAGACTCTGGCGCCCGTGTTCTTAGTCTATTTTTCGAACTAATTCTAAGCCTTCGATTCTACGAACATTATTGACTTAGTAAAGACGTTTGGAATCAGCGTCTAACAAGTCTAGCAAGCGTTAGCAACATCACCAATGTTTTTACAACCTTATATTATTAACTTTGCAAGTAACTTTATTCATTTTCGTGTTATTCTTCTGTCATTTTCTTCGAGGTCTGAAATCACAAACGACTTAATTTAAATCATGAATATTAATATTTTGCTTTATTTCGTTTCCATGCTTACGTTTTGATCTTGTTCTCATCCAGCTGTTTGAGAAGTTCTAGATTCCTCTTTCGCATATAATTCCTTAAAACAATGTAAAATAGTTTTACCACCATGTTCATCGCGCTGGCGCCAGTTCAAATCGTATTGCAAATTTAGCATTTCGCTGCCGTCAATCAATTTATTTAAGTCGAGTATTTGAATGAAAACTCGAAGAAATATGTCTTCAAATATCTCAATATGTCTTTGATATATCTTAGAACCCTAAAATTACTTGTTTATTTCCTTGAAGATGTGAGAATGATAACAGTGAAATTATTCTCACGTGCACAGAACTTTAAAGCTCTACGGCGACACAAATGAAAGAGTAATATTTTTGGATTCTATGATATTCGATCATCAAAAATAACTGAAAAACAATAAAGCAGTAGTATTGTTGTCTCAATTTTATAATATATATTTTTTCATACGGAACTCTCTAGGTAAAGTATTTGCGACCAGGCCTGCATGCAATCCTTCCAAAGTTGTTAGCCTTTCCAGCTGATTTCTCTTAGCGGCGCGCAAAGCATTGTTTGTCAAATCGAAACGTTCCTAGTCCCAGTCTCCAAATATATTTTCCCCGCGCGGCCACTACGAAAGCTATCATTTCTGCGCGATGTTTACGTTGATAAACATCAAATTGTAAAAGGATAAAATAAAAAAAAACTCTGCAGTTTATGAAGCTTTTAAGACAAGAAAAGTTGCTTTCAATCCTCTCACGAACAGTAAATTTCCCCGTCACCAAGTGTCGGTAGGTTTAAAAGAGATTCTTTTCTCGAATATAATGAACGAAAACTATCCGATTTGAAATATAAACGTATATTAAAGCTTAGACTGTTGATAAATTAAGTCAAAATTTGGGTAAATGTAGGATTAAATATTGAAATTTGTTTGGAACGCTTGGCCGTGCGACAAAAATGGCTCTGATTGGCTAATTTAAACCGGAAGTGCTTTGCGAAATCAGCTGGCCTTTGTAAGCCTTTAGCCCGTGCATTTTTACAATGCGTCATTGTGCGAGAATATAAACAAACCGAAGGGAAACCCAACAACTCTCGTTCGCTTCTTCAGTAAATTTTAAAAGAATTTAAAAGAAGACAACTGTTGAAAAGCTTGCAGCTACTGAAACATTCGCATTATGTATTTCTACACGTATCAAGATATTCGCAAGCTTTCTATTTCTAGAATTAAAGTGATAACTGTTCAAAAATACTGTTTGAATATGTTAATTCATGGAACATGTTATAAAGCGGCCGGTCAAAATAAGGCATATCGTATAATATTCACAGAAGCTTAGCATCTATACGAACATGTAACTAGTATTAGAATTTAGTTAAGTTCCCTTCAAATGCAAAGGGAGCTCGCTGCGTCGACTAGGACTCTCCACATTTCAGTTTTATTATTGAGTATTATAAGAATTCATATCAGTTGAATTATTTGTCAGCAACTCAAACCTACTCGATTAGAGCAGCACAACTCGCGTCGCTAGAACTCTTAGAGGAATCCAAAGCCTGTCAAAATGATTTAACATGGCTAATATTGAGATGCTACGGCTAAAACTTCGTTTTAGTTTTTCTATAAACTTCGTGTTCGCGAGCTTCTTTGACAAAGTAAAACCCGCATCCAATTATCAAATCAAGGGAGGGGAGCCTGAACATTTTCTCGAAGCTCGTTCTAGCTCTCGAATTTGAAAGAAAAAATAATTTTATTGATAATAACTTTTCAGTATTTTAGAAACACTGGATCCTGCGTTTATAATGAGAGAAATTTGAATTCTAGTTCCAATTTTGTCTGTACCGAAAAACATTTGCCGTGTCCTACCCTACTAAGGCAGTCATTGGGGCGCAATTTTTCCCCGTCATGGGTTATGCTAACAACTTGAGCTTGTTAGCTTCGCGCTGATTGGCTAGTTACATTTTCTTGTATTACCTAGCTTTAGGTGATACAAGAAAATGTAACTAGCCAATCATCGCGAAGCTAACAAGCTCAAGTTGTTAGCATAACCCATGACGGGAAAAAATTGCGCACCATGACTGCTTTAGTAGGCTTGCGAATATCTTGATACGTGTAGAAATACATAATGCGAATGTTTCAGTAGCTGCAAGCTTTTCAACACTTGTCTTCTTTTGACTTCTTTTAAATTTAATGAAGAAGCGAACAAGAGTTGTTGGGTTTCCCTGGTTTGTTTATATTCTCGCACAATGACGCATTGTAAAAATGCACGGGCTAAAAAAAGGCTAACAACTTTGGAGGGATTGCATGCAGGCCTGGTTGCAAATACTTTACCTAGCTAACTAAGAGATAATACTACCAAAACAGGTAGAGTGACAATCAGGCTTGAGAAAAACCAGTTGCGACTAGCATTAAAGCTAGCCACTTTTGTGAACATTCCTGAGCCCTGAGCGGCTAGTTAGCTTTGAAGTTCACGGTGGAATATGGCCATTACTTCTACTTGGATGGCATGTTCCAAGCTAATTCACCGCTCAGGGCTCAGGAATGCTATCATATCCGTATAGAGAATAGAAAACGGCTTTTTAAACCCCAAAATTCGTCATATTTGTTTAATTTCTCGTTTCTTTTTACTTTGCTTTCTAACTGAACGCTTTTTTAATGAGTTTTAATAATATTGCTTTAACTTTTACCGCCGTGACATTTCTGGTTTTGGACAATCAGAGGAATTACACTAAATACATTAATTTTTTAATTTTCTTTTTTAGTATAATCATTTCTCACCAAGAATGGCTGCAAAGTTATCTGAAGGGCTTGGTGAACAGGTCACGTGTCCAATCTGTATGGAACACTACTCGGACCCACGCCTCCTCCCCTGTCTACATACCTACTGTAGAAAGTGCTTACAAGATCTCCTGGCTAAAGAAGAAAGGAAGGCGTCTGTTGTCTGTCCAGAATGTCGAGAAGAAGTCCAGGTAAAGTCGTTTTCAAATAACGTGATTTTCAACAGTAGACTTCCTCAGATGTCTGTAAATATGTTTGTACCAAACAACTGAGTTCCAAAACTTCAACTTTTAAAGAATAAAGCATGCACATTTATTTTCTACAGATATTATCTGGTGATGTTACGAAGCTCAAAGTAGACTTCTGGATCAACAATCTTCTGTCACTTCTGGCCATCCACTCGACCGAGCGAGAAAAAGATGGCAGCAAAGCCGAGTTGACGTGCGAAACCTGTGACAGCAAAGCAGCAGCCAAAGGAAGATGTGTCAACTGCTGCATGTTTTTATGTAACGTTTGTTTTACAGTACATCAACGTCTGCCAGCACTGAAGTACCATCAACTGATAACCCTTGATGAGCTGAAAGACACAGGTATCCCAGTCATAGACAAGCAACTGTTTTGTGAGAAGCACAAAGGAGAAGTCCAGAAGCTTTTCTGCAAAACTTGCGAAAAATTGATTTGTCGTGATTGTATCATTATTGATCACCGTGATCATCAGTTCAACTTCATGGAAGACGTCGCTGATCAACACAAACAACTCTTTAAAACAGAAGTAGAAAGAGCAAGCAACACCAAGAACAAGATCGAGGCAGTTCTGAAGTCAGTCCAGGAAATGAAAGAAAACGTAGACAAAACATCAAAAGCCACTGAAAAAGACATCGATAACTTCATCGATAAACAAATCAGAGCTTTAGAAGAAAAACGAGCAAGTCTGAAGGAAACAACCAAAAAGATTGCAGCAGTGAAGATGAAAGAGCTTGCAGCACAAGAAGATACTCTTGCAATGCACCTGACTGGCTTGAAAAGCGCCATTGAATTTACAGAGAAAGTGTTGACAAATGGCGGTAACAGTGATGTCCTGTCACTATCCAAACAATTGAGATCTCGTTTCTCTCAGCTCTCTGAGAAACCTTTCCTTGATAAAGATCTATGCTATAAAGATCCATGGCAACAACAAAATACAAGACTTTACTATAACGAAAAACTGTTTGTTGAGTCCATAAATTGTGCTAACGTTGTTGTTGCTAATATAGTTGATTATGATAAGTGTTCTGTTGCACAACGAATTCATAATGTTGGTTTAGTCGATATCAGAGGCGAGATTCACGCAAGAGATGGCCAGGTTCTGAACTTTGTTGTCCAAATCAAGAACTTGTTTGGTGAAAAAATGAAATTCATGGCAGACAGAATACAGGTTAAAGTGGCATCTTCTCGGAAAGGCACTGAGTCTACATTACCGATAAAAACCTTGAAAGACGACACGTACAGCTTCGATCATAAGGTGACGTATCTCTTCGGAATGGATGCGGTTTTTATTATCCAAGTAATTGTTGACGGGAAGCATATTTCGGGATCTCCAATCAAAATTAGGCCACAGTAGCAGCCCCTGAGATTTATTCGCCAATGGGTGGCCGTATAGCTGGCCTACGAATCTATTTTCTCCTTCTTATCATATACACAAGGAGTAAGAGCACAGGACTCCACAGGACGCATCCTGTTCACAGTACACTCGGCTGGATACAAGACTCTTGTAATAACCGTAGAATAGATGAGTATAATGGACATTAGTAGACACTAAAGGAGGAAGAGCACAGGACTCCACAGGACGCATGCTGGTCACAGTACACTCGGCTGGATACAAGACTCTTGTAATAACCGTAGAATAGATGAGTACAATGGACATTAGTAGACACTAAAGGAGGAAGAGCACAGGACTCCACAGGACACATGCTGATCACTGTACACTCGGCTGGATACAAGACTCTTGTAATAACCGTAGAATAGATGAGTATAATGGACATTAGTAGACACTAAAGGAGGAAGAGCACAGGACTCCACAGGACACATGCTGATCACTGTACACTCGGCTGGATACAAGACTCTTGTAATAACCGTAGAATAGATGAGTATAATGGACATTAGTAGACACTAAAGGAGGAAGAGCACAGGACTCCACAAGACACATGCTGATCACTGTACACTCGGCTGGATACAAGACTCTTGTAATAACCGTAGAATAGATGAGTATAATGGACATTAGTAGACACTAAAGGAGGAAGAGCACAGGACTCCACAGGACGCATGCTGGTCACAGTACACTCGGCTGGATACAAGACTCTCGTAATACCCGTAGAATAGATGAGTATAATGGACATTAGTAGACACTAAAGGAGGAAGAGCACAGGACTCCACAGGACGCATGCTGGTCACAGTACACTCGGCTGGATACAAGACTCTTGTAATAACCGTAGAATAGATGAGTATAATGGACATTAGTAGACACTAAAGGAGGAAGAGCACAGGACTCCACAGGACACATGCTGGTCACAGTACACTCGGCTGGATACAAGACTCTTGTAATAACCGTAGAATAGATGAGTATAATGGACATTAGTAGACACTAAAGGAGTAAGAGCACAGGACTCCACAGGACACATGCTGATCACTGTACACTCGGCTGGATACAAGACTCTTGTAATAACCGTAGAATAGATGAGTATAATGGACATTAGTAGACACTAAAGGAGGAAGAGTACAGGACTCCACAGGACACATGCTGATCACTGTGCACTCGGCTGGATACAAGACTCTTGTAATAACCGTAGAATAGATGAGTATAATGGACATTAGTAGACACTAAAGGAGGAAGAGCACAGGACTCCACAGGACACATGCTGGTCACAGTACACTCGGCTGGATACAAGACTCTTGTAATAACCGTAGAATAGATGAGTATAATGGACATTAGTAGACACTAAAGGAGGAAGAGCACAGGACTCCACAGGACACATGCTGATCAGTGTACACTCGGCTGGATACAAGACTCTTGTAATAACCGTAGAATAGATGAGTATAATGGACATTAGTAGACACTAAAGAAGGAAGAGCACAGGACTCCACAGGACACATGCTGATCAGTGTACACTCGGCTGGATGCAAGACTCTTGACAAATGGCGGTAACAGTGATGTCCTGTCACTATCCAAACAATTGACATCTCGTTTGTCACAGCTCTCTGAGAAACCTTTCTCTGAAGATCTATGCTATGAGGATCCATGGCAAAAAAAGAAAACAAGACTTGACTCTGACGAAAAACTGTTTGTTGAGTCCATAAATTGTGTTAACGTTGTTGACGATATAGTTCATTATAAGAAGTGCTGTGTTGCACAACGAATTAATGGCTGTTTAGTCCGTAAAAAAGGCGAGATTGACGCAATGCGTGGCCAGGTTCTGGAGTTTGTTGTCCAAATCAAGAACGCGTTTGGAGAAAAACTGAAAATCATGGCAGACAGAATACAAGCTAAAGTATGTTGGAATAACGGTAGGGAGCCAAGATTGTTACCGATAAAAAGCTTGAAAGACGACACGTGCAGCTTCACATTTACGATGGATGATGTCGTGTGCATCAATGTAATGGTTGATGGAAACAATATCTCGGGGTGTCCAATTAAAATCGTGCTGGTGATATAATATCCCTGACTTAGATCAGCCCAGAGGTTGTTTCAGGTTCAATCTGTGACTTAGCCATGCCCTGACTTATATCAGCCCAGAGGTTGTTTCAGGTTCAATCTGTGAGTTAGCCATGCCCTGACTTAGATCAGCCCAGAGGTTGTTTCAGGGTTCAATCTGTGACTTAGCCATGCCCTGACTTAGATCAGCCCAGAGGTTGTTTCAGGGTTTGATCTGTGAGTTAGCCATGCCCTGACTTATATCAGCCCAGAGGTTGTTTCAGGTTCAATCTGTGAGTTAGCCATGCCCTGACTTAGATCAGCCCAGAGGTTGTTTCAGGGTTCCATCTGTGAGTTAGCCATACCCTGACTCATATAAATGAAATCATGATCACCCCTTCTCATGAACGTCAATGGCTATAACGTATATTGTCATACTATATTGATTCGGGTAACTGGAGTAGGAAAGTGAAAACGACTGAGAAGCAATTTCTTTTTCATGGTTTTATTTCATCGAACATTCGATGAATACTCCAGTTTCGAGATCTCTATTGCTCAGAGTTAGCCTCAAAAGTGTGTAATATATTCCTTAGTATTACTAACAGCACGTGGTAATGAGATGAGGAATGTATACTAATGAACCATACAATAGCAGATATCAGAGATACACCCCAAACAATTGTTTCAAGTCGAGGCATCTGGGTCAACAATACAGTAAATGTATAGACACTGACCCAAATGCCACGACTTGAAACAATTGTTTGAAAGCAATAGAGTGTAAGTCTGATATCTGCTATAGACCCTTTTCGAATATGGTGTATATGACATCAAACGAGGATTCTAAGAATGTCCCGGATGTCGAAACCCAATTATTTCCACCAGCAGCATCCGGGCCTGAAATGCCCCAGATTTCAAAACACAATCTTTAAACCTCACAACATCCGGAAGATTATCGGAATCCTCGTTTGACGTCATAAACCCATATTCGAAATGGGATTATTGCTATAAATTCCACAGTTTGTGCTCTCCGTGAAGAATACTTTATGCACAATCATAAGGAGCCCACAGCGACACTGGTAGAATCAGTGATTAAAATAAAATCTAACATGCGTAAATGCTCGTGCTCCTTCTCGAGCTTGCATGGCAAAGTTTCCGTTAAGTCTGATTATATTATAAGCTGCTTACACTATATTCTAGACTATATTCTACACTACATTCTACATTATATTCTACATTATATTCTACACTAGGAACGTAAGCAGCTGATAATATATTCAGACTTGAACTTCAACCACTCAATCCGGAAACGCCGCCGAGCCCGTGCCATTTACGCATGGTCCTGCGCATGATAGATTCTATATTTTTAATCACTGATTCTACCTATGGCTGTGGGCTCCCTGCGCTGGAGTATTAGAACCATGAACGGGAAATTGTTTTTCGTTTTGACTCTCCTATAACTTTTTATATATAATAGCATTCAAAGAATTTACATTTTTTATCGTTATGTATGGACACTAATTTAGGAATGCTTTGCGCGCTATTTGGTTGACCTACTACCGCAGAGCATTATGGTATATGGAACAGTAGTTTTTTAATCATTTGAATATAGCATGACGTCAATAATCTTTGACGAATGAAAACAACAAATTTCGCACGATAGTTAGACTCTAATAAAGTTATTCTTACATTTAATCTCTAATATTTTATAGTTTTCATGAGTAGAATTGCAATAAAAGGATGTTTTTTCCCTTCCTTTGCGATGTTTTCTCTTTGAACCGATGTGCTGTCAGTTACGCTTGTCCTTGCGCGAGACCTGAGCACGACAAATGATCAGAACAAGGCACCTATATATCCCTCCCTCCTCAAAAGTTTTTGGTTTTCTCCAATCTCGTTCCTAGAGTCCTCGGGCGTAAAATCAGCTTTATTTAGAGAGGGTAACACGTAACAGTCGCAACTGATAAACTTGTGGCCCGCTGCATGTATTTAACGTCTCTGAATGAGCGAGACAAGGCCGCCATTTTATGTGGTGAGCCACGGCGAAGGTCTAACCATTTGCAGATATTTTTAGAGCAAAGGCAGCTCTTCTACTTGGATAATATTTTAAGAATCTGGGAGTGTGAGGATCCGGCCACGTGGATTATTATTATTATTATTATTATTATTATTATTATTATTATTATTATTATTATTTGAACCAACGACCTCTTGCACAACAACAAACCGGTGCCCAGTCTACCTTCCTTAGCTTGCCGTTCAGTCCTGGAGAGACTCTGGGAGAATTACATTATTTACTAATTTTGATTGGCTATCATGAATGCAAGTGGTAAAACTGAAATCAAGTAAAATTTTATTCAATGCTAGACCGGAAATGACGTTTTAAAAACGTCTAACGAAACATCAAAAGGAAATCCCAGAGTTCATAGCTCCAGTTATGATGTCATTGTTTCAGCAAATCTAGTATTCAGTTCAAAGATCCTCAACTTATCGCTTTGATAACATTATCATTATCATCAGTCAAGATGCCTGTTTCCCCTGAAGATGTTATCACATTATTTGCTCTTTTAACAAGTGATAGCCGTTATCGTATCCTTGTAAGTAATAGAAGAATGAAAGGCGGGATCATAGCTGGTATAGGAGCTACAGTTGGTGGGGTTTGTGGAGGGCCGATTGGAGTGGTAGTTGGTGGAGTTCTTGGTGGCACTGTAGCAGCGTGGACTACTAAACGAGTAGAAATACCACTGGAACAGTTCTTAACCGATATGAATAAAGAAGAAAGAGAACATTTATATCAGTACATGAGGTATCTTGTCGACGACAGTAAAGTTAAAAACTTTGTGGCGTTGAATGCGAAGGTGGCGTCGGATTGGGAACTACGAAGACGTTTCATGGATGTATTATTCTGTTACTTGAAGACAGAACTAAAGCTTACACTGATCGACAACTGAAGGAGTAAATGGTTACAAGATTTATGAAACCGTGAGTAAAAGGAATGAATGAAGTAGAAGCAGTCTACTAAACATGGAAATCGGGGATAATTCAATTCAAGATAGGAAAAAAATATCGATTGAAAACCAAGGAACACTGAAAAATCCTGTATTCTAGTGTTGATGTCGACGTCATGCAAGAAGAGTTGTGTTATAAATTACGTGTAAAACAGATTGAGTGTTAAACGTGTAAACTTATGAACATTTTTTGTTATCATATTTTGTTTCCATATATTTTCTATCTCTTTCAAAACATTTTACAGAACTAGATGGGTCTTCAAAATTTAGGTGAAGATTTTATCAATACCTAACATCTTTGTATAAAGAACTTTATTTAGTTTTCACTGTGTAATGGAAATATTTTTTCACTTCAGTTTTAAAAGATATTCATAATAGTATTAAAGTTCTTGTCACTGCTTGCTTGCTTGCGTGCTACATGAAGGAAACAGATGTCGTAGACGAGATAGGAAGTTATGAAAAACTTTACTTTCTAGTTTTCGTGTTATTTTTTGTCCAAATTTCAACACTATGTTAAACTCGACTTATCAGTAAGAAGGTTTTTCTGATTGAATCCTCACAGATTGTAAATACGTAATCTAAAAACAGCTTCAAACAATCGTAATAAATTTGTATGAATTAAAACAAGAAAGGATTTCATTAAAGCTTGCATTCTTGCTAAGAGTGTTTGGTTACTAAGAAGCATCATCAGTTTGCAAATAAAAAGGAAACGGAGGAAAATGTAAGTAGTTTTTCTTGAATTTCGTCTCAAAAGTATTTTGTTTTGGAAGAAAAAAGTGCATTTTAAAAATACCAATAAAACCCCAACAGTTCTCATAAGTTAAGATTGGGCTTTCCACCAGTTTTATGACAGCTGTCCAACTTGCTCAAAGTCAAACAAGAGGTCAGAGAAACTGTGAAAAGAAATATCAAAAGTTATTGAAGCAAAGGTTAAAAAATGAAATGATTTGTAAGGATATAAAAGTTAAACAAGTATAAATTGTTTAATTCTAAACTTTTAAGATTTTATTCCCCATGTTTGGCAATAATAGGCTACGTCATTTCCGGTCTAGCTCAGGGGAAATTTTACGAGCCGAATAGGAATTTCATCCCTCAATAGAAATACACATAGGTGACACTGAAGGTTGGTAATAAATTCGTTCAGCTGATTGACACCAAAACAAGCAATAAAGGAGTTAGTTTAAGGGATAATACATAATGTTTGAATATTTAACGTGACACAATGGACATTTTGTCCAGCGGTTTTGTGTCTTTAGGTCATGACAAGGGGAATCTCCTGTCCTTTTCGTCATCCGACATTATTGATCAACTTTGAACATATGTGTTCAAAGATTCATTTTCTAGTGCCAGTTTTATTTGATTTGACTTATTGAAGGTGCATATATCACTATGCCAATATCCCAATACGATTTACAACGAGTAATAGCGGTTTTAGCCGATGAAGAAGAGTTAAAAGCGACCGTAAAGGGAAGCCTTAAAGGTGGTCTGTTGGCCGGTATTACGACTACTCTAGGAGGTTTAGTATTTGGTCCGCCAGGGTTAATGGTTGGAGGAATTGTTGGAGGAGCACTAGCATATAATACTTCAGAGGATTTCAAGCCTGTTTCGCAGATCATAAACAACCTTAATGCATATGAGCGGCAGTTATTGTACGACTACATGAAGGATATCATTGATAATCTGACTGTAGATGATTACGTGTCTTTGATGGCGTTGATCACAGGAGGGCCGGGGCTGCTTCTAAGAACTCAACTCATCGACAGAACTGTGGATTTTCTGAGAAGTCAGCTCAAAGTCCAACTGACATCCAGGTAGAGACGATTAATTCGAAATATTATCGAAGTTGGAGGTTAATTGCTCAATTGCTTACATAATAGATTTGTTGTGGACACGTTAACTCATCGACAGAAAGCTCAGAGTCCAAGTAACTTCTGGTTTATAGAGACATTGAATTTAAAAAGCAAAGAAAACATCGAAAGTAAAGAATACAACTACTTATCATGGAAATTTAAAGTGAATTACTCATTTCCAGTTTTGAAGAATTTCATGTGGCAACACGTGTCGGTCGAACATCAAATAAATAGGATTGTTTTACAAAGGAAAACGTCTTAAAAGATGACAATTCATTTTTCCACCTGTTGGTTTATCTGTACTAACTGAACTGCTACGTTTCTCATGGTTATTGTTTAAAAGAATCAGAAACCATTGCATGGCTTAGCTGATTTTTTTCCAATGGTGCAGTAGGAGTGGAAGGATATTTGTTGGGAGTTTCTATAATTAGTCAACAAGATGCCAGGAATAGACCTCTTTACCTTCGTTGTTTGTTGTGCCCATTTCAGACCTCGTGATGCCACTCTTGGGAGTTGATTCTTTCATGTGTAAATATTTCAACAAAAGAACATTTCTCAAGGGAATGTCATGTGGTCTGAAATGGGCAATTTGCATACGAAGGTAAAGAGGTCTATTATTATGCAAGTTAGAAAAAAAACATCAAATGTGATTTATAAAACCACCTTGGTTTTTTAACATATCTCATCATGAACACAATCTTGAAACCATAGCATGTAGTGATACGACTTCCACTTTTTTTACATAAATGTGTTTTTTGAATGGGAAATATGTATTTCCCATTAAGCTAAGGAAACCAACCCCCTTTTTTCCTGTGTTTCTTTCTAATAATTTGTAATAATAAATTATTAATATATATTGCACAAAATACATAGAATGATCAAACTTGCATTGCAATCAATAAAAACAATTATTATATATCCTAGTCAAACTCGTTTTCTTATTGGTCGAGAGTACATCACGTGGAGGGAAATAAATCTCAATAACTCCCGCGCGGGTAATAAATGCACGTGATCAAAGTGTGAGAGGGAAATAAATCCACGTGATCAGGTAAAAGTCCATCGAAAGTTCATGTTTTGTAAATAAAAAATGTTCAAAATACAGAGAAATGTTTTCTTCGTTTGACTAGAGTATATAATAAAACACTTAATGACTGATCCCTCGGGAAATCAGTTAGTTTCGTTTCCCTCGAATCTCAATGTTTCCCTCTGCCGGAGCCTCGGGAAACATTGAGATTCTCGGGAAACAAAACTAACTGTTTCCCTCGGGACCAGTCATTAAGTGCTAAATAGTAAACAATCAGTAATGAATATTTAACAAAAACTGTGTATTTCAAAATTATTAATCTTTCTTTCATCTTTTAGACTATTGCTTATTAGATTTCGTTGAATGGAGTCTTGAATTTTATCTACTAGAGCTGTAGGAAGGAGAAATCTGTTAGATTAGTAAGTAGATGGTGCAGCACTCTCCCCTCACCTCTAGCTCAGGTATTGGATTGTATTATAATCCTGGACTGGTCATTCACATGTGAAAAGAGCTGTCAGACAGGGACCGCGGAGCAGGGGGGGCTGGGGGGCTATAGCCCCCCCAATAATGGGAGCATGCCCCCAAACCCCCTAGGTCTTCCAGTATTTGGTGGTCGTTAGCCCCCCCAACCAAAGTTATTAGCCCCCCCAATCAAAATTATGCTGCGCGGTCCCTGTCAGATCTTTCCCTTGATTCAAGGATTTTTCTCTGGTTTTCTTCTTCTCCACAAAACCACTAAATTTCATTTTAATCTGTGGGTTAGCTGTGCCATGAGATACTTTGATCAGCCCAGAGGTTGCCTCAGGGTTCTATCTGTGAGTTAGCCATGCCCTGACTTAGATCAGCTGCCCAGAGGTTGTTTCAGGGTTTGATCTGTGAGTTAGCCCTGCCCTGACTTAGATCAGTTCAAAGGTTGTTTCAGGGTTCAATCTGTGAGTTAGCCATGCCCTGACTTAGATCAGCCCAGAGGTTGTTTCAGGGTTTGATCTGTGAGTTAGCCCTGCCCTGACTTAGATCAATTCAAAGGTTGTTTCAGGGTTCAATCTGTGTGTTAGCCATGCCCTGACTTAGATCAGCCCAGAGGTTGTTTCAGGGTTCGATCTCAGTGAGTTAGCCATGCCCTGACTTAGATCAGCCCAGAGGTTGTTTCAGGGTTTGATATGTGAGTTAGCCATGCCCATGATTTAGATCAGCCCAGAGGTTGTTTCAGGGTTCGATCTCAGTGAGTTAGCCATGCCCTGACTTAGATCATCCCAGAGGTTGTTTCAGGGTTTGATCTGTGAGTTAGCCATGCCCATAAATTAAAAATAATCAGTTGGAACCTTTCATATTTTTGACTGTTGGCAGTGAAAAAAACAAAAATTCCAACGGGCAACACAACTACAGAGAGTTCGCATGTTTATGAAAATAACAATAATTAAATTTAAAGAAACTTGAAGACAGATTATATTAATCATTTATTTATTTATTAGAATGTCCAATTATGTAAATACATATTTCTACTATTAGTCATGTATTTCAGTTTATATTAGCTTGGTAATTTTTCAGATATTGTCTCAAGATCTTAAGGTACAAAATGCAAAGAAAAGCTGTTGTTCTATTTTTGTCTAGGCAATGTATGTGTAGAGTGCTCACACTTAATTTGTTCCACAGTACTAAATTTATATACTCTAGATAGTACAAAAAGGTACAATTAATCTATTAATTGTCAGTGCTGTTAAGTACAATTTAGTGCTAATTGTATAGTACTGTTTCACAGATATAGTGTTAGTACTCAACTACCACTATCAGAAACCCTTTTGTCTTTTGAGATTAAATTAGCAATTTTTTTTCCTATTTTTTTTTGAGGCAATAAATATGTGAAGTAGAAACTATGCAAATTGTTCTAAGGAGAGTAGTATTATAATAAGTAAATTATTCTGTAATGTTCCAAAAGTGCATTATTACAGCTTGCTTCCTGAACATGAGCAGTCTGTCAATTATACAATAATTTGCCATTGCAACAAAATAGGGTTTTGGTGGACGTCAATCAAATTGTTTCCCTGACACTGTCGGACAACATGAAGTTTTCAAGGGGAGTACTTGCCTATATGGAACGTTATAGAAATGGCTTGATTGACACTTACCAAAATCTACTTTGTCGTGACAGTGAATTGAATAATTTTGCATGTGTGAACAGGAAACTCAAAAACAAGTGATTGTAATAAAATAAACTTTTAAATACTAATATTCTAAGGTTCTAAAGTTATAAATTAATTAGTCTGATTAATTAATTTATTTTGAATAACATATATTTTATTTTTAAATACTATTTTATATTTATTTATACTTTTAATATACAAAATTTAAGAAAGTTGGATTATAAATTCTTGATAGCTTTAACTGCGATTCTCAATATTCTGCAAACTCAGACATTTCAATGGCTTGTTGAAAGATTGTTTTTTTGCTGCTGTCAATCAAAAATAATTTTAAATTAATGAAATGTTTTTACAGTCAAACTAAGAAAACCATGAACACCTAAGATATGTCTGGAATGTTTATTTAGACTGTTACATCTAAAATTTCCCACCACCATGAAAAAAGATTGTATTGTTTCCTTCTCTCATGTATCCATCTGTCTTGGATGAGAAACTTCTAATTTCACTAGAATAAAATCAAAATATGAAGTTTGAAACTTTTAAAAGGGAACAAACTTTGCGTGACCGTGCTGTGATCAAACACATAAACATTCCAGACATATTTTAGGTGTTCACAGTTTTCCTAGTTTGACTGTAACTGGTGGCAGTGGAAAACCAAATTCCAAATTAATGAGCAATTTGCAACTACTGACCGTGTTGCAAATTATTAGGAATACCCTTTAGTTTATTACAGTTCTTCGTCTGATCTAAATAACAATTCTTCTTCATCAAGGTGTCGTCTTCTTGTCTTTGCTGCTGTATTGCACTGGAGGTATATCAAAATAAAATTGGCCAGCATGCTTACGGCACATAAACTGGTAACACCAATAAACCAAAATAACAGTTTCCTGCAGAAAAAAAAAAAAAAATGATCAAAAATGCTTTTTATTATTTACTGATGATCAATGTCAGAAATATAGCTTTTTGATTGGCTGCGGCATGTCTTTTAGAGCACATATATCATATGGTATGTGTACACTTTCTAATTCATTATCATTTGTAATAACCAAAATAATTATGGCTACTATAATTTGTATTCTATAAAAAAAATATAAAACTTGTTTGCTGTGCTGTGTTTAGTTATAAAGCACTGGGCATGCATGACTCTTGAGAAGTGTTGAGAAGCATTGTACTCTAATATCCATTGTGCTTTTCTTAAATTAATCCTTCTCTCCCGTTATGCTTAACTGCATACAACAGTTTTGAATGAACTCTTTAAGTATGCTATTTGAATTTTTACATTTTTGTATAACTGTAACTTTTTTCTCATTTTGTATCGATAATTTTTAACTCCATTATATGACGCATAAAAATTAGTTTCCAGGTACTTCTTGAAAATCACTAAAGTGAAGGAGCATCCTGTTAAAATATCATTATAAATAAATAAATAAACACATGCACATGCATCTTCTGTTTCTTCAACATTGTGTAATCTTATTTCTTGACAGAGAGGAAAACAGACAATTCTATAGGCAAGTGGGTGTCATCTGATGTAATGTTATAGATGTTATAAATATATTTCCACATGATACCTGTATTCACTTTTCATCTCAATTTCTTTTTCACTCAAAGCTTCTGTTGGTGATGTACTTGGTTTTAGAGCTAAACACTTTATCCCTGAAGAATATATGAATGTTAATTTACAATAATAATAATAATATTAATAATAATAATAATAATAATAATAATAATAATAATAATAATAATAATAATAATAATAATAATAATACAGATTTGAATAAGTTTAACATTTAGCTGCACAGGTCAAGCATATCTGACCAATATCTTGTAGGTCTCAAGTGGGTTGATAATAATATTTAATAATAATATTTAAAACTTATATTGCGTGTTTTAACATTTGAAATAAGATGATCAAATATGCATAAGTTGAGCTCCTATCAGGAAATTTCTTAGCCTGGTTTTCATTGCTGATTGATGTAAATAGAATATAAATTGTCATTTGATGAGGGTTATACGTGTAGCACTTCCAAACCAGTTGTCCTCATTCAATGATCAAATTGGATTTTAGGAGTTGATGTTTGTGGAGAGGAAAAACAGAGAACTAGGAGAAAAAGCCTTGAAGCAAAGGAGAGAACCAACTAGACACTCTACTCACATACAATACTGAGCCTGGGAATCAACCCAGGTGGCATTGGTGAGAGGCAAGCAAAAACAATTTTGAAGTGCCAAATTGAAAGTAAAATGTCATGTGAAATTTTACTACTGTAGCTGTAAAATAGAGAAAATCCCTCAAAGCACATGAGAGAAACCACAAGCAACTCTACTCACACAAAACACTGAGTTTGGGAATCAAACCTTGGTAAAACTCTTATGCAAGTCTGAATAGCTGAAAAGCCACTAATTTCTTTTCGTTTCTCCTTTTCGTCTTGTGTTAATGTTGTTATATTGTCATTAGATTTAGTTATACAGGTCCCCATTTAAACCAGCTATGCTGAAATGGGCAACCTGTTTAAATATTAAAAAAAAAAAAAAAAAAGCACCCCAGATGTTCTGTCCTTTACCAATGTGCTACACATGTCCTCATTCTGAATCCATTATAATTATTATCTACAAATTCAATATGGTAACAAAAAATCCTTATTTGTTTTGCTGGTTTTTAGTACTTACAGTTTTGTGAACTATTTTTCCAGTAGTTCACTTCTGTTGATTGTCTGTTCATGGTATCATTACAGAATCCTGTAGCTGGGTCACACTCACATGGCATGCTACAGTTACATTCTTCTTCACAAGCAATGCCGAACTTTCCTGGTGGGCATTCTATGATAACAAAATTTATTTTAAACATCCATTACAGTACAGCAACAGTAGTGACTGTAATTAACAGTAGTAGGTCATGTTAGATATATCATTTTTCTCCCAGAAATAAAAAAAAAAGTAAAAAAAATCTCAAGTGCAGAACAAGTACTAGGTACATAGTGATGTATTAGATTTAGTTACTTGTGGTTTCAAACAGCTAAGTCTTTGAATCTCATTATCAGTGCTCCAAATGATGGTAAAACACTGACCACCATGTTCTGTCAACCAGAAAGAATTCTGGTTGAAACTAATGTGATTCAGCTTATAAACACGAGACAGGAAATGAGGTCCATTTGCAATGCCGCTCGTAGCCCATTCTTGTTAGCAACCAGCTCTAGTTATGACCACTTTTTCAATTTTCCCACTTAGTGGCAGTCGCTTACTTACTGAGTTGACAGTGTGCCCCCATCCAGCCAGACGCACACAGGCAGTCACCAGTCACAGCATTACACTTGGCTCCATTGATGCATGTACAGTGTGAAGTACAATTCACTCCAAACATTCCAGAGGGACAAGCTATAGTTGAAAACAAAACAAAGGAAAAGTTTAAACAGACCTATATGATACCACCACAGGGAACTCACACATTTTTTTTCAGATTTCAACTAACTTTTTTGTAGAGCACATTGCAGGTTTGAAATGCTAGTTGAAATTTTTTTTTTAATTACAAATATTGAGTCTAAAGAAATTGAACTTGCGTTATCTAGCTAGGATAAGGCTGGCTTCATTTCTAGTTGAGTGATCCTTTACCACAAGTGTATATTGAGAGCTGGTTGATACAAAATTGCAGATCTGACAAATATTTGGATGGTATTTTTGAAGTGCTGTAAGTAAAATGTTTTGTTATTTTCCCTACCTTTTTCACATGCTTTTCCTGTCCATCCTGGGGAACAGACACACCCTCCTGGAATAGAAAGGCAAATAGAAAAAAATAAAATGAATGAATAAATATACAAATGATTGAATGTATGACTGACAGCAAAGGAATGTACAAATGAATGAATGGATGAATGAATAAATGAATGATTTTTTCCTTCTAATTTACACTTGTAAACCTCACGTCTGTTGAGTTTGTCTAATCTAATAAAGACTATTATTATTATTATAATTATTGTTATTATTAATGAATAAATGAATGAATAAATAAATTATTGAATGAATGGATGGATGGATGGATGAATGAATAAATGAATGGATGAATAAACAACTGAATCAAAAATGAATTTGAAGTCATTTCAAGTAGCCAGTTCCTAACTAACATTTATTTCTACTGTATGTCTTGTCTTTTATTAAATTATGTTAGAAATAAAATGCCAAACAGCAATTATCAGTTACCAGTATTTATACCTTCAGTGCAGACACCATTTAACGAACATTGTAACTGACTACACTCCAGAACATCACATTTGTCTCCTGTCCAGTGCTGATCACACTCACAGACACCCATTCGACATGTGCCATGGTTGTTACAATCTCTAGGGTTGCAGTCTGGTTCATGGAAACAAGCTACAGTAGAAACTTTTCTTGCACAATTGTAAACCCCACTGTTAATAAAACAATCATGCAAAGTACGTGTAATTAACTCTTTTGTCAGATATTTGTCATTGTCATGTCAGTTGAGGACAACTTTTATCAGGGTTACTTGGGGCTGCAGATGTCAGCTACAAATTAGTCCTCAAGTTAGGAGTAGGGGATAAAAATTGGCTCTTTCTTGGTGTTGCAGGACACCTGAAGCATAAACACAATTATAAAACAATAGCCAAGAACAAAGAACTTAGAATGAAACAATACCCTGCAATACAAACAACCCTAACCTCGAATACCATACTTCCTGCAACACTTAGCAAGACCTGAAAAATCTCCCAATGACTTATTTTGGTGTTATGGGTAAAAAAATTACTTTTATGCAGATTTACTATTGTACTGTACCATTTATCACTGGGGTAGTTGACAGTTGTACCATTGACCACAAATGTTGCAGATCCTCCACCATCCAGATTGATTGCATTTACAAGCCCAAACGTCTTCAAATACTTGGCAAATTCATATAAGTTCATTCTGTGACAACAAACAGAGCCATGTCAAAATTCTGCCATTCTTGGTTTAATGTATTGTTCATTATAATTAGCTAAGGGTATTATTATACAGATGAAAGAAATTGGTCAAATATCTGAATTCTAAGTACTGACTTTTTTGGTCTTGAATGAAAATTATAAATTCCATGACTGCAGGTGTAAACCAGCACATATATTATACATAAGAAGAGCTGAAAAGACCTGCAATATACTATTAATGCTGTTGTGTAAAACTGAGCCGCAGGTGAGGTTTACACAGAGCTCAAGACTTAATTCTCCAAAACTTTCTCAAGTGTTTTATATCAGGTTATGTAAACATGGCATAATGCTTTCTATTTGTTTCATAAAATACTGAAATTGCCGTGTTTACATATATTGCCTCATGTAAACACAGCTATCAGCCAATCAGAGCGTGTGTTATCTGAACTATTTTATAAATCTTTGCTTCATAATGCTCAGATATTCTGTCACTCAAACAAACTGTTTGATACCTTAAAGTTAATATTATAATCAATATACTGTGATTGACAGCAGTGTATTGCCAGATTCCTCTGTCACGACAGTTGTTTCAATCAGCATGTAACAATGAAAACAGCAGTAAAAGATCCTTACATTGTGAAATATTTCCACTTACCCTCTGTGATGTGTCCTTCCATCAACTTGCACTACTACAACATTGCCCTGCGCATCATGTCCAATAGCTGTCCTCCCAGACATGACTTTCACAAACATATCAACAGAACCAGTTTCTTCCAATTCTTCACACTCGATCTTCTTACTTTCATTGATATACAACTCCCCCTTTCGAAGCAGCCACACCACCCCTGACACTAACTGCACAAATGGATTTTCTAAGTCTAACACCATCTCCTCTGACAAATACCCCGTTACAATGGTCCCATCTTTACGAATTCCAAAGTTGACATTCTGAATCCCTTGAGCATCAAGTACCTTTCGTCCATCGCTGAATATATTCCCCAAACAATGTCCATTCTTAGTTCGAAAATATCCGGCATTTGTAGCGACAATACAGTTTCTTTGTTTTGCTGTCTGACCGACTGTTGCTCTTCGACTTTGATTACAACCACCAGCACCTCCTGGTTCTACGATAGAAAACGTCCGAAGAGGATCTTCTACGATGCCAAAATGACCATGAACTTGTTGTTTAACATTCCCTAGGTTGTATTCGTAAAATAAATTGTGGACTTTGACAAAATCATTGCCAGATTTGATAGTATTTGAGGCAGGGAATTCCTCATGGGTGCGATTTCCAAAGTAAACTGGTTGACAATCACGAACGAATCTCAGCGATCGCTTACTTCTATGATGGCCATAATATGGTGTAAGAACATCATCAGGGAACATGCTTTCGATATCTACATCCTGTGAGAAAACCACACATACTAAGAAGGAGAAAATAAGGTAAATTTGAGATGAAAATCCATCCATACTGAACTGTTCATTCTGCTATCAAAGCATTAGTCCAGACTTCACTCTGTTTATTAGGTCGCTCTTGCCTGGATCTAGTACTACGTCGACAAAAATCCCCCCAAAAGAATCATTTTAATTTATGGCAAAATATGAATGAATAAACACAAGTAATATTCAATAAGACACTCAATAATTTTAATTGCGTATTTATCTTTTCAAAAGTCGAATAAATTTACCCTGAGGCCCGACATATTTGTCTACTACCCTCCCATCCCCTGATAAAATATCTGGTAACGCCTTGTCATTTCTGTGTTGAAACTCGATCTCTTCTCGATATACAAGGAAAAAATAGTACATAAAATGAAACTTAAAAGACTTATCAAGCCCTCTAAATGTTGCCCACGAAATTTGTAAGCCAGCCTTCTGAGTGTCTGAAGTGTCCATTATGTAAGGATCTATTCACAGATCCTGTAATCTCGACTCAATGTGGACACACATTTTGCCGCCAATGTATCCAAGTTGGAGGCTCGAGTTCTTCTTTATCAATTGTAACGAAATGTCCTTTCGATGGAATAGCTCTGAAATCTTCCAGTCTTGTGTCGAATCTAGCAGTCAAGGCACAGATTGAAGACCTGCTTATTTATTGTCGACATGGATTGACTAGATCAGATTCGGAAGAGGATTTTGAGATTGATAGAGATGGGTGTCCTGAGACTATTACTATTGGGAAAAGAGTCGAACACGAAGAACTATGCGAATGGGGAATCGTACCTTGCCCTAACAGCTCTAACCAATGCGGAAAATTCCGAAGAAGAGAACTAGAAGAGCATCTAAAAGTCTGTTCTTATTACAGATGTCAATTCAATGCCAAAGGTATCTTACAGTCGTTTCTAATGAATAAATAATTACAGTATAAATTTTGTAGCACCAACAATTAAGCATGCTTTTTTTTGGTTCATTTTCACATAAATTTCCTTTTTACATATTTTTTTATAATATTAAATATCACATCCTTAGATATGTAATTGCATAAACTCTTAAATTTTATTTATCTACTTATTTTGTTCTAGAGATTTCTTCTTCTTTCCACTTGAGTTATGCTACTTCAATTTAAAGTCAAATATATGTTGTTGCAATTAGTAATGCTTTGTAACATGATTGATTGCTTTAACAGGGTGTAAAACCACTGGAACAAAACAGCAAATTGATGAACATTTGAAGACATGTAGTTACAGGAATGATCAGGATAATAAAGCTATTTCTAATTCACAGAATGAGGTAAGTTAGAATAAAATAAAAATAAACGAGAAAAAGGACTAAATGTATGTATATATAGTTATGATTTTATTAAAAAAATATACATATATATATATATAATAAAATAGTTCAGATATAATGCATGCTCTGATTGGCTGATAGCCGTCTTTACATAAAGCTATGTAAACACAGCAATTTCAATATTTTATAAAACAAATAGAAAACGTTATGCCGTGTTTACATAGCCTGATATAAACACTCGGGGAAAGTTTGGGAGAAGTCTTGAGCTCTGTGTAAACCTCGTCTGCAGCTCGGTTTTACACAACAGCTCTCGCCTTCTCCCAAACTTCCCTCGTGTTTATATCACATCTCTTATATCAGGCTATGTAAACACGGCAAACATTTTCTATATGTTATACAGAAATTGAATTCAAAACTATAAAACCTTTAACTTTCAAATTTATTGATACCCTGAAACAACCTCTGGGCTGATCTAAGTCAGGGCATGGCTAACTCACAGATCAAACCCTGAAACAACCTCTGGGCTGATCTAAGTCAGGGCATGGCTAACTCACAGATTGAACCCTGAAACAACCTCTGGGCTGATCTAATTCAGGGCATGGCTAACTCACAGATTGAACCTTGAAACAACCTCTGGGCTGATCTAAGTCAGGGCATGGCTAACTCACAGATCGAACCCTGAAACAACCTCTGGGCTGATCTAAGTCAGGGCATGGCTAACTCACAATTTACAATTTAGTGTTTTAGATTTTGCATAGGGATGGAAAAATAGGAGAACCCAGAGAAAAACCCTTGAATCAAGGGAGAAACCTAACAAACTCTACTCTACGCCAACCTTGATTCCTGTAGATAAGAAAAATGTTTCATCATTATTATTCATGGTTAAGATTTGTCAGATGTTATGAAAGATTTATTGCATAATATTATGCAATCATGCATGACTGACTCTTAATGTTTGCTTTAAAGGGTGAGCTTAAGAATACAATACAAAGACTCTCAGAGCGAGTGTCTTGGCTGGAAAAGAATCAAGATGCTCTGGTAACACAAGTTGAACACTGTAACAGGTAACTACATGTATTAGGTTTCAACAATATTAAGAATAATAAAACTAGACGCTCTTGGAGCGTTCACTGGGTTGCCTGTGCGAGAGCTCCCCCACTCACCAATCCTCATACTCTATTATTTCTTACCAAAGTGTTCCTTTTGGGTTCAAAGTCCCCCTTTATTAAAAACATTTAAATTCTAGTAAAACATTAGTGTTGCGTTACTGACTTGTCAACGCATATCATATTTCTACTTGACCTACTAGAGTACCTTTCAAGACTAGCTGATGAAATAAACATATCTATTTCAGTATCGAAACTGTTCGCTGCAAAACAAACGTTATATCAATGTAAATACTCTTAGCCAAAATGTGTTTAACTGGTCATTTGTTTTTCCCTCAGTTTTTGTTTTCTGTATTTTCATAAATGGAAATATTCAACAAGTCTTGGCAGTTCGCTTTCTTGTAGATCACTATCAGCTCGTCTGACTTCTACAATTTCTTGGAGTCAGCTTTCATCAAAGCTTTGTTTGTCACTCGTTTTGTAGTTTGTCTCTCGTTCTGTAGTTTGTCTCAGTATATTTTTTTGTATCTGAGATCTGGTAAGATCTAGTTTGATCATAGCTAGGTAGTTTATAGATTATCTTAGTCTATTTTGACTATTTATTCTAGATCTACGATTCTCATACCGTAGTTTGCTCATAGATTCTCAAAGATAGCTCATAGATTCTCAGACTTCTCTCTTTGAGTATGTGGACCAACCCGTTCCAAAATCGCTCAATAACATCTTTTAGTTTGTGTCTACCACATACGGCGTGTGTGTTTGTAAGTAGTTTAAGCGTAGCGTTAAAAAACCTAAAGACAAAAGTACGCAACGTGCCTACAGACAAAATAGTACTTCACGAACCTTGAACGAATGAATTTATAGTGACACAACACTAAAAGCTATAAATACATCGTCCTCGATGTCGTGTGGCAACTTCATTGGACATTGGACATTGTTTACAAGTTCTCGACCAATCATGACGTGTGAAATTATGGTCTACCTGACCACGGAAAAACGGATCTCATTTTAAGACTGGTTTGCTACCATAGCAACCCAGTAATTATCCTCTGACCTAAAATTACTTAAAATTCTCTTAATGGGTTGCCTGTGGTAGATCTAACAATAAGCCAATTCACAGTTTAAGAATCGTTTTCAGTGCGCATGAGATTTTATCCCGAATTTCTCACCTTCTTTTGTTTAATTAAAAACAAAAGAAGGTTTAAACAAAAGAAGGTGAGATATTCGGGATAAAATCGCATGCGCACTGAAAACAATTCTTAAACTGTGAATTGGCTTATTAGGAGCTCCTTTGCCACAGGGTACCCAAGCACTTAAAAGGAGGGAGTAAAGCTAGCCTGTAGAGAAGGCTAGAATTATATTTATATAGGATCCAGTTGAAATATAATAAGCGCATGGCGTCATAATAGACCATTTTTTAGATGTGCAAATGCTTAAATATTGTAGTCACAGACATAATATTGAGACATTTTAGGACAAGGTCATGTGCACTAGTACTATTGATACTGTCCAATAATGCCTTGAGATCATGTCTGTGCCTGCGATATTTCTGAAAGCACTTGCACATCTCAAAAATGGTCAAATGAGCAACTGTTAGTCAAAGGAATGATACTCTAGGGGATGACATGGAAAACATTATGCCTAAACTGAAGATATATATTTAATCATATCCATTAAAATCCTGCCATCTGATTGGCTAAAAAATGTGCAATTTAAGCATTATTCGCACTATTTAATAATAATAATAATAATAATAATAATAACAATCTTTTAACAGAAGGCCTATATCACAAGAAATGCTTTTCAGCAGGGCTCTTTAATTATGTAAATGATGCTATTAATGATTTTGAATCATCAATAGCATCATCTTGTCGACCAATCACTTTTGAAGCTATACATAACTGTTAAGTATTTAAGTATATTGAGATTTCAAGATGGAAATGATTAATAGGTAATAGAACTGAGTGTCTTGCAATTTTGGGCTGAAATCACACTCATGTTTAACAAATTGCACTCCCGCTACGTGGTCGTGCAATTTTGTAATCACTCTTGCGATTTCCGCCCAAATTGCACTCCACTCAGTTCTATTACCATTATTCATAATTAGTAACCTAGTTCTTGTTCTTGTTAAATCATGTGAAGAAGTATTATAAATTATTCCATCTACTTGTAGCACAATATCAAGACTTACAGATAATGTAGAGGAACTGTCCTACCAGGTCGAGACACTTGGATCCATGATGAAGCGAACATCATTCTATCGTGACTTATCTGTGTCATCCATACCAGATACTGTTAATAATATCAGTCCTGATGAGAGTGTACCACATTCACCAAGGAGAATGAATCAGAGAATTAGATCAGCAGTTGTACCAGTTCAACAAGAGACGTGGCTTATACCCTGTATTTTTAAGTGTATTGGAACACTGAGGTACTAGGATACAGTGCATTGTTCATTGTGATTATCATTTAGTGACTTTAGGTTGATATACGTATCTGAGACATCGCCAGTGACGGATAGACGGACATACAAAATGACTGACTGACGGATGGACAGACAGACGAGCTGATGGACTGGCGGACGGACGGACAAACGAACTGACGAATGGACGGACGGACAGAGGAACTGACGGACAGACGAACGGACGGACGGACAGAGGAACTGACTGACTGACGGACGGACAGACGGACGGACGGACAGAGGAACTGACTGACTGAATGACGGACAGACGAACGGACTGACGGACGGAGGAACTGACTGACTGACGGATGGAGAGACGGACGGACGGACGGAAGGACCGAGGGACTGAATGACTGACAGACGGACAGACGGACAGACGGACAGACGGACAGACGGACAGACGGACGGACAGAGGGACTGACTGACTGACGGACGAACTGACGAACGAACAGATGAACTGACGGACGGACAGACGAACTGACTGACTGAATGAATGAATGCTTGTCTGACAGATTGTATACTATTATGCACTTGTTTAACTGTCTTGTTTAACTGTATTTCTCTATAATTTCCATTCCTTAGAGGCCATCGTAGTGTGATATGGAGCATGGTATCCAAGGGACATCGTTTGTTTAGTGTTGGAGGTGATAGAGTCATCAAGGTATTTTCTCCTCGTTTAGCCATTCAAATTTACTGCAGCACAAAAAGAAAAATGCTAGATTCACAGACAGTATTGTATGTACGTATTTCTTCATTCTAGGTTTGGAACATGGAAAATGTTCGGTTAGCTCGCTGTACTGCAAGCATGGAAGGCCATACTAATGACGTAAGTAATTTGAACAATAATATCAACATCAGTAATTTCTGGAATAGTTATAAAAGCTGGCTTTGTTTGCAGCCAGTTTAGTTCAGGGTTAGAAAATGAAAGGAAGAAACAATTTTTTGTTTGCCATCGACTAAGAAATAGAACATAAAATAAGTGTTATAGATATCGCGTTCTGATTAGTTGGGAGCGCGTACATTATGAGCATCGCCAGAAATTCCGAACCAAAGTGGGCGGGCACTATATTATGCAAAATTAGAATCATGCAAAATAAATGCCAATCATTCTTATTGTCTTATCTCAATTGTAATCGGTTCATACATCACAACTTAGCATTGAACATAAAGGTTTGTTCGCTGCTTTAAATTATTTATCTACGGCAGATATTTTGCTAGCAAAACATCCTAAAAGACCAAGAGGAAGCGGATCAGTTTGGGAAGTCGAAATATTCATTTAAAGACGTAAATTTTCGGCAGTGGTGAGAGAAAGATCGTCTACGACTGTAGAATCACGAAGTTAATCATAAAGTTAGCTTATTGAATAATTCTTTGTTTTCCTCATTTACTGATAAACGTTAATTTATCATACAAGCTTACCAAGATTATTCCACAAAAATGTCCCGAACACCGTTTTATTATTATATAAGAATCTTTCTTACTTTCCTTGATTTTTCAGTCATTTTCAGTAAAAAAAACAACGCCTGCTATGAATACGAAATCTTTTGTTTATGTCGCGCCTGAAGTGTTTCTTTTTCAGAGATTCGAAGTCTAATGACTGCAAATATTGAGAGATGAAAAACCGAAATGAGTTTGTGGCCAAACCATTTGAAACTTGGCAGAAATATTGACGAAAGTCCAATCAATCAAACAAGATTTAAGATAGAGCTATGCGTATCCTTCACCATGATTTTGAGACCAAAATAGTTGAGTGACTTTGCACACTTCCGGTCTTCTTCACTAAAATGGGCACTCGAAATCCCCGTATTTTTGTTGTTGTCAAACCGAATTGTAATTTAAAGTTTTGGTTCTGATTTATTAATTTTATTAAAGCTTGAAGGTTAGTTGTTCAACTTCTAAGATGGCTGCTTCGAAAAAGCAGATAGCAAGTAGTTTTCCTCGATTTTCACATCAACTAAAGCACTTTCTATGGAGGATACTGCACTTGTGAAGACGTCATTTATGCCATAGTTTAAATCGTAAAAACCGAGCCTGTATCGAGAGGAATTTATCAAAATATTTTGATGAGCAATGGTCTGCTATTTCAACTCGTGAAATACATAGGCGGCAAGGTTTAATACGCGCATGTAGGGATAGAAAATTTAGATAAAGTGCAGGTATATTCATCCCTTCCACTAACTGACGTCCTATACATGGCGTCCAAAACTGTTGGTTTACAAAATTCGCAAAACCGACCCGAAAATACAATGTTATGACCCATAAGTAGCTTCTAAACAAACTTTACGTTTATGAGAACTTATCCAGATACCCGGAAGCTTGTGTAAATACAGATATTTTTATTTATGAAGAGATTCAAAATTATTCGCCATACATTTTCTCTAAGAAGTGAGTAAAATTCAAGCCGAGAAAATTGTAAGTGCCACGCTCCAACTGCGCATGTCCATTCGAGTTTTCTGGCGATGGAGCACACAGCACGTGCGCGCACTTTCTTTTTTGTCATTCGTGTCCAAATAACGGCTGCTTTAATTTTTTTTTTAATAAAAAACAACTAAAAAACTTGCTTGCTGTGCTGTGTGCAGTTATAATGCACTTTGGGATTGTCAGAACACACGAGAAGTAGAAAGAAAGAAAGAAACACTCCTTGTTTTTACGAGGGTAGCACTAGTGTTGAGAAATACTCTGCTATGCGTCGTGCTTCTCCTGGCCCGTTTCTCGTGTTCTGCCATGCACCGTGTCGTTTCCAACCGCACAGAGCACATGGGTGCTTTTTTTTTCTTCACTTGGTAGGTTAGTCAATCAGAACTCGCGATTTCGATAGCCCACTAGTTCGGTGTTTAAATGGTAATGCTGATTTTTCGCAGATCCATACAGTTTGTGCTGGTGGCGGAAGACTTTACAGTGCTGGATCTGATCAGATGCTAATAGCCTGGGATTTAGACACTCTTACACAACACGTCAAAGTTGAGGTAGGGAGAGAGTTTGGTTAAATTTATTTAAGCTACGGACGCGCGGGTGCAACATTGCGCAATGTTGCGCAATGTTGCAGGCACTCGATGTTGCAAGCCAGTCACATGACGCAATTTGTTGCACGCAATGTTATTGAAGTAAAAACCGATCCTACTTTAGTAATGTAATATTGTGCGCCCTTTTACTTTTTGATCTTAAAAGATCAATATAGCAGTGATTTGGTTAGCCTCAAATAAGCAATAAATTAATATCGGACGTAATTTGGGCATATTTGGTCAACGAGTTTGGTCAGTTTTGTTATTTGTCGAAGATATTGGTGAGAGAAATGTTTCAATTCATAAAATGTTGTCCATCGATTGTTATTTCACAGAATGCTCATGATGATATCATTTGTGCAGCGGTATATAGTGGTAGATATCTCTTTACGTCTTCTCATTCCTGCATCAAGGTATTGCTTAATTGAAATTATTTTCGATTCCAAAGATCGAAATGAAAATGTTACCAACCTCATTCTCTAGTGTCGCAATTGGTTTTTTTATTTTCAGTTTTTTATGTCTGTCTGTCCGTCCCTACGCCCTTTTGTCTGTCTGTCTGTCTGTCCATCTGTCTGTCTGTCCTTCTGTCTGTCCGTCCCTCCGCCCTTTTGTCTGTCTGTCTGTCTGTCCTTCTGTCTGTCTGTCTGTCCGTCCTTCTGTCTGTCTGTCTGCCCTTCGGTCTGTCTGTCTGTCCGTCCGTCCGTCCGTCCGTCCGTCCTTCTGTCTGTCTGTCCGTCTGTCTGTCTGTCCGTCCGTCCTTCTGACTGTCTGTCCTTCTGTTTGTCTGTCACATTACATTAACTTCATATTTCTTTTGTTCAATATTTAGGTGTGGGATCCAGCCACATTGGATCTCGTTCACACTATCGATGGATTGAACCACTGGGTTAGAGCTTTAGCTTTAGACGACAAAAGAGTAAGTACATCAGATTCTAATACCATTCTCATCATCATTACTTCCAGAGACCCACTTTTCAAATTTGATGCATGACGGCTCTAATATTAATTCTGGAATTTATCCAACCTCTCCTCAGGAAAAACTTTTTAGTGGATCGCACAACGTTGTTCATTTCTGGGACGCGACAGGGAAGTTTGACCTGCGAACTAAGATTGATCATACGTTTGGTTCTGTTTATTCTCTGGCCGTTACGAAACAGTACTTGATTGTAGGTAAGACTTTTATATATTTTACTGGCGGCAGTGAAAAAAAAGATTCCAACGAAGAACAAGCAACAAACAACTACCGAGTTCGCAGAATACTGAGAATCGTAGAATACTGAGAATCGCAGTAACTGCATGGTTCTAAAAGCTGAACATTACTACGAATAACTAAAGTTACCGACTGATTAGTTTTGATTGACAACAAGCCCTTGAAATGTCTGACTACGCAGAATATTAAGAATCGCAGTAAGCTTCAAATTCCGAATGCTCAGGAGTGTTTAAGGCCCAGTTCAAACGTCGATCTTCTCATGAGTCAAACCTAATGACGTCAAAGGAGACCGCCTTATTACCCATTGTTTTTATGCCATGGCTCATAAGAAGAACGACTTTTGAACTGGCCATATTGAATTTAAACATTTGCATGGGCAAGATCAGGTTTTCTGCATTCATTTGAAATTCTTTTGTTTTGTCCTCCAAATTAACGTTACGTCCAAGGGGTCTATAATCCTTTGAAACTACCTTGCAGCCTCGGTTGAATACTTTGTCTGTGACTAGTGAACCGATGTGTGGAAAATAGTGAATCTCCTACTTTTTTTCAGGGACATACAATCAAAATATCCATGTGTACGATATCAATACACATCAACATATCAAAGCTCTCACGGGACACTTCGGGACGGTAACGGGACTCGTGCTATCTTTTACGGGACGGCTTCTTTTCTCGGCATCTTACGATACTACTGTACAGGTAAGTTCATTTTTGTACTCAGCGCCCGTGGTGTGTGCTCTCATGATGCAGGCGTACGAGGCCCCAACTAAACTGCCAGGTGATCGGTTTGTCACAGCGAAAACTTCCAAGTATTTTCTATGATCTCTTGTCAAAATGAAATATTTTCCACAAACAACGACGAAATATGCTTTTTCTAAAAGGTATTATGGCGAATCTTTGCACGGACGAGTTTTATTTTCTTTATTTTCGAGCAAAAGTTGTTGTAAATCGAGCCAAAAACCTGGAACTTCTGCGTCTTTTCAGATATTTTTTGTCGCGGATGCTCATTTCTTGTGTTTTGTCTTTGTTTACCAGGTTTGGAACTTGGAGTCAATGTTGCCAATGCAGACTCTGTCACGTCACGAAGCTAGCGTTAATTGTGTCGTCATTCACAAGGACTTACTTCTATCAGGCTCCCAAGACACCGAGATCAAGGTATTCCCAGAATCTCGAATGGCACAAATCTAACATTTACTATTAAACTACGGACACGCGGTGCAACATCCCGTATATGTTATACGCAATAGATTTTGATATACATGCCACGCGACGCAATGTGTTGCATGCAATGTTGTTAAAGTACAAAACGACATCAACATTGACTGCAATATTACGCGCAATGTTGCATCGTGTGTCTGCACTTTTACATTCGTTCCTAAAATTAAGCGTAGAATTTGCCATCGCGACATAATAGCGTTTTGGTGGAACGGACGCCGATCAACGTGTTTACATGAAATTGTCGGAAAACACAAAATATTCGAGGGCACGTGCCTACGGAATGTCATGGAAACGCCTTGATTGACGTCCAACAAAACTTACTTCATCGTGATGACAAATCTGCACTTGCTATTGAGAGGGACATGACAAACGACATCGGAGTTTCTCTTCTACGTGACTTTGTCGTTCGTGGTATTCATTTGCCATTTTTGTTTCTTTCTAGGTTTTCAAGTATTTCAAGATGGAGTAAACCTCGTCATCACCACATCTTATTGTATTGCGCAGAAGCAGTAGATCGATGGAGCAACATGTGTAAGGGCGTTGTGAGGGAAAATAACAGAATATGAATAGAATCATGTTCTACTGATGAATCATAGTGATATTACTAAAATGGGTGTTTTAAAATAAACCTCTTTCATTTGGGCGTAATGTTTTCCCATTTCAAACCACGTGTCATTCCCTTCAGTATCATTTCTTTGTTTAACGGTTGCGCATGAGAAGACACATGAATATGGATGCAACTCAAACAAAGAATCTTATAATCAAGAAAATGACACGTGGCCTGGAATGATAAACGATTACGTCCAAACTAAAAAGGTTTCTTCCTAGTGAAGTAAAATGTAGTTCTTTTCTATTTTTGAACGCAAGCGACAGTCTTCTTTAGGTTTTTCAAATTAAAGTGAATCAAAATAAAGTCAGTCAAGCTGCCAAATCTCAAAATTGTTATGTCTCTTTACTATCGCACCTATTACTATTCCATCCACATTCTTCTCTTCAAATGTCTTTTAACAAAGAACTTGTACTGGAAAGGAACTTTGATGCAACGCGCCGCCCTGTAGTCACTTCCAACAACAACAACAACAACAATCGTTTATTAAGTACCAATAATTAAATAAAAAAAGAATTACAAGTATAATTAGAGACTTAGATATGAGGTACAAGCTGTCTACAATAACCACAAGGGCTAGCCTAGGTAGATAGCTTTTTACAAAAATATATAATGATTACATAGGTCTACATAATATTAAAAGTTATGGTTAATACGATTGATAGTGAAAAAGAAGTATATAGTAATAGAAAACAAGAAGAAGAAAGGAAAGAAAAAGGATGGACCAAATATCTAAGATATGACTTAATATGAATGGAGAAATATGAATAGGCTTTGAGTCTCAGCAAGAGTATGAGCGGAGTAATTCATAAGTTCCACAAGTTTTTTGATTTCTTTTTGACATTTTTTTGATTGGTGTTTTACCCGTTTATTCTTTACTTTTAAGCCAAAGTTTAAAACTTATACAGCAATAACTAATTCCAAGCGCTGTCATTCCACTATTCTTGCAGAGCAGATTTGTGACCTAAGCAAGAAAACCTTACCGATACGGCGTCACATAAACGACATGTGGCTTAAAAATAAAAAAACATTTTTTACAACCATCACTACCTGTACGGAGCTCTTCTGTGAGTTTCGCCCCACGCGCATTACAACTATATTCCATATTTGCGACATACGACACTCAACTCGCGTCTTGATTTTTACGGAGGGAGGGAGGGAGGAAGGCTGGGAGAAAAGACGGGAGAAAGACCCTCGTTGCAAGGGAGAGAACAACACATGATGCGAATTCAACTTAGTTATGATCCAGCGCGGGCTGGGGCTCGAACCCGGACCCCAGCGGTGAGAGGCGAGCGATAAACCACTACGCCACCCATACCGCTCTAGCGGTACTAGTGCTACAATCTATAATATACGGGCGGTTGTCACTAGCACTCTTTGTATATAAGAGTTAATTACCGAGAACCGAGGCAATGAGCAACATAAAGCCCGAGGGCCGTATCCCAAGAGAGAACAGGCACTCAGGCATTCCTTTCTAGTGTGCATGTGCAGATTAAGAATTTCGTTTCATTGGTCTTCATTGTTTTCACTCATCCCACATTGAACAATGAAGGTTGAGACTTAAAGTATTCATCGGTTGGTACGAGATATAATGCCCATGAATAATTAAGAAAACCGTTGTGATAATAATGGATGGACAATAGCATTCGACTCAAAAACCCGCTGCAGGATTAGATCAGTCTTTTTCGCCCATCTGCTTATATTAGCGCCTCGATGCCCAAGATCTTGACCTTCACTAAGATAGAACATGGTATCTGGTCTTCAACGACTACATGACGATTTTCCTTTGATTATCAATCTTAGAAATGCGTATCTTGATATCCCTGATTGACTTCGGCACCACCGGTGTCCCGAGTGATTTGTTTGAGGGTGTCAGGCATGGCTTTCTTGTTGGTTTCTGGCAGAGTTATGAAAAGTATCCCACAGATCAACGCACAAGCTGCCATGATAGTAAACGGCGTCAAGGGATGGAGTCGTTGCTGTTGATAAATATTATCATTGCGGTTAGTGGCATTAACAACCAGAAAACAGAGGATCACAAGAAAGACCACACTAAAATTATTAATTTTACCCAGTTTTAGGATGTTTGGGAAAATTCTAAATGATTAGGAGGCTTTAAACAAAACGTAAAAAAATAAGATCAAAGAAAAGTATACATTCTCTCTTAATTTTGCGACTTTTAAAAGCTTACTATACTACTCAGTATAAGTTTTCATCCAGACATGCTCAAACCGGCGACTAACATAAAATATTCAAATAAGTTCATATCCCATACGTCTGCAGGGTTGTTGAAATCCACACAAAAATCCCCCCGGCCTGAAATGATAAACTTTGGTCTTTGCCTCGTGTCGTCCTTCATGTTTTTTCTTTTCCCTTATGTACTAATTCTTTTCTGTGGAATCCATTGTTAAGTAGCATTCGTATTTTTTTATGTACTAAGAGTATGGTTTAACTTACAGAGTAAACGATATAAGGAGCAAGAGTAGATCCTACACGGGATACTGCATTAGATGTTCCTGAGGCAGTGTTTCTGTCATTCAAAAGTAACAGCAGTTTCAGGAAAATATGGTCGGCTTGTCAAAATGGTTCTTTATACTTAGCAACTAAGCAACCAACCAACCAACCAACCAACCAACCTACCAAATCACCCAGCCACCAAGCTACCCACCCACCCACCACGTACAAGCCTATAATTTGTCTAACATACGGCCCTTAATATAGAAATATTTTAAAATTTGATTCCTTGTCAGTGTTATTGGATTTAGTAATTCAAACAGATCGATCTCTAGATTATTGCATGGACCAGATCAAAGCCACCAAACTCCAATTATTATTTTACTATACGTGGACAACGGATAATCCAGTTCTATCCCTTTGAATAATGCCAAGGTAAAGGGTCAGGTTCCCAGAAAAGTGGAAACTTGCTTTTCATTGGTCAATTCTCCCCAAGGGAATATACGAGAGAGCAATCGATGGTCGTCGTGGAAGCTAACTACGGCTGCAAAGGAGACTGATGAAACTGCATGACATATCATGAATATTATATGTGTACCGTTACCGTTCCGTACAGCTTCCCTATTATTTACATATGCAACTCGGGCTCAACACAGTTTCTTTGATAACAGTGTTAGCATTTACCTGACAACTGTTGGAAAAAGTTCTGAAGAATACAAGTAGACGCCGTCGAAAGAAATGGTGATAAAAAACTTGCCCAACACTATGGCTGACACAATCTTACCAGCAAGGAAGCCTAGGAGACAAATATACACATACTTTAATTTTTGACTTTTTTCTGAGTTTACAATTGATTGTAAAAACTAACGATAGAAGACTACGTCTCGTTGTCATCACGACATGGGTTTATTGGCAACAAATGTAATCCTCAAAGAAACATATTATCTACCTTGACTGCCATCATCATAGTAAGAAAGGAGCGCTGCTGTAACCATGACGACACCAGACAGCCACAGAGAAACAATGATGGTCTTTTTACGCCCAAACCTAATTATTGAATGAAAAGCTTTATGTATCATAGCTGTAGTAACTGATGCATTGCACCTCATAAGAACAAATGATCAAAAGCACAACTGAAGACGTCTGGGTTTTTGGCTTCTGTCAATAAAGAAATGCTAACTCAGACCATGGAGATTCATTGACGTCTTGACAGTAACATATGTGGGTATAACCATGGTAATTGTTACATAATGCATAATAAATCTTACTCTCCTATATACAGCTATTTGAAAAAAGGTTGGTGAAGGCTTTGTTACATTTTGCATGTTGCATGCATGTTGCATACCAAGCCCGAATAAATGCCACATGCCACATGCCACATGCCACATGCCACATGCCACATGCCACATGCCACATGCTACAAAACCTTCACCAACCTTTTTTCAAATAGCTGTATAACACCAAATGTATCGTCATCAATAGCTTTTTAGCTTTTTCAACCATGTCTGGCGAAGAGTCCAAGAAGAGATGCAGAGATGTACCATGTCAGTTGCATTGTGGGATAGGGTCCATAGGTATTTACTTGCATCTAAAACAAATTACAGCTTTTTATGGCTTTAAATGACTGTATCCAATCCCCAATCAGAAGGTTTTCTCTGGCTAAAGCAGCTTTTGAAGGATAAAATGGAGTAATTGATTCTCTACCGACATACAGTTGCTATAACTTTATACCCGACTGAACTTTGGACTCTATCCCACAATGCAACGAGACCTGATATTCGCGATTCTTGTATATATATATGTACTTACCGTTCCAATAAGGGTACAGCTATCGCCATGGCGATGGCTTCACATACAGTTGAAATGAAAAAGTTCAGGTACATGTTTCCTCCAACAGTTGGTGCGCTCAACGCGATGCCAAAGTACACCAAACCGTTGACAAACCTAGTGATTGAAACCATTCCTTCAACATCACTCTTCTTCCCTGCTAGCAGAGTTTCCCTACGAGAGACTTTACTAGCAGAAAAACGTGCTTTACACTTCTAAAATTAACAAAAAATAAATAAAAAATGAACATACCAGCAAAACCAGGAAAGTAGAGTCCTGTGCGCCATTGAACGAGATGCAAACAAATCCCTTATGTCTCCAAGCCTCTCTTTCACCTCGTCCTCTCCAAGCTGATTAATGTCATCATCCGAGATGACCTTTTTGTTTACTCTGGCAGCAGTTTTCAAAATCTTCTTGGCCTCATCAGTCTTGCCTCTCACCAAGAGCCAACGAAGGGATTCTGGGGTTAACCTTGAAGATATCAACGCATTACTTCTTTAAGTAAGACTAGCTGTTAGTTTCAGAATTGTTGGTAATGACACACTCTTCACTTTCTTGCACGATCAAAGAAGCTTTAGCATTCCTCCAGCGTTGACGGGTCATGCCTATTGATGCAGGCTACAATAACAATGCTACCCCAAATGATTGTTATAGAGGAACTTTCTGAAATGTTTTAGCGTTCTGCAATATATTTCGTTGCTCAGTCGCTGTTGTAACAAGGCTAACTAGCTCTGCCGAAGTTTTCTTTTGTCTTGTTTGGCGTTGCAAATGTAACAAAATCGAAATAGCAGCGCCAGTGCACGATGTCATGTCAAATTGCTCTAATTAAGTTCATGCAATATATCAAATAGGCACCCTTTAATTTTCCTAAATTTCCTTTCACTTTTCTCCGACAAACTGTCAACCTGGAAAAATAACTTAATTTCTTATTTTCGCTCTCCTTTGATTATAGAGTTTTTTCTTGGGATCATCGCCTTGACTAAGGTTTATACGGAGTTCGATAAAATTGAAGGATTTATATTTACTTACCACCAGAACAGAAAGAAAAGCATTCCTGGTGCACTTGTAATGATACTCAGAATACGCCAATCTTGAATTACGTATCCTAGCAACGCTAAGGAGGCTAAGGACAGTATCCATGACGTCCAGTAACCTATGCCAACAGCACCGCGGTGACGAACACCGATGTACTCCATTACAAGCACATAACCACAGTTTGATGTTCCTCCTATCAATTGAATGCAATAAGAGACAAAGAGAAATGGAGTCTGATCATTTTAATTAAAAATGTATAGATAAGAAGATAGAAAACTTTTTATAAGGTAATAAGGTGATGATGGAACAAATGCAGTAATTTTCAAATGCTTGTAATATTTTCCTATTCCAGACCACGTGTCATTCTCTTGAGTATTACTCTTTGTTTGCTGGTTGCGCATGAGAAGACACATGAACTGAATATGGATACAACTCAAACAAAGAATGTTATTCTCAAGAGAATGACATGTAGTCTGAAGTGGTAACACATCATGCCCAAGGGCTAGACTGATCGAGAAGTGATAGAAAACTGGGCCTGCGTTCCATCTAATAATAAGATAATAAAAGCTTGAAAAAAACCTTTTTAACTAACCTAATCCAATGCCCGCAAGACCTCGGAAAAAAGCGAACACCCAGTACGTCTGAGCAAAAGCAGACAAGAATCCAGACGTGCAGGCGAGCATGGTGTATGGAAAAACCACGGTCTTCCTGCCATATTTGTCGCTGAGAATACTGGCCAAAACTCCTCCAAATATTCCGAGCAGAAAAGTGAGGGAATTTGTTAGGGTTGCGTACACTGCGTTATCACAGACCAAGTCCCACTAAGTTGAAATAAATCCAAGGGGAACATTTGTGCATGGGAACATTAAATAAGTAAGTCCAATGAGGTTGATCAGAAAAGGGGTTTGAAACGTGTAACAGCCATACCTTTCTTTAGCGTGATGCTCCCGAATATAGCACGTCAAAATAGCAATAATATACGTCAAAATAGCACAACAAGCTAATCTACTTGGAACAACAACATTTTAATGTTTTTAAAAAACTGCATGAGACAGCAACATCAAAATGGAACACTGACAACAACATCAACGGCAGCAAGCAATTGAACAATTGCGACGACGAGAATAACAACAACAACAACAGCAACAAGCAACAGCAGTAACAACAGCAACAAGCATATGCATTGCATGACACCTGAACATAAAAATAAAACACAACAACAACAACAAACATCACATCTTCACAAAAATTACGAAACTGATTTTCCCATCACTCTTCCCGCTTTACCTCAGTGACGATGGAATCAAAATCTCCCTCCACAGCAAATTCCCAGTCTTTACGTGGAATACTGCACCGATGTTCATAGTCTTTATCGCCAGGTTTAAACGTTCCATTCAAGGTACATGAACTAGAGTTTGCTGTACACCTCCACGGGGGCTCAGCTGTACTGAACGTCATCACCATCAAGACGAAGGTAATGAAGAAAATTGAATAGCTGATAATAGCAAAGACGCGCAACTGGTACCACCCAAAACTCCCGACCTTGTCGATGACTTTTTCGGTGGCTGTCATCGTCTGTTAATGACAAGTGCGAAAGTATTAAGATCTCAAAGAACCTGTTAAAACAGCTCTGGTATGGTAAACTGAATTTTCCTGGGGGAAGAGTTCGTGTATGACTTCAATAACGTTTGAAGTGAACTGCAAATGGAGGAAATTTACTAGGATTTGTAGAGATTCTACCACTACGCCAAAAGTGTTCTTCAATTCATATTCATGTCGTGTCTTCGTGTTTGTATTCCAGAAAGCATTCTAAGAATGAAGCATAGAATAATCTATTGAAACACACCAAGGCCATTGTCAAGGCCACATGACGAGGCTAATGTATCACTCTCAAAGCACGTGAACAATTAACTCATGAATATTAGATACTTTTGTCCTTTTGATTGTTTCATATATTTGGTGTTTGTACTCATGGATCTGATATCAGACACATGCTGTTCTTTCCGTAGTTTTCTTCAACATTTTGTTATTTATTGATTCTGTAAGAGTATAGATCTTTTAAGCATTGGACAAATATTTGAGTGATGAAAATAATAAATTAAAATACTCCCTGGTATTTCCTTAAGATAATACAACGAGCTTGACAAGGTCACACGTAGTACGTATGGGTTGCGTTACATTCAGGTTGTTCTTTCTTTCCTTCCTTCTTTCCATCATTCTGTTCATAGTTTGTTTCTTCCTTCCTTCCTTTCGTCCTTGGTTTCTTTTGCCTCTATTCCTCCTTCCCTCCCTCTCTCCCTTGCCCTATCCGGCTCTACCTCTCTCCCTACCTCCCTCCATTTCCACTGATTCATTTTGAACTCAAAGTTCTGTTTACGTATATCTTATAGATTCTGCTTTTGCATTTTAAACTCTATATTAAGATGATGATGATGATGATGATAATAATAATAATAATAATAATAATTGATTCTTGTACCTTATAAACTTAAATTTATAAATCAGTGATATCTCAACTTAAAATCTCTAGAAGCATTGCGTTATTTTTAATCCATTTTCAAACACACACATACCTATCATAATTCAAATAGAAGCTAATGAACTAACCACTGATTAAGCGTCTAAGTAAAATTCAAAACAGAACACTATCTTGCCAAGAAAAGTGAACAAAATTGGTGAAATTTTGCATCACTATTAGTAACGCAACTTCTTCTTTGATCAGATCCTGCCCATCACTTATTGGATTTAAGTAGCAACATTGGGTATTTGTAAGGTGCATGGATGTTCGAATCATGGTAGTAACGATACAGAAAAGGACCTTAAAAGCGTTGAGCAAATTCACTTAAAACTCTTAGCTAAAATTAAGTCTTATTTAACAACCTCTACACAACATTCTCTGCCAGTATGATATCTACGCTGTACCTAATTTTTATTGGTTACAATATTCTTTAGAATATATGTGGTTTACTGATGCTCAGTGGTTTGACCTCTCGATTTCGTACGAATTTTAAGTTATCATTGGGATCAAAATAAAAAAATCGCTCAGAAAAAAATTTATTGAACAAGCTAGTTTATAATGGACGATAGAATCCTTCTATTCTGTTTTCAGTTGCCAAGAACAAAGCGATACAAATCGTAGGAAACTTATATATTTCAAACCTGTGAGTCATTAATTCATGAAATCGTGTTTGGATGACCCGAACAAAGAACGACGCCAATTTTCACATGGAATTAACAAACGCACATAGATATTTTCAATTTATAAATCAGTGCTTATCGAGAATAAAGTGGCTAGAAATGGGAAAAATAACTTACCAAGTAACTTTTTGATGCACAGTAGAAATGCCACTGAATGAATCGACGTACGTGTTGTGACCAACACGACAAATGCGCAGATGCACGCTATCTCATGAATAACCTTCAGACAACGTGGATAAGCTTCAAACTCAAATGACAAGCTGTCGTGTTAAATAAACGGTTCGAAACGTTAGCAGGTCCGAAGCTCGAGACGCCTTTTGGATGAAAGCCAAACGTTATGGACGAAAGATTGTATAGCAGAATATTTGGACAACCAATTAAAAAGAGCACAAAAATGATATTTTTAATGGGTTGAGAGAGTTTTGCTTTAACACATCTTGAAACTATTATTGGGTTAGACTGGATCATATAACTGTGGTACTCATGACTGATAGCAGTAGCAGATTCACTGGGGTGGGGTACGGACTTTGGATCATATATCTGTGGCACACATGACTGATAGTAGTAGTAGTATAGTGGATTCATTGGGGTAGTGTGGGGACTATGGAACATATATCTGTGGCACACATGACTGATAGTAGTAGTGGGTTCACTGGGGTAGGGTAGGGACTTTGGATCATATATCTGTGGCACACATGACTGATAGTAGTAGTGGGTTCACTGGGGTGGGGTACGGACTTTGGATCATATATCTGTGGCACACATGACTGATAGTAGTAGTAGTATAGTGGATTCATTGGGGTAGTGTGGGGACTATGGAACATATATCTGTGGCACACATGACTGATAGTAGTAGTGGGTTCACTGGGGTAGGGTAGGGACTTTGGATCATATATCTGTGGCACACATGACTGATAGTAGTAGTGGGTTCACTGGGGTAGGGTAGGGACTTTGGATCATATATCTGTGGCACACATGACTGATAGTAGTAGTGGGTTCACTGGGGTGGGGTACGGACTTTGGATCATATATCTGTGGCACACATGACTGATAGTAGTAGTAGTATAGTGGATTCATTGGGGTAGTGTGGGGACTATGGAACATATATCTCTGGTGCACATGACTGATAGTAGTAGCAGATTCACTGGGGTGGGGTGGGGACTATGGAACATATATCTGTGGCACACATGACTGATAGTAGTAGTAGTGGATTCACTGGGGTGGGGTGGGGACTATGGAACATATATCTGTGGCACACATGACTGATAGTAGTAGTAGTGGATTCACTGGGGTTGGGTGGGGACTATGGATCATATATCTGTGGCACACATGACTGATAGTAGTAGTGGGTTCACTGGGGTGGGGTGGTGACTATGGATCATATATATGTGGCACACATGACTGATAGTAGTAGTGGGTTCACTGGGGTGGGGTGGGGATTATGGAACATATATCTCTGGTGCACATGACTGATAGTAGTAGTGGGTTCACTGGGGTGGGGTGGGGACTATGGATCATATATATGTGGTACTCATGACTGATAGTAGTAGTGGATTCACTGGGGTGGGGTGGGGACTATGGATCATATATCTGTGGTACACATGACTGATAGTAGTAGTGGGTTCACTGGTGTGGGGTGGGGGTTAAAGAACATATATCTCTGGTGTCACCATTAATTCATTCGTTCAGGGTTCATGAAGTACTAGTTTGTCTGTAGGCATGTTGCATACTATTGTCTTTAGGTTTTTTAACGCTACGCTTAAACTACTTACAAACACGTGGTCTAACACACGAAAAGATGTTATTGAGCGATTTTGGAACGGGTTGGTCCACATACTCAAAGAGAGAAGTCTGAGAATCTATGAGCTATCTTTGAGAATCTATGAGCAAACTACTATGAGAATCGTAGAACTAGACAAACTAGTCAAAATAGACTAAGAGAATCTATAAACTACCTAGCTATGATCAAACTAGATCTTACCAGATCTCAGATACAAAAAAATATACTGAGACAAACTACAGAACGAGAGACAAACTACAAAACGAGTGACAAACAAAGCTTTGATGAAAGCTGACTCCAAGAATGTATGGCGATTTTTCGAAAAAATTAAAAATCAGTAAATCACACAAATAAATGTCTCTACTTGTGTTTCGTGTTTTGCTTTGAGTCTCTGTGAAGTTTCAGGTCATTTGCAGCAAAGTGATCTTAGTTAGCCAGAGAAAGCAAGATGACTGTGTAGTTATTATACCTGACTATGATTGCACGGTTCAAAATAACGCCATAATAATAATAATAATAATAATAATAATAATAATAATAATAATAATAATAATAATAATATTAATAATAAAGAAAATTTATATAGCGCTGTTTCATCTGGGGATTGCAACAGCGCTTTACAAAATTATGATAAAACTTTTATTTGGGCTTTTATTATTTGTAAAATTCAATAAAACATTAATGGTTAAGACTTAACTAAAATTTAAATTACTATATGATTACTTGCGTACTTGTATCTAAAGTAAATCATGATGAAACTTTGATTTGAGCCTTTTTACTATTTATAAAATTCAATAAGACATTAATGGTTAGGACTTAACTAAAATTTAGATTACTATGTGATTTTTGGCGTACTTGTATCTAAGGTAAATCAAATGCTCGCTTAAAGAGCCAGGTCTTAAGATTACTTTTAAAAAGATCAATAGAAGGACTTGATTTTAATGTAATCAAAAGTATTTTAAATTCGATACGTTGTTCTACAGGGAGCCAATGCAAATCTAGAAGAACAGGCGAAATATGATCATGTTTACGACATATAGTGACGAGCCTTGCGGCAAAATTTTGAACATATTGCAGTTTTTGTAGGGAAGACTTGGGTAGACCATAGAGTAGAGAATTACAAAAGTCAAGCTTGGAAGAGATTAATGCATGCGCAAGGATTTCACAAGATTGTTGGCTGAGGTGCCTACGGATTTTCCAGATGTTGTGAATGTGGAAAAAACATGATTTACAAATAGAAGTAATGCATTCAACTTAAGCTTGTTGTCAACCATCCATTTATCTATATTATTTACACACAACTCAAGTCTAAGTTTGGCATCATCTAACTCATGAGAACACGAAATAGAAAAAGAAACATACAGTTGAGTATCATCAGCATAAAGATGATAGTCGATATTATGAGAATGGATAATATCAGCTATAGGTGAAGTATATAGTAGGAAGAGTATAGGTCCTAAGACAGATCTCTGGGGGACACCACAGTTAAAAGAATGGGAGTCAGATGTGCCACCACAGGTGTGCCACCACATGTGAGATAAGATTCAAACCATTTGAGGGCGGTTCCTTTGACACCAAAACTTGTAGAGAGTCTTTCAAGTAAAATATTATGGTCAACGCCATACCAACGGCATGATTTTATCTTTTTTCTATTTTCGCATTTTCAGGAACAGCGTGGCTAATAATGATAATGCCACTTCTATAACTGGAAGTTCCAAGGTAAGATTGTACACATACGTTCTACATACGGATGAATATATATATATATTTCGTCTAGCTGGGAATTTTTTTTTCGTTTGGTAGCTGAGAAAATATTTTAAACAATTTCAATCAAGCTGTCAGTGAATAGCGGATCGTATTTTCCCACGATAGTTAATAATTAGCCATTATTCGCCGAAGGCGAAGTGATTATCGATGATTATAACCCAACGATGAATTTTCGCGCGCTGTCATTGGTTCAAATGGGTCACGTGCAGGACGGGTATCAGGCGATATCCCCCGTCCGAAGTGATATTCGTCCAGTAGAAGGCAGAGCAGAAGGTAAAAACATTAAAAAAGAAAAGAAAAAACACCGAAAACAAAGAAACTCGGTTTTTACAAACAAGTGAGAGTAGAATACGAAGACTGGTCGAGAAAACTACGCCAGGAAACACGAAAAAATCAACAAAATATGCTGTAAATGTTTTCAATGGTAAGCATTCATGTTTCGTGAATGAAGTTTTTGGTTTGTTTTCGAAATTGTTTTTATGAACTAGTAAAAACCAACAAAGAATTCGACAACTAATGTCAAACAATAGAATAAGTCAATGTCAAACAGGTCTCATTTGCCAAAATAATTGTTTTCAGTATATCCAGCTTGGAGACGAGAGAGAATTAGTTTTTGAAAACTCTGAAGATGACGAGTCGATGTAGTTTGCTGAATTAATATCAGTGAAGTCGTTGGGTTATAAAATAAATAAACCCCCTCTGGCTAACTGGAATATCGGCTGATAATGTCCTTGGATGAGAAATGGTCCTCAAAATATCACATTTGCCCTCGAAGCTTCGCTTCTTGGCCAAATGTTCTTTTTTCGGATCATTTCTCATCCTCGGACATTATCAGCCGATATCCCAGCCGCCAGAAGGGGTTTATTTACTAAATATTTACCGAGTGGCGAGTCTTCGAGCTGCGAGGTAAATATTCATCGATAATCACTGAGCCTGAGGTGAATAATTGTTTTAGTATAAATTGGGCTTACTTCATGCAATGTTTTTTTAGTTTTTTCAAGTTATCCTTTGAGTTTATTTTCACTTTTATTGCGAAGACGTTATTGCGAAGAGGTTAGTTAAATTTCGCGTATTTTGCTTCGATATTTGCTATATTGTCTTAGAGCGGGACAGTTGGTAAGTTTAGTGTGCGATTTATATTTTTGTTGTTCAGGAGCCGGTTGTACGAAGCCTGGATATAGTTATCCACCGCATAAGAGTTATCCAGTGTATAGATAGAACTCGTATAGGTTTTATCCGCTGGATAAGGATTTATCCGGTGGATAGCGCTATTCAGTCTTCGTACAACCTGCCCCAGATTCACATTGTGATTTGTGTACTGTTTAATATACGAGCAGGAGTGTTTTATTGGGTTTAAAACAGGAGGCGAAGCCGAGCGGTTTTAGACCCAATAAAACACGATCTGCGAGTTTATTAAACAGCTTAAAAAACCTCTAGGTGTATGTTCACATGTTCTACTGATTTTTTTATGAATGAACCAAGTTTGGCAGAGAAAATCCTAGTTAAAGTTTATGGAAATGAAGATGACATTTTATCAGATTTAAAACCTCCTCCATGGATGATGATTCTATTGTGCTATCCTCATTAAATATTCATGAGTTTTTTAATTCTTTTTTGTTAGTTTTAAGTTTAGGAATAAAACCCTAATCAGTTATAGAACACATCCGCAATCCCTAAGACTCAGGTCACATATTGATCATGTAGTTAAATCCCCTTAAATCTCTTTACACATTTAAGATACCTTAAATCTGCATCTTAAACTTACTTAAAATAAATAAAATAAATTCCCTTAGTAAATACTAATAAGACCTTGAAACAAAAAGAAAACAAAAGGCCTTGTTAGTATTCTCTATATAGTGAATACTAATTTTGTCCCAAAAAACCTCATACTTAAACTAAAATAACTCAAAAACTGGACGGTAAAATATTTTAGAATAACTTTGCATGTGGCTTTTAATTAATGGTTCGTAAGTGCTAAGAAAAAAATTAAAAAATTCTGTAATGGGGAACGTCCTAAAATAAACTTCATTGATTTTTGAGAATTTCTTATTACAGAATTTTTTCTATTTCGGTTCGATCAAAGGATGGATCATGAAGTTCAAACATGCCAATTTTAAAGGATTTTCACTATGCGGTTTATGATTTTTTTAAATGAAAAACTTTGCACACATTTGAAGCGTTCTATCGTTGTCATAGCAATGTGTTACGTTATTATTATTTTTTCCATTCCAACCTTTACTTTATGGTCTTTCGTCTTCTGGGTCAACTTACGGTCATATATTAGTCATAATATACATATTTAAGCACTGCCTAAAAGCGGAGCTCCAAGTTCAATTCTTCGTACTTCCTATTTCCCATATTCTTTTCAAAACCAATTATAAATCTAATGTTCTATTTCACAAGACTAATTTGACATATACTTTAAATTCTACACACACAAAATGGGGTTATCCATGCGTTTTAAAGAGAAACAAATTTTTGAAGAATTTTATTAACTACAAACAAGAGAGCATAAATTTATGCTCTCTTGCTATTAATAAATTTCATACTAAGTGCGTGACAAGCGTGACACTGCATACGAAAGTGTGACTGTTTTTGGGCGCGTTTGCACGTCAAGCAAAACTTTCAGCAGCTTCCCAGCCATGTGCTGCTTGTAAGCGAAAAACACAAAGTAAAACTTGACAACCTTTTTAAGCTTCACAATTCCAGGAAGATTATTTGGTTTGAAGTTATGTTACTATTGACGTTTTGCTTTATTGAGGAAAGGAATCGCTGAAAAAGTTGGTATGTAAGAGAATTTTTTTATTTTGAAAACTCCAAAGCATGAAAATATTTCCATGCTGACACGGGGGGGGGGGGGGGGGTACTCCCCTATATTTACTATACGGGTATGTGCCGCCCGATAGGGTATGGTTTTTTGGCTTTTAGGTCTGGGGTAGGGTATCATTTTTTTAACAATTTGTCTGGGGAAGGGTAAGGTTTTTGTCTGGGATAGGGTATCTTTTTGGCATTTTTTCTGGGATAGGGTTATGTTTTAGTTGTTTTAGCCTGGTAGGCTACGTTTTCTGCCGGCACAAAAAACAAAAAAGAAAAAAACGATTTAAATTCAATTAAACAATTGCCAAATAGTTATTGAAATCTATTGAGTTTAGTCTGGGATAGGGTTTACAATTCTTAGGTTTAGTCTGGGGTAGGGTATATGAAATCAAAATTCTAGGTCTGGGATAGGGTCAGGGTTTTGAGGACCTGGCGGTACACCCCCACCCAAGTTGGGGTGGTAGTACCCCCCCCCCCCCCCCCGGGCATGGTGATGTCTTTAATTTAGCAATCAAAGCAAGTTTTCAGAAGCATAGCTGCAAGCTTTATTACACAACTAGGTATTAAATGGTACATTTTCAATTTGATATGTCTTCCTCGTTTATGTTTTTATTCAAGTTTTATATGGTTAAATCTAGAGAAACGGTCGTAAGCTTAATTTTTAAAAGGAATTCGTTTTTGATAGCGAGAAGTATGACCTGCCATTTTTCAAAACCGGTGGGGGGAAACTGAAGGAAAAAAAAGCACCAGAAAACTTATCAAATTCGAAGGACAACATACAATTAACACGTTTTTCATGTGTTGAAGAAGATCTTATTAAATTATTATTCTTTTTTTATATTTCATTCAACATGAAATTAAATTATGTATTAAAATATTAAAACTATTGAGAGAAAGTCTTCTTCGATTTGCCGATCGGAGGTGAACAAAATAAGTTAAAATATACGATTGTTCGCTAAAAAAAACCTCCTGAATTCTTGAAGACTACTTCTTGATCCATAAAAATGTTTATTATGTGTCGAAAAGCAATGTTTTTTTTATGTATTTGCGAGGCACATTCGCTTTGGAATCAAGCGGGAACCCTGTGGTGGTACACGCCGTATGTACGTACGGACAAAGTGACGGCGCAATCAAGCCATGAAAAATCAACTCGATGGGTTACCATTTTTGCTTAAGTATGGTGCTCCGCTCGCGCGGGCCTTTTGACCGCGCGGGAGCTCCGCTATAAAGTTTTTCATGGTCGTTTTTGTTAGTCTATATATGCAAGTTCAAAAACCCTTTCTAGCCTCCTTAAACACTACTTAACTGTGATCGGATCTAAAAGTCGTTAGGAATGAGCAAGAAAACAAAACAGGTAATTTGCATAATTCAGCTCGGGGGGAAAAAAACACTCCTTGTTTTTACGAGGGTAGCACTAAATAGCCAGTGGCTAATAAACCTGTGGCCCTTGTTCAATGATCGAATTGGAATTTAGAAGTTAATTTTTGTGGAGGGAGGAAAACCGGAGAAAAACCCTCGAAGCACAGGAGAGAACCAACTAGAAACTCTTCAACACCTAGCCCGGTGGGACTCGAACTAAGGTCGCCTTGGTGAGAGGCGAACACTCTAACCGCTACGCCACCTATGCTTCCCTCATGAGATGTTAGGTACTGAGCATGAGAATGGGTTCACAAAAATTTATAATGTCAGATGATATGGTTTTGGGTTCTAAGATGCTTTACTAGTAATCAGATCATCAAAACTAAATAAAAAACCATAAAGTATCAGTATTCTTTCCTCGATTTTCTATATAAAGACATATTTCTTCGAGTTTGCATCCAAACGCCCGTCTTAAATAAATTCCGAACGGTTTGATTGACGGAAGAGAATTGACAAACTCGCACAACAAAGTCGAGCGCGCTCGGGCGCGTGGCAATGCAATTGGTGGTAATTAATCGTACAATTGTAATAAGCAAATTAAACAATAGGCTTTCTTCAGGCAAAGTTTGAGGAAAGGCGAAATTAAAATTTATCACAAGAAATGGATTTGTCAATGAATTTATTATAATTCGTTGTTTTAGAGAAATTTTTCGTTTCACGCAATGCTAAGAAATATGCAATCATAAAATATAAACCCTATAAAAACATATACTTAGTGGGGAGGGGACAAGCCAAAAATGTTAAATTATCATGTAAATATATGTAAATAATCGCAATTTTTATTTTAGGATAATGCATAAATAAATTTGCAAAAATCATGATGGGCGTATTGTGATGTGACTGAACTGCTGAATGTCCGGTAACACTAGGCTTTCCTCTCCCTAATAATTTAATGTTTGTGCTTTTTAGTTTTGCCAGATATTTTTTCATGATTTGGGTCTTGCTTTTTGAATTTTCAAAACTTATTTCTCAGCACAAATTAAGGATCAGTGTAGAATTTTGAATATTCTTTTGCAGGGAGAGCGACGGTGCGTTTCAAATTGCTCAAAACCTTAAAAAAAAAAAGTTTGTTTGATGTTTGATGGGCTGTTCTCTCCTGTGCTTTGCTCCGGGTACTTCGGTTTCCTCCCTCCGTAAAAATATACATGTGAGTGAGCGTCGTGTTTGTGTGCTTAAAATATTGAATGTATATTGAATGTGTGCGTGAGTGAAAAGTGTCCCCAATTAGTGCAAATGCGCTAGAAAGACTAGAGTAGGATCTGGGTACGAGAATATTTATGTGCGGAGTTCGTGTTGCGCCAGATTGAGGCGAGAACCAATTTAGACCACAGGGAGCCCAATTTAGATAAAAATAACTGGTTAAAATAGAATCGAAAAATTCGACTGTAATTATTCTTCAATTCAAGGTCAAGATAATGTCCTCTATAACATAAACAAAAATCCAAAAAACATTGCATAAGAAAAAAAAAATTCGCGCGCATTTGTTTTCATACCTATACAATTTCCGTATCTAGCTGATATGGAATAGTAACGTAGAAATGACGTCATTTAGTAGGAAAATAGAATAAAAAATTAAACGTTTCCAGAGTCTTCTGGCTACTAAGGATTCCACCTTCTTCGCCGATTTCCCGAAACGAAATCATGTGCGTGCAGAAACTTGTACGGATTATTTTTGGTCGTTCGTATTAAAGAGGATACTTACCTTGACCTTGAGGTAAAAAAAAAAAATCAAATTCTATTTTTTTTCATAACAATTTTGATAAAGATCAGAAATATTTTAATTTTTGACATGTTTCGACGTAGTCAAACGCCATCATCAGAAATGAATGTTGGAGTGCAGTACATAACTATATATAGAGTGAATTAACAAAAGATATGAATAATTAACATAATATTAAGTACAATAAGTGTGAAAGAAAAGAAAGAAAAAAAAATTTTTGACAATAAGTAACAATTATAAGGATAGTTATAAGGATAATTATAAGGATATTTTTTTTTCGGTTTTTTTTTTACCATTTACTTTTATCTAAATTGGGCTCCCTGTGGTAACTACTCGGCCCATTTCTACGAGATTCACGTCCAACATGGCGGAATAACATTCCGAAGCATGCTAGCAGAAATTAGTTATTAATGACAGGAGAAAAAGGTAAAAACTGAATTGTCGAGAGTATAAAATTGTATATCTACTGGTTATCCTGAAAAGAGGGGGTGTTTCGGTGCAATACGTGCAAAGATATATTGAATTATCCGAAAATCTCTCTTTTCAAAGCTGGACGAACTAGATAGATATAAGAGTCAAAAACTTCGAAAAGGACAGGTAATCACGAACTTTCTTAAATTAAGCAATCAAAAATAATTCAAGGGACCATTTCCAAAGTACTTTGGGGATTGAAATAACCATATGGTATCCATATAAGTTTATTAATCAGAAAGAAACTAGTTTTATTTGCAGTGAGTTTTCTTGTCTAGTGCAAATATTGACCTACAAGATGGTCTTAACCCTGTATTTTCAGTCGAAATTGTTACTTATTACCGGAACATATTGTTATATACAACTGAAAAGAAGCAAATTAACTTGAAATTGCAAAGAAAAGTTATTTGGTTGTTGAAATTAAAGTTGAAAATTATTTTATTTTATTTTATTTATTACTGGGTTGCTATGGTAGCAAACCAGTCTTAAAATTAGATCCGTTTTTCGGGCGTCAGGTAGACCATAATTTCACACGTCATGATTGGTCGAGAACTTGTAAACAATGTCCAATGTCCAATGAAGTTGCCACATGACATCGAGGACGATGTATTTATAGTTTTCAGTGTTGTGTCACCATTAATTCATTCGTTCAGGGTTCGTGAAGTACTAGTTTGTCTGTAGGCATGTTGCGTACTATTGTCTTTAGGTTTTTTTAACGCTACGCTTAAACTACTTACAAACACACACGCCGTACGTGGTAGACACAAACTAAAAGATGTTATTGAGCGAATAATATGATGTGCGTAATGGATAAGTTGCGAGCCTTAATGTGAGCGACTGAAGAAGACTGCCGTTAGGCCTTTAACTGCCAAGACTCCTTGTTGAATATTTCCATTTATGAAAATACAGAAAACAAAAACTGAGGGAAAAACAAATTACCAGTTAAACAGATTTTGGCTAAGAGTATTTACATTGATAAAAGGTTTGCTTTGCAGCGAACAGTTTCGATACTGAAATAGATATGTTTATTTCATCAGCTAGTCTTGAAAGGTACTCTAGTAGGTCAAGTAGAAATATAATATGCGTTGACAAGTCAGTAACGCAACACTAATGTCTTACTAGAATTTAAAATGTTTTTAATAAAGGGGGAATTTGGACCCAAAAGGAACACTTTGTATAGGAAATCGCATGGTTTCGAGTGCACTTTGGAATAAATTTGCACGAGCGGGTTTTCAAAGAGCTCAAAATTGCACGAGCCCGATAGGGCGAGTGCTATTTGAGCTTTTTGAAAACCCGCGAGTGCAAATTTATTCCAAAGTGCACGAGAAAACCATGCGATTTCTTGTTAGGGAGCATTCATTTTTTAGGAGAGTGGGGGGGGGGGGGGGGGTCATTAAAAAAAAAACTAGGTAAAAAGGGGGGGGGGGGTCGCATTTTTTTTAACGTTGAACCAAGGGGGGGTCATTATAAAAATACGTTTTTTTTTTTTTTTAATTAATGCTTTATAATATAGATGCAAAAATTTCGAACCAAAATTCCTTGTTTATTAATATTCATGCTCATAAATATACATAGATCAAATGTGTGTTTTTCAAGAGCTCATTGGGCGCGCGCTCAATGACGTGAGATAGATAGCGTCAGCAGCAGTGTTTTCGTCATTAAATATTCATGAGTTTTTTAACAAATTATAATAATTTAATAATAATAATTTATATAGCGTAAAATACATGGATTATGACCAAATACGCTTTACAATAATCTTGATAAGATAAGCCATAATAATAAAAATAGATAAATAATTAATTAATTATAATTTATACAATAATGCTACATTTCAATAATTACTAGATTAGAATAATAAAGCCTTAAAAAGCTACTATATATATCAAAAATATATATACTCATAACTAGCCATAAGCTTGCCTAAAAAGATGTCATAAGACGTGATTTAAATGTTTCAATACACTGGATTAAACGTAGTTCTTTCGGTAGGTTATTCCATAGTTTAGGAGCAGCAAATGCAAAGGCATAACAAATCACCTAATGTCAGCTTAGATCGAACAGAAGGAACACTCAGTAGGAGCGTATTTGAAGATCCATAAGGCTATAAGTAGAAGACTTAATCGTTAACAGATTGCTTAAATACAATGGAGCTGAACTATGAATTGCCTTAAATGTAATCAAAAGGATTTTAAAATTGATTCTATAACTTATAGGCAGCCAATGTAATTCTCGCAATAGTGGTGGGACATGACTATAATTTGGTGCAAGGCAGATCAATCTTGCAGCGGCGTTCAGCAAGCGTTGTAGCTTATTCAGTTGACAATCAGGAAGACCATATAATAGGCTATTGCAATAATCTATCCTACTTGTTATAAAACCCTGTACTAGAATTTGTGTAGTCTCGAACAACAAATACTTGCGTATGCGCCAAATATTATGCAGATGGTAAAATGTTGAGCTGCAAGTTTTACTAATATGACTAGACATTGAAAGATTAGAGTCAAACCAGGAAACAAGGTTCCGGATGACAGACTCAGGGCGGATCTCAGATGATCCAACAACAAAGTGACTAATATCAACTTTAGCTAATTGCTGCCTCTCTTTTATTATCATTGATCATAAGTCTGTCTTCAATCATCCACTTCCGTATGGCTTTGATACAATTAGACATCGATAGAACAGCCTCTTCTGCTCCACATTCCTCGTTTAGGCTGAAAGATAGTTAGAGTAGGTAGATAGATAGATAGAAAATTATGAAGCATTAATAAGGGAGCAAGATGATTCATGAACAAGAGGACGTAAGAAGATGTCTTAAAATATGTTTTTATATAGTGTGGTAAAGTATGGTATACCGGGGTATGGCCGTAAAACTATTAATACTAGGGTAGGGCACAAATCGCGCACTAACAAAAATACTTTTCTTTTTTACTTCATTAGAGCTATCAAAAATGGCTACCGAATCAAAAGAACAAATTCTAGACAAAATTGGCAGTTTTGGGCTCTATCAGCTTCGATTATGTGGTATCATGAGCTATGCAATGTGTTGCTTTAACATGGGGCTTCTGGTGATGACATTCAGTACAGCTGAGCCTCCGTGGAGGTGTACATCAAACTCTACTTCGTGCACTTTGAATGGAACGTTTACAGCTGGCGATAAAGGCTATGAACATCGGTGCAGTATTCCACGTAAAGACTGGGAATTTGCTGTGGAGGGAAATTTTGATTCCATAGTCACTGAGGTATGTAATTATTATGATTCTGTAAGGGTTTTTAGGAGCATTACTAAAATGTGCTTGGAGCACGGTTAATATACGTCAAACTATCGTAATAATAGTCTTACCATTCCTTGGTATGCCATACTTAACCACACACTACCAAAAATGCTGCTGTTTCTACCCCAAGGGAGAAAAAAATGCCGATTTCGAGCACAAAACTAAAATAAATCGGGCGAAAGAAAATGACCAGTGACACAAGAAAAAATTTATAAACGGAGGCAAAATATTCTATACGATTGTAAAAGGCACGGCCATGGCGAGAAAGTTTGGACATCAATGGGCGGAGATTATTATTCATGACAAAATCAGCCGTCAATCATGTTCACAGAATCGTGGCTTCTGATTGGCTGCTGACATTATGCTGCTTTGTAAACAAAAAAGTGGAGTTCGGACTTCCAACTAATTCAGTGCGAATTTTGCTCAACTTTATTTTCTCTCGCTTAGCAAAATTATAGCGTCAATTTAACTGAATTTTTCATATATTGTAATTTGATTATCCTATATTTTATAAGTGTAGTTTATTTTCATATTTTCTAAGTGGATGACCTATAACGGCGGAAATTTAAACAATTATATATACTTTTAGTCCTTGGCTTTTTCTCCACATCCTTATCACCTATTACAGGTACAACTAGCTTGTGTAAAAATTTAAATGCCAAATTTTGGGCCGGAAATTTATGACGACCGTCTAAAATGGAACCGAATAAAAATTGAATCAATTTCAGTCATTGAATAAATATTTATTTACTAAGGGGTTAGAGAATAAACTCGGATGCTTTATGGGATATTCTCTAACCGATTTAGGTTGTTTTGGTTTGTTTTCTGTATTTTGTGTATTTTTACACAAAATCGGCTAAAATCGTGCGCAGTAGCGCGTGCACAATGCAAAACTACGGAATTACCTTAATTTCTAGATAGACAACAGTGAAGTTTGTTGGTGAATAAAGCAAATAATGTAATAGTTTTTTTTACCGACGACAACTTTAATTGAATTTGCTATCATGAGCTTTATATTACGTTATTTCAGGACATAAATATCAAGTGTCAAAATGCAAAGAGCCTTGAAGCTTAGGGAAAATACAGGTTTATTCAATTAGTATTTTCTAAGTTAGACATTAGTATTCCCTATATAGTAGATATATAAGACCTTGACACAAAAAGAAAACAAAAGGCCTTATTAGGGAGCATTCATTTATTTAGGAGGAGGGAGGGGGGGGGGGGGGGGGCGGAGAAGTTAGAGGAATCAAATAGAAATAAAGTGCTAGCCCCCATGGTAAGGAATTGTTGAATATTCTATTTCTAGCACCCCCGCCCCCCAGAAATCGACCAAAATAAAAAAAAAAAAAAAAACTGTATTTTTATTAATAACCCCCCCCCCCCGACCCCTGGTTCAACGTTAAAAAATGTGACCCCCCCTTTTTACCTAGTATTTTTTAAATGACCCCCCCCCCCCTAATTCCTCCGGCTCCCCCTCCTAAAAAATGAATGCTCCCTTAGCATTCCCTATATAGGGAATTTTAATGTCTAGCTTAGAGAGTACTAAGACCCCCACCACTTGACACCCTAGTTTCTCTATGGGATATAGAGCATTGAAATACTGCTTGCTTATTGGTCAAGTGAGTATGACTATACTCTAAAGGCCGTTAGAAACATCGAAATGAGAGTTTTTCCAAAAATCACAATTTCGCAGATTTCTTTGAAACACCGCCAAGTTTTTTCTTTAAACTTCCTACATCAAAAGATCATAGCTATATCTAGAATGTGGGGAATTGTCTACAGCTTATCCTATCCAAACTTTTGAGAAATCGCATATTGCTGGAGAAAATTATGTATTGTTAAAAACCCTAAAAAGAGAAGCCTAATACCGCAACGGATATTTATTATTCGAATTTTTGGTACATTAAACTAAGAAGTGCATCGACTTGGCAAGTTGGAGAAGATAGAACATCTTTGAAATCTGTTTGTATTCTCTTGAAAAATGGCATTATTTACTTCTTCAATGATGTTGGTGTGGGTCATCGCCCTATAATGCCTTCTTGATTCCACTGCGGAGAAATTGTGCTCATACCGCGAAGAATATACAAGGATATATCCTATTTATGAGCTTGATAGTTTGCTCTCGGTGTCTACAAGCAAGATCAGATAGAACATTTTGGAAATTCCTGGACACATATGAGATGATATCTTTTTTGACTTTTATCCCATACAAAGTCTACACTGATGAACCATTTTTTTCACTGTTGCAAACTCAAGGCACCTACTGCGCGTGCGTGCCCATAATTTCTCGCAACGTCTTTAGTAATATTGCGGCAAGTTTGCAAAAAAATTGCTCGGTGTTTACAATTGCGATAGAGATTGCGATAAAACTGCCATTGAATTCACCGCTCAAGTCTAGCTTGCGCGACAAAATTTCTAGTTTAAACGGGCCTTAACAAAGTTATTACAGGTGTTTCCGTAGCGTGTTAATGCACATGTATAGATTGATGATTATGGCTATGATAACACGCCGTTTGAACGAGGCTTTAGCAACTACGAACCCTAATGATTTTCTTCCTTCCTCTTTCTAGTGGGATTTGGTTTGTGAACGAGGTTTTCAAGCAAGCTTGGTAAATTCCCTTACGTTTCTTTTCGGAATCGTCGGTGCATTGACAGCCAGCATTCTTAGTGACAAATATGGAAGGAAAAAGATGGCATTTCTCACTAATTTCTCCCTTTGCACTTGTGGGCTCCTGTCAGCGTTTGCCCAAACGTACTGGGTATTCGCACTCTTCAGAACTCTTTTGGGATTTAGTTTAGGTAAGAGTCATTAATAGATAATATACAGTCATTTGAAAAAACGAAGTCGCTGACCTTTTCCGCGACTACGCGACTGGACCAAAGCCGAGTATGGGTAGAAATCGCTGAAGCGCTTAATTATTCGCTCTGAAGTAGTTGTTTTTGCTTACTAATAAGATAATATTAGCAGCAACCCTTTAAATGTATGTCTTCGGGTTTTGCGAAAGGAAGACAAAAGTCTATATGACTAATATTCAGTCAAAGATGTTCCCAATTTTGAAAATTTTTTTAGAAAATGTCTTTGATATGAAGCCCGAATTTGTTTGCCATCCAGTAAAAGTCACGTGGCTGTTTGTTGGCCTATTGACGAACTAGAATTGAGCAGCTCTGGGCATTGCCGTAAGGGGTCAATAATGGCCAATTATTTCTGTCTATGTACACTCCACATCATTTTAGAGTTTTAACATATAGTATCAGATAGGGATGATTATTTTCATTATTTGCAGGCGTTATACCTATCTGTTATACCCTAGTAATAGAATATGTCGGTTTTCGTCATCGCAGCATGGTTGGAATGACATATTGGTCATCATGGAATCTTGGCATGTGCCTTTTAGCGTTGCTAGGATACCTTTTACAAAGTTGGCGTCTTCTTACTATTTTCACAAGTGCTCCAGGGATGCTTATTTTTCTGTTTTGGTGGTAATGGGAAAATATTTCTACCAACTTTTGTCAAACAGTAGAATATTCAATGTCAAACAGCTTTCATTTAACAATACAAGTGTTATTATATCCAGTTTGGAGACAAGAGAGAATTATTTTTTTTGAAAACTTTGGAGATGATGAGTCAATTCAGTTTTCTGAATTCATTACAGTGAAGTTGTTGGATTATAAAATAAATAAACTCCTTCTGGCTCACTGGAATATCGGCTGATAATGTTCTTGGATGAGACATGATCTTCAAAATATCACATTTGCCCTCAAAGCTTCGCTTCTCGGTCAAATTTTCTTTTTTCGGACCATTCCTCATCCACGGACATTTTCAGCCGATATCCCAGCCGCCAGGAGGGGTTTATTTACTAAATATACACGATTACAAAGACATTAATCAAAATTACGAAGATAGTGATTTATTAATTACAAATAGAGAATAGACAAAAAAAGATGAGGAGACGTGTGTGTGTGTGTGTGGTTCTCGAAGTAGTAAAAAACTTTGTAGTCAAAAACTACCCATGAAATTTTTTTGAAAGGTTTACTCCAGAATCCCTTCGTTGGCTCTTGGTGAGAGGGAAGACTGATGAGGCAAAGAAGACATTGAAAAATGCTGCAAGAGTCAATAAAAAAGTCATCTCGGATGATGACATGAATCTACTTGGAGTCAATGAAGACAGAGGGAGTCTTGAAGGGAAGGAGAGACTTGGTGACGTAAGGGATCTGTTTGCATCCCGTCCAATGGCCCACAGGACTGTATTTTCTTGGTATTGCTGGTAGGTACACATAGTGGTGTAGTCTGGAATCCAACAACCAGTTGGAGCTTGTAGCTATACTTAGTATATGACAAAGTTTTGACATGGAATAGAATATAAGTTTCCGTCTTATTCACATGTTGTATTCTGTGCACCAACGCAGTACCAACTACACGAGGAGCTTTAACTAAGTACAATTGTCTCAGTGAGGGTTTCCATCACAAACAGATTTGCGGTGAACTTGTTGACATATTGATACAAGTCTGAGTTTGATTTCGATTTTGTGATGCTTCAGTAGTTTGTTTGTTATTATGGAAGGAAACCCTCGAATCAAGGGGGAGGCCTTACAAACTCTACCCACATGTGATGAGTCAAGAAATCAAACCAGAGAAGCTAGCTAGAGATAAGAGGCGAATCACTTTACCACACTTGATCCCCTAAATATATGTTGTCTCAGTAATCGATCAAAAAATATGTGAGAATTAAGAGAAATTCTCAAATGGAGGATCCTTTACAAGTTCAAATCAGTAAACGAAGCTTCTTTGCACATCGGCAATGCTAAGCGATCTATTGAAGAAGCAAGGGTGGCGTAGCGGTGAGAGCGCTTCCCTCTCACCAAGGCGACCCGAGTTCGAGCCCCGCTGGGCTCGGTGTCATATGTGAGTAGAGTTGTTTGTTGGTTCTCTCCTGTGCTTCGAGGGTTTTTCCGGGTTCTCCGGTTTTTCCTCCCTCCTCAAAAATCAACTTCTAAATTCCAATTGGAATGCAGTGGAGTAAGAGCCACTCTGTGGATTCCACTGTTAATTCGCATTTATTTTTATTTATTTAATTTAAAAACAAATGTTTTCCAACTTCAAGGTTCGTCAACGGGTTAGTGTACTATGGCATCTCACTGATCACACCAACTGTTGGTGGTAACATGTACTTGAACTTCTTTATATCTGCTGTGTGTGAGCAAATCGCAATTCTAGTGGGGATACCTGCATTAATTAGGTATGTATATAATATGCCCCAGACCATGCCACTACTTCCCATCCAATTCCATCACATCCCATGCCATCTTATCCCATGCCATGCCATCCTATCGCATGCCATACCATGTCATGCTATGCTATGCCATCCCATTCCATTCCATCCCATCCCATCCCAAAAACAGCTTTGGCTATAGCGTTGCGATGCTTTGGAATAATTTACCAGTCGAAATACGGCAAGCAAACACTCTAACTAGTTTTAAAAGGGGCTGTAGTGAAGTTTTATGATATATATATATATATATATATATATATATATATTTTTTAGATTTTAGATAAGCACGGCTCTCATGTAAAACAGGAGTTATATATTCACTATTCTTTGTACATAAATGTAGATAAATAGATTCCATAATATAGTTGTATTATTTCATAGTAATTTTGTTATTGTAATTTTGTATATAACCTGATGAGACACACCGTGGATAAATAAAGGCATATTATTATTATTATTATTATTATTATTATTATTATCCCAATGATATGATCTATTTTTCTTCGACTAGCACGGAGTGATTTCACAGTCTTCAGAGCCAGAGTCCGTTGTTCATGAATTCTCTGTCTTGTGTACTCAGAAATTGGAATATCTAGTTTTATGCTTTTAATGACGCCATTTATTTGGGAGAGATAGGACACTGAACTGCAATGTTGGCATCCCAAACACTCAAATATTTATTCACTGGCAAACAATTACTTTAAGATGTCACTTATTTGGTTTGATGTTTTTAGGTTTGGGCGTAAGAAGACGATCATTTTTAACCTGTGGATGGCTGGTGTTTTCTTGTTTGTTGCTGCGCTTTTGTCTTATTATGACGATGGAAGCAAAGGTATGTGCATAGCACTAGATATATGTAGAGGTGTTTTACCAACCAGTAAGTGTGGATAGGGAAAAACTTGCCGAGGCCGTTAGTTGATGCTGATGTTGATTCTGATGCTCAAATACTATATGATGGTGATGATGATATTACTTTTAACAAAGGAAATTTATTTATGACCTCCAGGTTTTCTGGCTGGAAAAATCTTGTCGGCCATCATTTTGGGGAAGTTGTTTATAACTGTTGCTTTCAATAGTATTAACGTTCATTCTTCAGAGCTTTTCCCAACAGTTATAAGGTAAACTATTTTGTTGTAGAATATTCAATTGAAACGCTTTTTCATTTTAATATTTCACAATTGTCCAACTTGGTCTCTTGCATTTTTTTTCAATTTCAGACCGCGCGTCTTTCTTTAGATAATATAATTATTTTTTTTTCAATTTGCATAAAAAAACAATTTTCTTTGGGAAATTATAAATTTTAAAGCAATCATCAAACAAGTCTTAAGCCACTATTAGATGGTCGTGCCGATTTAAACGAGACTTAAATTTTTGGCGACGTTTCTCGCCGAGTAAAGCGTACCTCTTTAAAAAACCGTGTGACGACAAAAATCTGTATCAACACGAATGCTAAAACTAAAACTTGACTCAGTCAATACTACATTCGTAGCTCTCTCGCTGTCTTTCGTAACCTATATAGCAAAATATTTTTACTTCGCCTTTAGATTCTAAGACACTCATGATCAGACAAACTGTTCCAAACAGGTAACCCAGTGTACCTTGGCCCAGGTTCTTGTTAAAGTGGGACGACGACGAAATGAACGTACTTAATATTTTGAAATTTTTGACATCCTCTCATAGCATTCACAATAATATTCTAATATTATTTTGTGGTTCGATAAAGGGAACGTCATCAAACAAGTTCTATTTCTCGGATTTCGCTTTCTAACTATTCCGCCATTATTCAAACATGCCCCTTTGTGACGTCAGTTTTTCACTATTATTGATAACCCTTATGGCTTGTTGTCATTTGTGGATATTCTCAAATTGATCATGAGGATTCTTTCTTGAAAATAACGCCAGGAAGCCGCTATGTGGAGAAAAGATGTAGCAAAAAGTCCTAAACCTGGACGCTAAAAGCAAAGCGTTGAGTAACTGACGTCACGGGTAGAAACCAGATGGATTAATGGCGGGCGATATTCTTAGACAATTCAACTCAGAATCTTAGCTATGATTTTCTTGTTCTTCTTTTTTTTTAACTTGGGGTTTCTCTTTTTCTATAGTATTTTTGTAATTTTTCATTGAAATAATCTCGTTTGGAAAAGGTTCAATTTTTATCGTTAATTGTCCCACTTTAACAATGATCGTGCAGTTGAGCTGCATACATTTCAATATCTTTTTGAGATGAGTCGATGATCGATGATGAAATTGCTGGCAATCTCAACGTAGAACTAGAAACCAGATAAAATAACGCTATGAAAGCTACTTACAACCAAATCCTCAAACCATGACGTTATTGTTTTCATTAGAAGCACTGCCATGGGACTTTTCAACTCTGCAGTTAACATCGGTTCTGCCTGTTCTTCATACATCGTATACTCGGTAAGTTTCTATTAAACGTTTTGTCAAAGGTTCAAAAAATTACGTTCTATTTAGCCCCTCCACAGCAAAGAGTCCATCCATTGATGCCTTTTAGTATCATGGCAATCAATGCGTTGATCAGTGGAATACTGTGCATGACTCTCATATGATATTCATTTGTTCCCTCCGCAGCAAAGAGTCCATCCATTGATGCCTTTTGGTATCATGGCAGCCAATGCGTTGATCTGTGGAATAATGTTTACAACTCTGCCAGAGACCAACAACAAAGCCATGCCTGATACCATTAAACAGCTCGATCTCATAATCCAGGATAGCGATGTTGAGTTCGATGAACTCCCAAGCAATCAGCAGAAATAATCTAACCTTGGACAGTAGAGAGAAGTTCAGAGCTATGTACCTTCTTGTGTGGCTCCTTTAAGTGTATTGAATAGTTTTAGGAAGGTGATATTTTAGCAAAGAATAATTAGAGTGAAGATAATCCGTCTAGCAAAGTTCTGCTGTCTGAAATACTGGGATTTGTTCTGACATGCGGTTAGCAACTTCACACGTATCAACGTTAAAAGCCCTTACACATGGTGTAGACTTTGGCAAGGGCGAATATATGAAAATATGAAACTAACGTTTAATTATACACAATAAATATACAAAAACTTAAATACTTCGTCAAATGAAAGTCGAAAACTGCAAATTATAACAATCACCATCATCAATTACTCTTAACACAAAGTATACAAGAAAATAAAATAAACAGCACACATTGTAAGTGACTGCTGCTTCCAACTCAAGCAGCTTGGTTACGTAGATTTTTATGTGGTGCTAACAATACTTCTCACTAGCGCGTGCAGAATGAACGTCGCGATGAAGCAATGTTTGGTGGACGTCAATCAGGGCGTTTACATGACAATGTCATGGATGGAAAGATTTAGATTGACGTCCACCAAAATCATATTTTGTGGCGACGGCAAATTTTATGATTCCGCTTATGATATTGAGAACGTCTACAAAAACATCTTTGGCAAGGAGTTACTAGGGAGAATTCCTCTCTCATACCTCCCTGCCTTGAAGAAAGATAAGTCGTGATTCAATGTCATAGACCACCACACAAATAATATCGTAGATGGGAAGGGTTTGAAAGATGGGTTCAAAACCAGTTTGTAACTTTATCATGTGGATATTGATGTATGTTGCTATGACATAGAGCTAGTTCCCACTTAAAATTCCGATGCCGATGTTCGGTGTCTTCGCAACGTCCTGAATAGTAAAGAGTACAATAACTATATTTAGTAAAATTCTACTACTATACTATTGCAAATCCTGCATTCTGATTGGCTAACGTACTCACTATCTATCAGCCGATAGATAGTGGGTAGAGAAAGGCGGCTTTGTTTTGAAAAAAATGGCGGCTTTCCCTTCGCGATTTTGTGAAGTTTCCTACGAAGAAATAGAAATAGTTTCGTTGAGAATTTTTCTAAAACAATTAGAAGACTCACTCTCGATTTCTATCGGCTTTGATAGTTGACTCGGGGCCGGAGCCCCTCGTCAACTATCAGCCGATAGAAATCTCGAGTTCGTCTTCTAATTGTTAAATATCTATGATACTATATAACTAGAACTATCTAATGATAATTAACACTAATGATACAATAGTGAACAATAGTAAAGCCTCTAAGATATTTTTAGCGCGCAAAAAAGTTTAAGCCCCACAAATGCATGTATAACTATTACTACTTTCGGAAATTTGTTGAGAAAGTAGAAACCAAATATTCTTTTCGTGCAACTTTGATAATTGAAAATTAAATTGCAGGATGGTGTATTACACGCTAAAAAACGCTCGTGCAATGCAAACATTGTTTTACGAAGAAGAAATGCCTAAGGGCCGCATTAACATGTTCTAATTAGACAGTATTCAAAATGAGAAAGAACAAACTCGACTCGCATATGCAGTTCAGTCGAGCCAGCTATTTCACTCAGGGTAGATGGCTGCAAGATAGAATTTCTTTCTACAGGGACTTTACACATTAATCCAAACATATAGAAACTGCTCGTTTATTAAGGTAAGAAATTTGAATTGCTGAAATGAAGAGTTGAAAGCTTTTAAAAGAAAAGATCTAAATATCATATTGTTTTCGTTTGTTTCTTCCACGAAAGTTGCCGAGCTTTCACACTTCTATACACGATATACGTGTATAAACGAATCTAAACGAACCTAACAACCTAACCTTATATTCGTATAACGCAAATCGCGTTTGGTCTTTGAATAATTTGAATCGTTGTAATACCTACTTTACGCCCTGAAGATAATTTTTTAGACATCGATCTAAATAACGTTTCATCAAGTGACTAGGTAATGAACTCTAACTCATATCTGCTGCACAATTTTTATCTACTCTCTTGCATATTCTAAGTACCACAATCAGTTTTAAAGTATAGAAAATTATAGACCTGCTAAAGGAGACGACGTTGCAGGTAACATTTCAAAAAACAAGTGCGAGTGTTTCATTAACGCTCGTTAATTAAAGAAATTGTTGTCACGCAACTTGAGCGGTGATTTTTAAACGGTGATTTAATTGCAATTGGCGTGGCGTGGCGTGGCGTGGCGTGGCGTGGCGTGGCGTGGCGTGGCGTGGCGTGGCGTGGCGTGGCGTGGCGTGGCGTGGCGTGGCGTGGCGTGGCGTGGCGTGGCGTGGCGTGGCGTGGCGTGGCGTGGCGTGGCGTGGCGTGGCGTGGCGTGGCGTGGCGTGGCGTGGCGTGGCGTGGCGTGGCGTGGCGTGGCGTGGCGTGGCGTGGCGTGGCGTGGCGTGGCGTGGCGTGGCGTGGCGTGGCGTGGCGTGGCGTGGCGTGGCGTGGCGTGGCGTGGCGTGGCGTGGCGTGGCGTGGCGTGGCGTGGCGTGGCGTGGCGTGGCGTGGCGTGGCGTGGCGTGGCGTGGCGTGGCGTGGCGTGGCGTGGCGTGGCGTGGCGTGGCTTGGCGTGGCGTGGCGTGGCGTGGTGCGGTGGGTGCGGTGGGTGCGGTTTGATTTGGTTTAGTGTAGTTTTATTTTTTTAGTATTGGTTAGTGCAAACTTGGTATTTTTCGTTTAATGCTATGCGCACTAACAAAAAAGAAAACGTTTTATTAGCCTTCATTAGAGCTATCAACATGGCAAAGGAATCAAAAGAGCGCATTCTGGACAAAATTGGCAGTTTTGGACTCTTTCAGCTTCGATTATGTGGCATCATGAGCTATGCAATGTGTTGCCTTACCATGGGGTTTCTAGTGATGACGTTCAGCACAGCTGAGCCTCCGTGGAGGTGTACATCAAACTCTACTTCGTGCACTTTGAATGGAACGTTTAAAGCTGGCGATAAAGACTATGAACACCGGTGCAGTATTCCACGTAAAGACTGGGAATTTGCTGTGGAGGGAAATTTTGATTCCATAGTCACTGAGGTATGTAATTATTATGATGTCGTAAGGGTTTTTAGGAGCATTACTAAAATGTGCTTGGAGCACGGTTAATATACGTCAAACTATCGTGTTAATAGTCTTACCATACCTTGGTATACCATAAATACCAAAAATGTTGCCGTTTCTACCCCTAGGGTAAAAAAATGCCGAGCACAAAAGTAAATCGAGCAAAATAAAATGACCAGCTCCCGGTTGCACGAAGGATGGATAACGCTATCCGATGGATAAGTCTTATCCAGTGGATAAATAAGATAAGATTAAACATTTTGGAAATTCCTGGACACATGAGATAATAGCCTTTTTGACTTTTATCCCATACAAAGTCTATACGCTGATAAACCATTCTGTTTTGCAAACTCGATGCACCTACTGCGCGCGTGCATGTCCATAATTTCTCGCAACGTCTTTAGTAATATCACAACAAGTTTGCAATCAAATCGCCGGCTGTTTACAATTGCGATAAAGATTGCAATAAAACTGCCATTGAATTCACCGCTCACGTCTAGCCTACGCGACAAAACTTCTAGTTTAAACGGGTCTTAACAAAGTTATTGCAGGTGTTTCCGTAGCGTGTTAATGCGCATGTATAGATTGATGATTATGGCTATGATAACACGCCGTTTGAACGAGGCTTTAGCAACTACGAACTCTAATGATTTTTTTCCTTCCTCATTTTAGTGGGATTTGGTTTGTGAACGAGGTTTTCAAGCAAGCTTGGTAAATTCCCTTACGTTTCTATTCGGAATCGTCGGTGGATTGTCAGCCAACATTCTTAGTGACAAATATGGAAGGAAAAAGATGGCATTTCTCACTAATTTCTACCTTTGCACTTGTGGGCTTCTGTCAGCGTTTGCCCAAACGTACTGGGTATTCGCACTCTTCAGAACTCTTTTGGGATTTAGTTTAGGTAAGAGTCATTGATAGATAATATACAGTCATTTGAAAAAACGAAGTCGCTGACCTTTTCCGCGACTACGCGACTGGACCGAAGCCGAGTATGGGTAGAAATCGCTGAAGCGCTTATAAAATTATTCGCTCTGAAGTAGTTGGTTTTGCTTACTAATAAGATAAGACAAGCAGCAACCCTTCAAATGTGTGACTTCGGGTTTTGCGAAAGGAAGACAAAAGTCTCATTGCCAGAAATATGGGACATGAGCCTGCTCATCCATGCGCAATGATGCGTTTCAGCTTACAAAATAGCCGCCGAGTCTTATAGGAAATGTATGGGGAATATAGAGCTTCCTCTATTTACGGCGAATAGGGTTTTATTTCCTCTGAGCTCCACATCGCGACAAACAACCCACCCTACAAGTTACTAAATAAGCGTAAAATGATCATTGAATCATGCGACATATTGGTTCCCGGACTACTTGCCTTCGAAAGGCTTCGAAAGCTCTAGATTCCATACATCGTCTATAAATCTGGCCACACTTGACCCCAAAATCGTCTTATTTGAGCTCGAAAAAATTTAAAAGTAAAAGAGCTCCACCACGATATCACCAAACGAGTGTTTAATAAATCCAAAACCGCTCAAAATAGACAGCATGCCTTCAGAATGTAGGTTCCCAAGAAGCTTGAAGTTAGGTTAAATTTTAAGCGATTCAACGCGTTGTTAGCTCGTAGTTTTCAGTTAAAAATGACAAGAAACCACAGAGAACTGCTCCAAACAGTTTCAAAAACCCCTAAATATCGCCATTTTGTCTCAATTAGATGGTTAAATAACATCAATTTATATGAAACGAAAAACTTTCATTCACGTTTTAACTCTAACTTGAAAGAGTTGTTTTAAAAAGTCAGAATGGCGTTTACAGTTTGTTGATATCTCTTTTTGTTGAAGAGATATCAAAAAAAATCCAAATATGCAAATCAGCGAATGATGTCTGTCTGTCTGTTACTCGATCTATCTATCTCAATTTAGGCACTGAGTTTTCCACATATTTTGTCGACTTTTCTTTTTTTACAACATCTTAGTTAACATTAATAACGGTGCCTTCTATGAAGTCTTTTCAACTGAACTGAAATACTATTACCTTAACCGAGTTTTTCTTATTATTCTGTTTTGGTGGTAAGTGGGGAAAAACTCAACCATAAGACCTTCCCGAATTCGCTTTAGTGCCTCCGAAACAATGGCTCCAAGTCAAGGTGTCGGGCTTGTTAAAGTATAATTAATTTATGAACGCATCAACTCCAACCTCGACTTGAAGCCATTGTTTCCTGGTCACTCAAGCGAATTTAGGAAAAGTTTGCTTCTTTTGCTTTCTTTACACACTGTATTTTATGGTCCTGAACGTTTTATGAACTTTTTTTGAACGTTTGTTTATTTATACATATTAATACTTATAACCCAACGATGAATTTTCGCGCTCTGTCATTGGTTCATATGGGTCACCTGCAGGACGGGTATCAGGCGATATCCCCCGTCCGAAGTGATATTCGTCCAGCAGAAGGGAAAAACGTAAAAAAGGAAAGAAAAAACAAGGAAAACAAAGATGTTGAAAAATGGTCCTCAAAATATTACATTTGCCCTCGAAGCTTCGCTTCTCGGCCAAATTTTCTTTTTTCGAACCATTTCTCATTCTCGGTCATTATCGGCCGATATCCCAGACGCCAGGAGGGGTTTATTTACTAAATACACAAGATTACAAAGATATTTATTAAAATTACGAAAACTGATTTATTAATTACAAATAGAGAATAGACAAAAAAAGATGAGGAGACGTGTGTGTGTGTGTGTGTGGTTCTCGAAGTAGTAAAAAACTTTGTAGTCAAAAACTACCCATGAAAAAACAACAGGTTTACTCCAGAATCTCTTCGTTGGCTCGTGGTGAGAGGCAAGACTGATGAGGCCAAGAAGATTTTGAAAACTGCTGCACGAGTCAACAAAAAGATAATCTCGGATGATGACATGAATCTACTTGGAGTCAATGAAGACAGAGGGAGTCTTGAGGAGAAAGAAAGGCTTGGAGATATAAGGGATCTGTTTGCATCTCGTCCAATGGCCCACAGGACTGTATTTTCTTGGTATTGCTGGTAGGTACACATAGTGGTGTAGTCTGGAATCATAGTTAATAGAGGGGACCTCTATTAACTATGCTGGAATTCAACAACCAGTTGGAGCTTGTAACTATATTTAGTATAGTGACAAAGTTTTGACATGGTATAGAATATAAGTTTTCGTCATATTCACATATTGTATTCGATGCACCAACGCAGTACAAACTACACGAGGAGCTTTGGCCAAGTACAGTTGTCTCAGTGAGAGTTTCCATCACAAACGGATTTGCTGTGAACTTGTTGACATATTGGTACAAGTCTGAGTTTGATTTCGATTTTGTGTTGCTTCAGTAGTTTGTTTGTTATTATGGAAGGAAACCTTTGAATCAAGGGAGAGGCTTTACAAACTCTACCCACATGTGATGAGTCAAGAAATCAAACCAGAGAAGCTAGCTAGAGATAAGAGGCGAATCACTTTACCACACTTGATCCCCTAAAGATATATTGTCTCAGTAATCGATCAAAAAATATGTGAGAATTAAGAGGAATTCTCAAATGGAGGATCCTTTACAAGTTCAAATCAGTAAACGAAGCTTCTTTGCACATCGGCAATGCTAAGCGATCTATTAAAATCAAATATTTTCCAACTTCAAGGTTCGTCAACGGGTTAGTGTACTATGGCATCTCACTGATCACACCAACTGTTGGTGGTAACATGTACTTGAACTTCTTTATTTCTGCTGTGTGTGACCAAATCGCAATTCTAGTGGGGATACCTGCATTAATTAGGTATGTATATAATATGCCCCAGACCATGCCACTACATCCCATCCCATCCCATCCCATCCATCCCATGATACGATCTATTTTTCTACGAAGACTACGGAGTGATTTCAAAGTCTTCAGAGCCAGAGTAAGTTTTTCATGAATTCTCTGTCTTGTGTACTCAGAAATTGGAATATCTAGTTTTATGCTTTTAATGACGCCAAATTTATTTGGGAGAGATAGGACACTGAACTGTAATGTTGGCATCCCAAACACACAAATATGTTGTTTATTTTTATTCACTGGCAAACAATTAGTTTTTAAAATATGTCACTTATTTTATTTGATGTTTTCAGGTTTGGGCGTAAGAAGACGATCATTTATAATCTGTGGATGGCTGGTGTTTTCTTGTTTGTTGCTGCGCTTTTGTCTTATTATGACGATGGAACTAAAGGTATGTGCATAGCACTAGATATATGTAGAGGTGTTTTACCAACCAGTAAGTGTGGATAGGGAAACATTCGGCGAGGCCGTTAGTTGATGCTGATGCTGATTCTGATGCTCAAATATTATATGGTGGTGATGATGATATTACTCTTAACAAAGGAAATCTATTTATGACCTCCAGGTTTTGTGGCTGGAAAAATCTTGTCGGCCATCGTTTTGGGGAAGTTGTTTATAACTGTTGCTTTCAATAGTATTAACGTTCATTCTTCAGAGCTTTTCCCAACAGTTATAAGGTAAACTATTTCAATTTATTATTTAGGGGTTAGAGACTGATGTGAGTGTTTTGTTGGAGAATAAATGCACGCGCTGACTGTATAATGAACGAGAAATTTTAATACTGCACGAGGCGAAGCCGAGTGCAGTATGAGAAATTTCGAGTTCATTATACAGTAAGCAAGTGCATTTATTCTCCAACAAAACACGAACTACAAGTCTCTAACCCTTTTAATATGCAAACTGAGTACGCTGAAGAGCAGACGGCGCGACATTTTTTAAGTGTCATTTACGAATTTGAACGTATTGAATCAAAAAGTATTTAAGTTCTTGGTAGAACTTTTTCAGCCTTTCCGCTATGATTTCTTTTTCTAAGTTTTCCAGAATTTCTTCTTTATATCTCTTATGAAGCCATTCTGCATTGAAAAACAAAATAAAGGTATTATTTTTAAGTTAACGCTTCAAACAAAAAAATTCTCATTCATCAGTTGAAAGCTAGCTATCGACAAAGCTACAAAAAAATTTTTTGTTTTGAATTACAAATGTACAGTTGTATGGTTTTACCTTTGAAAAGGGAAATTTCCCACTTTGTTTGTCGCTTGGTAGCAATTGGAATGGCTCCATCTATAAATCCTTCAATTTCCTTATCGTTTAGCTCTTCGAATCTTTCATTTTCTAAATCCATTTTCTTATAATGCACTCGAAGCGTGCAATAAACTTTATAACATCACGACAAGCGCTTTGTCCTCAAATACATCGATATCACGTGATCGATTTTAGCCAATGAGCTGCTTGAATTTTGTTCAGCGTACGAAGTTTGCATATTAATAATTATTAATTATTTGATTTTATTTCATTTTAATTTTTCACAATTGTCCAACTTAGTGGGAGGCCTCTTTTGCATTTTTTTTTTTCGATTTCAGACCACGTGACATTCTCTCTATAATAAGAATTTTCTTTTCAATTTGCAGGCATATATAATCATTTATCTTTGGGAAATTATAAATTTTAAATCAATTATAAGAGAAGTCTTAAGCCCATATTAGACTGTCGTGCCAATTTAAATGAGGCTTAAATATTTGGCGACGTTTCTCGCCGAGTAAAGCGTACCTCTTTAAAAAACCGCGTGACGACAAAAAACTGTATCAACACGAATGCTAAAACTAAAACTTGACTCAGTCAATACTACATTCGTAGCTCTCTCGCTGTCTTTCGTAACCTATATAGCAAAATATTTTTACTTCGCCTTTAGATTCTAAGACACTCATGATCAGACAAACTGTTCCAAACAGGTAACCCAGTGTACCTTGTCCCAGGTTCATGTTGAAGTGGGACGACGACGAAATGAACGTACTTAATATTTTTACGTTTTTGACATCCTCTCATAGCATTCGCACTAATATTCTAAAATTATTTTGTGGTTCGATAAAGGGAACGTCCTCAAAACAAGTTCTATTTCTCAGATTTAGCTTTCTAACTATTCCGCCATTATTCAAACATGCCCCTTTGTGACGTCAGTTTGTCACTCATATTATTGAAAACCCTCATGGCTTGTTGTCATTTGTGAATATTCTGAAATGGATCATGAGGTTTCTTTCTTGAAAATAATGCCAGGAAGCCGCTATGTGGAGCAAGGATGTAGCAAAAAGTCCTAAACCTGGGCGCTAAAAGCAAAGTGTTGAGTAACTGACGTCACGGGTAGGAACCAGATGGATTAATGCCGGACGATATTCTTAGACAAATCAACTCAGAATCTTAGCTATGATTTCTCTTGTTCTTTTTTTAACATGGGGTTTCTCTTTTTCTATAATATCTTTGTAATTTTTCATCGAAATAATCTCGTTTGGAAAAGGTTCAATTTTTATCGTTGTTCCACTTTAACAATGATCGTGCAGCTGATCTACATACATTTCATCTACAAACCATGACGTTATTTTTTTCATTAGAAGCACTGCCATGGGACTTTTCAACTCTGCAGTTAACATCGGTTCTGCCTGTTCTTCATACATCGTGTACTCGGTAAGTTTCTATTAAACGTTTGGTCAGAGCCTTGTTGCCTTTTGGTATCATGGCAATCAATGCGGTGATCTGTGGAATACTGTGCATGACTCTCATATGATATTCATTTAGTCCCTTCACAGCAAAGAGTCCATCCATTCATATCATGCCTTTTGGTATCATGACATTCAATGTGTTGATCTGTGGAATACTGTGCATGAATCTCACATAATATTCATTTGTCCCTCCACAGAAAAGAGTCCATTCATTGATGCCTTTTGGTATCATGGCAGCCAATGCGTTGATCTGTGGAATAATGTTTACAACTCTGCCAGAGACCAACAACAAAGCCATGCCTGACACCATTAAACAGCTCGATCTCACAATCCAGGATAGCGATGTTGAGTTCGATGAACTCCCAAGCAATCAGCAGATCTAATCTAACCTTGAACAGTAGATAGAAGTTCAAAGCTATATACCTTCTTGTGTGGCTCTTTTAAGTGTATTGAATAGTTTTAGGAAGGTGATATTTTAGCAAAGAATAATTAGAGTGAAGATAATCCGCCTAGCAAAGTTCTGCTGTCTGAAATATTGGGATTTGTTCTGACATTCGGTTAACAACTTCACGCGTATCAACGTTAAAAGCCCTTACACATGGTGTAGACTTTGGCAAGGGCAAATTTATGAAAATATGAAACTAACGTTTAATTATACACAATAAATATACAAAAAGTTAAATACTTCGTCAAATGAAAGTCGAAAACTGAAAATTATAATAACCACCATCATCAACTACTCTTAACACAAAGTATACAAGAAAATAAAATAAACAGCACACATTGTAAGTGACTGCTGCTTCCAACTCAAGCAGTTTGGTTACGTAGATTTTTATGTGGTGCTAACAATACTTCTCACTAGCACGTGCAGAATGAACGTCGCGATGAAGCAATGTTTGGTGGACGTCAATCAGGGCGTTTACATGACAATGTCATGGATGAAAAGACTTAAATTAACGTCCACCAAAATCATATTTTGTGGCGACGGCAAATTTTATGATTCCGCTTATGATATTGAGAACGTCTACAAAAACATCTTTGGCAAGGAGTTGCTAGGGAGAATTCATCTCTCATACCTCCCTGCTTTGAAGAAAGATAAGTAGTGATTCAATGTCATAGACCACCACACAAATAATATCGTAGATGGGAAGGGTTTGAAAGATGGGTTCAAAACCAGTTTGTAACATCATGTGGATATTGATGTATATTGCTATGACATAGAGCTAGTTCCCACTTAAAATTTCGATGCCGATGTTCGGTGTCTTGGCAACGTCCTGAATAGTAAAGAGTACAATAACTATATATATATATATGATACTATATATCTAGAACAATCTAATGATAATTAACACTAATGATACAATAGTGAACAATAGTAAAGCCTCTAAGATATTTTTAGCGCGCAAAAAAGTTTAAGCTCAACAAACGCATGTATAACTACTACTACTTTCGGAAATTTGTTGAGCAAGTAGAAACGAAATATTCTTTTCGTGCAACTTTGATAATTGAAAAATAAGTTGCAGGATGGTGTGTTACACGCTAAAAAACGCTCCTGTAACTTAAACATTTTTGGGCGCTGCTCAAGTTGCACGTAAAAAGACTACGTGTAACAGCGGCTTACGTTACTTAGTTTGGTTTCTAAATGTTTAAGAGAAGATGTCGACAAAAATCGAACAAAATCAAAATTTGCCGGCAACAGCCGAAAGTTCGATATTGGAATAAAACCCTCCAAAAATGCTTCGACTATCGAATATCATTTCGACTTTTCAATTTCTTAATATCGTCCTTTTATTGTAATAAGCACTTGATGAAAACATTTTTGGAAAATTATTTACTTTTCACAAGGCGTCGAAGTACCATGGTAAACGATATTTTTTCACCGTTATGAATTTATTGGAAGATAGTGAAATTTTAGCTTTTAAAACTTAAAACAATTTATAAAACAGTTTTTAAAAAATTAAACATGTAGATATTTTTGCAAATGCACGCGAGCACTCTGAAGGTGAACTATATTTTGGCTCTCTCCCAGGGTCAATTATTGAAAAATTCATTTTTCTCGTTTTTCTCTCAGAAATGGAGCGATATTTCGACAAATGAAAGGTACCGTGGTATATCTAGTATATGTATACTTACCTTATACCAAAATATGAGAGAAATCGAACTTTTGGTACTTGCAGGAGTATGTTCGATTTTTGCTAACATCCCCTTTTAATATCCTAACTTATAAATCATGGCAACATTTTCTTTTAACATATGAAACATTAATGAATGAAATTCTCCTTTTCGTCTATAGGAAACCACAGTTTTTTGCCTGATTGCCTTATATATTGTAGTTTTTGATATTTCAAAAAACGTGAAATGGATTTTTTCAAAACTTTTATGGTCGTTTGATCAATATATGAACAACATTGTCTCAAAATTTTATTTTGATTGAAATATTTTAACATAATCAAATTAAGAAATGAATTTGATCTGAAATGCAAACATTGTTTTACAAAGAAGAAATGCCTAAAGGCCGCATTAACTTATTCTAATTAGACAGTATTCAAAATGAGAAAGAACAAAGTCGACTCGCATACATATGCATTTCAGTCGAGCCAGCTATTTCACTCAGGGTAGACGGCTGCGAGAATTTCTGTCTACAGGGACTTTACACATTAATCCAAACATATAGAAACTGCTCGTTTATTAAGGTAAGAAATTTATATTGCTGAACTGAAGAGTTGAGAGTTTTTAAAAGAAAAGATGTAAATATTATATTGTTTACGTTTGTTTCTTCCACGAAAGTTGCCGAGCTTTCACACTTCTATACACGATATACGTGTATAAACGAATCTAAACGAACCTAACAATCTAACCTTATATCCGTATAACGCAAATCGCGCGCGCTATAGTCTTTGAATAATTTGAATCGTAGTAATACCTACTTTTCGCCCTGAAGATAACATTTTTGACATCGATCTAAAAAACGTTTCATCAAGTGACTAGTTAATGAACTCTAACTCATATATGCTGCACAATTTTTATCTACTCTCTTGTAAATTTTAAGTACCACAATCGGTTTTAAAGTAGAGAAAATTAGAGACATGCTAAAGAGATGACGTTGCAGGTAACATTTCAAAAAACAAGTGCGAGTGTTTCATTAACGCTCGTTAATTCAAGAAATTCTCTCGCGCGACTTGAGCGGTGATTTCAACGGTGATTTAATTGCAATCTCCATCGCGAGTGTAAGCGAACGGCGATTTTATTCAGCACCAACGTAACCAAAAGAAATACTGGCGAACTCGTTTCGGTAATCTTCAACCGAACTCGGGCCGTCGTTATTTTTTTAGGATTGGTTAGTGCAAACTTGGTATTTTTCGTTTAATGCTATGCGCACTAACAAAAAAGAAAAACGTTTTATTTAGCCTTCATTAGAGCTATCAACATGGCAAAGGAATCAAAAGAGCGCATTCTAGACAAAATTGGCAGTTTTGGACTCTATCAGCTTCGATTATTTGGTATCATGAGCTATGCGTTGTGTTTCTATACAATGGTGCTATTAGTGATGACATTCAGTACAGCTGAGCCCCCGTGGAGGTGTACAGCAAACTCTACTTCATGTACCTTGAATGGAACGTTTAAACCTGGCGATAAAGACTATGAACATCGGTGCAGTATTCCGCGTAAAGACTGGGAATTTGCTGTGGAGGGAGATTTTGATTCCATCGTTACTGAGGTATGTAGTTGTTGTATTTTGTTGGGTTTGTAGGAGCACTGAAATGTGTTTAGAGCCCTTTGTTTATGTTGGACATTCGGCTATGACTAGAATCCGGTCCTAGAGTACAACGTATGGTTGTGTTTGCGACATTAATAATCAAATAGTCAATTCGTCGATATAGCATAGACATTAAGCAGCCTGCTTACGACCTAAGAATGTTCACAACAATGTTTGCCGAGAAAGCTAGGGATACTTACAATTCTCTTTAGTAGGGTTTGTGCTGATCCCAGAAAATTCCTGAATTATTGAAGTTTCTTTTCTAGGTTCGTCGAACTGAAATCTCTTGAAACATTTTTGCCCCATTGCCAATCCTTAGCTGAAAAACTCTTTTGATATCTTCCTGTTGAATGTACTCGTGGCATGGTAGGGAATGGAAGAATAAACGCTGCTGAAAATTTCCCATCATTAGAAAAATGTGGTTTGCAAAGAATGTGCTGTTTTCCTAGAAACTGAACTGACTCAACACAGTAGTCCCCTGGGGACATTTTTTGCTGCTGAAATATAACCTGGCTTCTGTGATTTTGTATACTCACACCAAGGAAAACTCCTGAAACTCCATCCTCCCTTAATAACTACGAACCCTGATGGTTTTCTTTCTTCTATTTGCTAGTGGGATTTGGTTTGTGAACGAGGCTTTCAGGCAAGCTTGGTAAATTCCCTTACGTTTCTATTTGGAGTCGTCGGTTCATTATCAGCCAACATCCTTAGTGACAAATATGGAAGGAAAAAGGTGACATATGCAACTATTTTCATCCTGTGCACCAGTGGGCTCCTGTCAGCGTTTGCCCAAACGTACTGGGTGTTTGCACTCTTCAGAGTTCTTGTGGGATTCGGTTTAGGTAAGAATTATTAAAAGGTAACAAGAAGCGAAGCAGATCTGTAGTAATCGTTCTCTTGACCACCTCCCAATCAAATAATATCAAAGGTAATTATGATAATGACGTAGGATGAATCTTATAATAGTGGTGCTAATTACCGGATTTCAAGTCAAGAGGCTGGGTACGAGTTCTTAAATTGGGATGATGACAACACAAAACTCACATAGCCAAAAAAAAGTACATCGAGGAATGCAAAATTTCGAAGTTTGATGTTAATCAGATCATTATTGAACGACTTACAGCCATTCAAAAATACAGAGAAATGTATGGTGTCAGGACATAGTATCCGTACACTTATCATTTCTTTATAAATTTTAGCATATTTGTTTGCTTGTAATTTTATCAATATTGATGCGATTAACACCAAACTTCGGAATTTTGTATAACTCGATGTACTCTATTTGGCTATGCGAGTTTTGTGCTGTCATCGTCACAATTTAGAAAATCTTTCCCAGCCCCTCTCGATTGTGTTTGTATTAAGGGAAACAAGGGTAGCATAGCTGTAGCAGATCTAGTAGACCCACCATCGCCTCAGCTCAAGGCTGTTGGGTTCGATTTCCGGATTTGAAATCATATGTCGGTCAAGTTTGAGTCTCTCCCTCCGCAATAATAGTTCTAGTTCCAAGCTGATCTTACCATTTAAGACCCGAAGTTGCGTTATTCTTTTCTATCTATCTAAAATGCTACATCATTTTGGTGTTAAACATATAGTTATAGTTATTTTCATTCTTTGCAGCCGGTGTACCTACCTCTTATACCCTGGTAATAGAATATGTTGGGTTTCGTCATCGTAGCGTGGTTGGGACTGCATATTGGTCGTCATGGGAGCTTGGTATGTGCCTCTTAGCGTTGCTAGGATACCTTTTGCAAAGTTGGCGTCTCCTTACAATTATCACAAGTGCTCCAGGGATGCTGATTATTCTGTTTTGGTGGTTAGTGGACAATCGATAAGTAGATTCTCCCGAATAAGCCAGTTCAGGGCTTCAGAATCGTTTTCAGTGCGCATGCGATTTTATTAAGAATTTCTCACATTCTTTTGTTTAATTAAAGAAAGTGAGAAATTCGGGATAAAATCGTATGCGCACTGAAAACGATTCTGAAACTCCGAACTGACTTATTTGCTTGAGTGTCTCTGAAACAATGGCTTCAAGACGAGGTTGAACTTTTTAAAATACAGTGAATTTAAATAAAATGATAATAATAATAATAATTAATAATAATAATACTAATAAATTTAAATAATAACTTTATTGACAATTGCTTTAAAAAGATAAATAATAATAATGGATGATTATGATAATAATATCAATAAGAAATTTAAAATATACTTAATCCTAATACTAATACTAAAACTGAAACTTATTACTATTATTAATATATATTTTATATAGAATTAAAAAGAAAAAAAGGAAAGAAATTGTATAAAAAGAAAAATTTGTATCACTAAATTATGATTTATATAATAATAATATAATATATTACTAAAACAATGATATAATGACTATTTATAAAATACTTGCTTCATGGTTGTTTAATCTGAAATCCTCTAAAATGTTTTTATTTCGAAAAGGGGTTCTTGACCCTCTTATGCACAGATGGACAGTTCTTAAAATGTTAAAGTTCAAAACAGTTCTTATCCAAGTGATAACGCTGGCGTAGTCCTCTCCTGATTTCGTTGCTAGTAGGTTGGCCAGGTTCTGTAAAAATATTTGGCTTTCGGTGCCCATTCCTCCATTTGTTCCAAATATTAGCGGTGTGAATGTTCTCATTTCGACGTTTAGGACTCTCTGTTGGTATTTTCTTTTCTTTTCTTGTTCTTGTTCCTTAAACATACTTGATGTGCTCTTGTTCTGGTTGCTCGCGGAGTTCACATGCGTCACTCTTACGTCAAAAAATGCAGTGACTCCACGAGACCAGAACCCTCCAGCCTTGATATCTAAGCGTGCATCGGGACTTTTGTTGGACGATTTTAGATCCAGGTGCTCGTTGTCCAGGGGTATTAGGTGTGGCTCGGCTTGAACGTTGTTGCATACTCTGTTCAATAACGTTGTAAGGAGATCCATCATGTCTTTGGGCCACAAAACCACCCTTTTTACATGATAAGGCGAGGTTTACTGAAAAGACAGACCCGCATGTGCAATGGCTTGGGAGGTCCGGCAGCGCAAGGTTGTAGCGTAAACGTAGAGAGTCTCTAAATTCCTGCTTATTCAACGCTAAACCCTGGTCTTGAAGAGGCAACGAGCCACGAGCCCTTTGCGAGCCACGAGCTAGCTCCTTTATCCCTTGCTTGATTAATGTACGGTAGCAAATCGGAAGGTAATTTAGCATCAATACACTCTACTTTGGATCTTTTGATGGCTGCTTTTAAAGCCTGCTGTTGCTTCTTCAGGTCCTCTGAGCATTCTAAAGGTGAAAACTTCTGTTCGATTATTGATTGTTTATGAGGGGCCGTTATTTTCTTAGAAGCTGCAAACTGTTGAGGTGCTTCTTCTTTCAATAGAGGAATACCCAAACCACCCTGAGGTGGTGTTAAGGTGATTAATTCTTGCAGGGGATCTGCTAAGGGTTCCACTTGACCAAAAAGTGTAGGTATGAATAGTTCATTGATAACCTCGTGGATAGGGTCCGTGTAGTCTTCAAATGATTCGATTGTTCGCATGCAGAAAGTAAATTTCGACTTATAGGCCTTCGTAAAAGCAGTATAGGCGGCACGCGGTTGGCTCTTGGCTATTTCAGATAGATGTTCGAGTTCTTCCCTCCATTGATTGACTTTTTCGTTACAGTATTCATCTTTGTAAGTTTTAGTACCGATAACGGCTCCAAGATGACGTTTCCCCTCTGCAGTTATATAATAATAATAATAATAATAATAATAATAATAATAATAATAATAATAGAAAATAAATAAGTATTATTTTTATTCAAATTATTTTTTTCGTCATTTTGATTGGCCGAGAGAACTGCAAATAACTGCCAAATAAAAACGTTCTGCTCATGCGCATTACGGTACAAAGCCATTTTGATGCAAATAACGGTCTGCTCATGCGTAGTAACTTTGCATTTGACAATGGCTCGTTTCCCTGAAAAAATGAACTGACTTCGTTTTATTGCTTAACTAGACGCTCTAAAAGCGTATACTCGTGCCAATTGGTGAAAGGCGTAAGCTTTTGAGAACATGTAGGTCTGAAAATATATAGCAGACTTAGAGAGAACTGAGCCTCTGAGTACCTGTTCAACCTGGAATTGGAGCAATTGTTTGCTGATCACTCACGCAAACTCAGGAAAAGGCTGCTGCTTTTCCCTTATTGATACTAGTTGTCTCTGACACTTCTTTTTATGGTCAAAAAATGTCCAAACCATTTTATACGAAAGGTATACTCCAGAATCTCTTCGTTGGCTCTTGGTGAGAGGCAAGACTGATGAGGCCAAGAACATTTTGAAAACTGCTGCAAGAGTAAACAAAAAGGTCATCTTGGATGATGACATAAACCTACTTGTAGTGGATGAAGACACAGGGATTCTTGAGGAGAAGAAGAGGCTTGGAGACATAAGGGATCTGTTTGCATCTCGTTCAATGGCTCACATAACTTTGTTTTCTTGGTACTGCTGGTAGGTACACATAGTGTAGATTTCAATTCAACGGCTGGTAGACCTTTTCGGCCTGGGTATAAAGTTTTTCAATTTTGATCAGACTACGTGTCATTCTCTTGAGAGTATGATTCTTTATTTGAATTGTATCCATAGTCATGTGTCTTCTCACGTGCAACTACTAAGCAAAGAAATGATACTCTAGAGAATGGCAAGTGGTTTAAAATGGTAAAAATCATTTCTAAGGCAAAAAGGGCTGTTGAAGCATGAAACTTTACTTAGCATAGTTAGTATAGTTCCAGACATTTTTACGTGGTGGTAAGTTTTCTGCTTATAAACATGTTGCATACAACACCAACGCAGTCCTAACTAATAACCGCTAGTCAGGAGCTGAAATTTAAATTTATTTCCATCATTCCAGGGTCAAATTACCCAAGGAATATTCCACGCATTAGGATATTTATTTCAGTCTTTACCCAATCTCGTTCCCAGAGCCCTTATTTCTTACTGCGGATGCTCGACGAAATAAATAGTCTCTGGAAAACTCAAAACCAATCCCGTTCCCAGAGTCCTTATTTCTTACTGCGCAAAATCGATAAAATAAATAGGCTCTGGAAAACTCAAAACCGGAAGAGCCAGAATCTGGTTGTCTCGGACATGCGCATTATGAAAACCGGAAGTTAACACGACAAAAATGATAAAAACAAAATGGCCGACTGTTGAGGGCGCTATCGTGCCGTTGCTCTCAATTAAACGTACTTTGATGATAAGTTAAGCTCAGATAGAAACAATACCAAAGCCATTATTAACATAGGTAGGCTAAAAATGATACTTTAGTTGTGCTGCCAACTGGATACGACGGGGATACGGCAAATTGTAAGTGTATCAGTTTTCCGAGTCTACCAATGTAATAGTCTTAGTTCTTAGTTCACTCCTAAATAGCTTAAGCTAATTCTAGATGGAATATGTACTGCCCCTGTTGTCTCCCCCTTAAATTCACTAATGTTAGACCAAGTGAGAGAGAAAGGGATTCGAGGATGGGTTGTGCGTTAAAAATAGTATTAAACTGAATTGTAACAACTACGACAAATGCGTGTTTTCTAATGACATTTTTTCAAGCGATCAAGTTTATTTGTTATAAAATTTATAGTTCAGGTGTCTTAATAATATTATCTCTTCCTTTTTATATTGGACTTTTCCCAGGGCCTAATTATTTCGTTGAGCATGCGCAGTAAGAAATAAGGGCTCTGGGAACGAGATTGGTCTGTACCAAGAAAACACTCATTCACGCTTTCCCCGGCGTGTCCCCCAAGAGAAAAAAAGCAAGCACACAACCACCACACCACCCCTGATTCCCTTAGAAATATTATTTTGTCAGTATAAGATCAAAGCATTTCATATTTAGGAATTTGGAGGAATTCCTAATATAGTGGTTCTTACAAGTTCAGATCGACAGCAAACGAAGCTTCTTTACACATCGGTAATGCTTTTTGATAAACAATATAACATGATTTTCCCCCCCAAATTTAAGGTTCGTCAACGCGTTAGTGTACTACGGCATCATGCTGAGCACACCAACTATTGGCGGTAACATGTACTTGAACTTCTTTCTGACAGCTGTGTGTGAAGAAATCGCGATACTAGTGGGAATACCTGCATTAATTAGGTAAGTACAGCCCAGCCCAGTCCAGCCCAGCCCAGCCCAGATTTTTCTTCTTCAATGAACAGGGAGATATTTAGCAGGTTTCTGAGGAAGCCGGATATAGTTTTTTTTCTGTCTTGTATGATCAAAAGCTGGAATATCTAGTTTTATGATTTGAATGACACCATATTTTTTTGGGCAGCGATGGGATCCCCAACTATAGATCGTTGCAATGTTGGTATCACAAGGACTCAAATATCTTTTTCATTTTAATAATTCTTAAAGCATGATCAAACAAAATTGATTTATTACTTTAAAATATTACTTTCTTTGTTTGATGTTTTTAGGTTTGGGCGTAAGAAGACAATCATTTTTAATATGTGGATGGCTGGTGTTTTCATGTTGGTTGCTGCGCTTTTGTCTTATTATGACGATGGAAGCCAAGGTATATATGATGCAATATATATGTAAATCATTATCATTCTTATCATTCTGATCATGCTCCTCCATACCATCATCATCTTACCATGGAATCCTTTTCCCCCCACAGGTTTCCTTGTTGGCAAAATCTTGTCGGCCATTTTTTTGGGGAAGTTGTTTATCACTGTTGCTTTCAATGGTGTTTATGTTCATTCTTCAGAGCTTTTTCCAACAGTTGTAAGGTAAACGATTTTGTAGTAGAACATCCAAGTTAAGCGCTGTTTTTTTTTCCCGACCGAGTTGCCCTGTTTTATTTGTTTGAGATCAAGAGGGTATGAAGTAAGAAAGCACATGTCTTATTCATGGGTGTATCAACATGAAATTATAGAAAAACATTTTTTTTGCAGCCTTGAGTGAATCAGGAATCGCATGATAAAAGTGTTTTTTTTTTTCTGTGTACGGAGCTAGAAATAGAGTTTCAAATATTTATCATACCACCACCACCACCACCACCACCACCACCACCACCACCACCACCACCACCACCACCACCACCACCACCACCACCACCACCACCACCACCACCACCACCACCACCACCACCACCACCACCACCACCACCACCACCACCACCACCACCACCACCACCACCACCACCACCACCACCACCACCACCACCACCACCACCACCACCACCACCACCACCACCACCACCACCACCACCACCACCACCACCACCACCACCACCACCACCACCACCACCACCACCACCACCACCACCACCACCACCACCACCACCACCACCACCACCACCACCACCACCACCACCACCACCACCACCACCACCACCACCACCACCACCACCACCACCACCACCACCACCACCACCACTAGATGCATCCGTGTAAATTTTTTGAACATCACCACGGACATGTTCAAATACTCATTATAAGTAGAAAATAGTCAGTTTCCAAAAACTTTTTGCGTGATTATTCTGTTTTTGATCGAAAGTTTTGGCAACAAGATTTTGAAGGCTCACCATCTATTTTTGCGCTAGTTATCAAAGTACAATGTTCAAATAGGTAAACTTTTGCCGCAAAATTCGAAAAAAATACTTTTATTCGTTTTTTCTTTAAAAAACCTGGAGATCTCTAGAGTACTCTTTATGCTGGTCCAACCTAGGCTTTCCACCTTGTTTCTGTTTCACGTTAAATTTACGAGCCTTGCAAGTCCAGTGTTAGTCCAATAACCACTTGGAACCCTAATTTTCAAAGTTATGTCAATTTTTTCATCTTGAAAAAATATTGCCTAAAACATGGCGCAAAATTATGAAACTTGCTAGACATGTTTATTGAGAGTTAGGAACGAGGTGTGAAGAAAAATCTGCTCAATTTTTGTAATTTTACGCAAAATACAGGTGATGGTAAACTTTTTGAACATGTTCAAAATTGTTCTTTGGAGCTTACCTACCAAAATATTTATGAAATAAACAACAATATTTTATGGAATAGAGAAAAGCAAGCGTCCTCTTACAGTGTATAAGATTGTTTATGTAAAACGAGCAAATTTTGATTTTTTATTTCATATTTTTGAAAAAACATTAGTAGCTTCTAAATCTTCCAAAATTTGTTCAAAATGCCTCATTCTTTGCTATGAAGCTTAAAAGTGAACAAATAGTTGAGAGAAAGTACGAGAAGTAGCTAATGTTTGGTTATTTTTGAAAAATATTGAATTTTTTGGAAGAAAAAAATTTGGGGAAAAATCAAAGAAAATAACATGCGATGGAAATGTTGTTGACATATTGCACTAATTAAACATCCTACGAAGCCTGCCTATACGTTTTGAAGATATACTGGGCATTTCTGATAAATTTGCAAAACTTCAGAGTGGCCAGAGTTTTCAAGGGGGGAGGGGTGGGTTAGGGTTAGGGAAGTATTTGAATATCAGTTAAAAGCTAGAGAAACCCAGAAAAAATAGTGTGCATATGTTGCGTATTGATATCAGTCAGAAGAAGTGCAGTAAACAAGGAACACGTCGTTGTTCTAGATGGGCAGCTAGTTCTATATGATACTTATCGTATCCAACCCTTACATCTGTTGAGGTGCACCTTATCCCTGAGACAATAGTTTCAGTACTGGTTCTGCATGATGTAAATAGTTGAATGATAAAATATTTCTTGATTCGAGTGTTGCATCTTCAAATTATGAAGGTTTATAAATACTTCCAATATGTTATATAATAACTGTGACGTCAGGCAAGGCTTCAATTAATATACAAAATTTAACTGGTTCACACAAACAGTATTCAAAGAGCATCATTATTTTACTCATGGTTTACGGTAAAGGTTATTTTAAATTTGTTCTCATAATAGCTAGTATGTAGTATTACTAGTTATAACAAATACAATCAAACATCTTACCTGACGTCACAGTCATTAACATATTAGAAGTATAAACCTTGAAGTTCATAACTTAAAGACACATCATTCAAATCAACAAACACTTTACCATGAAACTAATTACTTTATGTAGAACTAGTACTGAAAATATTTTCTCATGGATTAGATGCACTTTTAGGCATTGAGCTGTGTGTAGACTGCTGCTAAATCATTCTATCGAGGATGCAAGATAATTCCTATCCAGCAGGACCGAAAGATAAGTCGAATTTGCAAGAAACTTGCGGCCATCGCAAAAAGACTACTCCCACACTGCAATCACTTAGAAAACCCTCTTCTATATAGTAGTAGACACAAAAGAAGATCCTAAGACACAAAAACTTGGTGAAATGCAGCTTTTAGAATATCAGCTTAATTTTATCCTGAAGAGTTTATCTTTTTTTTAAATCACGGTACATGCCATATTAAAGACATCAGCAACATGTCTAAGACTTTCAGTAAGCATACTCTGTTGAAGAAAAAAGAAGCCGATTGTTTCAGTAACGAAAGAAAGTTAGCCACATCTGCCACTGAGACAGCAGAATAGATCGATATATCCATGAAGCTTGGTTTACGAAAGGCTTCAAAAAAAAAAAAAAAAAAAAAAAAACAAGAAAAAAGCAACAGACTGAGTTAGCTCGTTTCCGACGAAAATGAAATGAAATGGAATAAATAGGACAGCGAAGATTTACAAAAGGCATTCAGAGATGACAGGGAGCTGGAGTACATGCTTAGGAAATCTACAATACTATAGAGGTTTTTGAAAGTCATTCAGCGTCGAAAAGTTAAGAAAAATTGACAACCAAGAAAATAACAGCGGATGGCAACAAATATTGAATTAATTCGTCTTTACATCTGTGACTTTGCATTAAAAAAATAAATAAAACCTCCAAAGATTATCTACCAAGATAACTCAAGATCTTAGGAAGGTGCCGTTAAAAAGTTATAAATACGTTAATTCGACTATAGAAATACACAAGGGTGAAGGGCCTAGAGTTGGGATATACTGTTTTGCAAAGGCAAAGCACACCATCTACAATTTCCGGAAATATGAGAGGAAAACAAAAGAGTATAAATTTTGAACATGTTCAAAAAATTTACTATGTTCAAAAAAGTAACTTAAGAATAGGTAAACTTTTTGAACATGTTCAAAATGTTTACTATGTCTAAGTAAGAATTTTGAACATGTTCAAAAAACTTACCTACTAACTAGGTAAACTTTTTGAACTTAGGTAAGAATGCATATGGCCACCACCACCACCACCACCACCACCACCACCACCACCACCACCACCACCACCACCACCACCACCACCACCACCACCACCACCACCACCACCACCACCACCACCACCACCACCACCACCACCACCACCACCACCACCACCACCACCACCACCACCACCACCACCACCACCACCACCACCACCACCACCACCACCACCACCACCACCACCACCACCACCACCACCACCACCACCACCACCACCACCACCACCACCACCACCACCACCACCACCACCACCACCACCACCACCACCACCACCACCACCACCACCACCACCACCACCACCACCACCACCACCACCACCACCACCACCACCACCACCACCACCACCACCACCACCACCACCACCACCACCACCACCACCACCACCACCACCACCACCACCACCACCACCACCACCACCACCACCACCACCACCACCACCACCACCACCACCACCACCACCACCACCACCACCACCACCACCACCACCACCACCACCACCACCACCACCACCACCACCACCACCACCACCACCACCACCACCACCACCACCACCACCACCACCACCACCACCACCACCACCACCACCACCACCACCACCACCACCACCACCACCACCACCACCACCACCACCACCACCACCACCACCACCACCACCACCACCACCACCACCACCACCACCACCACCACCACCACCACCACCACCACCACCACCACCACCACCACCACCACCACCACCACCACCACCACCACCACCACCACCACCACCACCACCACCACCACCACCACCACCACCACCACCACCACCACCACCACCACCACCACCACCACCACCACCACCACCACCACCACCACCACCACCACCACCACCACCACCACCACCACCACCACCACCACCACCACCACCACCACCACCACCACCACCACCACCACCACCACCACCACCACCACCACCACCACCACCACCACCACCACCACCACCACCACCACCACCACCACCACCACCACCACCACCACCACTACCACCACCACCACTAGATGCATCCGTGTAAATTTTTTGAACATCACCACGGACATGTTCAAATACTTATTATAAGTAGAAAATAGTCAGTTTTCAAAAACTTTTTGCGTGATTATTCTGTTTTTGATCGAAAGTTTTGGCAACAAGATTTTGAAGGCTCACCATCTATTTTTGCGCTAGTTATCAAAGTACAATGTTCAAATAGGTAAACTTTTGCCGCAAAATTCGAAAAAAATACTTTTATTCGTTTTTTCTTTAAAAAACTAGGAGATCTCTAGAGTACTCTTTATGCTGGTCCAACCTAGGCTCTCCACCTTGTTTCTGTTTCACGTTAAATTTACGAGCCTTGCAAGTCCAGTGTTAGTCCAATAACCACTTGGAACCCTAATTTTCAAAGTTATGTCAATTTTTTCATCTTGAAAAAATATTGCCTAAAACATGGCGCAAAATTATGAAACTTGCTAGACATGTTTATTGAGAGTTAGGAACGAGGTGTGAAGAAAAATCTGCTCAATTTTTGTAATTTTACGCAAAATACAGGTGATGGTAAACTTTTTGAACATGTTCAAAATTGTTCTTTGGAGCTTACCTACCAAAATATTTATGAAATAAACAACAATATTTTATGGAATAGATAAAAGCAAGCGTCCTCTTACAGTGTATGAGATTGTTTATGTAAAACGAGCATATTTTGATTTTTTATTTCATATTTTTGAAAAAACATTAGTAGCTTCTAAATCTTTCAAAATTTGTTCAAAATGCCTCATTCTTTGCTATGAAGCTTAAAAGTGAACAAATAGTTGAGACAAAGTACGAGAAGTAGCTAATGTTTGGTTATTTTTGAAAAATATTGAATTTTTTGGAAGAAAAAAATTGGGGAAAAAATCAAAGAAAATAACATGCGATGGAAATGTTGTTGACATATTGCACTAATTAAACTTCCTACAAAGCCTGCCTATACGTTTTGAAGATATGCTGAGCATTTCTGATAAATTTGAAAAACTTCAAAGTGGCCAGAGTTTTCAAGGGGGGAGGGGTGGGTTAGGGTTAGGGAAGTATTTGAATATCGCTTAAAAGCGAGAGAAACCCAGAAAAAATAGGTAAAGCATTAGATTAGATACCCTTGAAAGAAAAACTAAAAAACATACTACTACTGACGCACATGAATGCTATTAAGATCAGAATCCAATTTTCTTATGAAAATGTACGGAAAGTAGGAGTGGATGTTACCTGAAATGGTGATGGCAAGAGACTATCATTAGCTTATTGTAAGAGTATTTATTGAAATAGTGTGCAGATGTTGCGTATTGATATCTGTCAGAATCTTAAGTTAGAAGAAGTGCAGTTAACAAGGAACACGTCGTTGTTCTAGATGGGCAGCTAGTTCTATATGATACTTATATCCAACCCTTACATCTGTTGACGTGCACCTTATCCCTGAGACAATACTTTCAGTACTGGTTCTACATGAAGTAAATAGTTGAATGATAAAATATTTCTTGATTTGAGTGTTGCATCTTCAAATTATGAAGGTTTATTAATACTTCCAATATGTTAATAACTGTGACGTCAGGCATGGCTTCAATTAATACACAATATTTAACTGGTTCACACAAACAGTATTCAAGAGTATCATTATTTTACTCATGGTTTACGGTAAAGGTTATTTTAAATTTGTTCTCATAATAGCTAGTATGTAGTATTACTATTTATAACAAATACACTCAAACATCTTACCTGACGTCACAGTCATTAACATATTAGACGTATAAACCTTGAAGTTCACAACTTAAAGACACATCACTCAAATCAACAAACACTTTACCATGAAACTAATTACTTTATATGTAGAACTAGTACTGAAAATATTTTCTCATGGATTAGATGCACTTTAAGGCATTGAGCTGTGTGTAGACTGCTGCTAAATCATTCTATCAAGGATGCAAGATAATTCCTATCCAGCAGGACCGAAAGATAAGTCGAATTTGCAAGAAATTTGCGGCCATCGAAAAAAGACTACTCCCACACTGCAATCACTTAGAAAACCCTCTTCCATATAGTAGTAGACACAAAAGAAGATCCTAAGACACTAAAACTTGGTAAAATGCAGCTTTTAGAATATCAGCTTAATTGTATCCCGAAGAGTTTATCTTTTTTTTAAATCGCGGTACATGCCATATTAAAGACATCAGCAACATGTCTAAGACTTTCAGTAAGCATACTCTCTTGAAGAAGAAAAAAGCCGATTGTTTCAGTTACGAAAGAAAGTTAGCCAGATTTACCACTGAGACAGCAGAATAGATCGATATATCCATGAAGCCTGGTTTACGAAAAAAAAAAAAAAGCAACAGACTGAGTTAGCTCGTTTCCGACGAAAATGGAATGAAATGGAATAAATAGGACAGCGAAGATTTACAAAAGGCATTCAGAGATGACAGGGAGCTGGAGTACATGCTTAGGAAATCTACAATACTAGAGGTTTTTGAAACTCATTCAGCGTCGAAAAGTTAAGAAAAATTTACGACCAAGAAAATAACAGCGGATGGCAACAAATATTGATTTAAGTCGTCTTTACATCTGTGACCTTGCATTAAAAAATAAATAAAACCTCCAAAGATTATCTACCAGATAACTCAAGATCTTAGGAAGGTGCTGTTAAAAAGTTATAAATACGTTAATTCGACTATAGAAATACACAAGGGTGAAGGGCCTAGAGTTGGGATATACTATTTTACAACGGCAAAGCACACCATCTACAATTTCCGGAAATATGAGAGGAAAACAAAAGAGTATAAATTTTGAACATGTTCAAAAAATTTACTATGTTCAAAAAAGTTACTTAAGAATAGGTAAACTTTTTGAACATGTTCAAAATGTTTACTATGTCTAAGTAAGAATTTTGAACATGTTCAAAAAACTTACCTACTAACTAGGTAAACTTTTTGAACTTAGGTAAGAATGCATATGGCCACCACCACCACCACCACCACCACCACCACCACCTCCACCACCATCACCATCGCCCTCGCCCTCGCCCTCGCCCTCGCCCTCGCCCTCGCCCTCGCCCTCGCCCTCGCCCTCGCCCTCGCCCTCGCCCTCGCCCTCGCCCTCGCCCTCGCCCTCGCCCTCGCCCTCGCCCTCGCCCTCGCCCTCGCCCTCGCCCTCGCCCTCGCCCTCGCCCTCGCCCTCGCCCTCGCCCTCGCCCTCGCCCTCGCCCTCGCCCTCGCCCTCGCCCTCGCCCTCGCCCTCGCCCTCGCCCTCGCCCTCGCCCTCGCCCTCGCCCTCGCCCTCGCCCTCGCCCTCGCCCTCGCCCTCGCCCTCGCCCTCGCCCTCGCCCTCGCCCTCGCCCTCGCCCTCGCCCTCGCCCTCGCCCTCGCCCTCGCCCTCGCCCTCGCCCTCGCCCTCGCCCTCGCCCTCGCCCTCGCCCTCGCCCTCGCCCTCGCCCTCGCCCTCGCCCTCGCCCTCGCCCTCGCCCTCGCCCTCGCCCTCGCCCTCGCCCTCGCCCTCGCCCTCGCCCTCGCCCTCGCCCTCGCCCTCGCCCTCGCCCTCGCCCTCGCCCTCGCCCTCGCCCTCGCCCTCGCCCTCGCCCTCGCCCTCGCCCTCGCCCTCGCCCTCGCCCTCGCCCTCGCCCTCGCCCTCGCCCTCGCCCTCGCCCTCGCCCTCGCCCTCGCCCTCGCCCTCGCCCTCGCCCTCGCCCTCGCCCTCGCCCTCGCCCTCGCCCTCGCCCTCGCCCTCGCCCTCGCCCTCGCCCTCGCCCTCGCCCTCGCCCTCGCCCTCGCCCTGGGAAGCACAGGTAGCGTAGCGGTGTGCTCGCCTCTCACCGAGTTCATCATCATCGTTATCATCATCATTATCTACTTACAACCAATTCCCCAAAACATGACGTTGTTTTTATTAGAAGCACTGCCATGGGACTTTTCTTCTCTTCAACTGGCGTCGGTTCTGCCTGTTCTTCATACATCGTCTACTCGGTAGGCTTATTTTGAAGTTTTTTAATATTTAGAGACACTTGTACTCTAGTTTGCCCCAAGAGCAAAAGCTCATCGAGGGGCTCACTAGAACGTTTTCAAACATTTCTCACATATTCCATTGATGTCTTTTGGTATCATAGCATGATATTCATTTAGTCCCTCCACAGCGAAGAGTCCATCCATTGATGCCTCTTGGTATCATGACAATCAATGCGTTGATCTGTATAATACTGTGCATGACTCTCATATGATATTCATTTGGTCCCTCCACAGCAAAGAGTCCATCCATTGATGCCTTTTGGTATCATGGCAGCCAATGCGTTGATCTGTGGAATAATGTTTACAACTCTGCCAGAGACCAACAACAAAGCCATGCCTGATACCATTAAACAGCTCGATCTCATAATCCATCCGGATAGAGGCATTGAAGTCGATGAACTCCCAAGCAATCAGCAGATCTAATCTATCCTTGGACAGTAGACAGAAGGCCGACAGAGCTATTATTTGGAGATAGAAAGAGTTAGAATTGGTCAAGGGGCATGGTCATTTGCTACGATAGAAAATATTAACACCTGTGTGTTTGCTACTGCATCTTATACCTACTTGCGTAGTTCTTATAAGTATATTGATAGTTTTAGAAATTAAAGGTGATATTTTAGCGCGCAAAGAATAATTAAAGGAAGATAATGCGTCTAACACAGTTCTGTTGTCAGGAATACTCGAATTTGTTCTGACATTCGGTTAGGAAATTCACAGTCTAGTATCAATATTGAAAGCCCTTACACATGGCACAGACTTAAGCAAGGGCGAATATATGAATAAATGAAACGTTTAATTAATGTTTTTGATAAGACTTCGTCAAATGAAAGTCGAAAACTGTATTGGCAAATTATAAGAATCACCAACAAAACACAACGTAAGTCACTCCTGTCTTCAACCCAAACAGTTATCGTAGATTAATAAATTTTACACCGTAGTGAAAATAGAAACTGACGTTTCGGACGTTTCCGAAACGCCAGTTTCTATTTTCACTACGGTGTAAAATTTATTAATCTACGATAACTGTTTCATTAGAAACACCGACGCCGTCCACGCTAGTGTTTACTAGCTATCATCCACATATTCAACCCAAACAGCTTGGGTACGTGGAACTTTATCTGGCGCTAACAATGCTTCTCACTAGCGCGTGCAGAATCGTCGTCGCGATGAAACAATAGGGACCTTAAGCAACTCCGGCGAAATCTAGGACGGGGACGTGAGACCCGAGGTTTCCAAACTTTAGTCTAATGATAAAGGAAGACCTGGAAATAGGTGTTACTTCATGATCCAAGACGTGAACGAAGTACAATTGCTGAAAATCGCATTTTGGCTAGAACGATTCGTCTTTTCTCGTTCACAATACTGACGTTCCCGTACTAGATTTCGAGTTGCTTAAGGTCCCTAATGTTTGGTGGACGTCAATCAGGGCGTTTACAAGACAATGTCATGGATGAAAAGACTTAGATTGACGTTCACCAAAATCGCATTTTGACGACAAATTGTATGATTCCACCTATACATACATACATACTTTATTAGGTTTCTCCACATATATATTAATATATACAATTTAACTGCTATAGAAATTTACGTATTAAAAGGTTGCGGAGAACGTTTACAAAGAAAAAAACTTCAACAAGGAGTTGCTAGGGAGAAATTCTCTCTCATACCTCCCTGCCTTGAAGAAAGATGAGTCGCGATTCAATTTCATATACCACCACACAAATAATATCATAGATGGGTTCAAAACCAGTTTGTAACATCATGTGGATATTGATGTATGTTGCTATGACATAGCGCTAGTTCCCACTTTAAAAAATTCCGATGCTGATGTTCAGCGTCTTCACAACGTCCTGAATAGTAAAGAGTACAGAAACTATATCTAGGATACTACACCTAATTGCAAGAAGGTTAGCATATAAAAATATAACATAACAAACAGGAATCAAGTATTTTTGCAAAACAGATAATAATTATTTCACTGTTTTAAAGGTATAGACTGATATTTTGAGATGATCATTCTCATTAATCTAGGGGCGCTTTAGAATCATAATAAAGAAAACTGTTGCTATTTGTTATTGTTATTATCATTTTTTTCTATATGATAACGTTCTTGCAATTACGAGTAGTTTTCGATATTTCAAAAATATATATTCTTATAATATAAAATATAAACTTTTATGGTGGTTTTATCAACAACATCGTCTCAAATTTTCATCTTCATTGGAAGCTTTTAACATGATCAAATTAGTAATGAATTAGACCTGAAATGCAAGCATTGTTTTACGAAAAATAATTGCCTAAAGGCCGCATTAACATATTCTAATTAGACAGTATTCAAAATGAGAAAGAACAAACTCGACTCTCATACATATGCAGCTCAGTCGAGCCAGCTATTTCATTCAGGGTAGACGGCTGCGAAATAGATTTTCTTTCTACAGGGACTTTACACATTAATCCAAACATATAGAAAGTGCTCGTTTATTAAAGGTAAGACATTTATATTGCTGAACTGAAGAGTTGAGAGTTTTTAAAAGAAAAGATAAAAATACCATATTGGTTAAGTTTGTTTCTTCCACGAATTTTTAGTCACAGTCTGTAAGAATCAAGCAAATTTAGAAACATCCGGTCAGTCAACCTCACGGATTTTGCTCAAATTTGGTATATAAGCTTGTTTTGGGGTCCTAAATACGAAACCGATAATATTTTGTCAAAAAAAAAAAAAAAAAAAAAAAAAATTACCGGAAAAGTTGGGGGGGGGGGGGGGGGGGGGGGGGGGGGAGAGTCAGTTTTATTGGCCGTGAATGGCTAGTTAAAATCCTGAACGAGCACTGTTTTGGTAGCGCTCCAAAAAAATATAAGCGTTTATATTGTGGAAAATATTTATGTATAAAAAAACCTCTATTCATATACTTTGATTGCACATAGTAAAACCTGACAATAGTTTAGACAGCTTAGCAAACGACCTCCATATGTATAGGTATTATAAACAGATCTCAAATATGTGGTGATTCTAGGAGCCGATATCTCCACTGGTATGTCGATTTAGAAATTGCCTTTGCTACTCAACATAGCTCGATTATAGCTTATTTCATTTCTTAAATAAAAAACTGGGCAAGTATTAATGCGCCGCTGCACGATATTGTCAAACAAATGTAATATATAGTCATTTGAAAACTAAAACGCTGTCACTGACCGGCTACGCGACTATGCGACTGAACCGAAACGGAGTATGGCTAGAAATTGCTGAAGCGCTTACTAGAGTTGTTCCGCACAGGAACATTGGATATGCAAATGTACAACTTGAGACCTTAGACATGTAAATTAATGCCGATAGTGTAAAATACGCGTGCAGCTTTAAATTTTTAACGCTTTCATTGCACAATTTCTTGTTGACATTGTCCCCAACGCAATAAGTCTAAACAAGAAAAGTTGTGTAATGAAGGTGCTAAGAAAGCTGCACGCGTATATTCTACACTATCGGCATTAATTTACATGTCTAAGGTCTCAAGTTGTACATTTGCATCTCTAACGTTTTTGTGCGGAACAACTCTAATTATTCGCTCTGAAGTAGTTGTTTTTGCTTACTAATGAGATAAAACAAGCAGCAGCTCTTTCAACGTTTGTCGCATATTTAATCAAAGAAGAATTCAACCGCTTCAGTGATTAGTTACCCATACTCCCGTTCGGGCTAGCTGCGTAGTCGCTGAGGCGGTCGACGACAACGCTTTTTCAAATGACTGTATGCATTTTTGGAGACTCCTGCTCCGCTTCCTGTTAATAGTCTTATTATTCCCCTAGACTAAAAGCTGTAAATAATTGCTTTATGTTTATGTTACTAAACAATTATTAAAGCATTGTTACTTCAATTCAAAACACTAAAAAATACTTTGAAAAAATCCAGGTTTAAAATCTTACAATCAGACATCAAATTAAGGGCATCGGATCGACTGAGTGAAAATACCCAATTTTCAAAAGCAGAAAACACCCATGATATACGTTATTTTAAATTTCTTGACAGTCTAATCTTCAATAATGACTGTGTAAAGAGTATGTTCTTGGCCTGTAAAAACGTTTTCGTGGCGAATTTGGTGAAAATGTGGACGGTATTTTGCTAATCCTTAACTTGATTGTATCACCTATATTGAGACGGGAAATGCACAATTAGAGCGTTGGTTAAAAGTTAAAAAGAGTTATCATAGAATAAAGATTGAATAATGGCTTAAAGGGGAATAAAGGCATATTCTCCTAATAATAGTTCGGCTAGTACAGTTGAAATTATCTACCATAACGCCAAGTAAAATAAAAACAAATGTTTCTCGTCCGAATTTTTTAAAATAAAGGTGCGGGCGGGCGGATTTTTTATTTTTATTCTCTAACTATTTTATTTTTTCCAATTGAGTGCTTTTTCTTACAAGAGAAAACTTGTAACTATGGCAACGGGGTGCATTAATGACCCTCCCGAAGGATAGGCTAGAATTTTGAATGTTTAGTGTAGCATGGTTTGATATAGTGGGTACAGTATGGTATTCCAAGGCATGGTAAGGTTATATTTTTGTTGGGTTGGTTAGTGCACACTTACTTGGTACTCTTCGTTTAATGCTATGCGCACTAACAAAAAAAAAAACGTTTTATTTAGCCTTCATTAGAGCAATCAACATGGCAAAGGAATCAAAAGAGCGCATTCTAGACAAAATTGGCAGTTTTGGACTCTATCAGCTTCGATTATTTGGTATCATGAGCTATGCGTTGTGTTTCTATACAATGGTATTATTAGTGATGACGTTCAGTACAGCTGAGCCCCCTTGGAGGTGTACAGCAAACTCTACTTCGTGTACCTTGAATGGAACGTTTAAAGCTGGCGATAAAGACTATGAACATCGGTGCAGTATTCAACGTAAAGACTGGGAATTTGCTGTTGAGGGAAATTTTGATTCCATCGTCACAGAGGTATAACATGGTTAGATATTTTGAAAGGCTTTAAACAGCATTTAAAGTAAATCATTTGATAAAACAGAACTCTTTATACCTGCCATATTCTTTTCCCATAACCATAACCATAACCATAACCATAACCATAACCATAACCATAACCATAACCATAACCATAACCATAACCATAACCATAACCATAACCATAACCATAACCATAACCATAACCATAACCATAACCATAACCATAACCATAACCATAACCATAACCATAACCATAACCATAACCATAACCATAACCATAACCATAACCATAACCATAACCATAACCATAACCATAACCATAACCATAACCATAACCATAACCATAACCATAACCATAACCATAACCATAACCATAACCATAACCATAACCATAACCATAACCATAACCATAACCATAACCATAACCATAACCATAACCATAACCATAACCATAACCATAACCATAACCATAACCATAACCATAACCATAACCATAACCATAACCATAACCATAACCATAACCATAACCATAACCATAACCATAACCATAACCATAACCATAACCATAACCATAACCATAACCATAACCATAACCATAACCATAACCATAACCATAACCATAACCATAACCATAACCATAACCATAACCATAACCATAACCATAACCATAACCATAACCATAACCATAACCATAACCATAACCATAACCATAACCATAACCATAACCATAACCATAACCATAACCATAACCATAACCATAACCATAACCATAACCATAACCATAACCAAAACAATAGATGTGGACTGTTCAGTTCTACTGGTTTTATTATTCTTTCTTTCTCTTTCTAGTGGGACTTGGTTTGTGAAAAAGGTTTTCAAGCAAGCTTGGTAAATTCCCTTACGTTTCTATTCGGAATCGTCGGTGCAATGACAGCCAGCATTCTTAGTGACAAATATGGAAGGAAAAATATAGCACTTTTCATTAATTTCTTCATTTGCACTAGTGGGCTTCTGTCAGCGTTTGCCCAAACGTACTGGGTATTTGCAGTCTTCAGAACTCTTGTGGGAATCGGAATAGGTAAGAACAAGAAATATCAAGCGTTGCAAACAAAATGACGTCACAAGGCCCAGTCACCTGTTTTTTTTTCAAGGCATATAGCACGATTTCAAAACAAACAGCGCTTACGATATGTTTTTCATTAATCATGCTATATGCCTTGAAAAATGCCCTCAGCGTGCGACAAAACGACTAAGTCGTGACAAAGCCTTGTAACGTCATTTTGTTTGCAACGCTTGCACTATACCACTATTCAAAAATGGTTCTTGATTCCTTATTTAAAACCGTGATTTTGATATCAGCATCGAATTCAGCACTTCTCATACTTCGGGAAACGACACCCAAAAATGTCATGTCAAATGCACTTCAATAGTGCTGCTGTTGCTGGGGATTAAAACGGCAACTGATCTGTTAAGGATGGCCAAGTTGTATGGAACGAAATCAGTCCGTTTTTAGCTCTTTTGTGGATGGCCTGCATCCCTAACCTTGCCTATTAACCTTGCACAGTGTTGATAGGTTTTGATAGTGATGTGAAGGGCTTTACAAATTTAGGTAATAGACCCCTTGCAGGATATCCTGATTGAAAGCACGGGTGGCGTAGCGGTGAGAGTCCGCGTGAAAAGGCCAGGCTACCAAGCCATGTTGAATTAATCTAAATATTTTCCCACTCTCTTAACGTAGAGTGAAATCCATGCTTGATTTTGTTTCAATTCATGTCAGCGATAATTTCGGCTCCGTACGTGAGTGTCCCAATTGATTTCATCATGAGCTTAAAATATTAGAAAAACCGCATTTTTAAATCCTTTCCTTAGCAAAAGTGGCTGGTAAATAGGTAAGTTCCCCCTTAAGGCTCCGTTCGTGATTGTCCCATGCTGTGATATAACAGCAAACCTTAATATGATTTTTTTTTATAAAACTAGCTTTCCCGAATGCACGCATCAAGAGTTTCGCGCTGCTGTTCTAAGCGCATGCTAACGAGACATTTTACAAAACAATCAAGTTCATACAACAGTTGCTTTGAAAGTACGTGCTATGTTAAACAAGCATGAGATCGTGGCTTTCGGCATTCTTCCCAAACATCTTTGATGTGTTCATACATTTACTGTATACCTTATCAAGTATAACCTTGACTTGGAGCTACTGTTTCATGGTCACTCAAGCGAATTGGGAAAAGTTTATAATTATTTACATTATTTTCAGGCAGTCTACCTACTTCGTACACCCTAGTAATAGAATATGTCGGTGTTCGTCATCGCGGCGTTGTTGGATTTGCATATTGGTCGTCATGGGAGCTTGGCATGTGCCTGTTGGCGTTGCTAGGATACCTTCTACAAAATTGGCGTCTTCTTACTATTATCACAAGTGCGCCAGGGATGTTGATTATTCTGTTTTGGTGGTAAGTGGGGAAATATTTCTACCAATAGACCTTTCCCGGATTCATTTGAGTGACAACAAAATTATAATGACTGCAAGACGAGGTTGGTAAATAACCAAATATTTCGTTGCTTCGTTGCTTGCTTGAATTCTTTGTTGTTGTTTTTGTTGTTGTTGTTGTTGTTGTTGCTGCTGCTGCTTTTGCCTTCTTCACACACTTTGTTATTGTCTTGAAAGAAACAATGTCGAAAATCATTTTTATACCAAAGGTATACTCCAGAATCTCTTCGTTGGCTGTTGGTGAGAGGCAAGACTGATGAGGCCAAGAAGATTTTGAAAACTGCTGCAAGAGTCAACAAAAAGGTTATCTCGGATGATGACATGAGCCTACTTGGATTGGATGAAGACACAGGGATTCTTGAGAAGAAAGAGAGGCTTGGAGACATAAGGGATCTGTTTGCATCTCGTTCAATGGCCCACAGGACTGTATTTTCTTGGTATTGCTGGTAGGTACACATAGTGAGGCCTTGAGAAAAATTAAGGATTCAGAGGGAAAAAAATTGAGACAAAGAAAAAACTCTGCTCATGTACTTTTATCTTTCCCAACTTTAAGGTTCGTCAACGCGTTAGTGTACTATGGCATCGTACTGAGTGTACCAACTGTTGGTGGTAACATGTACTTGAACTTTTTTCTGACAGCTGTGTGTGAACAAATCGCGATCATAGTGGGAATACCTGCAATAAATAGGTAAGTACACTGAGTATAAGCCAGCCGAGCCGAGCACAACCCAGCCCGGCCTAACGTAATTTACATTTTTTTTAAGAGCAGGGAGCAAAGAGCTTAGAACACACTTACCAACTTCCCAAACCATTAAGCATATAGCTCCAAGTGGGGCTTGATAGGTTACAGTAAATGTGTGACACATCAAGTCCAAACTCGAATTGGAGCTACTGTTTCTTGATCAGTTAAGCGAATTCGAAAAAAGTCTAAAATATGTTGCGACGAGGATGTATCGTATGCCTGGTTGCAATTAAAGTCACCGAGTGATGTCGGCTAAACTTCGTACATTGACAAACAAATAAAATACCGAAGGTTCAACCCTTTTTGAAACCAAGTGTAAAACGAAATCTTGCCTCTAGTGGTCGAGATCTTGGCATGATTCTGGATAGGCAAGTGACATCAAAAGTTAAAGAAATATGTAAATTCATGTAATCTCGATTTGGAATTGATGACATTCTATAGATTATATTCAACAAATCAAATGACAAGAAAACGCCATTACTATCACTTCCTACATTTATTTAAAACTTTTATATCATGTTCTTGTAAAGGGCATTGATATATTCTTGAATACACTTTTTTAATATTATTATTATTATTACCATTATGATAATATACATGAAAAAAGTACTCGAATTTGACTTGATCGAAATTCAAGTGTAACATGCACAGCACAAAAATCATAATTAGAGTCCTTCCAATGTGTGTATCGAACAGTTTTCAAAAAGTTTTGCATTTTTATCTATAAAACATTGATTTTTTGGGAATTTCATGGGGGAAATTTTTTGCTTTTGGCCGTGTTTCCATAGCAACTTAATAGGTACTCCTACAGAGTACGATTAACGCTCTCATAGTACTCCCCTCGACCAATCAGAATCGAGAAATTTTGTCGATTGTACTATAAGTATAGGAAATCGCACGACCTCAATTACAATTGTACGAGAATATCGTGTGATTTATTTTGTTTAAAATTCACTGAACAAAATTTTATAAAGACAAGTATGTCGAAGCGAAGTCATGCATCTGTCTCTTTTGCTGATTTTCTCCAATTCTAATCTTCGGCATCGACAAATAATTTCTTGCTCGCCACTAACAAATCACTGTATTTTGCTCAACCTCCTCCAATAATTGCTTATTGTCTGTCCTTCTTGCTTTGAACCTTTATATCCTGTTTGTTGGCTCCGTTCGTTTGGGGATGTCTTGATATAAAGAATGTCCTAGATAATCTTTTTTCGACGATTATTAATATTGTTATTATTATAATAATCATCATATATTATTAATATTATTATTATTATTATTATTATTATTATTATTATCATTATTAGGTTTGGGCGTAAAAAGACGATCATTTTTAGTTTGTGGATGGCTGGTGTTTTCATGTTGGTTGCTGCGCTTTTGTCTTATTATGACGATGGAAGCCAAGGTGTATAGTATATGTAGGACTAGATGTATCAAAGGATTATTAACCGAGCGCGAGGTCTGTACGGGAAAATATCAGACCGAGGTCTTGACAGTACGGACCGAGCGCAGCGAGGTCCGTACAAAAAAGACCGAGGTCTGATATTTTCTCGTAAAGACCGAGCAAGCGAGGTTAATAAATCGTTTATTATCTGGCTGTTTTTTTAGCTGTTTCGATAAAAACACGTGAACTTCCGGTATCGAGCGAATATCGATTGGCCAGGTATCAATCGTTTCCAACTAGCAAAACACATAAAGTCAAACTGCCAAATCTTGCGTTTATTACATCAGGAAACTGCTATTTTTTTTACACAAAGAACTTTAAAGACCCTTCAGACCGATGTCACAGAAGTTCAAGCACTAATTTTAAATGTTTTTAAGTTGTTTTTTTTAAACAATCGCAATAGAACTATTAAGCTCATTCATCGAAGTGGAACAAACTAAACAAGAACTTGTAGGCTCTCCCGTTTGACAGATGGTCTATAGGTCGTTAGCTGGTAAGCTTTCAATCTCTGTGTTTTTTCCAAGGCTGTTTAAATATTTATGGAGTATGTTCATCTCCGACTTGGTTTTTCTAATCGTATTTTTAGCTTTCTGGTTTGTAACGAAGTTTTCAATCTGTTCTTGACTGTTAGGAGCTGTGTTTTCATATTGTTGGTTTTCAATAATGTAGTCAAAGATGGATCAAGAAGTATTTTTTTCTTATTTTTGCAATGCGAAAAATACGTTTAATCGAAGTCATGTCTGTCTTAAAGTGAACAAAAACAATTTTTCGACTTTAGCGACTTGCTAAATAAGATTTAGCGAGGGAAAGCGAGGGAAGATTCTTAAAGGGGCACTTGGATGAAAATCGATGAAAATTGGAAATGACTTGAAACTTGGTTAAACTTATCTATATGGCCCCATTAGTAGCCAAGCAACATACTTTCTTCACAGTCAAAATTTGCGGATAAAAATTATATATTTTTTTCAGCATCTAAATTGTGAGTAAATGACGTCATTTACTCAACCCCATTGTTCTTTTAGTTTTTAAACCAAAATTTCTCAACTGCGAGTGGCTCCCAGGCTAAAGTTTTTGCCAATCTGGTTTTCATAATCAGGGCTGAGTCATATTATTCTTAAATACTTGAACTATTCAAACTTTCGAAATATGGGGCGTTTTCATCCAAGTGCCCCTTTAATCTTACGATGAAGTTTCGTGACTGAAACTTCAGTGAGAGAAAAAGTTGCCTGTAGACCAGAAAAACCTGATTATACTGCAAGAATGATATTTCAGTTCATTAGAAAACACTTCATAGAAGGTAAATTCATTAATTTTAACTAATATTTCGTAAAAAAAATCGACAAGAAATGTGTAAACTAGCTGGAGAAACTCTCAAACAAGCCAAGGACGTTGGTTCGGCAAACATTGTCAGAAAAACATGGATAGTTTGTCGTTTTTACTGCATTCTAGATTTTTATCATCTTTTTCTTCTTTTTCATCTTTTAATTGTGAACCAAAAAACCGATATTTGAAGCTTTGATTTTTTGTTTTTGATCCCATTTCAAGAAAAAAGGCTAAGACTTAGTAAAAAGACTTGGTTCTTTGAAAAAAATATATTTGACGAACCTCAGGCGAAGTCAAAACAAGATTTTCATGTCCACTTCGAGCTCGTCAGGGTAGTAAAATTTGCTCGGAGAATGGTCCTCTTCCTAGCTCATAATTTCTTTGTTCGCTTTTTGTTTTATTTTGCTAATAAATCTCTTGTTTAACGAGAAGAAATGTCAAATTTCGCGACGTGAAAATCGTAAACAAACTCGCAAATTTGATATACGATCCGGACCAATTGTCATGGTAACGGTATGAGATTTTCCCATCTCAGACCAATCAGCCAATCAGAGCGCGCGTACTATCGTAGCCATATAATAAAAGTTCTTATGACTCACACTCACCCTCACCCTCACCCTCACCCTCACCCTCACCCTCACCCTCACCCTCACCCTCACCCTCACCCTCACCCTCACCCTCACCCTCACCCTCACCCTCACCCTCACCCTCACCCTCACCCTCACCCTCACCCTCACCCTCACCCTCACCCTCACCCTCACCCTCACCCTCACCCTCACCCTCACCCTCACCCTCACCCTCACCCTCACCCTCACCCTCACCCTCACCCTCACCCTCACCCTCACCCTCACCCTCACCCTCACCCTCACCCTCACCCTCACCCTCACCCTCACCCTCACCCTCACCCTCACCCTCACCCTCACCCTCACCCTCACCCTCACCCTCACCCTCACCCTCACCCTCACCCTCACCCTCACCCTCACCCTCACCCTCACCCTCACCCTCACCCTCACCCTCACCCTCACCCTCACCCTCACCCTCACCCTCACCCTCACCCTCACCCTCACCCTCACCCTCACCCTCACCCTCACCCTCACCCTCACCCTCACCCTCACCCTCACCCTCACCCTCACCCTCACCCTCACCCTCACCCTCACCCTCACCCTCACCCTCACCCTCACCCTCACCCTCACCCTCACCCTCACCCTCACCCTCACCCTCACCCTCACCCTCACCCTCACCCTCACCCTCACCCTCAAAGTGGTCGTGGTCGGAGAAAAATACTCGAAGCACAGGAGCGAACCTATAAGCAACATATAAATATCTTAACAAATGAATATTTTCTCCCATAGGTTTTCTCGCTGGGAAGATCTTATCGGCCATAGTTTTGGGGAAGTTGTTTATCTCTATCGCTTTCATCGCGGTTTATGTTCATTCTTCAGAGCTTTTTCCGACGGTTGTCAGGTATTTTGGGTAATATTTAAGTATAATAAAAATCATTTAAAACAGGAGATGGCAGAGTTAGCTTCATTTGGACAACATCATATATTCATAAATACCAACAGTTAAGGTTTTAGAATGAACAACTACAACAATAAGAATGCACTTATTTCTTGGACCTTCACCGGAAAACAAGAACAAACCAACCCTGGGAAACAAATAATTCAAAATGGAAAAAAAATATGTTTCCTGATATGGAATCCTAGTTGTATCTACGTGAATACCTTTCATTATCCATCAATTTGAATTGCTATTTTTGACATTCCGGCTCCTGATAATATGTGGATGACCAAAAAGCTTGGGTGGCAAATAGTGTTAAACTCCCAACGCAGAAGAAACAAAATAGCACAATTATTATGAAACCTCAATGAAAACAATACTCAAGAAACGGCGATGTTGAAGAAATAGAAAACGTACATGCTTGCTGTGTGCATGCAGTTATAAAAAACGTGGGGATTGGCGGAACACGAGAGAAGTGTCAGGAGTATAACTCAACACAGCACAACAAGCAAGTTTTCATTCTTTTTATAA